>JAABNY020000043.1:4449934-4475904 GCA_015164015.2 Brevimyrus niger | reverse complement strand
ACTTGGGCGGCAGCTCTTGCACTTAGTTGACCAGGCGGCCGCTGTTGCACTTGGTTGACCAGGCGGCCGCTTTTGCAGTTGGTTGACCAGGCGGCCGCTTATGAAGGTGGGGGGCTAGGCGGCGGGCGGCGCGGTGGGTGGGGTAGGAGGCGGGGGGTCTGGGTGTGGGGGGGGGGGGGGGGGGTTGGTGGTGGTGGCGGTGGCGGTAAAGGAGTGCAAAAATGCATCAGAAAAAAATGAGAGATAATAGCTATGGATTAAATCATGCTTGTTTTCATTGGCTCAAACATTAGTATTGGGAACAAGAATTAAACCTATAAATGGTACTAATGCTTGCAGGTAATATATTATATATGTTTACAAAATCATATTTCCTTTCTGTTCTGTGGAATGTTCAATTATAGGTCCCTATATGTGTTATAGGCATAATAAAACTCGTGCTATATCAATTTTACAAGTGAACACTTGTCTTTACAATCCGTAGGGGGCTACTGCAATCCCGCTGACAGGTCTTCCCGTTTCAGGCTCGATCTACATCACAGCAGTTCCCAAATATATTCGCGCAATTAGTTTTTTTGCAATCCCGTTAATCACAGTTTTAATCTTGTTACCGTTTTAGTTCCACGGTTGTGAGAGCATTTTGTGCTCGATATGGCACTAAACCCACCGGCTGTTGGTGATACCCAGTAATAAGTTCCCAAAGGTTACTGTATCTTGTCATTTATTATTTGCTCTACAGTTGTGTCTTTGTTATTGTTGTCGCATTTTAGATTGAACAGTTTGATGCCATCAGAAAAAAGTTGTACATAAAAAAGTTGATTAGTTAAAGCACAAGTTTCACATCTCATTCCAGATATCACGCAAGCATCTGTAAATGACACGTTTTTATCTTATATTTTCATTTTTCCGAACGGGAATTTCCTGAAATGTCAGCAAAGGGCACGAATTAAATTGACGTAGCCAATCTATCGTATAAACGTTCCTTTTATCAATCATGAAGTAATTCTATCAAATTATCAGGATGTGATCATTTTAAAATGTTAATTACTACAAATTTAGGACAACTAAAAGTAATTTTAGAAATATATGTAAAAAACAAATGCCGTCGGCTTGGATTAAAAAAATATGAGTCATCCCACAAGGGCGCTTGCATATGTAAATCTGTAATTTAATGTTCACCTTCATTTTAATCATTATAATTTATGCCTAACTTAATAGAAATGTCCATACGTGTCTTAGCCCACTGAAATAAGGCTACGCTACTCAAAAAACCCTGATTGACAGAAAATGTCATGGCAGTTTAAAAAACAGCTAATTAAATTTGGACACAGAAGTTTATTTCAGTTAACTGTGAATATGAAAACAGTTTTTGTCACAAAAAGGTGTTGCTGAACTTAATTCACCTCCAGTTTACTTTTGGTCTGACTTCCCAGCAGAATTGAATGCAGAATTCCTTTTCAGTCTGATTTTTTAGAAAGGAATTTTGAAACTAACACGCTAACGTCGTTGTTTGGGACTCTTAAAGCAAATAATTCTTGGACATTTGTTGTGGAACTTTGGCTTTAGCCGACGAACTGCTTTTACTGATTGTTTTTCTGTTCTCATTGCAGTTCAGTGCTATATTAACACGTAGCCTATACGTTCATTCTAAATCATATTAATCCTATTATTTTGTATATTTTTGTTAACACTCCAGCTATAAATTTGTCTAGATTAATGATATGTTTCTGTATCACTTCGGCTGTGTATGAACTTAGCTCATTTAGGGGCATGCTTTTCTGCCAAAGGAATTATTTTTTTGCGTTTGTCTACATATTTGTATATTTTACCTTTTTCGTCATTGCATGCCTTTTAGGTGATAAACAGTCATGTATTATTAGTTAATATAAAAAGTAATGCGAAATACTCGCAAATAATAATATATATATTTTTAATTTACAAAATATTAAGCAAATAATGCCATAAAAACAGCCGGGTAAAATTGCGGAAGCTTTGGGAATTTTGAATAAGAATAGTAGATTATCAAAATAAAGTCTGATAAGCGACATTTACAGACATTCACGTCTATTATTTACAACCCTCAAATTTAATAAAATAAATACCTACATTTAAAAATGTAGATATGTAATGTTGTAACATCGTATTTTAGTAAATTCCCACTTTAAGTATTTTAGGCCTATTTGCACTTTTGTTTTACTGGAAGTTTTAAAGACTTATAAATATTCTAATTTCATGGTTTGTTAAGACGACGAATTCGAGAAATCACCCACATCGATGGCTTGTGTTCACTGAATAACGAATAATTTGCTGGAAAATGCTCGATTATAGATTTTAACTAGCGAGTAAAATTATATAAAGGATGTAAGAGCTAGAAGTGCTTACGATAATATGTGCTTTTCGCTTTATAATGGTTCGGATAAATCACCGTTTCTTGATTTACAGGCGGCCGAAAGAGGCCTACCGTATAACCGTCGTTTTAAGCGAATTATCTGGATGCTGTGAGCCTCGACTATGTCCCGATAATAGCCAGATCCATCCCAATAGGGCACAAGGCACAATAATATGTATATCCAAATAATAATATGACAATAAAATATCAGCAAATCATGGCCCCTTTTTCAAAGCCAAAAGCTATGCCTCCCTGTGTCTCAAGGCTGAAGGGTACTCTAAAACAAGAAGTCAATATTCATTACGAAGCCACGTGGGTGGCTTGTGTATGTTCGTGGTTACTGAAGTCTCTGAAAGTGTAAATATTTTTGAGTCATCCACATTTTGGAATTTATTACTCAAAATACTTCAGAACTTATTTTACTATTAGCCTCAGGTTCTCTTATTGTAGATATTTAGATTCCAGATTAGAAATTTAAGATGACAGTGACAAAATAGAAATGCTATATAGAATAGATAGCCTGGGGGTAAACTGGTCATAGACCTTGCATGCCAATATATCAGGAAACTGACTCACAAACTGTCTGTGTTCAGCCAGCCGCCTGACCTCCCTGACCACAGACACACGGACAGGTTGAGCACAGGCAAAGATGGAGGGCGAGAGGAGTGCCACCGTCACCACGACTACGGGCAGCCCTGGCAGCAGCCCGGCTAGCTCCTCTGCCCCTGTCCGCAGCACCGCACCCCCCACCTCCCTGTTCAGCATCCCCACCGATCGGCAGGCGGTTCAGGTAACGGTCCTGGCCCGTAGGCCGCTGGCCCTGTGACGGCCACATAGGTGGTGGGCCAAATGTTGCGTGTCGTTGTCATGGCGACACACATGCTGACCTCCACGTTGCCTTCTCATGTCTGCCCCCTGCCTGTGAACGGGGGGTACTGGTGGTGAGGTTTTCTGGTTTGCGGTGCATTTGGCTGCGGTCTGGCTGGTGTGAGTCATTCCATCCCTCCCCCACCCCTGTGAAGGAAGCTGGCCTCCTCTTCTAAACAAAAAAAGACCAGACCGGGGCTGCCCCAAACCTGCCTGATTTTCACAACTGTGTTCAGAGCAAATATTATAAAAGTTGTTTAAAAAAAGAAAAGCATGTGCTGATATTAACATACAATGAATAACATACTATTACCAATATGAATATATCATTATTCAGTTTCAGCCACACGATTGGTGTTTGGAGGATTATTCCATTTGCATTAGCAAGCATTACATTTACATTTGTTCATTAATCTGACGCCTTTATCCAGTGCACTTCACAGTAGAGGCACGGATTGCAATTTATAATATAATATAATATGAGATTCTTTATAGTCATCTGGTTGGTTGAAACAAAACTCCGGTCTGGATTTGTACTTTCTGACCCGGAACTTTCCACCTCTGATAACTGACAACTAGCCACTGAGTCTATACCGCAGTAATGCTCGCTCTGACGTTTGGCCGCACCTCCGCTCCCCCCAGGTGATCCAGCAGGCCGTGCAGCGGCCCCAGAGCATGGCTGCGCAGTACCTGCAGCAGATGTATGCGGCGCAGCAACAACACCTCATGCTCCAGACTGCTGCCCTGCAGCAGCAGCAGCAGCAGCAGCAACAGCAGCAGCACCTGGCTGGCACCCAACTGCAGAGCCTGGCCAATGTGCAGCAGGTATGTGCATGTCCAGTGTGGACCCCCCCGGCCTTTCCCCAGGCGCTGGCCTCCTGCTGTAATCCATTGTTCACTCTACCTTCTTCTCCTCAGTTCTGACGATAGCCAGCCCAACCACTCCAGTCACTTAAACTGACAAACTGCTTGCTAAGCTCAGTAAATGAGACCAATGGCTGTGCCCGCACCCCCCTCCCCCCTGAATAGCCCCGAATCGGCAGAGTCTGCTCAGGGGCCACGCCAGCACCGGCGTTTCAGGAAGTTCAGAAGTTCGCTCGCTGCCGTCGGCCTTGTTGTTTTGGCCTGACGCCGTATCAAGTCTCTCCCTCTTAGGCCTCCCTTGCAGGAAGCAGGCAGTCCCCTTCTTCCTCGCCCGCGCCCAGCGAGAGTGTGCCCCCATCGCCCGGTGCCTCGCAGACCTCGGTGAGCCTGGGGAGACAGTCTTCTACTGCCAAACCTGTCAGTTGCTCTTCTCTGCTCCTGCACTGGCCATTCAGCTATATTCCCAGCTTGCTTGCCTTTCTCTCCCATGGGTTACATATACACTAAATCAGGGGTGGCCAATCTTATCCGCCACGGGCCGGTGTGTGTGCAAGTTTTTGTGATAACATGTAAGTCAGCTGTTCAAACCCAGGTGTGAGGACTCTTTCAGCTAATCAGTCCTCTAATTAGTGATCTAATTAGGGGGTTGCAGCGAAAACCCGCATACACACCGGCCCTTCACAGATAAGATTGGCTACCCCTGCACTAAATAGACAAAAGTATTGGGACACTTGGCCACTTCACTTACAGGAACCTTTATGACGTCCCATTCTCAATCCGTAGGCATCAATATGGAGTTGGTCCCCCCTTTGCGGCTATAATAGCTGCCACTCTTCTAGGAAGGCTTTCCACAAGAAGTGTGTCTGTGTCATCCATGAAGATTTGCGAGATCAGGCACTGATGTTGGACGTGAAGGCCTGGCTTACAATCTCTGTTCTAGTTCATCCCAAAGGTGTTTGATGGGGTCGAGGTCTGGGCTCTGTGTGGGCCAGTCAAGTTCTTCCACACCAAACTCACCTAACCGTGTCTTTATAGACCTTGCTTTGTGCACTGGAGCACATCATGCTGGAACAGAATAGGGCCTTCCCCAAACTGTTCCCACAAATTTGGAAGCATAGAATCATACAAAACATCTGCAGAATTAAGAGTTCCCCTTACTGGGACTAAGGGGTCTAGCCCAGCCCCTGAAAATCGGCCCCACCAAACTTTACATTTGGCACAATGCAGTCAGGCAGGTAACATTCTCTGGGCATCTGCCAAACCCAGACTCGTCCATCAGACTGTCAGACAGGGAAGCGTGACTCATCACTTCACAGGACACGTTTCTACTGCTTCAGGGTCCCGTGGTGACGCGCTTTACACCACTGCATTCGACACTTGGCATTGAGCTTGGTGATACAAGGACTCCATGCAGGTGCTCGGCCATGGAAGCCCATTCCACGAATCTCCTGGCACTGTTGTGGTGCTGCGGTTAATGCCAAAGGAAGTTTGTGACTATTCCAGAAGAGTCGTTACTGTGTCAACAGAGCATTGGCGACTTTTACACGCTACGCGCCTCAGCACTCGGCAAACTCGCTCCGTTACATCACACGGTCTGCCACTCTGCGGCCGAGTTTCTGTTGTTCATAAACGCTTCCGCTTTGCAATAACACCACTTACAGTTGACCGTGGAATACCTAGCAGGAAAGAAATTTGACAAACTGACTTATTACAAAGGTGGCATCCTATGACGGTACCACACTTGAATTCACCGAGCCCTTCAGAACGATCCAGTCCTTCACAAACGTTTGTGAACCTGACTGCATGGCAAGGCGCTTGATTTTATACACCTGTGGCAATGGGGTCTGAATGAAAAAACCTGAAATCAATGATCGTGAGATATGTCCCAATGCTTTTGTCCATACACTCTTAGAATCCTCAGCAGTTTTCTACCATCCCAGCTCAGCCAACATCCTCACTTGAATTCCCGATTAAGGATTGAACAGCTTCCCTTGAAAGCCAGAGACTGTGGGCATACAGCCACCCTCCAGGCCAGAGAACACACAGTATGAAAGGAATAGCCAAGAATAGGCAGAAGGGGAAGAAAGTCTTTATCAAGTGACCTATAATCAACTGCCGGGTCATTCTAAGAATACAAACACAAGCACTGTATAAAATCCTTTGATTTTTGTGACAAAATATGCAATTAGGGCCACAGACAAAGGAACACACAGAAATGATTGTTAAGCTTCCTGTCCATGTGAATTTATGCATCACATCCTGTACAGCTTGGTCTGATAGTGGTTCTTTAAAATGATGTAACCAAGCCTAAGGCTCACACACTCACCTGTTCCTGTTCATTCACCAATGAAAACGTCAAATCTATGTCCTCCCTAGATCACGCTTCCTGCCGCTCCTGTGACGCAGCAGCTGATTGGCCGAACGCAGAGCGGCAGCTCCTCTACCAGTGGGGGCACGGTATCCCAGCAGGCCATGCTGCTGGGCAATGGCTCACCTGCTTGTAGCCAGGCCCAAGTGTATCTGCGGACACAAATGGTACGATAGCGGCCAGCAAGTGGCGCAGTCATTAAGGCACTGGACTTTAATTTGCAAATGTAATATTTCTGAGAGTGGAGTTACAGCTCCAGCGTTTTGAGACTACAGCCACATGTATTATTCAAAGCCTCCAAAATCTATTACCGTTTCCACTTTTATCTTCAGGAATTAGTCACTCTGTGACATCACAGGTAGCATGCAAGGCAAACTTAGGAGAATCTAGGCCAGATAGCAGCCTCTGCATCTCCAAAGGTTTTCCCCTTCATAAAAAAATCTGGGTGACTCTTCTGTAAATGTCACATCACAGAAATTGGACTCACATTCCACCATATGGTCATTTTGCTAACAGACATTACAAGTTCCATAAAGATACAAATTCTATGAAAATGACCTGAATTTTAAACGAGCTGAGGATTATGTGTTACTTCTGATGCTCATACCACCCTGCTGTGGAAGGGAAGAGGCTTACAAAAGTGAATCTCTTGACACTTACGTAGAACTTCGAGGCCAGATTGATATACAGTGAAACAGCAGGAAACACAGTGTACAGTGAACTTAAAGCTGTAAGGCAGACCCAGTGGTATGGATGTGTACATCACAAAGATGAAACCTTCAGATGAGCAGTATGATATCATCTAATAATCACCAGTTATGATGTCACGTACCCAGCACTGTTGTCATTACATGGTGACAGACATCAGATTATCACGCGAGCGGGTTCAGTGAAGCTCATCGTTCTGCACAGGGTAGGAGGGCAACTCCTCCCCCCCCCCCCCATGACGGCTCTCAGGCATGCGGAAATTCACAAGGGGAGCGCAGACCCACATTTCTAGAAGTCAGCCTGCATTTCCTGTTTCTCTCCAGTATGTGAGAGGAATATTAGTCATGCTTATGATAAGCGTTTCCCTAGCGGTTACTCTGTTAGCTGACGCACTAAGATCGTTTTTGATTCCGTACATGAATTTCCCAGATCGCTATGCAATTTATTATCAAGTTAGTTAGCAGACGTCTGTATCCAAAAGGACGTACAACTGAGAAAGCAGGGTCAGGTGGCCCCTGGGGCAATTGGGTTAGGGGCCTTACTCAGGGGCCCAATGGGGAAATAACTATGCTGAATCTAGGCTTTGAACCGGCAACCTGCTGATCAGACACTGCATTCTAACCCAGTGAGCCACACAACACCACCATATATATATATGTAGACACCATTGCATACGCTATATCATTTCAGTGTTATGGGAAGTATTCATTTTAGGTTTTCTTGAGCTCTAGGTTAAATCATATAGCGCAGTGATAAGCGTTTAGGGAAGCAGGAAAAAGTCAGATCACAGATTGAGATGAGGATTTGCTCATCTGACTCTCGCTCTCTTTCTTTCTCTCCCCCACTCTCTCCCTCTCACGCTGGTACCGTCTCCACCTCTCTGTCAGCTGATCCTCACGCCTGCCGCCACCATGACGACGGTGCAGCCCGAGCTCCCAGTGGTGTCCTCCGCCTCCACTCAGGTGGGCTGCCGCCACGTGTGTGCGCGTGGGTGTGTGGCGCCCCCTGCAGGGAGGGGCCAGAAGGTATCCGATCAGGAGTGCGGCTCAGGCTTCGGGCCCATTTTTGGTGGTCGTACTGGTAAAGATGCTCATGTCTCCTGGAGCTGAACATGCTGTTAAGGGCAGATGTCCACTTGGAGGTGCTGATACTGTATCCATCCCCTCCTCGCTCAGGTCCAGAGTTTGACCCTCCGGACCCAACCCCCTGGCAGCACGCCCGCAGCCCACACTGACCCACTGAAGACCACCACACAAGGACAGATGGTGGCGCCCGCCCTTCCTAAGAGCCCAACAGGAACCCTGGGGAACATTCAGCAGCCGGACGCTACCGCAGATGGTCCTGGGACTGAAACCCGCGGCAACGACGTCCCGCGGTTACCGCCTGCCCATCAGCTCGTAGTACCCAGTAAGTTGCCCTTTCAGCCCTTCCCCTGCTACATGACCCCCCCCCCCCAGTTTTTCCAGTTTAGGCTAGTTCAGAACCACTATCTTAGGTAAAGGAGCAAAACTGGCCAGGAGACACATAAAATGATCTCAAAGTGTTTTCTGCACGTTTAACATGTTTTTGACGCTTGTTTTTCACGTCAGGTCCGTACTCAGCAGTTCAGTCTCAGTCGTTGGTGAAGCACCAGTTGCACTGCACACCTGGCCACAAGGGGGCGCACCACCAGCTTATTATCCAGCAGCCCACCGCTTCCCACCGGCACGTCCAGCACATCGCCCTGCGGGTCCCCGCACAGGAGACTCCCCCTTGTCAGCATGGCCTGTCTATCCCGACTCTGGACACGCCCACCCCAGGGACGATCCAATCGCAGCATAATACAGTCTCCCTCCCTCCACCCTCTAACTCTGAGCCTGTGCTTGCGGAAACGGTGGTGATGTCCACGGCGGCCCCCCAGTCACCCACCTGCCAGTCGCCTACCCTCATCATCCAATCCCAGCCGCCGGTCCTGGTGTCCGGCCCCTCACATCTTGATCCGGAGCCCCTCCCTCAGTCTGCACCGGCGTCCAGCCCGGTGCCCTTGACCCAGGTGTCCCAGCCCCCCGTGCCGCCCCCCGCCTCATTGCAGCGCCTCTCCCTGCAGTCGGTGCAGGCCCTGGCCGCACAGTCGGGCCAAATGCTGCTCTCTGAGGAGGAGCTTCCGGTGGCTGAGGCGCTGGTCCAGATGCCGTTCCAGAACCTCCCGCCGCCGCAGACCATCGCCGTTGACCTGAAGGTGCAGCCGATCGTTCCAGCGCAGGCCCCGCTGGTGAGTCCCTCAGGGCAGCCCCAGCAGGCAGGAAGATGCTGCCGTCCATTTAGCTTGGAGGTCGGAGGTCAGAGCTGGAAATGACGCCACACTCAAGTTAATCACGTTCCAGTACAGCAAGCCAGGGTTTAGCGATACCACTGTGAGCCATTGTTAGCAATATCAGATGATAACAACAAATCACGAGATATTTTGCACATAAAGATACCATAAAAACATGTCCATAGATAGCAGCTAGGCAGTACTGTGTATATGACAGATTTAATGAGTCATGAATAGGCAGTAAATAACTGCAGTTTTAACTTCTGTTGATAAGCGGAGCAGCCATCTTGAATTTTGAGCTTGAGTCAGAATTTTGACCTCGGGGGCCGTTCCAGTTGAAATTTCCGACTAGGAACCTGGACTTTCCGACTTCTGGGTTCAAGTGGAAGGCAGCATAAGATGATGAGAACTGTGGGATCATGTGTCCTCTTGAGCATACCACCCATCTCAAACTGTCGAATTATTTACACGTCGTTAAGAGACTTCCTACATTACACGATACTCGCATTCTCTTATCCCTGTTAAGTTGCCGTTTCTTAATTCTAGAAAACGAACGGCATATAGAGTTTGTGTGTGTGACGGTTTGGCATGTGTTGCATGGTGGGTAGCCAGCCCAGCAGCTCTGCAAGGTGGAAGGGGTTTGCACGGCAGATGGGCGAGAGGACCAACTTAGCAGTCCTCAGCGGAACAGGACCCCGACGCCGCCGACTCTGTCGCCATCTGCTGACCTAGAGAGGAACTGCAACGATGTCTCGCCCCATTCGGATGACTGCACAGGTACTGGGAATGCTGGGTCGATGCCGTTTGTCTTTTGCCAGTTTGGAGCGATGGAAACCCAGTGTGGTGAAACTATCCTCTGTTTCTCCAGCTGTTTCTGGCTTCTCCTGCGTACCGTCAACCGGCAACGCCTCTGTGATACGATCCTCCGGGGACCCCCCTTATATCAACCGTTCCCCCCCTCCCCTCCTCCCGGCCGTGGTAAGAAGCGTCAGCAAGCACCCCCCAGCCAGCCTACCAGGGGGTCCTGAGAGCCAGCCCCCACAGGCGATCGTTAAACCCCACATCCTCACACACCTCATTGAGGGCTTCGTCATCCAAGAGGGGCTGGAGCCGTTCCCGGTATGTCCACAAGAGGGAGCCATGTGTGGTACAAACTTGCTGCCGCTGTGGTATATTGGCAAAAGCCCAAGGCCCACCAGTCATTTATGGTGTAGCCATTGAAACTGGTTGCCGAGTGATTTGGCAAGAATTTGGCTCAAGTATGGTGGTTCTAATCCAGGGAAATGTGGGAGTTCTGAGATTGATTAAGATCAGCGCTGTACGAACTCCTGTGTTAAACCAGCCCAGACACCCACCTTGTCATTGTCGGCCTCTGCGTCGAGGTTCCGGATGCTGCAGGATAGACGCTGATCATTCGCTGCAGGTCAGCCGCTCCTCGCTGGGGGTGGAGCAGCAGGCCACGCTGCCTGAAGCCCAGGAGACCAAGGCGAACGGCGCCCAGCCCGGCGACGCCATGATGGACACGGAGCCGCCGGAGAACTCCAGCGACTCGGACGGCGACGAGGTCGTCGGCATGGCCGCCGCGGGCGACGTCGTGGACGGTGAGTCGCTCCTCCCCCGCGTCTGGGCAGGGGGGCCCACCAGTAAGGGGGGGCGTGACCCCCGTGTAACGTGGCGTTTCTCCGGTGCAGGTGTGGCAGAGGAGCGACCGGAGGTGCTGCAGTGCGAGTTCTGTGGCAAGACGGGCTACGCCCACATGTTCCTCAGGTCCAAGAGGTTCTGCTCCATGACCTGCGTCCGAAGGTCGGCTCAAAAAGAGAAAATGTTTCAAAAACAAAGTCAATAAAGTGCAGTGCTGTCTTGCGGTGAGACACAGGGGTGCCTCTAGATATTTTGGGCCCCCAATCCAGGCCAATCCAATTATGTTCCAAATTTTGCAAGCCCCCTGTCACTTGGGGGCCGTTGGAACGATCCTAAATATCCCCCCTTTAATGTTCCCCTGATGGGGACGCGATGAAAGTGAAATCTAATTTTATAATCGTATAGCTTCAGCTATTATAAAGTTATATTATAACGTTATAGTATTATAAAGATACTGGTCTTACTGGTCTCCATTAATTTCTTGATGGTCTCAGATTCAACGTCAGCTGCACCAAACGCATCGGGCTCCTGAAGGCAGAGAAAGCTGCACGCTGGCCCCGGAGGACGGACGGGAGGCGGGGGCGCCCCCCCCGCCGCATTGACGGAGGCTCCCGCAACCACTTCCTGCAGCAGGTGAGCGGGCGGGGAGCCTGCCGCCGCACTCGTCTTTCAGAGGGGCCTTCTTGTCGCCAGCGTCTGAGGGGCTCGCCTGTCCGCAGATGGCAGCTCCGTACAGCAGCGGAGGCGAACACCAGCCCTCACACGAGGAGGAAGACGAGGAGGAGGAGGAGGAGCCTCCTGTTCCCATGACGACAAGGCTTCGGCTACAGACAGAGCGGGAGCGCGTCCGGGAGCGGAACCTGAGGGCGAGCGAGGCCTTAGACGGCTCTGACGGGGTGCCAGTCCCGGCCTCTAACCCCACCCTCTGGAGCGTGGAGGAGGTCTGGAGCTTCATCTACAATTTGCCAGGTAATGGATGTAGCGGTGCTGAAACTGCCACACCCCCACCTAGAGGCAGGGGGTCTAAATTACATGCTTAGTGTTATTTCTTGTACATGTGGCTTGATTCTGTGCCCGTCTCCCCCCGCAGGGTGCCAGGACATTGCCGAGGAGTTCCGCTCGCAGGAGATCGATGGGCAGGCCCTGCTCCTCCTCACTGAGGAGCACCTCATGGGCGCCATGAACATAAAGCTGGGGCCAGCGCTCAAGATCTGCGCCTGCATAAATTCCCTGAAGGAGCCCTAGCAACAGGCTGGCCCACTTAGCACTGCCCCCTGCTGGAGGCTGCGCTCGCAAGGATGACTGTTGACTGTCCCCAGTTGGCTGGTCTGCTGCTCTGCCTCAGAGAACAAGGTTTGTTCTTCTGTCAGACTTTCCCAGTCATTTACCTACTGCGCTGCATCAGGCCACAATGCAGTGCAATAAAGTATTCGCAAGAGTTAGTCCGTCATTAGTAGCATTTAACACAAATCCATTTAAATTGTAAAAGTATGTATATTATAGGCTCGGTCTAATATGACAGTCATTTAAAAACAGTTTTACATCATAATGTATTCTATGTAACCATATTTCACTTCTTTTCAAACCAAAAGGCATTAATTGTATTAGCTTAGGACATTATTTTAAGACTGACCACTCAATACTTACGTTTTCCACACGTGTTAAGGGTTGAGGTCTGTCTTATATAGGTCATTCTGTGCACTCACTTCAGAGGTTATCCAAGTCTTTAAATGTGACTTTTGGGTAAAATGAGGCCGGGAACTAAAGGTGTGAAACCAGTTGAGTTAATCAATTTGTCAGGGACATTGTAATGATGTAATTCATAGCTACCCTTGTAAATATTAGACGTGTCATATGTAGCATGTTTCCTTGGCAACAGATACCTTTTTCTGTTTGGGATAAATGGGTAGATGCTCGCGCATTCAAGCGTTCGACCGCATCTTCTGACCCCACCACCTGAAAGAACCTCATATGGTGTCATGGCAGAAAACATCGTAAAGATGAATGCAGTTTCCCTTACGGGAAATATTTTTCTAATTTCAAAAATGTATGTGAGAACCAGGGCAGTGCAGGACGTTTCAGAGGCGATTTATAGCGTATCACACTTTTTATGGTTTTAATTATGTATGTAAATATAACAGCACTGATGAAAAATGCTGATATTTACGTTTCAAATCTTACCACTATAGGATTTTCTGCTACTGTTTGAGTTCTGTGATCATGGATGAAAGCTGCCTCCCTCTGCCAGACGTTTAAAGAGCGTTCGGTGTGCTTTAGGGTGGCTCCTGCACGCTCTGTACACAGACAGACAAACAAAAACTCGAGACAGTGGCTCAAACTGTGATCCCTGGTATCCAATGGCTGTTTTTAAAAATGCAGCTCCATGCAGTATGAATTATCCGCTTTATCACTTTTGTTCCAGCAAAAATGCACATCTAACATTGTAGGTTTTTATCGTTTCATTTTCTGTAATTTTCTTCAAAGGGAAAGATGTTGAATTTTTATATCAAATATTGTCTTTACCTTCAATTCTTAATACAGCAAGCTTTATAGTTATACATTTGGTAGAAGGATGGGGTTATCTGATATGACTAAAATAAAATAAAACTTTATTGAAATATTTAATATTAATTTAATCTTAATGTTTAACATTAATTCTAAATTTACATTTGCATTTTATGAAACACTTTTTAAAAACGTGTGACTGAAAGCTAATATTATATTTAATATGATACATTCAGTAGATGATCTCATTTAAATTCAAATCATAGACATGAAGGACTCACGAATCGACTGCTCAGATTAATTTATAAGTGCCAAAGCTGTCCAGACCGCGTTTTCCGTGTAAAACGTAACATTTTTCTATTCAATAGATGTTTTCAGTTGACTTTCTGTCGTTTTAAACGGTCTGGGTCGGGTCAGTTGATGTGGTATCACTGAAATAGATCTTTATGTTAAATGTGCGCTTAGCCACACGGAGAGAAAAGAATGAATATTATTAAAACGAAACGCCTTACAACGGTATGTCTATTAACATTTTTAACGAAATACTTTAACATAATTTTGCCGGACCAGTGGCTATTATATATATTTTTTCCACAAAATTAATTTGCAACGATGTAATGTGGGCGGGGGGGGGGGTCTATATATAGATATAGAAACCTCCGCCTCTCTCCTCTCGCTCGTCCATAAAACCAAACAATGGAAGAGAATAACATAGAAAACAGTATATGAAAATAGGTTCACAGGGGAAATAGCTCATGACAACAGAGAAAATTTCACTTGCAGCTAAAAAAGCAGACGAGGATTTTATTGATCTGTGTGTGGCAGACTAACAGTTGGTACTATGCGTATTTTGAATCCCTGTCAAGTATTAGTGATGCTGGACTGGACCATTCCAGGCTCGTAGGAAACTATGGCCTTGGCAGCAAGTATAAGTCCATCATGTATTCAATACAACTGCGTCTGTTTCTAGTTGTACAAACATGAAAAATATAAGCTTTCAAAATAATAAAATGCATCTTCTTTTGTCTGAAGTACCTTAATGTTTCACTGTAGCAATTTTCTTTGTCAACAGACTTAACTGGCCTGCATGCGGTCGCATTGTTTATTCTCGATCATTTGTCTGTATATTTTACAATGACACCCACATGCCGGTGGGCTGAATTGTCGTGACGGCCGTCGGTGCCGTGCTGTGCCGCTTCAGGCTTTTGATAAGCGCCTCTCACACATTCCGCGTTGGACGTAAGTCATTCAGTCATGCCTGAAAGTGAGTGTAAAGTAGGCTAAATGGGATAAGGATGTGGACGGCTGGGTGAACGGGAGCGCCGTGTCCCGTGCAGCGCCTGTCATGTTTGGAGTGACTGAGGGAGGGAAGAAAAATCGTTTTGGAGGGATTGCGGAAAAATGTACTTTCGGGAATATAACAATTTACTTTAGGTTGTTTCCTGCCACCGTCATGCTTTCTGTTAGAGGATACAAATGTGATTAACAGTATTTAGTTGTAATTATAAACGTATAAAGAGGGTGAAAATGCCAGAATCTGTACTTTCATCATAGCACCTTAAAATTGCACATTTGTGTGTCTGTTTTGCACAATTTTAATATAACGAAATATTGTTCTATGTTACTACATTGTACTCTCTTCTGAGATTTGAATGTATAACAAAAAAATAAGTTTTAATTGTATTTATACTTTTGTTTTATAGAACAGTAGTGCGGTGTTCTCCAAAGTAACAGTGAGGTATGAAAAATAAAGTAGAACCTTGGTACATCTCCGGGTGTCACTGTGCTTCTATAATCGTGCGTTGAAATTGCGGGTCCATTGTACAAAATTAACGTTTCGCTTGCAGTGTGTGAATTTTACCACCAGATGGAAGTACTAACTAAAAAATGAAGTGAAGTCGCGTAGGCTGTACCAGCAACAACCGTACAGAAATCGCTGCATTTGTGTGTCCCATTTAAAACAAATCAAGTTAATTAAAGTCAAAGCATATTTTACAACAACAAAAAAGTTTTAACTTTTTGTTTGTTATCAGTTTTACATATATTCGGGGGGGGGGGGGTTGGGGTGTTGACGTGAAAAGTCAAGAACTATCTTAAAACGAGATGCAATGTGAAGGCCCGTGGAAAGCGGATAACGAGGGCGGGGAGGGGGTCAAACTTACCGTTACATGCGCTCCTGCCCTCACTATTGGCTTAGAGTTTCTGTGGGCTTTTCCACTGGGTATAAAAGCAGAGACAATACCATAACCCTCACATTTTCAGTTACACTGTCACAAGCTGATGGATTCCTACTACTACTCGCTGTGATATTTTGCTCTTTGGATTAACTATAAAAGGGACATTTTTGCGCAAGAATCCTTTGATTTCCCTACACTATATATTTTATTATAAGTAACCTGCGATCTTTCCGGCTGCGAACGCCCAAATTCTTCTTGCCATGGCCAACAGCTGTTTGCAGTTCAGCGGCTTTATGGTCAGCTTTATCGGCTGGATAGGGATAATCATCGCGACAGCTACCAATGACTGGGTCGTCACCTGCAAGTATGGCATGAACACCTGCAAGAAAATGGACGAACTGGGAGCCAAAGGCTTGTGGGCGGAATGTGTGATCTCTACGGCACTTTACCACTGCATATCTCTAACCCAGATCCTCGATTTACCTGGTAATTACCGACATATCGTCCTTACACTTATCACGTTTGGCCGTATACTATCCTCTTTAATTTAAATTCTAGTTTCAGAACAGATAATACCGTATATCACATTTTTGAGAATATTAAACTATATATAAACACACACAATTGTTGATTTTAGCAACTAATTATTTTGGAAATATATATGTTGAATGATTTAATCCGGCGTAAAAAAAAAATGACATCACCATCATCAAACGCAGCCTCGCATATGATTAAAATCCGGATACTTCCAAAACGACTTAATCAAGTAGTAGCACTGGTGGATACGCAGTTTACGTTGTAATCATAATACGTTATATATCTTTTTTATTACAAAACAATAATTCCATGTTGGATTGCTGTCTTCAAAATAAATAAATCAAAAGTTGTGGAAAGATTGATTGGGCATTTACCTATAACTTACCCAGTGGCATCGTACAGGATTCACAGTATTTCCTAGCGACTTTTAAAATCAAGCTAACTTAATAATTTGGTCAGCATCTGTAATTAAAAAAGTCACGTGGTTGTATTTCGTCCGCCTCGTTCCCAGCCTACATTCAGACGTCTCGCGCACTCATGGTCATCGCGTCGATCCTCGGGCTGCCCGCCGTGGCCCTGGTCCTGGTGTCCATGCCTTGCATTAACCTGGGTAACGAGCCGGAGAGTGCCAAGAACAGGCGATCCGTGGTCGGTGGCATCTTAGTGCTGCTCGTAGGTAAGTGGTTTACGTTCATCTAATGATATGCAGCCTGTATAACTGTTAGATGGGGGCATAAAGTAGGGTGGGGGACAGATCAAAATTTACCACATCAAACTTCAAGAAATATATCCCCAGTCCTGCATTTCTCACATCGGAATGGTTACCGGATTGAATTACTTGGCTCAAAGCCTCCGTGTGTTCTAGGGCCGCATTTCTTAATACAGTCGTCGAGGCACACCAACCAATTCGCGTTTTTGCTCCCTCTCAGCTTCCTGCCAGACTGTCCACGTTTTTGCTCCAGGAAGCTGGGAGGGAGCAAAAACGTGGGCTGACGGGGGTCCCTAAGGACCGGCTTGAGAAACACTGCTCTGTGACTGGGGCGGAGTCCCTGATCAAATTTAGTAGGGTAACACAGGTTTTACCCGATCTGTTCCAGCCCTTGATGTGACTCACATGCTCAGTGATGCTGTCCTATGCGTCTCTGTCAGCTTCCAGTGCGGTGTGACTAACGGCGGTCTCTGTTTCCCCAGCGATGTGCGGTATCGTTTCCACCATCTGGTTCCCCATCGGGGCTCACCATGAGCAGGGCCTGATGTCCTTCGGTTTCTCGCTGTACGCCGGCTGGGTGGGCTCCGCCTTCTGCCTCCTGGGCGGCTGCATGATCAGCTGCTGCTCTGCCGACTCCCCGGCCCAGTACAACGAGAACCGTTTCTACTACTCCAAACAAGGGGCGGTCAGCACTCCCCCTGGCTCTGCCAACCATGCCAAGAGCGCCCATGTGTGAGAGACAGTACTCCCAGCAGCAGCATGCCAAGAGCGCTCCCTACAAACGCTCTCTCCCTCCTACGGATCTCATCCCCCAAAAGTTACACACATACACACAAACACCAATTTTTACACCCCTCGGCTCTGCCTAACCCCCCCCCCCCCCACACCGCCACATACAAACACACAAATAGGCATAAATGCATAATACATTGGGTAACAGGCAGTTCTGAGAAACACCATAGAATTTCATGATTTTCAGACGCTGACAAATGGGTTCCTGCAAGTAAATCCTGCCGGTGAATCCAGCCAAAGCTAGGGGGCGCTCAAAACACCCATCTTGCAATGCCTTATCGCAGGCCTCTGGCACTTTAGGAGAATAGCGTTGAAAGATTTCCAATTTTTAACAACCGTTTTATATCGCTCTCCTACCAAAAGAAGTATTTTTGTTTTAAAAAAACTGTACATTTTTTCATTAATGTATATTTTTTGAGATTTTTGTTTCCTTGAAAATTACGAAACTGTAACGCGTGGACATCCAATTACCGATCAAACAGTACTGTGGCAAATGTGGCGCACCTACAAAATAAAAATATATATTTTTCAGAACTTCTAAGAAAATTAAAGCATGGTACAGTAAAAAAAACTAACAAAAACATTTTTAAAATCAAAACATATTCTGGGGGATACGTACCTGTTTATTAAAAAATAACGTAATGAAACATATGTCGGTATTTACTGGACATCCATGCTGAGAACAGCCACATTTCCAGGGTACGGTTAGCATGTGGACCGTGATCGCGCAGCCCAGTATGAGCGCTGTTTCGGGCAATTGCAGTAGCTGTCGTCTTTAGAAGCTCAATGTCACGAACCAGTTTGCTAACGCTAACATAAAAAAATGTATTTTATTTATTGTTGCAACACTTTGTTTGTTACATGCTGTTTGTATTATATATTAAAATGTTTTCACAGAAAAAAAACAGTGTGGCTTATTGTGCAGGTTCAATGTACCACAAATAAACGTAACAGTATATATATTTTTAATGATAATTATATGTAAGATGGGCCTCGTATATGATACTGGCAAACAAATAAATTGTGACAATAGTGCTCAGTTCAAGCTGAGGAAGTCGTAAGGGGTAAGAGATGACAGGATCACAGGCCCTCCTTTGATGGATGTCGGTCTCAGAGGAAAAGAGAATTAAAAGGACAGACATTTGGTTACGCGTAACTCTGACGCAGTTTATCTTTGGAATAAACAATTTAGATAAACATATTGGGGCCTATATTACTGAATCATACAGACCTAGTTTTTAAATTTAATAATTAAAATCCTTTAATGTTTAGGTCTCTTAACAATAATACAGATAATAAGTGCCTGGTTTATACTTGGGTTTTGCTGCATGTTTAGGACGACCTTGCGGAATAAGACTGATCAGAAAAGATCTGTACTCACACACTGTCCCCAAAACTTACACTACGTGCGCATTTGTGTAAGGAAATTCTAAGCAATGTAGTTTGTAAGCATACAGGGGACTAAAAAAAACACCGCCAGAAAAAAATATCCTAATCTGGAGACATTCCATTCCAAGGATTTATCCAGGGGGAGGAAGGGGGTGTGCCCAGGGGGGGGGGGGGGGGGGAAGGACCACGGCACCACGGATTGGCAGGCCTTCCGAACCACGGCATGAATTGTCCTGAATCGGCACAATTGGCAGCCCCATTGCTTTTGCCCAAAGTGGGGGGGATCATGCTTGACCCCCTAAACCCACCTGCCACCGCTGTGAGATGCTGGGGGGTGGGGCGTGTTTGTGGGGTACCGAACAAATTCACTTACACAGGACTTTGTTTCGCTGCAAAACATGCGCCGAGCCGCAAAGCCATCGGCTTGATCCGCCCGCCTGGGCTTGGAACGAAGGGATAGGCGGCATCCAAGGCGCCCATTTCGTTGGAGGAATAAGACTTCGGGAGCCAGGCTGAGTTGGCGCAATCGTGCCACGCCCGTGCGTGATCACTGCCCCGTTTAACCCCAAATGAGAAAGAGCACAGTCACCTAACTGACGTGGGTTAAACTGCTCGGTGATGCGGTCCTCCGCTGCGGATTTCGCATCACCGACGTGCCAAGGACCCGCCATTAAGCTGATCCTCTTCGGGAACTGCGTAATGCGGTCGCATCCAATCCGCCCCGGTCATGCAGGACATGAGTGAAGACTGCTCCGGTGACGGCTTTTTACTAAACGTACACATTTTGCGAAACATTTATTTGGCGTGTATTAAGACATGGCATACTGTCAGACAACGACAGAGTAAAAGCCAACTCCACAGGCATCTGCAGTTAACTTAGGTATAACCAACATGTCAGTACACTGTGCACCAAAGGGGCGAAAAAACACAGAGTGAAAAACAATAACAAAACAAATACGGATACACACACCTGCATGCCATCAAAGCAAAAGATATACAGCAGAAATAAACACCGAATTTCCAGGGGAAGCAAGTTCTATCTTTTTATGAACGAAAGCCAAGTGGTCTGCCAGGAGAGATCGCTTTACCAGGTTAACACAATATATTTTGATTTCCAGGACAAAAAAATTTAAAACAAATAGTAGCTGACTTTAAAAGCAATAGTGGCAACATCTATTTATTTTTTTTCCTCAGCACAAATATTTATAAAATAGGTATTTTTGCTTATATAATTTAGCTTTCTCCCCACTAAGATATTTCCTACTATTATCTAGATCTAGGTTCTGTGATTCATAAAAGAAATTAATAGACTTCGGCTGAGAGTTATTTTAGAAAGACTTTAAAAATATATGCTTTCACTGCTATGCAGAGGTCTCTCTACATGCACTTGGAGCCAGTCGAGGTGAAAGAATCCAACCTGCAGTTATTAAACGCCTGTAAAAAAATACCTCTTTATTTTTCATTGATTTTCATATCACACCTTTAATTAATTAGCTAGTCTATGGAAATTCTATGGTTATTTTGTTCAGGTACACTAATAAAAAAAAGAAAAAAAAGAAAAGAAAATATGGCAAACTTTGGCTTACTTTGTAAACAGAAGGCTGCAATGCAAAATAGGGGGGACTCCGGTCAGTTCCCAAAAACAAACAAACAAACAAACTCCCCCACCCAATTTGCTACATTTTACAGGAGTTATACGTCTTGATTTAGTCACCACGCATGCAACAACTCAACACCGATTCTGCACCGGGCATGCGCATCCCGACATGCTAAGTAAATTGCCACAAAGGGAAAAAAAACAGCCGCACAGCATCAAGACCTATCACAAACGAGTCCCCAGAAAAATCAGCCAATGTGATTAAAGTATGATAATCGCCTCTAAAAGGGGCCGTGTCAAAATTTTCACCACATTGTAAAAGGAGTTCCCACCTTTGACATTGTTATTAATCATGGATACGCACACTCTTCTAAACATGAGATTAGAAGAAAACTTTTCACTTACACTCTAGGTTATCAGACTATTCTTCAAAATATGTCTCTAATGATGTTTTATGTATCACAACCAGGGGCGCTTGCTAAGGATTCCGAGCCCCATGAAAAGAATCTTGACAGGGCCCCCTACACAATTTTATTGGGGGCTTCTCTGGGCCCCCTCTCAGTCATGGGCCCTGAGAATCGTCATCGTTTACCCCCCCCTTTACAGCGCCACTGATCACAACACATCCAAGTAAAACACTTTGGGACGACTCTGTTGCGAAAGGCGCTATATAAAAAATAAACTGAACTGAACTGAATTGAAAGTTGTGGGCAATTGGCCAGAAGCGGAACTGCACTGTGAGTTTACTGTATTTCAGCAGGTAAAGTGAAGGTAAGCTAAGATGGGTTTGCGTGCATTGCACTCCCTTTGGGGGGGGAGGGGGGGGGGCGCTCGTTTGGGAGGGTCTTGTGGGACCTGGTCAAGTGAGAGGAAGTGAGAAAGAACAGGGAGAGTACAGACAGCTGCCTGACAACACCTGAGTCACAGAGGAGGAAGTAAGGAACTTGAGAGAGCAGCACACTGCAGAAAGCAGCATTCAGCGCAAAGCCGTACAGGGGCTCCCCATCCGTGCACCACCCCCACATCCATGCAGACAGTCTCACGGCTTCAGCCCCCCCTCCCCCTCCCCTCGCGGAGACACCGTCAAGCTGGGCGGGGGTCATACCGCGGTCGAGTCGCGCGGTCAACGGGTAGCCACCCGTTTGGCCGAGACGGAGCGGGTCAGTGGGACAGAAGCCAGAGCAGGGGGATGCGTGGGCAGGACACGACGAACGACGGCACCGAGGGACCCCGCTTGGAAACAACACAAACAGCCAACAGAACCGACAGAGAAACACCCAGGATGAACCCCCCCGGCACCTTCCCTGACAGGGAGGGGCTGTCCAATAAAGAAATAATACGTAAATAAATTAAAAACACGGACAGCACAGTGGAAAAGTTAAAAGCTCACACTGACAAATGAAGGCACTATTGCAAGCAAAGTCCAATTACTATTTGTGGCAGCTCTCCCCCCACTCAAACCCCAACCCCAACCCCCTCCCCTGGGCTAGATGTCATTTCAAAAAGAGCAGCGGTAGAAGGGGAAAAAAGGAGGGGAAAATGTCTTCCATTTTTCTGAGTGGAATCACTCTGGTGAAGCTTTCAGCTAAGGTTATCTGGGTCTCAGGGCGTCTGCGGTTCATCATGACGGGCCTTTGTAAATGCCACAAAATACCAAATTTGCCGTAATAAGATAAAAAGCTAGGCCCGACTATGGCAGCAAAGACCAAACACTTCGCAGTTTTCGACATCTAATTGGACTGCATCAGAGAATGTGTTTTACTTATACGAAAATGTTCTGAGGGCAGACAGAAAAATGATTTGTTCAGAGAGATAACCAATGAAATTGTGGAGGAGATGGGTCCAAGCAACTAGAAGAGGCGGAACTAAGACATCTGATTGGTTGGAACCGCCTGCCCCAGTGGCTTGGCCCCATTTCCTCTACAATCTGATTGGTTATCTCTCTGAACCAATCATTTTCCCTTTTGGCTCTGAAGAGCCAGCAACTCGCTCCTCTACCCTCCTGTCCAAGGCCAATCTGGCAGTTTAGTAAAAAACAAATTAGAAAATTTATCTGTGTCCAGCTGTAGTGCAGTGCTTCCTATGGCACATGGTGACTTACAGGGCAAATGAATGGAGAGAATGTTCAATTAGCTATTAGCTTCAGACTCATTAGGCACCAATTAATTCACACTTATCCAGAAAAACACACAAGCTATCATGGCAATAAACCGTTAAAATAGAAAACAGCCTGTAAGCAAAATGCTAACTGGAGTAAAGGGGTGGGGGGGGCTGGAGGTAACATTCTAGCCCATGGGAGGCCAGGCTGACGCTGGAGTACACCTGAGGGTGCTCTCATTCTGGCGAGTAGTCGAGCTCATCGTCCACAATCAGGGCCTCGAACCCGTGGCCCGGTTTGCCTTTGCTTTTGGCTCTGCTGCTCTGTGTGGAGGTCCGAATGTCGTTTCCGCCGCCGGGCGCCGGCGGCTTCTGTTGCTGCTGCCGGAAGGAGTAGCCGGGATCCTGGGGGGCGCCCCCCCACGGCTGGCAGGGGGCGCCGTCCCCACCGGGGTCGAGGTCGTCGTCAGCGGCGAAGCCCTCGTCCACGTCGGCCCCGTAGCGCTGGTATGTGCTGGCGTGCACCTCCTCCTCCCGCGCCGTGATCTCCAGCGTGCTGTTCCACATGCCGTAGCCGAAGTAGATGAGCACGCCTGGCACACGCATGCACGCACACGCAAAGACAAACACAAGGATCAGACTCAGAGTGTATATGCACAAAGGGGAGAGGGCCAGCTGGGGTCAGCTTCATCCTTCGAGGGGGTAATGCTGAGGTCACAGAGCGCCTGCGTGCAGCCGGGCGAGTCCAGATGAACATGCAGTGAGCAGGAAGCAGCATTGGCTATGAATGGGTTTGTTTTCAGCCAGTCAGCAGCGAAAAAGCCCGACAGATTCCTGAGACAGATGCATGATGGACGCTCATGATCACACAGCTTATTCGCAGTGCTCAGCGGCACCCCCCCCCCCAGAGGAAGCGAGGCACTGGGAGGCAAGCGAGCCACTTACCCACGAAGCACCACACGGTGAAGCGGATCCAGGTGATGCTGGAGAGCTTGAGCATGAGGTACACGTTGACGAGCATGGCGCAGGCGGGCACGAAGGGCACGCAGGGGGCCATGTAGGGCAGCTTCTTGGGGTTCTCGGGCTGCTGGAGGATGACGAAGATCAGGCCGGCGCCCAGCAGGACCATCAGTGCCACCAGCAGCCCCGCCCACCAGCTGCCTTCCGAAATGTAGTCCGAGCCGAAGATGATGAAGGAGCAGAAGAGGAAGATGAGGACGAAGAGCAGGATGACGCAAGTGGTGACCGTGCGGCCCGTGGCGGGGGTGGGCCGGTCCATCTTGCTCGGAAGGCCCAGCCGAATGCGAAGGGTATAATACCGCGGGCCGAGGAGCTTCTTCAGCTTGCGCAGATGGGGACTCTCGGACTCGTCGGCCTCGATGCCCGTCCCCATGTCCACGGTGCCGTAGTTGGGGTGGCTGGAGTTGTAGGCCGACTTGTCGGGCTTGCCGATGAGCATCTCGTTGTCGCCCAGCGAGGGCAGGTTCTTGGCCCCGCACGTGTTGAGCGGCGCGCCGCCGTAGTCGTCGGCCTCGCTCAGCGGCGAACACGCCTCCTTCTCGCACTCCGCCAGCACGCCCTCCTTCCGCTTGGCGCTCTCCTCCGACAGGAAGTTGACGAAGCCGTGGATGTCGCCCTCGGGCTGGTAGCGCAGGAGCAGCACGCACACCGACACCAGCGTGTAGGCCAGCAGCGTGCCGATGGACATCATCTCGATCAGGTCCCGCAGGCTCACCAGGAGGCCCAGCAGCGCCGCCAGGAAGCCCGAGACCACGCACGCCACCGCCGGGGTCTCCGTGTAGCTGCTGACATGTGCCAGGAACCTGAAGGCGCGGGGGGATGCAATCAAAATGGAAGCGAGGTCTGTTTTTACTCGATGAGCCTGAACATCCGCTCACAGAACCTTTAAATTCTGCCAGATTTCTGATAAAATCTGCCCCGTCCTCTGCTAAGCTTAGCAAGCAATGGGAGAGACTTGTTATTGTGGGACATGCACATTAACTGGGCTGTGAAAGATACTGAGGCACCACAATCGAGGCCGGTCACAGCCAGAGAAACAGGGATAAATCCAGACTATGATTTAGTTTCAACCAACCAGCTGAATATAATAGGTCACCGTCTCGGAGTTGCTCTACCAGTTGGGTAGAACAAAAACGTCCGGATTTTTACCTTCTGGATATGACACGCCCACCTCTTCCCACAGCCGGAAGCTCCTCACCTGAAAAGCAGGCCGTCGCCGGCCATGGCGTAGATGACCCGCGGCATGGGGAAGAGCGAGCCGAGGAGGCTGACCGTCAGCCCGGCCACCGAACCCACAGCCACCACGTACTTGGCTGCCTGGAAGCCGTGAATGGAGAACATCTCCATGAGAGGAGCGTCGGCGTCGATCTCGCTGTAGGGCACCATCAGGGTCAGTATGACGCTCACCTGCAGACACACGGGGGAGAGAAGTACGCTGCAGGGGGGTGGATTTCAGGCGTTACGTCACGAAGGTCCTCGGGGCTCAACGGCCTCTGAACCTCATTGCCTGCTGCTGCACAGCTACACCATGAAAGAGCGTGAAGAGCCCATAAAACTACGTGCCATTGTGAAGTGATTTTCAGCATAAAACATTGTTGGTTTACACAAAAAATACTTGCTCTTTCGCCATTGGATCAAAAATGTGCTTATAAGTGCATTCACTTTAGTTTTATTAGCTAAATATTTTTACTAAAACCAACTTGATATCCCTGCGTCTGCATGTATACCCCTCCAAGTAGAATTTTTCTAAATGAAGTGACTTTAAGATAATTTGGGGTACTGAGACACTACAATTATTAGTTTCTCTCCCAGGTAGTTAAGCGGTTTGGTTTCCAATTCGCCAAACCTACCTGTTACATTATATCTGATTGGATGCCGCTTTGTTAGGGGTCGGCAAACTAGGTAAAAGTTCAACTGATTTGAGAAAGAAATTTGCCGCGTGTCATGTGGGTGCAGCCTTACTGAGGAGAAAACTGAACTGTCAACTGAACGTGTGACTTGGGGCCGGCCGAATCAT
>JAABNY020000043.1:4415535-4430381 GCA_015164015.2 Brevimyrus niger | reverse complement strand
ACGTTAGGTATATGTTAGTCTGATACAGGACTACAGTCCACGTTAGGTATATGTTAGTCTGATACAGGACTACAGTCCACGTTAGGTATATGTTAGTCTGATACAGGACTACAGTCTTCATGGTCCATATTAACTAGGCATCTCCACATCTCACTTCTGTTTTTCATGCATAGCTCTACATCTGAGCCATAATTCCCTTCGGATTTTTAAAGTTGTAAAATTTATAGGTGTCTCCTGCACCTTCAATAACCACGCAGACCTCTACAGGAACGTGACGCGGGTGATCAGACAGGGGGCTGAATATTCATAGCTCCACAGCTTGGGTATTCAATAATTGAACAGCCATTACACTTTCATACCAGAGCAATACAAGGCTAATTGGATACAGACTCATATTTAAACTGTTATTTTAAAGAGATTTATGGTGTTGTTACGGAGATAAATGAACCACTAGCTGTGCGGGTGGGGCTATTAGGAAAACGCGCTGGATTTCTCTCAGCCCTGCCATCCACACAAGCTAAAATGGTTCAATCAAGACACGCCCCCAAAACTAGGGCCAGGATGACTGAATGCCAGCAGGGTGCTATTTGATCCAGAGATCTGCCCTAGTCTGTAGACCGGCAGTGGAGGCATTACCCAGAATGCCCCAGTGCAGATTAGGAGAAATCTACTGTCCTAGAGTCTGTAACCCCAAGGCCACGGTGTTGTTGCACTACTGACAAGATGAGTGACTGTATTGAAAGGAATCTCGTGTCCGCTGCTGTTTTTATGGCTCACATGCTTTTCTGTGTGTGTGCTGATTGTATTGGCATGGCAGCAGCCTCTCTGGTCGCTTCCAGCCCCAAACCGGCAAAGTGGTCCTGCCTCGCGGCCTCACCTGCCCTCCTGTAGAGGATGCGCCTCCCTGGAGCTTCGCCATGCCGGAATCCACACCCTTCACGCCTGTCACACATGCAGTCAGCCGCCGAACTCATCCCGACGCCCTTCACAGTGATCTAACTCAACATTAAAACAAACAGTCCCATCTTCTGGGGGGAGGGGAGGCATTGGTGACATAAGGGAGTTGTCTGCTTTTGTTCGCTTTCGACGGAAGTGGCTGGTCTTAAGCTACGTGAGGTCTGGGGGGGGGCAAGAGTCTGAGGCTCAGCATGATGATGAGTCAAAGCCTAATCAGCATTTGATGAAAGGAAGCAGACCTGCCAGGGTAACGTCCTTATCGCTCGGGCTCTGAGCCAGAGGATCTGCCACTAAGACACCATCAGTCAGGAGCCCGTAATAATGAACGCTGCATCTGGAGAGGAGGAAAAAAGGGGGCGACGGGGAGGAAGCTTGCAGAAAGGAATCAAAACCACTGAATCAGACGGGGAAACAGCAGAAAGGTACAAAAACATCAGGTCATACGCAGGTCGCTGTCATGTTCCAGGATGATCCGTTTTCAGCAGGAATGACGGGCAACGAGAAAGTCAACGCTCAACCCGGTCGTGAGTCTGTCATGTTTCACTGGGCGCTCGATCTCACGAAGCAGTGGGCTGATCCCGCTCGTGGCATCAGTCGAACCTCCCACAGACGCACACGCAGAGATCCAAGCAGCAAGTTAAAGAAAACTCTGAACCGAGAGGATTCTCATTTAAAGAGTTTGCACGCTTCTCCATCCTCCTGACAGTGCGGGACTTCAACTGACCATCCATCCACTTTCTAGAACCACTTGATTAATTCAGGGTCATGGGGGGGTCCGGAGCCACAAGACAGGACACAACCCAGGATGGGGCATTAACCCATCGCAGGGGACACTCACACACAATTCACTCATACATGCACACACACAGGCAATTTGGTAACTCCAATTAACCTCAGCATGCTTTTGGGCTGTGGGGAGAAACCGGAGAACCCAGGGGAAACCCCACGATGACACGGGGAGAACATGCAAACTCCACACATGGCGCCAAGGTGGAGACCTGAACCCCGGTCCCAGAGGCAACAGTGCTCACCACTGCTTCGCCATGACTTCAGCCTCAATAAAAAAACATTTAGTCAAACTGAAAGAAATGCTACAGCCCCATCCTGGCAGGTGTGCGGCCAGATGACCCCCCCCCCCAAAGAAAAAAAACATGATCAATCCCAGGCTTAATAAAAGACAAGGAATGAAGTTTCCAGATCTTCTGGAAAAACTGGCCATCACTGTTTATTTTATGCCATGGGCCCCACCCTGTAACTGTATCTCCTCACAGGCAATGGAGGGGGGGGGGGGCAGGAGGGACCCTGATCCACACATCTGGCAAAACAACACCATTTTGTCCACTCCCCCTCAAAGCACACCACCCCAAATCCGCAGTGTCTTCACACCACAGCGTACTAGTTACTAAGCAAAGCAAGCGGGGCTACGCTTATATAGTTATTTTTTTTGTCCAGGAAATGACATCACCAGCATTCTTTGAAGATAGCAGGAAAATGAATCCTGGCTGGGTACCCAGGCTAATTGCGAGGTTTGACTTCAAAACGAGCCCCACCTGTCAGGGCTTCCTGTTATGGCCGCGCTATCAGGCGACGCAGAATCCGCTCGCGTGATGACACAGAATTACTGCCAGCGTCTGCTCTTGGAAAACACTGCGCTGCAGAACGCAGCTCATATCTAAATTGCTCTGAACTGGATGCCAGAAAAGAAAACGAGTACTACAGTAACAGGCAAGTGGAGCGTTGCAGCATCAACAAGCTTTTTCCCCCCTGCTGATTTTAGCATTTTAGCAGTCAGTCGAGTGCCCTTGCGGGGCGATACTAATGGTGCAACAATTAGAGAAGGAGTGTTTAGTGCTTCTTCTGGAAATGCAGCCAAAACACTACGCAACACTGAAAAGGGTGAAAAAAATGCAGATGATTTCTATTACTTTCTTCCACCAGGGGGCAGTAGTTGACACATCACAAAGTGACACCATACAGGTATTAGCTCTGGGAATTAAAAGGAGGTGCTACTTGTAATTACTGGCAGACATCTTTGGTCAACAATTCAAGGCTTGTCGGAGGGCTAATGAACGAGTTTCTCTCTTACATTCTGTCAAGCTCCATTCACGTTGACATAAAGCCACGGTGTGACTGTCTGACACACACAATGACACCAGAATTAGAAGTCTCACACTTATTTGGTACAATAAATCAGGGAGCCCTTCAACTGCTGAGATTACAATGAAGGTAAAAATAAAAAGATACCATAGACTAGTTAGCTCTCCATACATTAAAAATAGCAGCAGAGTTGAAAGTTTAAAAGTTTTAATTGCCCAGCTTTTAACATGTACTTTCCACACCGATGGTGAAGCGTGACACGGGCGGGGCGTTCGAGTCGATAGGGGGATATGGCACTTTTAACGAGATTTGGCAAAACGAGGAAGGGCAGATAGATGTAGACACTACCCATCACCGGCAAATGGGGATTCGATGCAAGTTGCCAAGGCAACGGTCAGGCTCAGCGCCGCGCCGCCTCGACACGGACCCGACGCGTACCCCGCGCAGTCGGCCGCATTGCGATTCATTTCGCAGATCCGTCAGACGCTCCAGCCCCTGAGTGCAGCCTGGTGCCACTGTGATGGTAAATGTATTTACTGACTGCCAAGCCGGACACCATAAGGCAGTGAAGGCACGAACAGAATAAGCTGGTCTGTAGCCCTGCGGATCCGTGCTAAAGCTCATTAGATCTTGCAAATTTACCCATGTCTCTGCTGTACACGCACATCCCGTCCACTGCGCTGCAGATAACACTGCGAGTCACTGTGATGTCAGAAAAAAAGAAGTTGATCACGAGTCTTGAGAGGAGGCTCTTGTGGTCATGAAGCTGATTATGACAGGCAAACTGTGGTTCTGGGTGTCCGGTGGACTTACCTGGCTGTCCCTCCATCCACCACCAGGACCCGGCTGCACAGTTTAGGCAGACATTTTACCAGTGGGGGCAGAGGCTGGGGACCCAGTGGCTCCCTGCCTGGTTGGGCAGCCCCACTATAAGAATGTCCACTCAAGTTAAATACCAGTATGAGCTAAAATAAGGGGGGAAACTTCCAGGAGGACTGGGTTTGCTCCTGCACCTGGTGAAATTCGGTGCATAAGACAATCACGTATGCATGTAAATTCAGCAACATGCATCCGGCCTTGTCCATAGCTTACAGGGTTTGGCACTGAGGCAAGGACGACAGGCTCACCAGCACTCCCCTGTGGTTAGCAGGTAGTAGTGCAATGGGGTGGGTGGGCTCACTAGCAGGAAGGCAGGGATCAAAGAATGCACTGTTAATGTCAACCAAAATGGGGGGACACGCAGCATGTAATTGTGGGTAATTTTATTCCCCCCGCAGTGTTGAATTACAGACTTGCTGGGCTCTGCAATACTTAATAAACTCTGGCAGTTAATGTAATTAAGCTGAATATCATACATATGATGACTTAGAATGGTTAGAATGGTGCTCTACATACTTAGTGACAAATCAACTGAATATTAAGTGGAAATTAGTTAAACGTCAGGCTGTAATCGCAACGGTATCAGTTCCCAAAAGCAGACCAGCATGATGTAAACACAGCCATCAATGAAAGACAAAAGGCGGTCCATGTTCCATGGTCTCCAAGGCAACAGAATTTAATTAAGGGTGGCGGGCATTCTAATTGGCCGATCGGAGGAATAGCAGCATCACACGCGATTCCCTTGAGTGTCTGCCACCTGCCCCGCCCGCACTACAGCTCACACTGAGGCTGCCTTCGCTGCCCACCTGCAGATCCCACTCTGCAGCCCAGTCACACATGGAGGTGTTTTCAGGGTTAGCTGGTGCCCTGCTCAGGTGCACAGGCTTCCAGTCCTCCGCTGCATCCTTCCCCCTGGAACTGCACAGTCTTATTATGGATATACATTTTAAGACCCTTTTTAAAATTCCCCCAGTCCTGGAGCTTCTACGACCTCATCTTCCCCCAACTCTTACCCCCACCAACATCATTTAACACATCTGCACTGCACCTGCACCTCGAAAGCATCACACACTCGTTTTCACCATCCCCTCATCCAATGGAGGTTCAGGGACGTTTCGTTCAGATACAGCATTACCAAATATCCCTCTCAGGAGCGGCCTCACCGTCCACACCAATGGCAACCATGTCGTTTAATAATAATTATTCCCCAGACATTTACTACACAAGCAAGTGGTTTCTGCTCAGCTGCGCAGAATATTTCCTTCCCTTGCAGATGGATGGGCTGCCGCTTACTTTCTATAAAGGGATAAAAGCAAATATTTTTAACATCTTAACAAAAACTAAAAGCAGGGTGACCCACTGCAAAACTGCGTTAAATCTCAAAGCACTAAAGAGTAAATGTCTTTCCTGTTATGTTTTAAAAACGTGCCGACTTTCATGGGTCTGTATATAAGAACTTTGACCCTGCCAGTCTTTGCTCTCATTTTGTCATCGGGCTCTTTTCAATTCCTTAAGCAGCACGCCTCTAAAAATAGCGTACGCACCCCCCCCCCCCCCCAAGTGTTCGTTTCGGCACTGAAATGAGCCACGGAGGTCGGCACAGGAATCGCCGAGCTGCCAAGATGGCTTTGTGCCTCGGGGGAACTCGATCGAACTCTGAGAAAGCGGGAGGAAAGAAAGGATGGAAAAGCAGGGATAAAAAGGGTAGAGAAAAAAAAAACCATCCAACACACTTGCTAACAAGCCCAACCTGTGATACATTGCAGCTCCTGTGGCAGCGCTGACAAGCGGGCCGAGGACATCAACAGGCCTTAGGGCCTCCTCCTTAGCCAGTTCCAAGCAGATTACGCAGAAGCTTCATATATTCCAGCTGGGGGGGGGGGATGCTACCCTGGGCAGTCACACAATGTTCTTTGTTTGAAAGGTTACAGCCTTGACAGCGTTGCGAAGGAGCATATCGAAGGCGGAGCTGCTGACGAGGCCAGGAGAGATCTTGGTGGGGCCGAGGATTAAGGAGAGCGCCACCTACCTGTGGGTGAGCAGTGGGGTAAGAAGGAAAAGAGGCGTCAGAATAATGCAAACCTTGGAGGAGGAGTTATGCTCCTCTCCTGAGAAGAGAGAGACAGGCCCTCTGAAGGGTGCCCATCTCCAAAACTTTACTTTTGTTTTTACGGTTCTACCAACATTGAGGGCCAGCTTTGTGCTCGGACTACGGTTGCGGCGAATCCAAGGGCCGCCCGCGTCTTTCTGTTGTCATGGTGATGCAGTTACTTTCAGCTGGTGTGGTTAGAATCACGGGAGTTACGGACATCGCGATTTTGTCATAGAACTATGAACAAACACACACACCTAATACCGTTTCTTTTTCCTGGAGTTTAGGCCCGTTTTAGTAGACCGTGCTCTGATCCCAAGCTGTAAAAGGTGACCCTTCTCCTAGCGGTAAAACAGCTTGTTAATAACCACATGTTAACCTCCAGCAAACCCTACATGCACAGATATAAATTTTTTTATTAGCAATTCCAATGTGGAGACTTATTATTATAATTTCATTATAAAAACAAGAAAGGGGTATTGCAAAATAAGAGCAATTTATATGTAGTTTAATTTGGCGATTTTGTACGGGAATACTTGGTTATATGGGGACTGAAAAACTTCAACACAAGGGATACAAACAACTTTATTTTCTGCTCTTCCCCGCCTCGGTGATAACTCTGGAATGACGAGATGGATCCCACAATGTGGACTCTGCCAAACAAGCTCTCCCACTGAATTTTACGCCCAGTATTTACGCTGGAAACAAGACACACCACTAGTTCCAGGCCAGGCAGGTTTTTTTCAAACGGCACAGACACACTCCTGTGGTCTCAAACACACATGTGGAGTATGAGACCGGGCTAACAACTGACACTCGTCATCTACATCATGACACTTCGAGTACGTCTGGGACTGAAATTACTGAGGGAGGCTGAACTTTATCTTTCGGGGACACCTCCATGTGTATTTATAAACTATTAGTTCCTGTGTTTCACTGTGACTCTGACCCGAATTTCCAGTTGTATGGATGGATAGATATATTTGTGTTTCAGTATTAGGATGTCCAACGTGTGACTTTCCAAACACCATACATTGGACAATTAAATACGTAACTGGAGCAGCAGCTGAATAAAGTTCTGCAATCTCTAAAATCTGGAAGTGTTTCCACAATCTTGGCACAATTTTGGCCACTAGTGTAACACTCCCACATTGAGCCTGCAGTTACCCTGGGTGTCTAACAAATAGTCTCCAGCGTCTCGCAGGATTAAAGGCTGACTTGGCAACCTATGAATTGCCATGCTTACCCATTGCATGCTACACTCAGAGTTTCACCTGAGAACATTTTGCATGTCCTGACAATGTGACATGATTATTGTGTTTTTCCAGGAACAGGCCAGCTTTCCCAGTGCGCAGGGAACGTGACACAAATGTCAAAAGTAGGCTTCTAGCGCCAGAAGAAACTCACTGACGCTAATGAGCATGAATGTATCTGTAAAGTCACAGGTCAGGCTCCGTGACAGTGCCTGATGGAGGGCTCGCCTCCTACCCAGCCCTGTGGTCCTTTCCGCTGTCAAACACAACAAAAAGCACAGGCTCTTTCCCAGGCTTAGGCAGGTGATCAGGAGAGAATCAGGAGAGCATAGGGTGCAGTGGTGCATTTGGTAATCGTGTTCGTTGGGCTCCGCTCCACACTGCCCCCTCACAGAGTACTGGAGTTCACTTCTAAGCGATCCAATCTGATTGGCTCTCTTACACCACCTGCTTCGGAGTCTCCAATTTCCCCCAATCAGGATGCAGGAGACCTGAATCTGGTTTCTAAGACAGCTGTTTGCATCGATTCCCCATTAAGGTTGACAGAGTGTCTCATTAGGAAGGCAGGTGCTTCCCCTCCCCAGGTCTCAGACCAGCTGAAGCTCGATCTGAAAATAAAACCAGATTTTTTTCTTGGTTTTAAGTCTCTGACCTCCTCTGAAAAGCAAGTCAGGGTTTAATTTCGCCATCGTGCACCTGCAGCCCTCTCTACTCCTTTACTGAGCCTGGCCTTTGGTAGAAAGGTTTCCTTCGCGAATCCAGGCAGCTGGGGGACGGCGGGGGTGTGTTTTTCAGTCTCCATTTCTGAGGTCCGCTGGTTTCCATCGTCCCCCGAAGCAGCCAGCCCCGTTTTCTGCCGTCTGTCGGCCGCGCCTCTCGACTCTCCTCCACATTCATTCACATTCATTACGCCGTCATCTTTCGCGGCGCTGAATCTGGTCCTGACAACGGGTCTTTATTTATTCGCTCGAACGAAGATATGCGCGCGTGCACTAATTATCGTTACAAATAAGCACCTTGATTAACTGCCCCCTGAGGCTGTGCAGTTCTTGATAATCCCCAAGTATCTGGAGAACGTGGTGATGGTATGTAGCCTCAACTGACGGGACAGAGGCCGTCAGCGCTGCGTGCGTGTGTGTGTGTGTGTGTGTGTGTGTGTGTGGGCATCAACTCCTCAATGCTGGAGATCATCCAAAGGAGATTTTCATGCTGGAAGCAGCAACAAAACTGAGCTACCATGCTGTCAGCTTAGACAGGGGCACATCAAACACACTCGGGACGAGAAAACCAGTCAGGCACACGGACAGGTTCATAGATAAATCAACCATGACCAGGGACTTGGTAAGAAGGGGGAAAAAAAACCCAGGACCGAGGTCATCGTGGATCAATGGCAGAACCTTACTTGGGAGAGGACACCAAGTCTGCCTCCTATTGGCTAAGCACCGTTGGGGGGTGGGGCAATGACAGTGCCAGCCAGTATGCAGCATTCCCAAGAATGGCTCATGTTACTGGATTTTAAAGCCTGCCAAAATCATGCCAGTAAAATACTTGAGACTGCTGGGGACAAAGTCTTAGTCAGAACCAACAGAACCATCAGGAATGCAGAGAAGATTGCCGGCACTCTGCTATCATCCCTAAGACATCCATTAGTCTCATCTTTACAGAGGCACGAAGATCCTCAGCCACGTGTCATATCCTCAATGCCATTGGTTCAAATTGCCACCATCAGGCAGAAAGTTTTTACCCCAAGTCAATCTGTCCAACTCTGTCTTATTGTGCTGTTGGATACAATGACAATAAAGAACCGATTCCTAAATCCTGAATAAGTCTCTCTCCGTTATTATACACAGAACATCAACCTGAATGCCCGAAAGAAGCCAAAAGAATATTCCAGCAGTGCTTCCCCTGGTGGACCTTAAAGTGAATGAGTCCATCCATCCATCCATCCATCCATCCATCCATCCATCCAGTTATATTGGACTTGGAATCTATGTCAGGAAATACAGGACACATGGGAAATGCTAGATGGGAGTGAGCTCTTAAAATGGACAGTAGACACAGGTCACAATGCACAAAGGATGAGGGAGAGGATGTAAGTGGAGGAGCTCACTGCCTTAAGGCGGCCCTCAGACATTACTTGCTCTTTGACATTTTGATAGCAGGCAAACAAACAGTAGTCTGCAAGGACTTGAATTATAAGCCTGTAGTAGTTCAGAAAACATCCACTATTTTAAAATAAAATAACACTTTCCATAGCAATAGCACAGCGACCGCACACTGAAAAAAAGGGAGGGAGCCAAAAAAAATAATAATCATAATTTCACGGTTTTCCAAGCCGCAGAATGAAATATCCTAAAACAACAAAACGCGTTTTACGGTTCCTTTTCTGTGGCTGTAACCTGATCACTTTCACCTTCAATCACTGTTGCTTTATCAGAGACGTGTGTCCTCGAGAATGCCCCCCCCCCATGATGTAAAATAGGTGAACAGGGCTCCCCTTCTCCTGAGGAGCTTCTGACGGACCGCAGAAACAGGCCCGTCGGGGACACATTGGAGTTGGCGCGTGGTGCGCTCTGCATTGACGGGGGGGCGTCCTGCTGAAGGTGCAAATACCTCTGTGCACCCCCCCCCCCTCCCCGAGATCTCCACAGACCTACTGCCTTTGTTTGGTCTTAAGGTGGCCACATAAACCACTGTCCAATTTCATTTTTAATATCTTTTTTATTTTGGGGTCTGGGGGGGGGTTCTGCTTTCTCAAAGGAAATGAAATATTGGGCTCAAGTGAAGTTCATTACAAGATGGGAGACAGAGATAAGGAGATGGGAGATAAGGCTTTTGGCACTAGCTGCATGAACCTTTTCCCTCCACTGTTTTTTTTTTTTATTTGAGGGGGGGGGTGTTTCATCTTGTGGCAGAACACAAACACATGCTCAGCAATGGCTCAGCCCAATAATTGTCATTCAAGGAAATCCTAATACCTACAATATGACATAGCATGTAGCTTAACTGTTAAAAACATGGCTTCGTAAATGAAAGGTCAACTCCGTAAATGCCGCGGCTGTCCGGTTGACATACCCTTGAGAAATGTAATAGATGAGAAAAATAAGTTTTACTTTGGGTAAAACCGGTAGCTAAGGTTCATTTATACAGAATGCTTCCTTATGGCCGTGTCACTGATATATGATGCGCTTCGAAGAAGCAGCATGCAGCGTTTGTTGATTGATGGTCAGACGGGCAACTGCCGTGCTTTTTGTGCCATTCGCTTGCCGTAGCCTCTGCATGGGTAGTGTGAAAACCCCTGAGCTGGGCGTGGCAGGCACTCTTTTCTTCCTAGCATAAAAACAAGCTAATTTTAGCGACTGTGCTGCAGTTAACGGGCCGTACAGCATGTCCGCAGAACACAGGAGGAGACGGACATAAAACATGCGACCTTTGCAGAAAAATCCATAAAACGGCATTCCTTCTAGGAATAGTAAGAATGGGGGTGTGTTCTTCATCCCTCCCTCCCTCCCCCCCAGACTGCTCTGAAAAAACAGAGATGAGCGTAGGTGTTAAAGCGATGACACCGCAGATCACAGGAACCCAGGCCAGAGAGCTTCAAAGCAATTCAAACAAACACATTATGTAATAACCCAACGGTTTATTTGATCAACATGGGCAGGGTGACCCTCCCAAGCCTGACGGTGGAGGGGGCAGCGTGTTGATCGTTACAACATGGCCAGCTCGCAGGGGGAAAGACAACAAGCACGGAGGCAGCGCGAGGCCAGCACAAACACAAACCCATGGAGGGCCCTCGATCCAATACGCTTGGGGTCGAGTCCCTCTGAGTCCACACCCTGGCCAAACACGCAGAACGATCCTCAGTCCCCACACTGCCCTGCACAGACCTTTGAAGCGCAAGCTGAAGCCACCATCGTGTTATTCTGATCACCCTTACTTCACACCTCAAGGCGGCCGCATACTTCAAACGACATCCAAACAAAACGAAGTCGAACGTGTTGGCGAGAAGGATCGCATGCTGAAAACAGCGCTGCCTTGTTCATTCCCCGTCACGTTGCAACCCAAGAGGGACAAGAATGTTTTTTATGCAGCAGACCCACACACAGAGCACAAAGAAACATATTGTGGAGAGTGTGTCAGTCATTATCATGAAGGAGTTGACTGCTCATTTAAAAATTAAATTGAAGTTACTGTCCTTAACAGCCATGACTGGTTTAATACTAGCAGTGGCCAGTACAAGGAAGCCAGCAATTTAAACAACACTCACGGTTACAGGCTAGTGAAACACACGACGGCATACATTACTGTACGCGGTTACAGCAACACACATAGTAACTATGACACTATTTACAGATAGTAATAGTAACACTATTTACAGACAAGCATGGTGGGGTGCAAAGCATGCTGGTAACTGCATACTGTAAATTATCCTGCTGACCAACCCCATGGCATCACATTTATGACAGCCAATCGTGGACAGTGGGTGGGATTAGAACAAACAAAAAAAGTTTGCCTTGGGAACCCTGCACAGGTGGTGCACCAAACCAGTGACCACATACGACATCATTTTGCTATGACAATGGTGATTCAGTTGATTTTGTTTGATGTACGCAGCCACCTTTGCCCTGCAGAGAAAAGGGGGAGGGAGGGAGGGAGGGAGGTCAACTGGTGCTGCACCCATCTGTCAAACTGTGTCACATGGGACGTAACGCCTGGGCTAATGAGAGCCAGTCTGCTATGCAGTGGCGTGGTTATAGTCACTGGCAGAGTTGTGTAATTCCGGTCCAGAGAGTAGAAGTCCAGACCAAGAGTTTGTTTCAACCAACCAGTTGTGCACAAAGAGTTACAGTCACAGAGAACTGGTTGGCTGAAACAAAATCCAGGTCTGGACTTCTACTCTCTGGACCGGAATTACACAACTCTGGTCATCTGAGAGGGAAAACACAGAACAACAAAACACACCAGAATCCCAGGGCATTGAAAGACAGCTTCTGCTCTTGAGCATGGATGTCATCTGGGAGGGTACTGGCGTCTTTTATTTGACCCACGTAAGAGATTAATATGCAGAGAATTCAACCTTTTTAGTTTTTCGAAGGGATTCCAGAGTAAATGCCTGAGATTGGTATCTGAGGACACTAAAAGGGGTGCATTTTGCAGGTCAGGGATTAGCAGCTTGAGCTTTCAGCAAAAGCAGATTGGATCACAAAACCCCAGCTGCACTTAACGATGCTGTCAGGCAAGGCTTCGGGCCTCTCTGATAGGCACATCACACGGCGGAGGTTGCGGTTTAATAACAACAAGCACGGACGGCGCGAGGTCAGGCTCGCTGGCTCTTACGTGCTTCTATGTGTGTGTGTGTGTGTGAGTGAGTGAGTTATTTACCACATTGTGGAGACCGAATGCTCCCACAATTTGGTAAAACCTGTTATTTTTTGGCAAGTCCCCACAATATAAACCTTAATCTTATAAAAATCTGTAAATGCAATCAAAAGTAAAACAGATATAAGTCTTGTATTTTGTTTGGTTACTTATGGTTAAGTTTAAGGTTGGGTAGGGTTATGCTCATAGAGATGGCAAAGCGAAGAGTCCTCACAATGACAAGAAAATATGTACTATGCAAGGTTGCTTGTGTGTGTATACGTGTATGTAGACGCGTGACGGGACTGAGCCGTTATGAATACAAACGGACAAGCAATGGAAACTTCCGGAGTAGATCCCGCATGCATCGTGAGTGATTATACATCCTTTTTACACCAGATCACGGGTGGCTGTTTCAGCCAGATAATGCAGGGCCAAGCTCCAGGAGATTAAACAATACCCCCCAACCCCCAGCAAAAGCACACTATTGCCTCCTGGAATATAAATGTGTCACGGCTGCCCGTGACCTTTGGATCAAGGGGGGGGGGGGTTCAGCCGCTTCAGGCTGCTGGAGATACAACAAGAGAGATGACAGCATGGAGAAACAAAAGGCCATCAGGACTCACCTGAGGTCTACACAGCCCCGCCAGGGTATTTATTCAAGACACAGAGCCCATAATCATATCACGAAGCACACAACACATCTTATTATTCAACCTCAGCAGTGAACTATATATTTATAGTATATAGAATCATGCTGTGGAGAAGGGGGTCAAAACAAAAACAAAACTAAACTAAACAAAAACAAAAAATATTTAGACTGGATGCATAGTTGGCAGTGTTGACAAGAAATTAAAAATGAAAATTTCTCAGGGGGGGGAAGAGCCTCCATATTTGAACTGAGCGCAGTTTAGGAGGGGAAACCTGCTGTGGTTTAAAAAAACAAATGCATTTAAAAACCACAGGTCCACCGAGACTGTGGGCTACAACTGCGTCTGCCACATATCAGAGGGGCTCCCGCTCAGGTCCAGATTAAGCCAGACCATGATGATGGCGCCACACAAGACTCACATCCCTAAAACTCCATGGTAACATGAGAGCAGAAAGTCCATGATGGAATGTCTGGCAAATTATATTTATTATGCACGCGTGAGGAGGGCAGAATTCCAGAGGGACTGAAGAGGGAATAAAATTGGAAACTGGATCCCAATTAGATCAAGTATTCTGACCTCTCATACATCTACAGAAGTGCCCCCCCCCCCAAAACTAGACCCATCTCTAACCATAAATCTTGGGCCTGAACCCGATATCTCAATATATCATGTCAGAATTACACTGATGGTGAGGGTAATGAACTATGATCCACTCTGCTGGGAAAAATGCAGCTTATACCAGAGGCGTGTTAATCAAAGCTCTCTGGTTTCCCACACCTGCCCAGCCTACTTCACATGCCGCCGTCATCTGGGGACGGAGCTCAAGTTGGCCCAGGACCGGCCAGGATCTTCGCACTGCTAGCAGAACCACCCTTTAAGCAACAGGGTGACGAATCATTATCATCAGTCTGGAGATAAGTCGCCTAAGCTCTTTGATTTGCCCGTAGACACCAGGATAATTGTTACAGCAACTCAGTCTTTGTGTCCCGCTGTTCATTTCCCATTAATGTAAAGAAATGTAGGGAAATAAAGGGCCTTATCTAGGATCAAACCAGGGCTTCATACTCCCACTTGCAACAATATTACATGATAAAGTTTGAAAGGGCTGTTTTGACACTCAAACTTTATTATGCTTCTCACAAGAACAAAGCACACAACAAAGACCAGGGCAGCAAGACCTTCAAGCCGAACAAACATCAGTCTGTAATGTTCCATCTGGCTGGCTCGCCCCAGCCAAAACATTACGTCCATCTTGTGGCTGTATCCAGTTTATCACCCTGTTGCATCATCAGCCACTTCGCCCCCTTTCTCCGTGTGACCCGTCCCCAATCTAAGAAGATGTTTCATTTTCAGTCCATGTTGATGAACTCGGCCATCAGTGGCAAAATCTGGCCCAGGAAGAGGGTGCTGAATTACCTCAGCACACATTTTTACAGATGTGCTCATTTGTCATTAGGACATGTATACACCCCCCCCCCCCCCCCCCCCCCCCCCCCCCCGGGCGACACGCACTCCCTCGAGGACCCCTGCCATGAAACGCGGAGAAAACGCACACAC
>JAABNY020000043.1:4379494-4403175 GCA_015164015.2 Brevimyrus niger | reverse complement strand
TCAACCCAATAGAGCATCTTTGGGATGTGGTGGAACAGGAGCTTCATGACCTGGATGTGCATCCCACAAATCTCCATCAACTGCAAGATTCTATCCTATCAATATGGGCCAACATTTTTAAAGAATGCTTTCAGCACCTTGTGGAATTAATGTCACGTAGAATTAAGGCAGTTCTGAAGCCGAAAGGTGGTCAAACACCATAATAGTATGGTGTTCCTAATAATTCTTTAGGTGAGTCTAGATAGGTACTCTTAAAAAGTACTCGAACTATTCCTCTTCTCTTTCATTACTCTTTTACAAAATTACCACTTGCACCACCTGCTGACTCTTGATCACAGAAACACCTTGGTTTCTTGCAGCTTGTTTGAAATCTACTCTTAAACCTTACTTAGTCTGTCATTGGTAAGTCGAAGAAATCTGTTGCATCAGTCTCCCTCTGCAGTGAATCAACACAAACTACCCAGATCCAAAATTTTGTTCCAACAAACACTCCCACACAAATAAAACTCTGGACAGTGTCCATCTTTATTTTGACCATGCCTCCATTGCTTCACTCTTCTGTCTCGGACTCCTCATCTTCCTGACTGATCTGGAAGTAGCGCAGTTCATAGCTCTCCTTATCTGAGGCCACCACCCTCAGCCAGTCACGCAGATTGTTCTTCTTCAGGTACTTCTTTGTGAGGTACTTGAGGTACCTGGAACAAGATCAAATAGTAGATCATCATTTCACCCATTTCCCTTCATGCAAATGAATGCAATTTGCTCCCCCCTAATAAATATACAGCAACTGACAAGTTTGCACTCAATCTGCTCCCAATTAAACATACCTTTTGGAAAACTGCTTTTCTGATGTGACTGTTATTTTGTTCTTCATACGGGCAATCTGAATAACATTGCCAAGGTTTCCTGTTTTGCCATTGACCTTCACTCTCTCCTTCAGAAAGGTCTCCTGTTTGAACGAAATGGAATGAAAATGCTAGGGAAGATAGCCCTAGACCGACTAGGGAAGATGGCCCTAGTCAGGACGACACGTTAGTCATAATTACACAGACAAAAACTTTAAAGTATTTGTTCAGTGCAGTAGCGGCGTGCACAGCAGCCCAAACGTTCTCTCCGTAGACTTACAAAATTCCCGGAGTCAAGGATGCCATCCTCGACCGGGTGTGTGAGATCAAGCGTGAATTTCCACGACGGCTTCTTCCTGTCCCTTTTCGCGACAATTTGCTTTTTCTAGAAAGATGGACAAAATCAGTTGCTGCGGCAGCAAATACAGTCATGCAAACAGCGACTGATTAATGTTTAAACTGCAGTGTACCACCACACAGTTATGCATAGATCACATACCCCACAGCACGAAAGTGTGCCAAAAATCAAAGCTTAATGCAAATACCAAAGACTGTGATGGAATGAATCCCCAACCTTTGGGAACATACTCATGTACACAGTCATGGATAAAACGCAAGAAACTGTAAACTCAAATGTTAGATAGTTTATCACGGTCAAATACATCTCTTTCCACATACATTGCTTATTTCGCTAGCATGTTTACTCGTCATTTTGGAAAGGGTCTCACGATTTAAAAGATTAAACATTTTATTCACTATAGCTAGCTGGTGACACGTGGACGGAGGATTCCTGTCCCTTGGTTCATATGTTGTTAAAAGTAATTACATCTGCGGTTATAAACATACGTATTCCATTTATTATATAATATTTTCAAAAAACATAGAAACGTGCAATTAATCTTGCTAAGATAAACAAATTCTACGCTACACTAAAACTATCCCTAACGCCAGGCTTCTTACGTACCGGCGCCATGTTGTACAACTTCGTTCCAAAAGAAATGACGGCGCATGCGCCAGGCTTTTGTTAGCGTGCTGACGTCATGCGGCCTTTGTTGATCACATGTTTGCCTAAAAATGTTCTATGGCAGTACTGTAAATTGGGGGTCGAGTATGAGGTCATGCGCGTCCTTGAAGCATAGCCACCGAAATAACGAGCAGTGTCATCAGTGAAGTAGAAAATTATTTTAAATTATTAACTGTAATTTGATTAAAGCTTTGAAAAAGGGACCCGTGCCTTAGGCATGGTTTTAACGAACGTTTCAGGATACGAAGCACAATTTATAAAATCCTCGCTGAGAAATAAGTGATTCGAAACAAAACACGTAATATTCCCATCCGGTATATTCTATTTTATTATTCAGTTTTCTCTCCAATGTTGATGTAACTTTACACAAAATTGAATTAAAAGCTCAAACGTTTTGGACATAATTTTATTATATACTAAAATACAGTTTTATTGTTATATTTATTTATTTATTTATTAAGAAAAATAAAAAGGTTTCCAGCTTCGTTCAGCCAGTTTGTCTGATTTTTCACTTCAAGAAAAGTCTGCAGACACATTTATATGTATGGAACAGTCTAATTACTTTTACTAAATTTGTGACGTGCAACTACTCCTCGTATCTGCTGTGAACCTCTTCTCATAAACAGACCCGGGTGGAGACGGCATTTCATCTTCAACAAGTGTCACGCCAGATGTGTGAGAATTGGCAGTCCTGCATAGAAAATGACTGACCCTTAGTGAGTACACTCCTAGACCATCCATCCATCCATTTTCCAAACCACTTATCCTACTGGGTCTCGGGGGGCACTCCTAGACCCCAGAATTTAAATGCATGCAATGAAACAAGCAGATTTTTCAGAAATGTGTAAATGTGTGTGGGGTTTGCATGTCCTCCCTCGTCGTGGGGTTTCCTCTGGATACTCTGATTTCTCACCACTGTCAAAAAAAAAAAAATCCTGAATAGGACAAGCAGGTACAGAAAATGAATTTATGGGTGTAAATGGACAGCCTGTGCTTTTACACACCACTAGAGGGCGTTCCCTTCGTTGAATCAAAAAACAACTAAACCAGGCATTCTCCAGTTAATGTGCTCCCTCCTGTGACCTATACTACGAAGCGGGGTTACTAGCTTATCTGAGTAACTTGTCAGATTTAAGGTACCACAGTTTAAATGGACTAAATATTCGTTAACCTATATTTTGTTTAGACTACTTAATCCGACAAGTTACCCCGATAAGCCAGTAACCCCACTTCGTAGTACAGGCCCCTGTAGTCCAAGTTATTGTTTCCATGTTTGTCTTTGTCATTAGTAGGATTAAGGAATTAATAGGATAAACAGGATTGAGACTTTTAGGATGATACTAAGTGATATGAAAACATTGCCTTTCGCAGTGTGCAGCCTCGACCATAGTTTTTACCTTCAGAAAAACAATCACTTTTCAAACATAATATTACTACTGCACTATAAATATATATAAAATTACATAATTTACATCAAGTACTAGACGATTAACTACAACAGTATGAGTATAATAGAGGCACATTATGTAACATTTTTTGTTCCTGCTTTGAGATAAAAATGATCCACTTCAATTCTATGCTTTAATTAATGAATTTAGTGTTTTTGCATTTCAGCTTGAGGATGAATTCACCTGAATGGATATCAGTGGAAGAGCCAGAAAATTTTCCGTGGGGTGGCCAGGGTGGACCATAGGTCATTTTTAGAAAATAAGAGAATGTTTAAGGCCCCTAAACACTATAACTTTACACCATTTATAATTTAGCCAGTGGTGGAATTATCAAATGCGTATTTATTATACCCATTTCTTGCTTTTAAAATAACAAGCTGACACTAAGTACCAGGTTCTAAACTTCTGCATTTCTGCTGTTCTGAGAGCACAAGTTTAGCTCAGCAGCACAGTCAGTTCATCCTTAATCAGTATATCATCAGGGACACAGAGAAAGAGTTACATATCAAAAGGAGTTTATTTAAATCAAAGTCTGATTTAACCAAAATGCAAATATGACGTGGATGGCCAATGGGGTGGCCAGGTTACGGTCTAGGGTGACCTCAGACACCCCCTTGCCACCCCCCAGATCTGCGTATGATGGTTACTTTCAGTGCTTTCATCAGCAACAATCAGGGAGATTGAAACCCAGCGGTGTGTGGGTTTACTGTGCACTGTCAACCATGGTGTGAAGCTAATGCTAACAAATATAGACTAACAGCTCAACCTAAATAACCAAATGCTTATGGTGTAAGTTAACAGCTACAAAATAGCACTTCTTAAAGGCTAATTAATTTAACTTGTCAATGATAACCATTGAAGTTTGGTTGAATGGTGATATGCAACATGTTTTTTGTTTAAATCTTAAACTGTGGAAATGAATACGAGTGACGATCAGAAGGAATGTTTACATAAGATAGTCCATTATATTAGGTTCAGTCCAGTGGGCTTTTACATGAAGGACTAAGTGCAAGTAGATAAATGTGTTTGCTGTTATTTCAAAGCTGTTAAAATGTAACCATCCTCCTGCATCTGCGGTGATCCTGGGAATTTCTGCTGTCAAAATCATTTTTATTAACTAGTTCGTTTTTTGATATAATAATTATTCTTGTAAAATTCTAGATACATTTTTAGTATGTCATTCCATTTTTTTGTCCATACCAGAATAAGAACACATAAATTCAGTCTTTTTTGCTGACTCTTCAGTCAAGCTACAGTAAAAGAAACTATTTATTAATTAATATATTCATTATCTGACAACATATATTGTGTGTGTGGGGGGGGGATACCACTGCAAAGCACCAACACATATATTACAACTTCATGTCTTTGAACTGGTAACCCAGTTCAGATGGTGCTGACTTTACACCGTCAGCGGAGACAAGATTCATACCGACAATCCTGGAGATACAAGACTCAATAAAGCAATATGCCCTCCCCCCACCTGAAGGGCTCTGATGAGAAATACCAAAATCCTAAAACCTTTGTGTTTAGATTTTATTACATTTTAATAATTAAATAGATACTTTCATCAGCAACAATGACGGGGATTGAAACACAACAGTAGGTGGGATTACTGTGCACTGTCAATCACTGCCAAAATCTATTGGTAACAATATAATAGCTTCTGTAAAGTCGTTAAGATACTCAGTGATTGACAGCTCATGATAATCTCACCCATTATGTATTCTGAAGTCTTTTTTCCTCCTGCCATTATTTGTTAGATCAAATGATGAATCATTTTCAGAATTCAGAATTTTTAAATAGACACTCAGTATAAAGAAATTACTATTCACTTGATTTGTTTTTTAGCTTGGGAAAAGAAATCATAATTTTTTTTTGTCCTGCATACATTCCAAAGGAATGTAGTGCAAAGCAAAAAATAATGCTTAAACTGAACTGCGTTACATGGCCAAACTGCTAGTTATACAAGAGATAAGAACACAAGAGACAGTATTATTGTTAGACAGGTACCTGTGAAAAAAATCAAGTTTTCAAGGAACCAAATTTGCAGAGAATCTACTTCCTGATTAAAGACAGTAACATATCACTTCCTACGAGTACGAGTGCATTTATAACATACTGTAACACGTATTATAACATATTCTAACTACAAAGCACTTAAGGTGTAATAAATAAAATGTAGTGAAATATTATACTAATACAGCATCTCATAAATCTCATAACACTAAGTCAGCTGTAATATAGGTATAAGCCATAAATGGCTTAATTCCCACACTGTAAAAATTCCTGGTCCAGCTTATGAAGCTAGGTTCGTTCTCTCTTAGATGGCTGACTGTCTTTCGAACCAAACAGGCAGAATATGAGGTAAGAGTATAGGGGAAGGTGGCTGTAAGGGCAGCACACAACCAGCCAGCCAACCAGACCCTTTTTCAAGCTGTTGGACTTTGCTTGTTGAGCTTTGCTGCAGTTCTGAGTTTATGGTTTACTTTTGTCATGCACCAACAGGTCAGCAGCCAATCGGGTCACGTCGCTGCCCTGGCTGCTCGGCCTGTCTTCCCTTAGAAGACCACAGTACTTATTCTGCTTGATACTCTCCCGTCAACGCAACACCATTTTAACGAACTATGAACTCCAACACTTGTAGCGTAGCATGGATAATACTAAGTATGCTCTAAGTCAATCCCATTCCTAAGCAAAGGGTTGACTGCTTCTGTGGATAAATAAAGACACCTAAAATATACACAACTTAAAATGATGACTTGACTGTATATAGTTATGGATGTTATGGGTCCATGTGGAGTCTTCATCACGACCTTTCAGGCCTCTGATGATGACTTCAGTTGCTCCAGCTCAGTCGCGGCGGGGACGGGGGGGCGGCGACCTCGCCTGCCCTGAAACTCGGCCGCGATCTCCTCAAACGTCTTGCCCTTGGTCTCCGGCACCCGGAAGTACGTGAAGAGGGTGAAGAGAAATAGGAGAGCCGCGAAGATGGTGAAGACGTAGCTTCCGCACAGGGCCTGCAACATTAACAGGGAGAGGGATGCATCAGGAGGCAAAGAAGACCATGCTACTCATGGCAGGTATTGTGGTTATTCATGGAGAGGACACTTCTATCCTAAGCAACGTACGATTGAGGGAGCAGTGTTAGCTAGTCGCTGGAACAATTTCGGTTAAGATCATTGCTGTGGAACCTAATGGTGAAATCTCTCTGCTTAAGCACAAGATTTGAACCAGAGACCTTAAAATCACAGACACCGAGTCCTAACCCACAGGTACTCACACCATCCTTTTTATGAGGACAAAGTATATTGACTGAAATATGCACGATGAGAAAAGGTAGCTAATGAAGGTGTTACAGGGTGAAAGATGTTCCGAACGCCTGAGTCCTCTAACACCATATGGGGAAGGGGGGGATACTGGATTCCCTTTTCGCCAGTCACATTGTTGTTCCTCGTCTCGGCGCTTGACCCTTACCTCCACGTACGGAAAGCACATGGCAATGATGAAGTTGCTTGTCCAGTTGACGCAGCCGGCCAGGGCTAACGCAGCAGGCCGCGGACCTTGGCTGAAGAGCTCCGCCACAATGAACCACGGGATGGGGCCTGGCCCGATCTCAAAGAAACACACGAACAGGAAGATGGCGGCCATGCTGACGTAGCTCATCCAGGAGTAGGTGCTCTGCGGGCAGGACACAGGCGGAGGTTTCAGTTTTGGAGATATACTGAGGGTGAGGGGGTGAAGGTGGCACTGTCTCAACCTCCAATGACACGTGACATGGATTTGTCAACCAATACCCAAGCTGTATGCTATAGAAAACTTGTGAGCTTTCTCTTCCACTAACACAAATATTGCTGCTGGGTTAATTACCCATAATACCCTGTGACTGGTGTTTATCACTAGCTAAATGAGTTCTTCAATATTGGGGATAGTTAGATAGCTAATGAGCTATAATGTGTGTCCCAGATTGTCAATAACATTATCTTTTGCTAATGAAAACAAAGCCTTATGCCTTCTGTGTCTACAGCTACATAAAAAAGCATTTATATTTTTGTACAGCTCTGGAAAAAAGTCCTGCTTCTAGGAGCCTGATACACACTGTCCTAGCAGTGCACTTCACACCTGCACTCTGTTTCCCGTTCCTTTTAAAGGTCACTTGATGTCATCCTCAAATTCATGAGAAACTGTCGGATAAGTTGACAGTCATCTCTGGCATTAGAAAGTCGCTTCTGCCCTCAGCAGGGCTGGTTTTCCGTCATTCCCAGTGACTCCTGTTTCACCTTGTTCTTGTTTACTGCTGCCTTAGAAACTTTGAGCCTGGAAGCAACCTGCTGCTCAGTGTAACCTTCTGCCAGCAGGATTAAACCAGGATTTAAAAATAAAATATATATACAGTTGTCTTCTTTTTTCCAGAGCTGTATATATTAATACGGCACAAGGGAGGGGGGGGGGGGGGTATACCAGGTAGACAAGGCCAACGGACATGGCCACAGCACAACAGCACATCCCTCCGAGTCCGATGAGGGTCAGAGTGCGTCTGCCAGCCCGGTCCACAAGTGCCACCTGAGGAATAAACACAAAAAAGTTCTTTATATGTAAAATATATATATGTGTTTTGTGTTTACACAAAATCTGCGTAAGCTTCTGAATCATTAACAGAAGTATCGGTAGTATGTTAATAAGCGATATCAGTATTGCATGTTGTTTCGCTGCTTTTCTCGCGTTTGCTAATCAGTGTCTGTGGACGCTGCCGCTGTGCGCTCGGACCGATCCTCTCTGGCAGCCACACGCCCGGCAGCCGTCCGGTCCTTGAACAGGTAAATAAACGCTTCAGATTCCTGATGATAACAGGCGGCTTACTTCTTACTGCGCGACCGGCTCGCGGCGGCTCGGGGTGCGCTCTCATGTTTATGAAGCATGCCAGCCGCGGCGTTCCAGCCCCAGCACCGGGGACTGTGCTGGGCAGCGGTTCAAAATGCCTTTCAGTGGACATTGCGGTATGTAGGGTGAAAAAAATCATGTCAAGAAGTCTACGCTGTAAGTGTAGATAGCCGGCAGTACATGATAAAGTCCGTGCGTCTTTTAGGTGGGAAAAATGATACATCACGATACATCATGCACCTGATAAGCAGTTATGGATGGACGCCATACTTAAAAAAACAGCATAGATCACTGTAACTGGTTACCAGCATGCCCAGCATAATGCATGCTGGTTATGCTGAGTTTTGGTGCTGGTTAACCAGTATCATTATCAAAATATCTCTAGTGGACCTGCTTCCTGTGCAGGTAGACCAGAATAATTATGGAGGTCTACCAACTACAGCACCAAGCCAGCATGAAGCAGTATGAAAATCATGCTGGTCTATGCTGTCTTCATCAGCAGGATGGATAGATGGATGGATGGATGGATGGATGGATTGATTGATAGAGGAAAAAACTGTATGTTATAGTGGATTTGTGCTATATATTTTTTTCTGTGATCAACATATGAGGAATCAGTAGTTTTGTTGCTAAGAGACTTAAATATCTGTGTTGTATCCTCGCATTAGGGTCACTTACTGAAACCATGGTGAAAATGGTGTTTATTACACCCACGCCGATAGTGGCATAGACCGGCTCTGTAACACCAGTTTTGTAGAAAATTGCCGTCGAGTAATAAAAAATCTGAGGAGGAGGAAGACAAACATATTTTGTTTAAATAAGCTGGAGAGCAATAAAGGCTCCGTTCAGTGATTGGGGGATGGAGAGGGGCGGGGCTCACGGCGTTGATCCCGGAGAACTGCTGAGAGAGGTGCATCATCAGCGCCACGAACAGCTGCTGTCGGTAGGTGGGCAAGCGCACCAGCGTCACGATGGAGACCTTCGCCTCCTTCATCACCTCCTCTTTCTCCTTCTTCATTTCTGCCAGGTCTTTCGAGAAGTCGTATTCCCCACGGAACCGTTTCAGACCTCAGGGATTGAAAAGACTGGGCTCAATGGGCTATAGTGGGTTCCTGTTCTCAAATTGCCCCCTGGTTCATGACTGTGCATATGACCGTTAATGGACTGACGGCTGATCCAGGATACTCCGACCCTTTCGCAAATGAACATCCAAGAGATGCTCCCGTAGCCCCAGAACATTGTACTAATGATGTAAGGTCATGGATTCAAAACCCACAGATTACATGTAAATTACAAGCCTTCACTTAATTGTAAGTCAAGCTGAATAAAATCATCAGATAAAGATAAATATGTTACATCAGTCTTTTCCAGAGTATTTGTTTCCCCCCCACTCCGATCCTAGGGAACCCCCGACAGTCCACATTCCCATCTAGGAATGTAATATGTAATAGGTTCAGCAAGAATCGAGGTGGGAGGGAGCAAAATGTGGACAGTCTGTGGGTCCCCAAAGATCAGCTCGGGAAGCATTACGTAAGTGTTTATGGGAAATGGCTGAAGCATCGTATATAGCTGGACGTATAAGCTACTTGGACAGAGAGACCATATAACGGAATGGAGGAGTACATTTCCGCGCCTCCTCCTCTTTGCCCAGTTTGATGTAGAGGTAGCGAGGGCTCTCGGGGCACAGGGGCAGCAGCAGGCTCTGGAGGATCGCGGGCGCCCCGGACAGGCCCAGCAGGACTGGCCAGAGGGCATCGTTCCCCAGCAGGAAGTCCAGACCAATCACCTATTGGCCAGACAGGAAGTTGGGATCACAGAAGTCTACAGCCGTGGAAAAAATTAAGAGACCACAGCACAATTTTTTGTTTCACCCATTTCTCAATTTATGAGTGTGCGTCTGTGAACAATATATTTATTTTTTGCAAACTGCATCCGGGTTCTTCTCTGTTTCTCATTAATGAAGGGCTTCTTCCTCGCTTTCTGGGACTTCTGTCCTGCTTCTAGCAGCCTAATATGAACTGTCCTAGCAGTACACTTCTCACTTGCACTTAATGTTTCCCGTTCCTTTGGAAGTTCAGTTGATGTCATCCTCTGATTCACAAGACACTGTCAGGTTAAGGTAATGGTCATCTCTGGCATTAGAAAGTCACTTCTGCTCCCTACCTAGTTGATTTCTGGCCATTCCCAGTGTCTCCTGCTTCACCTTATTCTTGTTTACTCACGTCTTAGAAATTTTGAACCTGGAAACCACCTGCTGCTCAGTGTAGCCTTCTGCCAGCAGAACCACAACTAAACTAGGATTTAAAAATGCAGGTTGGTTTAAAAATACAGCGGTCTCTTAATTTTTGCAACCCAAAGTGATAAATATGGCGACAAACTAACTTATCTGCAAAGCAATGAGTGTGTAAAATAATCAAATTACAGCAGAGACTGTAAATAGTTATTTTCATAGCACATGAATAAAATTACATAACACCACTCCCCTCACTAAGGAATAGGACAGAAGGTCATTTTTTTCCAGTACAGGAGGCATATATTTGGACAGCTTTCGGTGTTTGTCATTTGGTTGAGGCTAATGTTTGCCTGATGAATGGATGTAAATCCAAACGGAAAAGTGTATTTCTCAGAAATATTGTGAATTAGCTGGAATGAGTGTTTAGAGTCCTAATGGTGTCCAACTCTACAGGGCACAGTACAGGCTAGATACTGGCACAGTAAAATGCAGTAATGCATATTTATATTACGCATAATATTGCTGAAATGCTGAGCTTGTAGTTTGCGTGCATCAAATCAAGATCTCAACACCTTGCCAAGACATTCTGAGAAATGACATACTATTATCAATGGCCATAAATATTACATAAGCTTTGATTGCCGTGTGAAATCCATCATGGATGCTGGCCACAATTGTGGAGAATCGCCTCTAGCTTCACTCACCTGGCTGATGAGGATCCCAGACACTATTGCCAGTTGGTGCAGGGTGCCCAGGGCACCTCGGTATGCCACCGGTGCGATCTCGCCAACATACATGGGCACCAGGCCAGAAGACAGACCTTGGAGAGCCCGGGGCACAGTGTTAGCGGGCAATGCCAGCAGGCGGTAATGCCGCTGCTCTGGCGACCAATAGACACATATTTCCCACAAGGCTTGAAACATATTGCAAGTATTCAGTCGGAGTTTTACTGCCAGCAATCGTTTTGGATGCAACTTCACATGCTCTTGGTGGTCTCTCCAAAAAGATTAGTTAAATTCCGAGTCTTAATGAAGGATCCAGGAGTAGCTATTGCTGCGTGCCAGTCGGCACGTGCCAGTGATGCTAACCGAGGCTAGCACCTTCTTACCGCAGTAGAATCCCATCACGGCTCGCCCTGCGATGACCATGATGTGAGGAACGCCCTTGTTGGCCAGGCCCATCAGCAGGCCCCCTGTAACAGCTAGGATGTTCACCGCCAGCATGCCCTTCACCCTGGGGATTGATAGGCATCACTATCCTCTCAGAACGTCCCAGGCAGGACTTCCACACATCTGTCCTTCTTCCCTCCATTTGGTGGAATACATTTACACCAAATCTGATTTACCACGGTAGATGGCTAATACTGTATCGCCTTTGGGTTTCTTCGCATAAGTTGCTATAGAAAAATGGTTCTCTTTTGCGTGCGAGAACATCGAAAGGCAGAAGATTGAAAATGTCCGCCATGCTCCTCACCTTCCTCTCAGGTCACCCACAAACCCCACGAAGAAGGACGAGATCATGCCACCGATGGAGAAGATGGACACGGACAGGGACCAGTACATGAGCACGGTGGGGTGGGGAAGCTCTTCTGTGGCGTTATCCGAGTGGGACACGTTCTGCAGGACCCCCAAGGCGCGCCCATAGTGCCGCTCGATGACCTACGACCCCCACAGGAAAACATGTGTATTCAAACTGGCTATGGGATCGATTATGTGACTGCTCTTTTACAAACTACACTAAGGAGCCTCTGGACCTGAAGGCTTATAAATGTTCACTAATGTATTTATTATATGGCACTAAAGCTTATTCACACAACATATTCACAGTTTGCTTTTATAATTATATACATTTCTGATACAAGGATTTAAAGGTATTCATATAGCTATTTTCCCCTCACAGCTATATTTACCTAACAGATGCCTTCCTGTGAGTTCTCTGTGACTGTGACTATTTATGCTCACCTGGTTGGTTGAAACAAAACCTTGGTCTGGATTTATACTTTCTGGACCTGAACTTTCCACCTCTGTTTACAAGAATCAGCGAGCATGGTAGCCCGTGTCCCAGGAGCAGATGGGGTTGAGGGCCTTGTTTAGTCACAGGTATAAGTCACTGGCCACAGAGCCACACCACCCCCCCAACAATAATACTGCACCTTTTTCTGGTCGATCACTGAAGTCATAGCTGAAAAAACACTTGCATCCAAGTTGGCATCTTGTCTGGCTCATTTGTACGTAACTTTGGGCAGAAACGTCTGCCAGGTAACGTTAAATCTGCTGTGACAGTATTTCATGCCAGCCCGTGCACAGGCCTGCCCAGCTAACAATTTTCAGTTCCCATAACATTCCAGGAAGGTTACTCTTTGGTTATGGGAATGTTCCCCAAAGGTTCGTTTGGTCATCCTTTGGTTCGGACAACGTTCCTTTTAGGTTATAGGAACGTTCATGTAACATTAGAGTTTTTAGCTCGAGGAACGTTCTGATGCATAATAACCTGGTGTAATTAAAGGTTACGTGAAGTTTTTGTAAAACTAACCGTAGGACAACACTAGACTAACATTAGTCGAATGTTCCGTGCTTGCCGGGAGGAGGGTGGGTGTACCTTTTGCGGTGCGTTGATGACGCCGAGGCTGTAGCCATACTGCAGCGACCCGAGCACAGCCGTGAAGACTGCCAGAATCAGAGTGCCAGACAGCTGCTACACAACATGAGCACATGAGCACCTATCAGGAGTGTCCTAGCTCCCCGTAAACTCCGCCCCCCCCGATAAAACCCCATCTCCCATTCAAGCTTTCTTTCACCCCCAATTAGCAAAGACTCTTGTCATTGCACTATTGAGAACTTCAGGGTTTTTTTTAAATATTTTTTCTCTTGGGTAAGCTAAATTGAGCTAATTTGGCACACTATTAAATGCCACACAGGAAGGGTTGCCAGCTCTTGCGCATCTGACATGGCACTCATGCTTTCAGGCACTCTCGTGCAAGTCTTACAAGCAGATCTATATTATTCCATTATAAACCGCAAATTAGCTACATCATTAACACTGGGGAAATTTATAAACCCTACAGATTATTTACCATGTAACTGGAAATCTCACTCCAGCCAGCTGACCAAACCTGGCAACCATGCACACAGGGCTATAGATATATTGAATACAACGTGTACACACTCCCCTTTTTAGCTTCATGTCTAGCCTGGGTTTTTGTTAGATGGAAATTCAAAATATTTAACAGTAACATGGCTCTTTACTCTCTTGACTGGACTACCTTTAACCACCTGTACAGCTAATGCGGACCAGTCTAGGAAAGGTCCAGCAGATGGAAAAACCTGTGGTAGAAAACCAACAGGGGCAATGAAGCAGTATCTATAAGCTCTGTGCTTTTGATCTACTGCTACAATGCTTGCTAGCTATTTCCAATACTGGTGCTCTCTCATGCCAACAGTACAGGACTCCTAGCTAAAATGGACATAGAAATATCTTTCTGACTTGAAGAGACATGATGAAGTGGCACAAGCTTGGATCTCAATGAGATAACATCTCGTCTTCAAAGTCATCGTTTAATCGTACATTATTGCGCCGTTGCAGAATACCTGAGAGTAGTGGCAAAATAAATGTCTGCAGGTTAGCAAGACCCTTCCTCTAAGCAAACATCGCTAACTCACTGTATCTTTGACTATATAGAAAGACATAAGCCAGCATCATTTGTTACATTACTTGCACACAAGACATTTACGGGACAAAGCACTACTATAAACCACAGTAACACATAATGACATATAAACACAGCAATTTATCATTCACTATGTCCTTTAATCTTCACAACTGCCTGAATCCAACTCCCTCAAGAAAATCCCTTATTTTAATTTTTGAAACAAATCTGGCATTCTGGCATAATTCTTCACTTTAACCAGGAATAAAAAAGACAAGGATGAAGTGAAATACTTCATTTTTTTATTCCCCAAAAACCAAAAAGCTGGTGGTCTAACCAAATTTTGTTAGTGATGAATCATTAGAGCCTTTACCTTTCCAGAATCCATCTTCTCCCTTGTGTGCAAAGTTCCCTTCCCCGCCTATAGGCTGTTCCAAGGTTGTTGTTCTCAAGCTAGATAGATATTAGACCAGGGTAATGTTCAATCCCACTGACGCTCCAACCAGCTGTCACAGATTTCGCTGTGCCATGTAGCGGCTTTTAAAAAAAAAGACTTTTGCATTCATTAATAAATGTCAATATATGTATTCCTCTGCATTTCACAATTTAAATGTCCCCCACCAAATCAGTTAAACACTTTCCATTTTCCCAAGCTGTCTAACGTGTGGGAATAACTACCTTTGAATGTGCCTGTTCTTGCACAAATCTTGGAGTGAGGGGCATTAGGATCTGAGCTTCGCATTAAAAAGCCAGCGAGAGACACCCAGGGGTAGCAAAAAAAAAAATAAAACACAAGCAACAGGAAGGTAGTCGATAACAGATCTTTCTAGGGGACAAAGTCTGCTCGCGGAAAATTCTTCAACCCTGATGAGAGCCCCTGACAAGAACGTGACAATATTGACAAAGTCCTTGGGGGGAAAAAAAGATGCAAGCAAGACAAATTTATTAATGAATTATTATTTATTTATATATTTATTTATTTTTTAAAAAAACAGATGTTACTACATTTCAAATCCAAAACAAAATGGTGACAGTACTGAGTTCTGAGGCGCCAGGGCCCAGCAGTGACGGACCGCCCCCTCGAACCTGGGGCTGGATCCCACTTTAAACCTGTATGACTGCGATCAGAGACCAGAGAGTCCAGAAAGTTCTGCAAAGGCTACACAGATAAATGGGAAGGAGCCATGGTATCAACAGTGCCCCTTATTGCTAGACACGCGAGGTCAGACACCTTCTGACCTCAAATCAGTTTCCTTATTTTTATTTAATTCATATTTAAAATATAATGTCCTGGGCCAGATTAATCAAGGTTTTTTTTTTTTTTTTTTTACCAGAGCACCTGCTTTGTGTCAAAGACAGAAAAGAATAAAATGCATTTGCTTGACATTTTAAATCACATATAGTGATGGTATCTGTGAAATTAATGCCTAACATTGATAAATCTGGCCCTAAATGTGCAAACATTACTAGTAACCCAGAATAATATTTAAAAGTATTACAGTGATTTCTCCTACTTTGGAAAAACATAAACATGAAGAGAAACACAAGTACTGTATAAACATAGCTTATATCTTTAGGAAAGAATTATTTTTATCCTATGACAGGCTCTGGAGCCCCCACCACCCTGAATAGGACAAGCGGTTTCAGAAAATGGATGGATGGATTTTTATTTGATATTAGCACTTAATCTCCCAAAGTTCTCCTGATAAAAACAGAATGTCCTTGTAAACCAGGCGCACTGTGTCCAAGTTTCACCCTTAGAATCGATACTGTAGCGGTTTGCACAACTGCAAATCAATATGGGGGGGGTGACCAATGGAAATGCGCTTCCAGCTCAGTCACGTGCCACAAAGAACCAATTGCTGTACTCTGCCCACTATTGCCCTAAGATCCCCAGGAGTTGCCCGGTCGGCAGAGCTACACCACACAGACAGGGACTGACCCACCAGCCCCTCGAACCGTGACCAGCTCTCAAGCACCAGTTTATACTCAAGGCACAGAATGAGTCCCTGTGCTTTCCCTCCAGGAGGGTCACGAGCCAATCAGATCCAGATCTGCTCTCACAACTTTCCACCAATTACACCTTGTCTGTCGATTGTAAAACGCACATTCGCTGTCGGTATTTCTAAAGAACACGACCACCCAGCCTCCTCTGTCCAGACGCCCACAGACTATGTCGACGCCTTGGTCCACCAAAAATTTTCCAAAGCAAACTGGGCAAAAACGGACAAAGGAGAGGTAGGTCAATCAGATGAGACACCGATTTGTTTATCACTTTTCCTTCCTTTCCACAACATCAGTGGCACGTGTATGAGCAGCAACATGGATGATGGAGGGGGGGGGGGGAAAGCACAACGTTGATTTGGGACAAGCTTTCAGAGTGGCCTGCTAAAAGAAAACGATGACAAATTACAGGAATGAGCTTTGGTGGGTCTCTGTACAGACCCACAGGCATGGCTGCCGGGTTACAGGAGATGAGGAACTGCCTGCAAATACACACCTGGCTCCCATTGATGCAAAAGACTGAGCACCCATGTCAGTTAAATTCACTGTCTAGAAACAACTGGGATTCTTACTCAATGCAAAGACCCCAGTTTTAGGGAAAAAAATAAACAAACCAAAAAAATAAACAAAGTCACTCGTGGTGTGTCAGCATGACTACAACGTCAGAAGTTCATGGCTGGATTCCCAGCTGAAGCTACTAGATCGAAGGAGTCGAGTAAAACCCTGAAAAAAGCCCCAATTAGGGGTGCACTTCTGGTGGGACAGGAGATATGAGACAGAGCGATGGCGAGACCGGATTTGGCACGTGACGGGGGACTCGATTGTTTCCCAGCGAAAGGCAGAAACGGGGTGACACACATGCGGAAATCGCCGGAGACCAGCAGGGAAAAAAAGAGCAACAGACCCAAATATAATCTTCACGACTGCACTTTTCAACAAAAGTCCATTGTGTACAATTATCCACAATTATTACCCTCCATGACGGATGCCACCGTTTGGCGAAATTTACTGTCACACGTTCAGGTTCCTCGCACAGGTCTCTGTTCAGCGCTCATAAGAAAATACACCCCAATTACCTGCCCCCTTCAAGCTCGAAATGATAGACACAATGAACAAGGGGAAAAGGGGGGGGGGGGGGCGGGGCTTTATTAAAAATAAATAAAGGAGCTCTTTTGGCCCATGTGATGCTCCATATACGGGCGCTTCCCATGGTGCATGGTGTTCTGACATAGAATGTGATTCAGGATCCTGCCCCCCCCACCACAAGAGGGCCATGCCAACAGCTCCATCAGAGAAGATGCCTTCCTCTTCACAACCCCCACCTGGGGTGTCGGTCCCAGCTCTTGCGTGGTGGTGTGATTATCAGGCTTCTTCATGTTGTCCACAGGGGCTATGAAGGTGACACTTGTGGGGGGGGGGGGGGAGTAGGAATCCACAGATGACCATCAAGGAGGGATTTACCAATTCATCATGGAGCTCCGGTTGAGGGTCATGAAGAATACTTGGCTGCTCCCCCCGGATCGAACGGAAGCGAAGAACACCTGGCGGGACAGAGAGGATTGTGGGAATGGGGCAGGTGCTTCTCTTCTCGGTCGGTCCAGTAGGTGGGAGGTGGGTGTCCTACCTTATCATTCCTCTCACAGAGGAACTTTAATCGCTGAGCTCGTTTGTGCATGAAAACGCCGTCGAGGTGTCCCGTCTCCACGGAACGGATCTCGATGGCCTTCTCCCCCCAGCCCATGATCTGGTTGGAGTGGATGTAGGCTGCAAGACAGAAAAACCGGGAGTCAGACGCTGACCGGCTTGCTGCCTTTTATCAGACAGCGCCCTCTAGTGTACGGTGATAGCAGCGCAACAATGACCAGAGCTAGCACCAGGAGATGATGCCAGAGACAATGTGGTGAGGTCTCTGCAGCAGTAGCCCTTAGAGGGAGAGACCCTCAGTTGGGAAAGCAATCACTGACTGCGATGCAATCAAACTACTGCCACTTAATAATAAGACCGCTTAACCTACGTAATATAGACACAAGGAATGATTTAGACAGCCTTCTTTGGGTGCCATACACCTCTCAGCCAGTAGGTGGCAGTAACACATGGCAAACGTTTGTTCGTGGCTGCGCTGAGATTACCCGAACTATGACAAGCTACAACAGAGACCCTCGTTTGATCAGGCCTTGGCTGCTGTTGCGTTTGGGCTCTGCTGGCGGGATAAGGCATGATTTTAATGTTTCACTTGAGTCAGGCTCTCTTTCCTTGGCATAACTTGACAGAAGATAAGACTTTACGCGGTGGCTGCATGGCAAACAAGGAGCCTTTGGCTTCGCTGGCTGATCACCTGAGGGGGGGCAACTCGGCAGTAAATCACCCCCAGGGATGACTCTGGGCACTGGCAGCCAATCGGGAACTAGGAACCTGGTCGCGCCGAGCGTGACGCCGGATTACGGAGCTTAAAAATGAAATGGCCAAATACGCTGCGAAACCGCAGTCCCCGGGACGGCCCATGGCCGCGCCACGTTCAGAGCTGTGACTGACGGTCCCGGAACCTGGGGCCTCATTTCCTCTCAACGGCGGGGAGGGAAACCTCGAGGGACGCCGACACCGCACAGCAGGTGCTCACACTTATCAAATCACGTCTATCCCCTAGAAGAAAACTCCTCCGTGAATGTTATTAAACTTTAAATGAACCCTAAACATCTGCATCTCCCCATCAAGAGTTGCCATTTTCTTTCTCCCGTCGCGTTTTCCATTACTTTAGAAATGAGGTGGTGTTACTGAATATGTTTTTTTTTTTCCCCCATCTCCCTCTCGCAGTTCTCAGACCTCTGAGGACACGCGTGCAAACATTCGGCGAATGCTTCATATGAGAAATGCTAGCAATGATAAGATCAAAAAATAAAACGAGAGGGTGGACAGAAAGTGGCATGTAGACGTGGCTGAAGATGGTGCCAGGATGTGGAGGTGGATAGAGGGGTACAAGTCCAGACCAGGATTTTGTTTCAACCAACCAGTTGAGTATAAAGAGTCACAGTCACAGAGTAATCAGCTGGATGGTTCAAACAAAATCCTGGTCTGGATTTGTACTGGTTGCTGGTCTGTGGGGGAGGTAGGGGTGGGTCTGAGAGCCCAATGGAGGAGGAGCTGGCAGATACCTACCAACAGAAGTGGGCATCTCCCCCCACTGCAGGACCACGTCCTTGGTGATCCTGCCATAGGTATTGACATAGACCCCCTCGTCCTCGTAACACAGAAGCATCTCCATGCCATCAGTCTTGGGGAGAATCACAATGGCATGTGGAGAGATGGTGCTCTGAATCTGGTGGGGGGGGGGCAGCGTTGGGTGAGTAGATTTGGTCAGTTGCAATGTACAACAGTAAACACCAGGTGGCGCTGCTCGATCCTCAGCAGCAATTCCCCCGCATCGGTGATGACCCCCTTCCCCCCCCCCCACCACAGGCTGGCAGCCTATTCTGCTTGCCTTGCGGAAAATCATTTCCTCACCCCCCCTCCGATTTCACAGGTGACTTAACGTTGGTCAAAGATTTCCAGCATTGAAGAGGCAAGAATTTTAAACTGTCGCATAGTCTTCCTAGTTACGTCTCAGCTAAATACTAGCAAGAAATCATTGTCCGTGCATCATACATTTCATTTAATTTCTCTAAAGATGAGCATGACCCTCTCAACAAGTGAACTTAGGACCATGAGACAGAGGACTTACATGGGATGGGATGTAGATGTCATAGGGATTTCCGGAATCCACATCGATCACGTGAAATCCAACGCTGGACCCGTAAATAACCTTTAACCTTTGACCTTCTTCCACAGTCAAGTCCACCAGCTGCGGTTTCTGCTGGAGATCTGTGAAAGACTAAACAGCACGAACAGGCATATTAAGACATACGGCCATGCCAGCGTCACCACGAAAAATCACCCCATGTCCTCTATACGGATGCCGCCATCAGACCACCCTACAGTGGTTGACTCAGTGTCACCTTGTGACACATCTGAACCAATCGAAATGTCATATAAGCAAACCTGAGATCCTGTACTGTGTATTATTCTGGGTTCAAATGAATACTAAAAGAAATATATATAGAAAAAAAAATCAGGATTCAATAAAAAAAATATTCCTACAAAAAAATGCAGTAATCTTCAGCTGTACACTGAAATATGAACACATAGTGAGGAAAGATAATAATCTTTTATACCACTTAAAAACTGTTCTAAAGTGTGACAAACATCTCATAACTCACGCCCCTTGTATACGGTTTACTGGAGTGTTAAAGGACTGCTTTATATATTGGCTCTCACATTCAGGCCTGTCTGAAACTCTAGCCACATTAGTCTTGTTCTACAAAATAAACTCAGCAAAGACATTCACTGTGCCCTTAAAGTCGTCTCCTGCTCCCCATTATTTTATGCTTGCCTGAACAGAACGGATATCTGCGAAGGCTGAAGCTAGCGGATAACAGAAAAAAGCCTCGGCGACAACCGTCTCCTACCTTGAAAGCCATAAATTTATGGTAAGGCTTGGGGGCCCACGCGTAAATCTCCACAGAGTTCTTCAGAGCGATCACCAGGAATTTAATTCTCTCATATTTCACTGCAAGAAGAATAAAATCGGTTTCCCCATCAGCGGGACTGCGGAACGGATTTATATTCCACGGAACGGATTTATATTCCACGGAACTTGCTCGCCATATCTCCCGCCACCCCTCCCCATCCACTTATATCAAACTCCATCTGCCTGAGCTTCGTTCTTAGATCGGTGGAGGTCCTATATTTGACTAGAATGGGGCCTTGGCGTGAAGGAGACATTACAGGCACAGAAGAACCTGCCATATATTCCACTAAATAAACAGAACGTCAAATAAATCAGATTCCCATACTGGAGGGCGTCCTGGAGCTGAAATTCTTCTCTCTGATACCTCCGTGTCTGCGGGGGCCGTTTTCACGAGGTGGACGTACCGACTTTATAGTGAACGCAGCCCTCAAGGTCCCCAACAGTGATCCAGCCCTGCTTCTTCTCGACCTCCGGGTCATTGTGCAGTATCCGGTTTCTCAGCCACGACAGGTAATAAACCCTTAGTTTGTTCTTCTTCCCTGTGGACGGGACCAGGGGACGATAGCACACATCTGATGAGATCCCATAGCAAAGTCATTATGGAACGGTCTAACGCAAGACTGTGGCAGAACCATCTAGGTAGAATTTGGCGTGCAGCCGATCGAGCTCCACTGCAGTCGGTGAGTCTGGTTCTGCTACCAACCCAGCCCTTGAAGCACCCCCCCTGCTGTTTGTCCAGCCCGACCCACCAGATATTGTGACCAGCACGTTGAGTCCCTCCAGGACATCCATTTGCTGGAAGCGTCTCCTCGTGATCAGGTTGTACACCTTGCCCTGGCCGCTGCGGTCCAGCAGCATCAGTCCGTTCTCGGTTCCCACCAACAGGTTTACCCCTATAGCAGAGGAAACCAACGCACGCTGTAATACCAGAAGTTTTCCACTAGGGGGCACATATCTCACGTGTAAACAAGTAGTCACACGTGTTTTTTAGGAAGCCCATTGTAGGGTTCCAGTAGGAGACCAGATTTACTGGTTTAAGAAATAAGTTGTTTACCAAAGCTAAGGCTCTGATTAAGAGCTGAGTGTATGCATTCGCAGGTTACAACACCTAACATACAGAGGTAGTCAAGGAAACAATCTGAGAGACATAGTCAATCTACTTGGGATGGAAGGTCACCCACAACTCACCCCAAAGAGCAGCACACAGGATCTCAGAGTTGAAGCGCTTCTTGTACTTGCGGATCTCGGGCGTGTCGCTGTGCGGCCGAATGTTGGTGGGATTGACGTTGACCACGGAGATCTTGCGCGCCTCGTTCAGCTTGGCCTGCTCCTGCAGCAGCAGCTCGGCGGTGAGCAGGGCTGGGGACGCGACAGATGGCGCAGACTTTTGGACTCTATACGGCTGGACGCTCCGTCTCGCTCTCGTTAGGATCTTCATCATCCGCTCTCAGGATAGCTCCACTGCGACCGCTTAAATACTTGCCTGTGGCTGTGTTTTCACCGTCGTCATCCGTGGGGGACGTTTGGTACACGCGCGGGTCCACGAACGGTGTGAATGAGGCCTTCGATCCAACCCCCATCCCATACTGTTGACACACAAGAACAAGATTAGGACTGGTGCATTATGGGAATTGGACTTCACTCTAACTAATGTCACCCTGACAAAAAAAAAAAAAAAGTAATTTCTAAAGACCAAAAATAAGCACCTGAAATGGTAGGACCACATAATGTTTTGAGTACAGCAATGGGGGCGGGGGAAGGGGCGCGGGGTTTGAAATGCAGAATGACAGGAGGTTTGTGGGGGGTTTAGCCGGCTGTGACAGCACCTACTTCAGCTGGGGAATCCACGTCCTGCACCTGCAGACTGGGGACGTCCTCCCGGCCTTCTGGGGGTGTGCTCAGGGGGGAGTGGCTCGGCTGCACCAGGTCGGGGAGATTGACATGGGCGGCGAAGCCATTGCTCTCCACGTGCTCAGAGCCTTTTTCATCCTCTGGTGTCTGCGAGACGGGACAAAGAAGGGGGCTTATTCCTCACGACCTTCTATTAGTCCTATGGTCCCATATCAGGTTAAACCCACACCTTCCATCACCAACATAAAGAACAGTAATAAGCAGCCAGTGGAACAGATAGAAGAGACTAGTCCAAATGTATGTATAAGTATGGAAGCCCGGACTGGACAAACTGGGGCCTAATAGATCATTATAAGTGTCTTCCATGGAGATGGATGCAAGCATTTCAGTGGCCTTTTAAGAATAATCACAGGAGAACACATCAGAAGAGTGATGCTGAAATGGGGAAACCCCAAATTATGAACAACCACCATAACAGGAAAGTAAGAGTTTTAAGGGTGCAGGAAGCAGACAGAGAGCACGGCACACAGGCCAGAACTCACTCCATACTGCTGTGTGACCTCACCTCAGTCACCGTCAGCATGTTGTCATTGGAGCCACTGTCGCAGGTGTCATCAAGAGGTCCATCATCATTACCAGCGGTCTGAGCCACGGCGAAGGAGTCATTGCTTCCAGGAACAGATGGGCTGTTTCCGGGTGAAAACACAGGCCACTCGCTTATTCGAAACCTCAGCCGAAACCAGTCAGCTCAGGAAGCCATCGGGGACGGTCCGGCGCTCACATGATCCGAGGGATGTCGCTGACGGGCACGGTGCCGTCGTGGCCCACGTTCTCGCCGTCCTCTTCCTCGCTGCTTTCCGACTCACTGGAGGAGGAGTAGTCCGTCACCTTGACGGGGGGCCGGTTGGACTCCTCCATGCGAATCTCCCGCAGCTCTTTGGCTAGAGCCGTCAGGTCCTGCGAGAACGAGGAGCCGGGAGGGGGGGGCGATAATTCAGCCAGACTCGGGGAAAAAGGGCCGAACGTGAACAATCGCTCAACGGGGTGTCCGGGCCGTCACATTCTCGAACCTTAGTGCACGCGGAAAATGCATGGCATCTTTTCCAGGCATCGAGGATGGGGGGGAGGTGGGGGCGGAACGCCGACAATCCTCTGAGTTTGTAGCGCACGCCAGCAGAGGCGCACATT
>JAABNY020000043.1:4289309-4322710 GCA_015164015.2 Brevimyrus niger | reverse complement strand
GGGGCTGGGGTGGGGTGAGGGGCGGCTGAGATGGGGTGAGGAGCGGCTGGGATGGGATTGGGGAGCGGCTGGGATAGGGTGAGGTGCGGCTGGGATAGGGTGAGGTGTGGCTGGGATACTTGTGAGAAGTGGCTGGGATGCAGGTGAGGAGCGGCTGGGATGGGGTGAGGGGCGGCTGGGATGGGGGTGAGGAGCGGCTGGGATAGGTTGAGGAGCGGCTGGGATGAATGTGAGAAGTGGCTGGGATGCGGGTGAGGAGCGGTTGGGATTGGGTGAGGAGCGGCTGGGATGGGGTTAGGAGCGGCTGGGATGAGGGATCTTTGTCTTGGGCTAGCTGCAAAAACTTTCCTCCACTTAATGTCCTGTCTGAAGGTAAGGGTAAAAATAAGACACTGTGTGATTTGTGTAACTCCAGAGAGACAGAAGGAGAGAGAGATTATGACTGCGCTCCTGCCTGTGATACAGGAGAATAGTCGTCCCTGATTTCTGTTTCAGTATCTTTGCCATTAGCATTGTTGATTCTGGAAGTATCAAAACTTCAAATAAATAGATATAAGAATAGGTCACTTTGAAGTGCTAATCCAAATGTTACCATGTGCAATGCCTCAACTAAGCACCAGGGGGCGCAAGAGTATCACAGCCAAGAACTAAACATTGTCATTACTACATGAAGAGTTTCATTCTGATGAGAAAAAATGCATAAAAATACATAGTGAATGGAACAATGGCAATGTTCCTTTTTGAAATTAATTATGAAAGAAAATTGTACATGTGCAGTGCAGCATGGTTACTCTAGGCAATGCTGTGTGTGTGTGTGTGCGTGCAAGTGGGTTTACCTATCCTTATGGGGACACAATGTCCCCATAACGTGATAAATATCCCTTTTTTCCCTTATGGGGACCGGTTTCCTGATTTATAAAAATCAGTGACTGCTATGAAAAAGCTAAAAATGCAAAAACTCTTGTATTTCATTAGGTTACTTATGGTTATGGGTTACGATTGTCATAGTTAGCATTAGCATTTTTCCCATTGAAATTAATGAGTGGTCCCCATAAGGATATGTTTACCCTACGTGATAGAGTGTGTGTGTGTGTGTGTGCATGTAGCCATGTACATATTACTAATGTCCCCACAATGTGATAAAAAAATGCTATTTTTATGTTGTGGGGACCATTGTTTTTGTGCCCAAAAGGGGAAACTCAATTTTATTCAAGTCTGGGACTGCAATCAAAAAAGCTTATAAAAAGTTTAAAATCCTGTATTTCATTTGGTTACTTATGGTTAAGGGGCTGGGTAGAGGTTAAGGTCGTCATGTTGGGATTAGAGTTTTTCCCATAGAAATGAATGGAGAGTTCCCACAAAGACATAATTACAAACCTGTGTGTGTGTGTGTGTGTGTGTGTGTGTGTGTGTGTTTGAGTTTTCACGTTCTCAGTTTCTTGACAGACTTCACACAGAAGTAATACTTTTATATCATGATTCTGACCCAGCTTTTCTCGCTCTACTGCAATGATGGAATAATGAACCACAAGCCCTTTTCCCGGAGCTGCTCAGCGTGACTCGGGCCGACGGCCTCCGGCTCCGCCCCCTCACCGATGATGACGGTGTTGTCGTCGGCGATGAGCATCTTGCTGTGCACATAGATGAGCTCCGTCACCAGCCGGCCCTCCAGTTCGGCATGGGTCCGTAAGCCCCCGAAGGAGATGTAGTTAATCCACTGGTCCCCCACTGCAGGGAAGAGTAGATCGAGGCAGTTTACTGGTCTCACACTGCAGGAAATGAAGCTAATCCACTCACTCTATAAAGACAACCGGTATAAACAACTCCCACAAGGATCCCTATCCAAGGATGACACATGACCCCCCCCATATCACATGATCAGACCACCATCTATCACCAGTACACAGAGCTATGAGGAGTGGCCAAACCAAAGTCCATAAAGCCCTGAGCCGCGAACATAAACACACACTGGTACTTCTGTAAACAGGTACGCCTGTGGTCTGGCCTCAGCTACCACTCACAACACACTCTCACGGTGACACCAAAATGAACAGGGTCACCAGAGGGTCGTTTTACCGACGAATGAAATGAAGCCTTATTTGCTCTTTGCACAAGTATGAGAGCAGATACATCAGAATGCGTTTCCTAACCACACAGCCCAGCTTATGCTCATTTTTAAAGTCAAACACGCATACATTGGTGAGTGCAAAGCTTTGGGTCAGACTGCAGGGTCAGCTGTCCATCCAGCACCCCTGGAGAATTTTTCAGGGGGGGGGGGGTTAAGAACCTTGCATAAGCGGCCAAAATGGATGTGGCTACTATGCCAAGTACAGGATTCAAACTGGCAACCTTCTGAGTCACCGATTTGTAACCTGCAAAGGGACAAACCGCCCACCAACTGAATGTTTCGCCCTAAGTTCAAAAACCACGGCAGAGGAACCTTCTTAAATGGAGAAACGGATCCTTATGAGAGAGTTGGGTGTAGGGAGTTCAGATAAACAGGCACCCCCCTTTTGTTGATCCTCTGCCCCCACGTGTCCCTTAAAAACAGGTCAGCTCACATCTACTGCAATAACAAAGCGCCATCATTCTCAAAAATGTCACAGTTGTACATTGTTTTGATTCCCAGCCCCCGCCACAGCCATGGGGTTATCTGATTGGCCACCATCATGTCTGACATGCCAAGATAGGTATATCAGAAAGGAGGTGGATTTTTTATAGGTAAAGACTGCCATCCTCAGTCCTAGATTATCCGGCATCACGCAGGGTACAGCATCACCCAACTCGGGCTGTGTGTGGTGGAAAGTGACATCCATAAATGTACGTAAATGATGTGAAGGAACTGGATCTGCTGGGGGGGAATTGGAAGGAAAGAAGAAAACATGCATCTCCATTTATTTCCTCAGCACATTTCCCAACGGAAAGGTGTCAGAGAGAATGTGGCACCTCCGAGGTTAAGGGCCTTGCTCAAGTCCCAAGCGTGACACGATTACTTCAGCAGCCAAGAGATTTGAACGCATGTTCGTAACTTGCTACACACCAGCCCAAAAATAACACCCATTCAGAACAAGCACATTTTGGCCACTTCACGACTGAATCAGAAAAGAAGCATGCACACGCAAGATATCAACGACTTACTTTCTTTCTTCAGCTGGGAAATAATGGAGTAATCACCTTTGATCATAGTCCTGTAAGAAAAACAAAAAAAATCACAATGGATCACTAGTGTACTGTAAATGTCAAATCTGCCCAGTGACGGTTGGGTGCCCCCCGACTTGTGTCTTTTGATTCCTGGGGTGTAGACACACTCAGTCTGCAGAGGGGGGAATTGTTTTTGGTGTGGAGAAGTGGCAGAAGAGGCACAAGTTTCATAAGACATGAGATTTAACATTATAACTTGATTCCCAGGATGGACGACAAGAGACGGGGATCTCCAACTGAGATCTCAGGAAATCCAGGAAGTATTTCCTACTGTAATTCAATACTACGCAATACTAGAACTTTCTGAAATTGAATGTGCATGCGGGTCGGAATAGACCCCAGATCCGTCTAGATCCTCCTTCTGTGGGAGGAAGTGAGAGTGATCCCAACCCTGCCTTGTCCATATATAACCCCTCTAGCCTGCCAAAATGCACCGGAAAGAAACCCAGCGAACATAAACTGATCCAGGCCCACAAGAAAGCGACAACACAACGCTGCTTGTGACAGAGCAGAGTCCCTTTCTAGAAAACATTGCAGTGTTTGTTTTGGTCCACAAGGTCCAGACCTTCGAAATTGCCTCAGTTATTCTGTAACACAACAAAACAATGTTTAAATTTACTGCCTGAGGATTTAGATAAGAAAGTGTGACTGCCCATGCATGTGGAAAATATTACATTTCCTTTCCCACTGCCCCAGGAAGTGCCTGTTTAAAAACATACCGGCAGCCATGTTGTTTTTCTTGTGTAAAGAGAACAGAGCTCCTGTTTTTCTGGCCACCTTAAAGCAGTCTACATGTTTCCCAGAATGCAACGCCAAGCTTCTGTTGCAGGCTGCCGCTCAGATAACAATGCTTTGCAGTGGCCAGTAGAGGGCGACATTCTCTTAAGAGCCCCAGCCAAGGATGATATCATCCTCAGCACAGATAAATTCCCACTCAATTCCCCCGTAAATTTCACTCAGGTCATCCTTCACACAATTAATTTTGCACGATGAATCCTACAGCTGCATTCTTATATGTCCACCGATCCAATACTATGATCTTCCTCGCCCTTGTCATCCTCACCTGTAGTTAAAGTGCATGACGGCCTGGATGGCGCGGCCTCCCCCCGTGTTGATGTCTCCCTCGAACCCGGGCAACAAGGGTGTCACCACATAGACTCGGAACTTCTTGTTCTCCCTGGTAAAGACAGAGGTCAAGGGTCATGGTCTATGTGACACCTACAAAACCTAAAATCCAAAGGAGGCCAGGTATAGTGCTGGTCTGGTGACTGGTGTAAGTGTGTGCGGCACCCATTTTCAGAAACAACACTGTTAAGAAAAGAAAGAAAGCATGAAAATGAATGAAAATACTGTTAGCTGCCGGGATCAGGAAAATCCCTCGGAACAATAGAGTCATTAGATTCATGTTACAGTGGCGCCAAAATATGCAAATGGCAGCCAGCCACAGCGGGAAAAAGGTCAAAGTTCACAAGAGAGCTCGTGGCGAGACCCAATTCCTGCTTCCAATGCGATTATGAAGCACGGAGCCGTTTCTTTAACCACAAGCAGGTCTGAGCTCAGTGTCGCGGGTCGGAGACCCCAAGCAGCGTTAACCGCATAAAGGGTAAAGGGAACAGCAACCTGGATTTGGAGGGAAGGATATGAGGAGGGAGGGGCAGGGATGGAATTAATTTTTAAAAATGACCAGACGATGACGGCAGGAAAGTACAGAGAGATCCCCAAACCCCAGGAAATAACTCCCAGAAGCTGTAGCTGAGCCAGTGAGAACATAAATTTAATGCTTGAAATAGCTTAATATTTGAGTAACACTTAAAGCAGTCATCATAATGCATTACGGATACCTTCATAATGCATTATAATGGTCAATTATTTATAGTGCATTATAGATGAGAGCTTCAAAGGCCTTTCATAATACATAATATGCATGGCTATAATGTGTCAGTCATGTTTATAGTACTTTATGAATGCATCATAACACCTTATGAAGGTATCTATAATGCGTAATACGTGAGTGATTTAAGTGAAGTATTACCAATATCTGTTGTGGGTATAGATGCACAGCATTCTAAGGTGGCCCAAACAGCCTGCTGTGAATACAGAAAACGGCTCTAACATTCATTCCGTAATACTTGTCTCCAGATCACCAAGCACCCTTTTCGGACAGGAATTCGCTCGCAGCCAGAACAGAAGTGAGAACCAGACCACAGGCAGGCTGGAAAAGCAGCTTTCCATGTATCCAGGATACAGGCAAACATATTATCGTTGCTTAACTCCATTTTACTGTCAGTCTTACAGAACCTGTTAAATGTTTCGAACAAAATGGGACATGACTCTGACAATTTCAGCTAGGACTGCAGGTCACTTGTACCTTTTCATTACAGAATATCAATTTTTTATTCAAAAGAGTCAAAGACACACATGCAAATAGTTTTGGGTTAGAGAGTCTGCCAACAACCCCTGGGGGGGTTAAGGGCTTTGCAAAGGGTCCAGTGGTGACAGGATTAGTCTGCCGGCCATGGGATTTGAACCTATAACTTTCTTGAACTAAACTCAGACACACAATCCACTGAGACACACATAATCCCAAAAATAGCACCATAAACACATGCTTTTTACTTGTGAGCTATAATCTTAGATATTAAGGTCATTGTGGACAAAACTCACTTGTAAGCCCTGATGATCCTTTCTATGATGGCTTCCCCAATCTTGTTGTGAACTTGCCTGTTGTCAGCACAGCTTATGAAAAACTGGTTCTAAAGGAGGAGAGAAAACACCTTTACAGACTTGAACAGATGGACCAGCCCACACCATCACCATCACCCACCATGTTCTAACATACCTCAATGTAGATGAAGTGCTTGCTCTTAGCGATCACCTGGACATAGGCATTGTGAATCGACTCTTCGTGGTACTTGATGCCAGTCGACCAATCAGAGGCAGACCGGAGAACCTGCAGATCGTGCAAAATGTTCACATTGATGTCACAATTGTGTGGGACTGCGACATTGAACACCGCTGCTATGGATCACTGGGAGCAGATCTTCACAGTCTTCACATGTGGAAATATTTTAGAAACCTTTCCCACAAAGGTAATAGTGACTGAAAACAGATTGACCTGCCAAGAAGGCAGCTTTCACACAGCCTTTTGTAAGAATTTTTCCTCTCTTCTTGAGTTTCATTGTGTTGTGTTTGGCAATCATTCATTGCATTATTAGGTCGGGCGAGTTCAGGAAAAAAAACGCGTGTGTTCCCTTGTGTATCTGAACATGTGCATGTTGTCTGTGAAATATTTTTACTTACAAAAAAATCTTCTGTGGGCAAAACAGAAAATGATTAACCCTGCCTCCTTTAGTTGATCCTGCCTCGTCTAGCTTGGGCTCACTTCCTCTACAATCTGACTGGTTATCTCTCTGAAGGAATCATTTTCCATTCTGAACATTTTTGTGTAAGCAAAATTCCCATGAGCACCTGTGTACAAACTCCCGGCTAGGAACCCTCCCGCCGTCGTTGCTGGCGCGTAATGTAGTACCTGCACTTTAGTGTTGACGCAGCCTGGCACCTGGTACCTCAGCTCGTTAGCGGTGCTGTGTGACTTGGGCAGCAGGAAAGGGTAGGACAGCGATCTGTACTTCGGCTTCATTAGCTGACAGAGGGCGGGATGGAGAATTCATGCATAAAGCATAACACACCGATGAAAAAGAGGGTCGCCGTCTGACCCTCGGATGACGTATACTTCAAAACCGATCGACAGAACACGTGTAGCTATTTTAACGGGAACTGTACTGGTTGAAAATATAACAAAGTATGAACGTAAGATGGAAATAAAGAGGATGTCATGGATCACGACAACTAATAAAATAAAACAGCTTTGACTGCGACTTCCTGCCCACCTTGGTGAAGTTCCAGCGCTGGATGAAGTGCCTCGCTACGTCCCGGGCTGCCTTCCCGTGGACCACAGAGGCGATGTCATGCCACGGCATTCTGGGAGTGGTGTACCTGTTGATGAAGTCTGGGGGGAGGGGTCAGAATCTCATTGTCACCAGGCCAGGTGGAAATGACATGTGACCAGCCTTTTAACTCTTACACAAAGCAGTGACCTGGAGGAGCCAACATGGCATGTTCTTTGATATCTCTTCCCCTTTAGGCAAGCTGGGACAGACCTCATCACGGTTGAAACCGATTTACTGATCGTTATTTAACCGCATTGAATCATAAAGTCTGCTGTGAGTAATGACCAGGGGACTCCGAAGGCAAACAGGGAGGCCCCAACCGGGCTGTCGGGGCCTTCCTGCCCTAGTAGTGCTCCACGGTCAGGCCTACCGTCAAAAGGCTTCTCCAGCTGGATCCAGTCCTTGTAGACAAAGTTGCAGTAGTCCTTGCCATGCCAGAAACGCGTGTTTCCCATTAGCTCGCCCACACCTGTCTGCAGGCTGCGCATGGATCCTGTTTCTGAAGGGAGGTGGGAAAAGAGGAGTGAGACAACAGATCAGGCCTACCACCTTCTGCCGTTATAAACGAATACAAGCAAAAGTGCAGGTATAAACTAATATTTTTACACAGCAGGCCTTCAAATTTACTGCTGCCCCCCACGGCTTAGAAAAGAATTTTCAACAACGTAATAAAAGTAATCAAGCTACGCTATATAAAAAAAATGGATGCCATGGTAAGGCCTGCAATACAGAGCACAGAACAGCAACTAAAGGGGCAGCCCAAACCAGTTGATGCCAGAGCAGTGAGTACAGAGATGCATCACATAGACACAATGATGGCTGCCTGACTCACTGAGCTAATTAAGGCGACTGATAGGGATTGTTCATTGCCAAAGAGCCACAGGTGAGTACAGAGATGGGTGGACGCTGCACTCTGAGTGCTAATGACACGTGAAGATGGAAAAGGGGCAGAAACCAGCAGAAACAGCCTCAATACTGCAGCTCCACAGGTTCCCCCCGTCGCAGTAATTAAGAGTGGAAAGAAAATCAGCATGTTCATTTCTGGTCAAGCCAACTTGAGCCATCCAAACACACACGCACACACACACACACACACTGAATCTGAGCTAGAGAGCAGCACAGAATTCAGGATGAACCATGTCAGATGGGGGGTGAGCAGCATCCGAGAGGGATCAGCCAAATCAAAGTGGGAAGTGCAATGTCCTAACGAGATGAGCAGAATTCCCAGGGGGTGAGAAGCATCCTGGAGGACTGGCAGCATGCCAGAGGGATTAGCCACATCAAAGTAGGATCAGCAGCATGCCAGAGAGATTAGCCACATTAAAGAGGAATTAGCAGTATCCCAGAGGGATCAGCTACGTCAAAGTGGGAAGTGCAATATCTTAATGGGATGAGCAGCATTCCAGGGAGGTGAGAAGCATCCTGGAGGATTGGCAGCATCCCAGAGGGATTAGCCACATCAAAGAGGGATCCATAGTGTCCCAGAGGAATCAGCCACGGCCCAGAGGGGTCAGCAGTGTCTCAGAGTGATCAGCGGGGCCAGGGAACGTACTTTCCTCGGAGCTGTCCAGGCTGTTGATGCTGCCGCCAAGATGCCGCGTGTGTCTGTGCAGGTGCCTGTAGAGGCTGAAGCGGGACCTGCGGGTTCTGCCCATGCCCTTCGGCTTGGACGGGTGCTTGATGTCGTTTGAGGTGGAGACTTTACCCCTACTGGAGGGGGCGCTGTCGAGTGATGTGTTGATGACAGCATTGAATTGCTGCAAAATAGGAGAAGATACAATGGGCGTTATGGTTGATTAAGAAAAATTTAGACATGAAACTAACGTCAAACGCATAAATCTGACATACGACCCGCATCACCTTTTCACAGCAACCGCAAGTATTATAGGGGTTCAACTAGTGATCTGAAGATGAGACAGCCATCGACGTTTATGGGAGATTTGAAAAGGCACCAAACATCTGATAGCGCCGCGAATCAAAAGCTGCAGGCCACACCCTCCAGCAGGGCCTTCGGGGACCCCCACCTGCTCGGCGCAGGAGGCGCGCGTCACGCTCCCCACGTCTGTCAGCCGGTGCTCTCGGTCATCCCACCGCCCATACGCCAGGTCGATCCCGCCCACGAACGCCACTGACTGGTCGATGACCACCACCTTCTCGTGGTGCGCCCACAGGTAGACGCTGGAGGAGACGTGGTCGGGATGCCGCATCACCTGAGCACATTTGGGGGAGGGGGGGGGGGGGTGTCAATCGCACTCTTCAATGAAGACAAGGACACCGGCTCATCTACTTCCCAGCCTTTTTTTAAAGAGTGACGCATGAGCTAAGGTTTATCAGCCAAATGCAGTGGTTCATTTTCCCATTCGCAACATGGGTCTCCGTCCTTGATATCCGGCCAGTTGTGGTACCTTGATGTTGGGGTGGAGGCGCATCAGGGTCCGCTTGCTGTACTCGCTGTTGATTCCCAGAGCCAGCTCCACCTCCTTATACAGCATCACGAAGATGCGGACGCCTTCTTGCTACAAGAGAGGGCAGATGCTATGATACAAAAGTTAAAAGTCCAAAGCACTGACCACAAGGAGAGCACTTCAGGTACCAAATCTGGACCCTGGCTGCTGCAATTAATGTAGACCACTTAGTGTTTCCCAACCCGGACCAATGAGACTCTCAGACAGTGCACGTTTTTGCTCCCTCCCAGCTCCCTGCCAGACAGTGCACAGTTTTGCAAAAACATGGATTGGGGAACACTGGCTTAAATGGAAATGTGTATCTATAAAATTGGGTTAGATATAAAACCTTGATGGAAGGTTATTCATCCTCTGAACAGCCTACATCATATTTACTGTTCTGTTACTGTTCATTTTGAGCCCTGAAAAGCTGCCTTGTTTAATCGTGGCGGGTAATAAAAATAGGGGGTAGACTTATGCAACGCCCCCAAAGTCTCCTTCCGAGCTGAACATCTGTTCTGGTGCTGACTGACCCAGCCCGCCCTGGCTACAGGCCACTGCACTCACTGCCTTGCGCTTCAGCACGCAGTCCAGCCTCCAGTGGTTACCCTCCATCACTGGCCTCTTCAGGAAGATCTCCGGACTGAGCCTGGGCAGACCAAAGCAGCACGGCGTTAGGTTCTGGAACTCGCATCCTCACTTCCAGAGATTAGTGATGATGATTTTTGAAAATTAAGGCACCAGGCTTAACTCAAATTAACATTATAGAACCATTAAAGTTTTTTATTTCACAAAAATATATAACTGGGCTTAGCATCCTGGCCTTAGCAACCATGACCCTCTACCACAGTGCTCCTCAAGTCAGTCCTCGATGTCCCCCAGTCCACATTTTTGCTCCCTCCCTGGTCCCAGTACACCAGTACCAAATATTCAATGATTTTCTTTGGTTGAGAGCTTTAGGAGGGAGCAAAAATGTGGATTGTTTAAGCATCCCTCAGGAGTGGGTTGATAAACCTGGAAAGATAGGCAGTAATGTATATTTTATACTGTAAATTAGATTTTAGAAATGCAGTAAAATGCTGTGGATTTTCAGCAAGGCTGGGGCAGGCTTCGGACTCGGCAAGATTCCTGTGCTCCTCTAATTCACTGTGAGCTCATTTTGCGGCTCTAAAAACGACTTGTGCCAGGATTTTCCTTCCAGCCCGGGCTGGCGCTCTCCTCCTAAGAGGGCTTGAGCCCAGCTGTTGTCCTTTGTGACTCTCCCTCTCTTTCTCTTACTTAATTTTTTTCTCTGTTTCACTTTATTTTTCTCACTTTCTCTCTCTCCTGCTCATTATCTCTCGCTGATTTTGTTCTCTCACTCACTCATTCTGTACCATGTTCTCTTTCTCTCCCTCTCACTCATTCTCTCACTCTCACTCCTCTCTTTCTCCCTCCTCCCCTTCTCTCTCACTCATTTTGTCCTCTCTCTCCCCCTCCCTCTATACTGCCCTCTCTCTCTGCTCCCTTTCTCACCCATTCTGTTCTACCTCTCTCATTCCCTCTCTCTGTCTCCCTCCCTCACTCTCTCTCTCCCCCACTTTCTTTTCCCAACCCCCCACCCCCAGCAGCAGAGCCTGGGCCACTCAATGGGCGGCCTGTTGCTAAAGCGCCGTTTCCAGCAGCCTGAATGTGGAATCTGTGAGGAACAGAGAGGCTTTTTCCAGCTCTGGTTCCTGGTGCCAGGGCTCCCGCTCGGAGACACCGAATTGCTCAGCCACCATTTCCATGGCCGCCTGTCCTCCCCCCCAACCCCTCTGTCACTCACTGTCCCCTTTAATCACAATGCAACATGCTTTGAGTGCAGCAAGGAGGCAGCAAAGTCTAAATCGCTCCGGTCGACCATAATTTGCTGTGTTGTCCACAAACAAACAAATTCAGAAATTCGCTGGTCAGACGGCTCCCCACCCCTTTCCCGAAGCACCCCCCACGTTTCCAGCTTACATACCACCAGTCTGTGATGAAGATCTCCTCCTTGGCTGCCTCCAGGGCCTCGGCCACATCCTCCATGAAGGTCTTCCCATTGACGTACCTGGAGTGAGACGGCGGCTTTGTCGTTTACCAATGTTCGGGACCAGAGGGAACCAAACGGCTTTCAGCTTTGCAAACTACACCCTTATGCAGATGAATTGAAACAAGTTGTTGTGTCGAAATGCTGAAAGATTGACTACAGTTAAGACAGACGTTACAGTCACAGTGATTCATACTTTTGGCCTTAGGTGCAGATATAAGACCTGATGGATTGATAAAAACTGAATGGGAATAACCCAGGGTGGGGTGCCGATCCATTGCAGGGCACAAAAACCATTCATTCCTGTGGGGAACTTGGCCACTCCAATGAACCTCAGCATGTTTCTGGGCTGTGGGGGGAACCTGGCGCACCTGGAGGAAACCCCACGACGGCACGGGGAGGCGCCCAAACCCCAGAGCATTCGACTGAAACGTTAATTTGCGTTAAGGGTGTAGGTTTCTCCGTCATGAACGGGTTCATATAAACAATAACAATAATGTCCCCAAATTGACTGTGACCCAAACTGGCTGTAAGGAATCTTCACTGAAGATATCTCATCATTATACTTGGTCTCCCTTGTCCCATTCCTGGTCTTCTAATTATTATTTTATTTATAGGTATGAATGGACACATACGATGTGACACATATGATGTCCAGATGAACTGCATTCTCAGTTTCATTGTTCGCTGCAAAAATCAGGAGGCATTTAAAAAATGGACATCAGTAACTTTGTTTTTATAGGCAACATAGGGGGAATCCATTAGGCTCGTGCACCAGAGAGACCTGCACCTTTCTCTTCAGGCATGATTTTTTTTATTCATTGGAGAGGGGAGGTCATCATTAATTCCCAACCCCGTGACACTGAGACCTCATTAAAGTGAAAGTTTCTTTGCCCATCTCGGCACTCTGGATAATGAAAATATCGGATGACCAACCCAGGGAAAGTGAAAGTGTTTATACAACTCAGAAGAGCTTGTGTCACAGTTGCCCATGTCTCCTCTAGGCCCACTGATTCTCAAACACTGTAACATTATATCGAATGATTATACTTCGGTTGATAGTAGACGCTCCCTTGAGTGCTTCTGGGAGCTTTACTCACGACAAAATGTTCTGAGGGCAGAAGGAAAAATTATTGTGGGTCCAAGCAGCTAAAGCAGACGGGACTAAGACATGCGATTGGTTGGTCCCACCTCCTGTAGTTGCTTGGCCCCACCTACTCTACAATCTGATTGATTAGCTCTCTGAATCAATAATTTTTCCTTCTGCCCTCAGAACATTTTCGTGTAAGTGAAACTACCACGAGTCTCTTGAGTGATGCATATAGTTCGGTCAGGGAGTACTGGATGACGGTCACATGCAGGACACCGGCTACGCTGGAGGGGGGGGTTACCATTTGGCCGGGATGTTCTCCTCCGGCCTGGCGAAGGAACCGAACCGGTGCTCCCTCAGGAAGGCCCGCCCATGCTTGCGTACAAAGGTCTCGATGGCTTGACCCCACCAGCGCGCCTGACGGAAGCTGGCAAACTTCAGAAGCAGAGTTCTGCAGGGATCATGGCCAACCGTGGTTAGGGAGCCCACGATATTCCCACCCATCCCAGACCCTCTTAAACACATATTAGCTTCATATTTTGCTCGTAGAGGAGATAAAAAAATAATCTAGATGTCTGAATGCAAGTGATGTTAGAGTAAAAGTAAATGATTTAATTCAGAAGTATGACAGAATAAAGGGTAAAGGAGGGGCAGCCCTCTATGAACTAGAAGATCTGCAACCGAAAATCATGGTTTATCAAACAGATGCAGGCGTACTAATGTGATACATCCACCCACACATAAGACAGGGAAGAAAGGACACGTTGACACTGTCCTCCGTCACGCACCTGGACAGGCTGTCAATCCGGATGCCGTGCTTCGTCTCGGTGTCCTTGGAATCCATTTTGATGGTGAACTCTTTGTCCACCAGGAGGACAAAGGAAATCGCTCCGGTGTCTGGCTTCATGTACATCAAGAAGGAGTCTTTGACCACCAGCCACCTACAAAAGGAGACGGTGAAGGTCACAGAAAGTAGATGTCTCTAGAAAAAGAGTTTGTTTGAAAAAACATTGTCATGCCATATTTATGTTCAATACATTTGCCCACATTGGACCACATGACATAGAAAAAGGATGTATGTGTTAATGGCTAAATGTTTTAGAGTATCAGTGCGAATGAGGTGTTGAGGGAAGCATTCAAGGACAGATTATAGATGCGCATCCAATCAGAGTTCTGCCTTTTTGGAAACTGTGTTAGGCTCAGCAAATTAGAGTGTGGGCTCTACCAGGAACCTAAGCAGGACGCACATCATGGACATGCTCAGTACACCCACCGTTTGGACCAATGGTAGCAGACCTTGCTGCGACCTCCGCAGTTGAGCCCTGGGATATGGTGGCCCCCAGAACGCTTGGAGATCATCCCCTCCCTGTGCGGAACACAGGCAAAGATTTATGGGCAAGAGTTGGTGCTCGTCAACATGAATGAAATGTTTTTTTTTGGACATCGGCTTGACTTCCATATTCACAGAAGAAAGACAGAGATTTCACAGAGTTCAACATGATGCGAGGTAAACTAACAGACTCCTTACAAGCCCTTCGGCCCCAGTTCATGAATGAAGGACATCTGGCTCACATCAATGAACTCCATCTACAAGGTAAGAAACAGATCTTGTGTAAGACACCAAAGCATCACAGACAGTGAGAAGCACCTCAAATGCAAGGTCACAGTTCGGTTTGCTCATGGCCAATCCGTCCATCTACAGGCACTACTCAGGGAATAACCCAGCCTGGGGCACCAGCCCATCACAGAGGTCAATTTGTCAGTTAATTAAATGTGATTGTTTTGCTAGTATTCAAATAAAGCAGCTTACTGTAGCGTGGTATTTTCTGTAGACTGACATTTTCAGCAACTTGTTCAGATAGTCTTCTAGTTGTTTCTAGAAAAAAAAATCAGGGAGAATTCCTGTGACGTATTCCATCCATTGTTATAACCAGAGACACCAAAATGATACAGAGTGTAAAGAACTGCAGTTATTGTTAGCATTAAAACCACTGTGATCCAGGAGATCACATAATGTAAAGCGATACACACGTTACAGTGACCTAAAGCAGATTTTCATGGATGGAGATCATTTAACATCACTGTAGGCCTTTGCGTCTGGTTTAGGGGGGTGGGTGGGGGTGGACTGACCTTTCTGCTGGAAACCTGTTCTTCCCGAACCAGCTCATCGTTCCCACCCTTGGGCAAGTTGGGCATCTGTCGTGCTTCATCTCGCTTGATGCTCTTCCTCTGCACGGTGTGACTATTGAAGAAGACGAGGATAGATAGGGTATGTGGTCACATATAACACAGCCAAGATCTCTACCGGGTCAGTTTAGAGGGAACCTTTAAGAAGTGCATAGATTATGGAGGGCCATAAAACTGAGCTCCCAGCTAACATTTTTAGATGAGGGGTATTCCGTGCAAATTTTTACTGCTGCTCCCCTTTCTCGTTGCTTGTCAATCACCCCGTGGCCTTCAGGGGGCGCTCACCTGCGAGAGGGAAGAGGGATCCTCAGGAAAGCTTTGTATCGCAGGAGCTCCCGATGGAGCTCCACAAAGTGCTTCTCCTTCCTCTTCACGGTCCAGGTGAAGTTCCCATGCCGCAGCTCGATCTTGAAGACAGCTGGCAACACCTGCGATCGGCGTGTCACACTTCAGGGACACTTCTGACAGAAAGCCATTTGCGGGCTGCATGGATTGCTCCGCCAGTATCTAGATGCTATATTTTACAAGGGCGGTAGGTGGCATTATGGAAGTTATGTCACGGGTGCGGCTTCGTGTCTCCAACCTTGGTCGAGCTCCTGCGGTGTCGGATGCGGTCTCTGAAGCGGTCCTGTGCGCATGTGAATCTCTCCACCTCTGAGATTCGGGCAGTGATGGGTAAGGTGGCCAGATAAATCTCGGCATCTGGGTTCTTTATGCCCGTGGCATTATACACTGTGGAGAACGGGATCTGAACCTCCCCTGGGACAGAGCAAGTGAAGACACAGCATGTCAGGGAAGGGCGGATGGCCAGTGGTGTAAGAGGAGGCTCTCTGGCCACGCCCATTGCCCCATCACCCTTATATCTAGTCAATTCCTTAAACCACATCAACCAAGAACCCACAACCACGCACAATAGACCCCCATCTTCTTCCAGACACCTGATCGATGTCATACTTCCTATGGCTCTGCCCCACCAACAGCAGCCATTACTGACCTACATGGTTGACCACGCTGTCGTCAAAGTCATCCTCTACCTCTCCGACAGCAAGGTCGCGGGTGTCCAGGTTCTCGGTGATGTCACTCATGTCTGCCCCATCTGTCTGGTATGACGTCTCTTTACTCATCTTGGCGGTGAGGGGGCGCCTGGTGAAAGGGCGGAGCGGCATCCATCGCTAAGCAAAAGTTCCTACAGAACCCGAGCAAGGTCGCATTCTCAGGTACGTCAACCAAGCTGAGCCAATGAAAACGTCCGACCTGAGATATTTGGTCCATTGTCTGCTGGGTATAGCTGGGATGCCTGGAATGGAGCTGGACTCCCTGGTGACTGTGGCTGACTAAAGGATGCTGCACCAATCTGTTGCCATCCTAGATGATGCCCCCCCAACCTTTGCACTGCACCCTCAACACCTCCTTCAGCAGGCTTATCATGAAGGTGCTCCATCGAACACCACAGGAGGTCCTAATCAGGGGCATTTCTAGCTGGTATAAATATCAGGGACTAAGGTAAGTTTACCAGGGGCTTGATTTTTTTCATTTTTGAAGGAAGATTGGCAGCGGAGCAAAAATACTCGAGGCCATAGCCCCGACTGATCTGATATAATGACGCTACTGGTTCCTACTTCCCTGGGGCCTGGAGCTGTATATCTCCTCTGCAGCCACACCCATTGGGAGCACTGGGAGCACTGGATCCTTACAACTTCCTGACACTTTTTAAATAGTATTTATGAATTGTCTTATTTCAATCTTTTGCACATTATCCTGTATTACTGCAGCTCACGCGGCATCCCCTTCCCAGCCTCTGCACACGCACACCAACGACCCGTCTTTTCAAGTCAGAGCTGCCGTCTGACATATGGGAGGAGTCATGTGACCAATAGGTCGCTGCCTCATATCAAAGCTGGGCCGCACAGGTCACCTTTCAAATCGCAGCCGCTTCAGAGATCGCAGGACAAAATACAGCCGCCCTGTGTGAAACCTCAGCCCGTATGAGTCTGCTAGGCAAATAAATAATAAAAAAGCGTCTGTCTTTCAGAACGGGAAACACCCTGTTCCACACCGACCGGCCGCTCCATCAATCCAGACGTCCCCGTAATAGATATTGAGCATTTTCCAAGAACAAAGCAGGAAAAGTGGTGAACATAACAAGATTGGAACATAACTTGTGTGTCATATAACTTTGGAACTTAACAAGCATCGAACATATCAAGCAGAGAACATAAACTTAGAACATAGCAAAATCCAGGGCTTTACTAGAGAGGAGATTAGCAAGATTTGGAACATGACCAGTGTGGAGTAAAGCAAACCAAGTAACACAAGACATGACATGTCACCATTGAACAATATGGATTCAAGCTAATACCCAGCCCCTGCTTGGCAAATCTTATCAACAGAAACCCCCAAATAACAAATATCAGTACTGGAACAAAGAACTGAAGGGTCCAGCACTGAATATCAGTATTGAGATAAGGACCTTGGTGTTTCTTAATGTTTCTTTGCATGGGATCAAAATGTAAATCAGTGGCATCTCCCATTCATACTATGAAAGGGCTCTTACGGGCTACATTTTTGGGGAAAGGGCAAATAAACATATTTGGTGAAAGAGCAAGACTTACTCCTGTTTTAGCCTTAAATCCTGCACTTGAGCCTGTTTGGAGCATTTTAGGAATATAGCATAAATTACCATAAGTAGTTTAGAAGTGAGTAGTGATTAACACACGGAGGTAAAACCCACGAGAATCCAAGCTATGTCTGTAAACCTGCTTGGCAGTTCACCCCTCAAGTTCTGGGATGTGCAAGGAGAATCCATAAATATCTAAGTTCAGCTCCCAAATGTCCAGAGTTGAGCTGGGGGTGGGGGACTGGGGTGGAGGCTGACATAGAGCACATCCTGTTGACCAAGAGGAATTCAGCCCTACTGGGGAGTTCTGTGTCTTGACCTCTGTGGGAGCAGAACTCAGGGCCCAGGAAAATGCTGCCCTTACTATCGCACGGGGGATATTAGAAGCGATTAAGTGGACAGTGGGACAAGGAGACCTTTTCAGGGCAGTACAGAAAACAACAAACACATTTCATACAAAAAAATTGTGTCGACAGCTTTTCCTGCACAAATTGTGGAATGATGACAATGGAAATGGGCAATAGAAGGACACTAATTTAAAATAGTCGGTACAACAGGTACATCCAAAGAAAGTGCAGACAATGGAGAGAGAAGCGTTTGAGATAGAACTTTATTTATCCTGAGGGAAATTGCTGAATGTTGTATGTGTCAATTACTATATACAAAATAGCACGAGTAAATAAACATAAAATACAAATATATAGTCTTTAAGGTGACAGCGTGCGTGTATGTGGTGACTGTACGTGTGGTAAATGATGAGGCAGTGTGCAGTAAAAATAACAGTTTTATGTGGGTCCAGCTAAGTGTGAAACAATCCTTTGGGGGAGGCAGGTTGTTTGATTTGGGGAGGGCTAATAAAAACCACAACCCTGAGGAAAAAGCCGTCTCTCGGTATATTAGTCAAGGATCACATTGCCTGGAACGGTTTTCTGGAAGGTAGAGGGGCTCAAACTAATGAGGAGCTGGGGAGGTAGTTTGTCTGATGACACAGATAGCTGCCTTCCTCAGTTGGGCAGCGTAAAGAGTGTCCAGGTTCGAGAGATCAGCCCCAATGATCTCCTGGGCGGCCAGCGCCGCATAATGCTGGTCCTGACGCAGCTGCAGGTTTACACAAGCCGTAGGTGAGGAGACACTGACCCCATCGCTGGGCTTGTCCAATCAGGTGAGAGGTGTTAAATCCCTTGTTATTTATGCCGCGTTCCATCTGAACTCGTAACTTGGAGGAATCGAATGCCGAGCTTAGAATTCAAGACGGCTGCACCCTTTATCGACAGAAGTGAAAGCTGCCGTTATATACTGTTTATTAACACTTGCGTCTTATTTGCCTCTCAGTCGGTCGTATACACAGAACTATCCAACTATCTGTGGACATGTTGCTATGGTGTTTTTATGCACACAATGCAGCGTAACGTGTTATTGACTGATATTGCTAAAAGTGGCTAACAATTAACTGGACTAGAACTGGTGCTCATTAAGCAGGATTTCTTGCTTAGCTGGATAACTTGTCAGTTATAAGACGGTTAAATTTAAGTGAATGAAAATAAAGGCCATTTAAACTGGAGTAAATTAAATCTGATGAGTTATCCGGCTAAGCAAGAAATCCTGCTTTTTTTTTTTTATTATTGCTAAATGGCTTTCCGACTTGTACTGGAATGCAGCTAACTTGGGTGTGGTGTCATCCCCAGCTCTGACTTCCGAGGAGTATTAAACTCTTCACATGTTCAATTTCATCACCATAAATGTTGAGGAAAGGCATTCTGCCTTCTTTGTTCTCCTGAAGTCTATGATAAATGCCTTTGTCTTGCTGGCACTCAGGACCAGACTGTTATCATTACACCAATCAGTCACCACTCATCGACATTTGAGATTACTCTGACTGCCGTTGTGTCATCAGCAAATTTCATAATGGCATCCACTCTGCGGCCCATTCCTGAGAAAATTCAACGTCTAGGAGCAGGGAGAGGTGCCCACTCCACAGGTACTCAGTTTGTTGACCAATTTGTGGGGGATTCTTATTTTGTAATTTAGCTATGGTTCATGTTTTCTTCCACCTCCCATTATAAGCACTACAGTAGACTGTGGGGTCATTGACGGGGCAGTAATCCAGTGTGGCAAAGGCCAGCGAAACTCTGGGAGCCTAAATTGATACGAGATCGAAGCTCATGTCCACGTGAAACAGCAAAAGACCTTCCGAGGTAAATCCCGAGCTCCGGCTGCCTGCTTGGTCGCCTCACATTCCAAACTCCGGGATCGCCCCGGAATTTCTCTGGAATCCCCGAAACTGAAGAAGAATGACTTCACAGAGGGGTCTGGTATCACCACTGCGAACTGGAGACTCCTTATTGATGTTCCCACTTAATTATGGGCTGATATTCCTGGGCATTGTTATGAGAGTCGCATGATAAAAGGGCCGCCCTCCGTCTGGTAACACAAGACGGATCGGTTTGCATAACCTCTGAATTCAGAGAAACGCATTACTGAAGTTTCTGGAGTCCTCTCTGTAAACAGAGTCGCTGCCGGAACCTCCCACCTGCCCGCGAATCTAGTCCACTGGCAGCACAGAACTGTTGGCCAGCCACAGCGAAGACACCCCACCCCCCGCCCCCCCCCCAGGGGCCGAACCATATCCAGTCACATGGAAAGCAAGTGGGGAAGATTGTAGGAGAGAGGCATCAGATGTCAGACACCACGCCTTTTCTGCACCTCACTGAGGGACTCTCTCCAAACCACCCCCCCCCCAGCAGCGGAGGCAGCTGTTAACCTGCATAACAGATGCGTGACTCAGGGTCAATGACGACATTCCTTCAGAGCTATTGTCTGGGGTGTTTTCATGTGATTGTGGGACCGTGCAGGGCCATTCCGCCCCCCCTCCTCCCAGCTGGGAATTAAACTGGGCTTTATGCTGATGGTGCTAAAGACCCAGCAGGGAGACAACTGGGGGATGGGGGCTGTGGGGGATGGGGGCTGTGGGCTTTGGTCTTCTTGCTGCCTGTAATTTCCCTGCCTCCTCTTCCAAGACCACTTAGGTTATCCTCCATCCATAGACTCACTGGTGTCGTCACAAATGGATCGTTCTGTTGAATATTGCTTTCTCTTTTTTCGGCAACAGGGCGGTTAAACACTTACACAATGGATCCTTCACGCGCGTGCTATTGCCAGCGACCGATCCGGGTTGGAAGCACAGGACACCCAGCCCTGAGCGGCGCACATGACGTTGAGGCGGCGGTGTCATCAGTTGCGGCAGGTTGTGCCTCAGCGGGTTGGGCCACCTCCGCACACCCAGCCCTAACGACAAGTCTGTGCAGGCCTGCAACTCACCAGGCGAGGCTTTTCCCAGACGCCAGGCCAAATGTTTCGGCAGGCCGGAATGCATGAGGGCTTATTCCATAAGCGGTTCTAGACCAGTCTAGACCCTAATCAGGCCACCTTGAAAATAATTCTTCTCAAACCATTTTGCGATTTTTCCCATAATTCTCAAACGCATTTCATACCTCCCGCTCAGCAAATCTTTCTGGGGGGGGGAGGGGGGGGCGGGTTCATGGGGAATGGTGTCCTGTATTGATTCAGAGTTTAAGGCCCCCAATTCATCTCTAAGCTAATTCCTACCACGTTACCCTCTCAGGTGACTGTCGTCAGGCTGCTGAGGGACGAGGCGTTCTGGGTAAACGTTCCGCCCAGACAGTCCCAGTGACATTCTCGGCATTCTGAAGCGTGAGACTCGAGGTTTTTTTGAGAATCATAAGCTGTCTCAAAGGTCTGCTTGCTCCACATGGACTGAGGAGGCCAATATAGGAAGAGAATCCAGGAAGCCCCTTGGATGCCACGATGCCACGTACCAAAAGCAACTACAGCAAACGCTGACTAACATTTTGGCTTAGGGGCCGGTTATTGACTCCTCATAGTGTGACACTGAGTCTGAGTATGTGCTGTCATCCATTTGGAAATATCTCATCCTGAAATTCTTATCTCTAGGTGGCAAAACTCGCAAATGTCCGTCACAGATTTCTGAACAACTGGTGTTCCCCAAACTGAGGACACAGCTTGGGGGGGGGGGGGGGGGGGGTTAAAAAATAAGATTGTTAAAAGTCATGAACGTAACAGACAGGCTGTTGTGCTTACAGTTACTGGCTAAAGGGCAATTTCTGCTCATTTTTTCTTTTTGGGCGACTCAAAGTAAAGACTCTGGGAGCTCACTGTTGCTTTAAAACCGCACTATATAATCTTCTAGTGGAAAAACATAATCATGACTGAAAGTTGCCAGACTGAGTTTAATGCTGAAAAGGGCCCTTTGCTTCTAGCTGGCCTCACTGCATCACACTCACTGAATTCAAAGTATCTGGGTTATCTCTCTGCATGACAGAATCGCCTAACTAGGTGCAACCAATCCATCCCTGTCGGGGCCCTGGTGAAGGCTTCCAACCTTTACACCTCAAACGATAAGTGCTTTTCCACCCGCACACAGGAACTGAGCTGTACCCGACTTTGGACAGAGGCGGTGACGCAAGCCCAAAGACTTTTTACTTACTGTTCACACGGCGTACAGCATGATTTACTATGAACTATTTTTGTGTTTGTTTTACTGTCCACTTACACGTCTGTGAGAATCACCGTCTTGTATTAGCGTCGAACGCTAGCCGGATTAGCTTTCACTTACGTAAATTTGCATTAGAAATCCATTCTATTCAGCTGTTCCCTAGTACTTTTTAAACAAGTGTTTGCATTTTTTTCACATTCTCAGTCATTAGGAATGCATCAATACATTGCAAATACTAATAATGTATAATATATAGAATATACCATTTTTTTCTTTCAGATAGTCTATGCATATTGATGCAGATCACCCACACCTCCGTGCATTTCCACCAATCAGACGCCAGTGATGTAATCAGCTCCGTTTGGTCACATAATAGCAGGGCTCTGCTATTACAGTGGAAAAGCGGCTCGGGTGCGGCTCGGTTCTTGGAGACGGTGGAAAAGCGCCACACGTCGGCAGTGGAAAATATAGTATCACCGGCCCCGTTAAATTAAAACAGGTCAAATGAAAAGGCTCCTTGAGACGCTAAACCAAGCTGAGTCTCAGTAAAGGTCTCGCCTCTCCTGTACTTGCATTTCTTTCCAGCGCTTCCTTTAAGGTTTTTATCTACATCAACTTAAACGGCCAGCTGTTTCCCCCCAAACATTATTCACAATGGCTGCCGAAATGTACCAGGCCCCCTGCTACCACAGGACTTCTTCCTCTCCAAAGGTCCCATCGGTTCAAAGGCGGGTGGCCTATTCTGGACAGAGGATGTTCTTCAGCCGCAGCACCCCAACACCAACCACCAGATTCAAGAACAGCACCTTCCCATCAGCCATTCTGATTCCCAGCACCCACAATCTCCCGTAACAACCACCCCCACGGCACGCACAGTTTATAGCTCTGTTCCCACACTTTATCAAACACTGACCACATATCATCCACTTTCGCACATGTTGTTCTGCACCATCTGTGTTGCTCTGCGCCGTCTTGTTAACCCTTTTGCAACCGAGTTCGACTGAACCAGTAAGCATTCCCATGCACCTGTTGCTCATGGCCAATAAAGAATCCTGGATTACCATTGTACCACCCCCCCCCCCCCAATACTGTATCCCTACAATAAATAACTGGTAGTGGCTTAAGGGAGGGAACTCTGTGACGGCGAGTCATATTGGATTCACCACACGAGTCCTCCATAAAACCGAGGGAGGGGGCTGAGATCAGAGAATGTGTCATGGCGCAGTTTCATCATTGGCAGGAGTCTGACGCACGGAGCCCCCACCACCCCACCCCCCCGGTCCCTCCCAGACCAGTTCCTGGCACGGAGAGCCGAGGGCGGGCTGGCTGTCACAGCTGGAGAGGGTGGGGGGGGGGGGCTGGTGCAACTGGGTGTCACGGGAATAATATATGACAGCAGCCACTGCCCACTGACCCCCCCCCCCCAACCCGTGCTGAGGCAATAACTGAAATGAATCATTGGCTGTAACTCCTTCACCCGTCATAAATTCACAGCCAAACTGCGAACTCCGGGTGGTGCTGCTTAGGGAAAAGGCGTCGAGCTCCATACAGCCAGACTGTCCCTCCGCAAATATGCAAAGATTCCGACTCGTTTTAAAAAATTAAAAGGTGTGGAATTTACCATAGAAGGCGGACAAGGGAGCGCGTGCTTTCAGAAACTGTGAGGCTCGGTGAAGTAAATCACCTTCCAAGAACACACCAGCTTTGCTATCTGGGAGGGGAGGGGCAGCAATGTTCCTAAGAGTGTGGCCTTACATATATATATATATATATTATACACACACACACACACATTTTTTAGTTCCCCATCAGAGAATATGCCTGTCATATGCACTGAACAAACCCACGACCCAAACCAGGGGAGCACGTCCCTCGAAGACCCGCCACTGACATTTAAACCAAAATCGAGTAACCGGACAGACAATATGGAATGCGGATGACTGCTCTTAGATCTGCGCGTTGGAAGGTTCGGGGGGTTAATTATTAAAACACTACTGTCCAGAGAAAGTACCGTGGCAGGAACACCACGCATTACAAATGCACCAAGAAACCGCATGGATCAAAAACTGCTCCTCCGCTCCGCTTATTGGACGGCATACTCTTAATGAACTCATTAACTAATGACATTAACTCTTAATCGACTCATTAACTAATCATTAACAAGTGGCACAACAAGTAGCACACAATACTCAACCTGAGCGTCGAGTTGCATCCTGAAATAAAGTCATTAAATATTACGCGGGCAAGAAGGTAATTATAGAGTTAGTATGTTCAGTCATGTGAAGAGATGCTGGAATGCAAGAAGCCTTGTGAATGTCTGGAACCTTGCAGGTAAGATGGTGCAGTGTGAAGGAACAGGTGACACGCGACGGCAGGGACAGGTAGAGCTGATAGAACTTTCTGGTTTGGCGGAGTCTGTATAAAAACAAGCTGTCGGATTGACGCCGGTTCACAGGTTCGGAGCTGAGATACGCCTGTTCCTTTCACATGAGACTCAGACATTCCAGCAGCAGTGTAAGTACCTCACACCCCAGGAGGAACAAAGTCACTAGTGAAGGGGGTCCACAGGCACGGCCAAACAGACAGGCGGCCCCTTCCTGCCCCCAGCCCCCCAGAACTTTACCCCAGCAGCACTGTCTTCCCCCGCCTGTCCGCTATCGGCAGGAACAAATATAGAACGGTAACAGAGACAGAGCTGAAAATGTTAAAGGCAAGTCTCTTTACTGACCTGTTTCCTGTGCGCACCAGGGTCCCACATGGTCTGCCGGTTTTCTCGCACGGTGGTGGGTACGGGGGCACACACAAGCACTCTCGCACAAACAAACAAACACACGCGAGAAACTCCCGACTACTGGCAGCTGGGCAGGGAAGGTGGAAGTGCCGACTCCTTTGGGAGGGGCGGGCCCCTTGCTGTGTCACTCTACTCTGCTCAGCCAATCAGGGTGAAATGGGTGGAGACTCCCTGCCCCCTATCACAAGGCAGGGCAGACCAAAAGCCTTCAGACAAATATGGAGAGACTGTAAACTTCCTTTCGATTTGGGAGTCTTTATATCTCTTGCTCTCCAGAACTTGGAAGGATTTGAAGGATCCCTTTCTCCCTAAATGCCTTTTTAATCCCAAAGAAAAAATCCTCCGCTAAAAGAAAGAACAATGAAGAAAAAATATGCATCGTCAGTTACAAAAACTGATGAAGCCAAAGGCTTGGACCAAAGGCAATCTTTGATGACAGAATTAATAATTAGTAATTAGTGTCACGCCTCAGAACGCTCTAAGCACAGAGCTGTGGAGGCACGTCAAGGCTGCAATCAACCGACCAAACCGCCTATAGGATCACAGCCCAGAGTGCACCAGGGTTCAAATCTGACCACCGGAAGGCTCCTCCGGTAGGCGAACCATCCTCGAGTGGCTGTAGGTCCAGTGTTTTCCAACCCGGTCCTCAGGGACCGCAGACAATCCACATTTTTGCTCCCTTTCAGCTCTCAGTCAATCAAGAATATAGACTACCTGGTGCAGATGTGTTCGGAACTGGGAGGGAACAAAAATGTGGACTCTCTGGGGTCCCTGAGGACTGGATTGAGAGAAACACTGCCTTAGCCCGTCTGCACTGGTGATAGGGTTATAAATCACAAAACGATGCCTAAGAGCCCCATAGTCTCTGGGTGCTTGATGGGATCGATCCACTTGGATGTGATGGAAGGGACTGGCTCTCGAAACCGTGAAAATCGAATACGAGCCCCACAGTTACAAAAGCCGTGAATCATCACATATCTTTTCAATTTTCCACCTCTGTGCCCAGGAACCTGATGCCGTGGAATCTATGGCAATAGCTGAAGTGGGCTGTCTGTCCTCAGACAAGCGACAGTGGGACTGCAGGGGTCCCTGCTGATCTCAGAGACATCAAAACACTGCACTACAGCCAGTACGATCAGCAACAGCGGCACCATGTGTGTTACGGTGCCGTCCAGAGGTCATGGCTTTGAGAAACAGCCGAGGCCAACAAGAAGTAAAACATTAGTGAATAAATCAGAGATGCGCCACAGCTACTAATGAAACAGTGAACGATTAAAGCCACGTTGGCACCTTCATTACTCGTCTCGCCTACCCCATGGTCGTTACAGCCACAACGGACTGGAAACATTCTAATGCTATTATGCGACACGTAACAAAAAATGCAATTAAGCCTTGACAATCTGACATTTAATTTCCTTACCGAAAATTCCCAGCCTCCTGGACGGGACGACAGCCACGAGTAGCTTGGCTTCTCCCGACGCTCACACACCTATTTCTGACTTGTGTAACGTCAGCATGCTCAAAGCGGGTTGGGCAGCAGCCTGACCTTTGACTCTGGGATTTTTTTTCTGTCCATTTACAGGTGCTGTACGGGTGGAATTTTCATTTCCTCTCATATGTTGTGTTCTAGCTTGATGTCTCCACACCCTGCTGTTATCACGCTGGTAAATGTCGCTGTTCTTAACTTTGTTGAGTTGGATTTTGAATTCCCACAAAGTGCTTTGTAGTACCTACACTCCATGCTCTATTAAATAACTAGGTTGTACAATACTGGACCTACTTTTCCCTCAAAAGTTACATCAAAGGTAGATGAGTTGTTCAGATGTGTTCAGGGAAGCCATTGGCCACATTACAGATGTACTGAGCTGTTATTTTTGCAGTTTTGGCCTGTTAGCCGCCTCTCTCAGCAACAAGGTGTTTTCAGTTTCAGAAATGCCATTTACAGGGGACTTTTTGCACACGACACCATTCCCAGTAAATTCTACACATTGTAGTGCAGGGATCCCCTAAGACCCGTCCTGGAGGGTCAGTCTGCACCACACTTTGCAGATTTCCCTGCTGCAAGACACCAGCTAAACCTGGTAATAAGCTTGTGAACTAAATTTGGTATGTCTGAGCAGGGAAATCGGTAATCTGTGGTGCAGACTGACCCTCCAGGACCGGACTTAGGGGAACCCTGTTGTAAGTGCATGCAAATCCCAGGAAGGTGGCTGTTTCTGACGCGCCAGAACCAACAAGGATCGGTACCAGCCATCACACCTGTGTTCAGAATCCCTCAGCTCTGGCATCTTAGCGGTGCTGATATACACTTGAAAAGAGAGTAAACCTCTTTACTGGACCCATGTTCTGTATGTATTCAGTTTCAGCCACGTCATTCGCTGTTTGCAGGAAAAGGCTGTTTCTATTAGCAAGCAAATGTGCCAAATAAACTAGTCAGGCTGTCCGTTGGGAAAATAATGAAATTGAATTCACACAAAAATATCATTAAATCGAATTGAACTGAATCACGGCGGGGTGTTCCTGTAGTGGTGAACTGAATCACTGCAGAACAAGAGATAATGGTTGGATTCATATGAATTTCAGGTCAGACAAACTGAGCTACAATTGGTTCTGGACCTAGGCTTCTGTTACCTGTGCAAAGAAGATGGATCATGGAGATTGACCTTTCCTGAAAGTCGTCTGCGGTAAGAAGGCCTAACCCTTGTTTAGAGATAGTCCAATACCCAGAAAAACGTGACGCGGGATGAATCAGATCTCACTCATTTTGCTTCTAGGTGTAGGCCTACAGCTAGCCCATCACTACATTGACTCAAAGATGAACAGTCACCATGGTAACCCAACAAACATTAGGCAAATATTTCCACACAAAAAAAACAGTTGTTCACAAAGGTATGTTTCCTTTACTTCTGCTATGAACACCAAATGCCTTCAGGGACTCAAGTGCTATGAATGGATGTTATTGTACTGCTCGCACAGCAAGTGGTGTTACTTCTGTGCACCAGGAAGTCCAGAAAAGCCACCTAATTTTCATTAAATTTTAAAACACAAATGTTAAAACATGGCTGGCAGCCGCGACGTTCAGGAGCCGCGGGTAGGGAGTAGTAACTCTTCCGTCCTTTCATTGCACGGCCCCAGTCCTCTGTTCCTTCTCGCTTCCCGTTCTGCCCGTTCACACATGTGCACGCATCGATCCATCCAGGTCCTGGTAACTATTTCACCTAACACAGCCCAGACGGTGTGACTTCAACAGACGACTCACCTACCTACATAGGTAACGTATAAACTGTTAAACTCCAATCAAATCTACAGTCCATGTAATAAAGGGATCCGGTCTCAGATATCGATTGTAGGTGCAGCAAGGGCGAGGCGCAGCCACGGATTTCTGGACTGGACTCGTGAATCCTACGTTACCTACAAATAACTACACAGCTGATGCATTTAATCTAATCTCAGTGAAAGCCGAACCCTCAGCGGTCGCCACCTAGAGCGTGGAACAAGAGGTGTTTTATGGCTAGATTAAACGTTGTATTTGTTTTCATTAGCATCGTTTATTCGCGGTTACAATACGATATATCAAGCTGCCCTGCCCTCTTGTGGTTAAATAAATATACTGCACTTTGCTTCAAAGCGAATCTGTAACTTGATTTTGTGTATTAAGACACTTGTTATACTGTACAAGCTCCAGAAAGATCTAAGACAAAGTAAAACTGCATGTAGGTCAGCAGCAGCAACAACAACAAAACAACAAAACAAGCAAAAGGAGCAGCTGCCTAGACAACAACAAAGGGATATTTTCTCTACTGTACTCATAAAGAAAAAAAATCTGCTGATTAGAACAATTACTTACAATTATAGACTAGATGTGTATACATATTTAACACACTTACTTTTAATGAAGCTGCGCGGGGCACCTTATACCTTTTTTGTGGTATAACCTGATATACCTTTATTTAGGCCGGCAATTTCCGTATTGGTCTAGAGGAGTAAAAAGGGGAGAATCTCTTAGACTTAAACATTTGCCGAAGTCGAAAAAACAACATAATTCTTAAAATATAACCTATGCAGGTGTTAGCCAGTACAATAAATTACATTTTTTTAATTCCTTACAGACATTTTTGTCAATATTGTATTACCTATAAACGAAATTCTCAGTACTATCAGTTAATAAAAAAATGTTTTAGAAGTCGTACAGCGAAAAGTCGATATAAAGAGCAAAGACAGACTTTGACCTTTTCTGTAATATAGCACGTTGAGTATTATATTACACAGGAGACAGATTATAATTACCTAATCAGCAAGACAACTGCAACTCGCAGCTTGAACCTTTTTTTTAATGATACGCCGATACAAATATTTGATTAGAACTGCTAGTCATTGTAAATCATCCATACCGTTCCGCCAAAGAATAACGTTACAACAACTGATATCCGAAACATAGGCTCTTTTTTAATGTTTGCCCTCGAATCGCGAGCAATATTATACCTCACAGACTCTGGCTATAGGTGACACGACAGATAACAATGGGAAATCAACCGATGGACAGCGCTCACGTAATTGCATAAAGTTAAACCTTTAACCGATCAGTGTATTATCACACGCATGCATGTATCTCCGTCGGACAGTAATAAACAGGATTTACAATGGGTTGGATACGCACAATCGACACCACTTCGTTTTTCTTAAAGAGTACCGGGAATAATAGCATAACTTTGGGTTGAGTATTGGAAGGGGTTGAGGTCTCTCCCCGTTTAAGGGGGTCCAGAGGGTTTTATTGACTGGTTTTGACTATTGGGGGAGGTTACAACCCTCCACACCCCTAGATAATTTTCGCCCATGATGACCGGGAACGATTTTTGCGCACCGACTCCTTGTAATCCAGCGGTACTGATATACACAGAGAGTGCCTACGCCCGCTTTCCCCACATCAATGGGAATAGAGAACCAGTTCTAGGCGTTAGGGGAGAGCGGGGCAGGTTGGACCATTTTTTTTTTATTTGGCCCTCACAAGGTTATTTCTTTGTATGAGTCCATTATTCCTCCACAAAGTGACAGAGTAACATTTATGATAATCTTATGCCAAAACAAATCTAGCTAGATTAAACTGTTGTGGGAAAAAATAAGATTAAAAATAAGTTTTTTAATGGCCCAACGTGCCCCTAGGTGTGGGTTGGTTGGACCTCCATTTGGGGTACGTTGGTCTAAGGATTAAAAGTTCAGAACAGTTGGATATGGTGAAAAATACAAATCATATTTCAAATTTAACAAAATACAACAAACAATTTGGTGATGACTGCACAATGATCGCCACTGGAACACTGGCTTAGAGTAACATACAACTAAAACGAAGCTGGCCAAATGCTATCACAGTAAACTAACACCATTGAGCAACAATGTATTTAATGTCATATTGTCATATTCGTGTTTTTACCCTCTTGCAAAAATGTGGTGCAGTACAGGAAAAAAACTCAGAAAATGCTGGTTACAAGTTATACTCAATCTGTGCATGACCACCTTTATTTCAACTTAAACAAAGTACAACACACAAATTGGTGTTATTGCACAACGATTGTCTCAGAAACATTACTTCACTGATGTATCAAAGCCTTCCTCAACTCAAACAGAAGATTAACCCGCCAGAACACTAAACTGTTTATTCTTGAATAGTGTGCAAAAATTAACCACTGGTCCAACCTGCCCCATCTCAACTTTTTATAAATATGTGCATGCTACAGTGTGATGGTGGATTGTCAACTCTGAAAAATTATTTCAAATTGTGCACAAGTCATGATAGTTTAAGTCGATATAACTTTTACTGTTACATTTGATCCCCTATACTTAAAGAGGGGTTACATCACAACTGAGATTTTCAAAAAGTCACTTTATGTGCGTAAAATGAGAAAACTTACCATGGAAAGCACAAACTCATTCCAAACGTCATGTAACTTTCTGGTTGAAAGGCTTAACAAAAGAGGTTTCTTCTGTATGGATGTGAAAAATATTGCAGCTGCTGTAACAAAAATATTAGGGGTGGTCAAACGTACCCACAGGTCCAACCTGCTCCGCTCTCCCCTACACAATTTTGTCAATGTAGCGCGAACTTATAGCTTTACAAATTTACTACTTACGTAGGGACACGGTGAAATATGACTAAAAAGTGTACGATTACGGCGGAAACAACACTTTTTAACAAACTTAAGCAGGCAATTAAAGTAATGCAACACAATTAGCCCACAAGCATATGAGTAAAAATACAGAGTTCAGCTGAAAGAGAGTAGAGAGAAAAGCAAAGTACCTTTTAAGCCGAATGTAAGTAGACGCAGTTTGTGTGCCTGAAATACAGACACGCGCTTATCGCTTATATAAATGCCAAGTGACCTGCTTAACTCATAAATGCTTCCCGGCGTCTTGTGAAAATAAAAGGAACAAAAGACGAAGCTTTTCATGAATGATATAAACTTATCCAAATTTCCCTACCCTTACGGTTACTTGACTCTGGTGAGTTTCAGTGCCTGAGGCGGGCGTGAAATATCCATTTTCAGTTGCTTGTGGGACAGAGGCATCCGGGTAAACCATCTGTATTACAATGATACGGAATTGAACAACGGAGACCACATGAAATTCACATGAGTCATGACTGAAATAGTGTGTCTATTCAATCATATGTTCCGCAAAATATCCATCAGAGAAACATACACGTGGCCGCCTGTGGCTATATAGTATAGCTGTTGACAAATCACATTTCGAACACATTGCATGTTAATATGGCCCAATCCGACCTCTGGTTATGAAACTTACAAAGCAGAAACCAAATTTGTTTGATCATGGGTTCAAGTTCCGCAATAAAAATTCGCAATAACTAGAATACCGGAATCCACAGATATATAAACAGCTATATATCACGACTAAAATTATGCACTTTGTTTTCTATTTCCTGAAAATTATATAAATGCCCGGTATCTACTCCATATTTGCTGCAGATGGTCAAGTGATTTAGGATAATTTCCTATAGAGCACAGTGCGATGAAGCGCCAAGAATAAACTAAAGACGGCTGATTGTAATGTCGGACAACAATCCCGTCTCAGGTAGGCTATATTGTGCATCTGGTATCTTGTCCTCTAGCTACCAGTAAAAATACGTCAATTAATAAATCGCCGAAGAACTATGCGAAAAAGCGTTGTGAAAAATAATGGCCTCAAATTCAATACGCTGAATTGGAAACAGCGGGAAAAATCAACCACCGAGGGGTAAAAATTGTGGAGCCAATTCAGGACCGAGGACAGCGCCGTCAATCTACACCGGTTGACGTGTCTTCCGATCGAATAGTCAGGTGCAGAGGTTTGGATTTGGGTATAGACAGTGGAGACATGTCCCTACACTATAACAAAAATTTTAGGAAAATAGTACCTTTGGTTGCCAACTGAACCCTAGCTGTACCTGATAGTCTAATTTAAGGTATACACAGAAATGGACTCTGATGATTTTTGTGCCATTGAGGGTACATTGTTTGTACCTTGGGTTATAAAACTGTACCTGGGCTGTACCATTTTTTCTAACAGGATACGAGGAGCTATAATCTACAACAAGAAATTTCACAGATCTAAAGATATTACAGTATATATCGCGCACACTTAACTGTCACTAAACTCATGCAAGGGAATTGGCCACATTTTAACATTCCTGTTTAGATTTTATTATTATCTTTTGACCATTAGGGAGGCTCAACCCTCATTAGGGTTGTCATTTTCAAAGAAGAAGTACAGGGCACCACTCATAACTAAATTTGCCAAGTGTGGATGGAGGGGGGCCATGGGATGTGCAGGAAAATATTGGACAAATGGATTTAGAAAAGCAATTTTTCGAGGGAGCTGAAGCCCCTTCAATGGGGGATGTGGGGAGGGTGGACACCTACCCCTTAACCCCAAAGTGCCTTCCTACTGAGGTCCTCAGCAGATGCGGAAAACTCTGGTTCATTTGAGTTCTCTGTTACTGTGACTGTTTAAACTGAAATGTTTGGTTGAAACAAAATCTTGGTCTGCATTTGTAGTTTCTGAACCTGAACTTTCCACCTCTGGTCCTCAGAGGTGAACCTGAACCTGAACCTGAACCTGAACCTGCCACCTCCTGCTTGGGCACTTGCCCTTTGAACAGTCTGTGCACAGTCCTAATTTTTGGTATAAAAAGTACTAGTCAAGAAAGTTTAGAACAAATCATTTAGACTCCTCACTCAACCTCTCGAGAGCCTCAATCCGAGCCTCCATTGACTCCACTAAGATCACGGCATCATTTGGATAAACTGAATAACAGAAGAAACAGGAAAAAGAAGAAAAGGGGAAGGATCACCCTCTACTAATGAGCAAGTAAATATGCGAGAAAGAGGCAAAGAAGTGAAGCTTCATCACATCACCACTAAGACCAACAATGGACACCTCACCAGTTGCTAAGTTGGTGCTAAGTTGTCTCTCCCCCCCCCCCCCCCCCCCCCCCCCCCCTCCCCCTCACCCCCCTACCCCACCCTCCTCCCCTCCCCCACATCCGC
>JAABNY020000043.1:4224620-4242894 GCA_015164015.2 Brevimyrus niger | reverse complement strand
TGTAAGAGAGATGGTGTCAAGAGCAGAACACGGGAGGGAATATTGGTGGCTGCAGCCCGTACAAGATTGGAATAGGGTGACCCAACCCCCCCCCCCCCCGCCGAAGGGCCCCAGCTCCCAGCAATCCCTTCGGGCACAAGGCTTGCGCAAGCAAGGTCCCGCTTCCCGCTCGGCGTTGGCACACTCAACCATTGGTTCCCAGCCCACTGAATGGGCTTGCAGTGTACACACCGGAGACCTTTGGGTTGGAAGAAAAGGAGGGGTGTGTGGGGAGGGGGTGTTTCGGGATTATATGACACGTCTGTATTCGTGGGTGTGTATAAGAGTGTCAGCGCTGGGGGACAGGACCTCTAGGGCCCGGTTCCCGGAGGACTCCGTGTGACCGTCTACACAGAATTTCAGTGGTGGCAGTGCAGGCAGAGAGAAATAGGACACGCTATATCATTGTTCTGGAACGTTCTTAGCAACTGTCAGCTATCGTAAATGCCCACCATAGAAGATAATGAACCTGACTCTGACCAGAAGTTCTTAGGAAGCAGTCCAGTAAAGAGCACTGCTAAAGAACACCTAATCAAAATGAACCCTTTATGATCACCCAAGCAACACCAACACTCAGAGTAATTGCCCAATGTCTAAAATTACTTTGCAAGGAAATTACTTTTTAGTAGGTGTGTGTGGGATGGTTGGTTGTTTAATTAGTTAGTTGGGATGGTAACAGAAACACCACTTGTCATTCGGTGTTTTTCCCGAACGTTGCCAACACATGGCGAACCACTCAGTCATAACTCAGAAAGCCGTTACCAAGGCAGGACATGTTCAGGGAATCCCGATCGCCCTGCACTCCACAGTCCTGCGGCTACAGGACTCCTGAAAGGAGTTAACGTGGTACAGAATAGCTAGCTTGTTTTTCCTACGCTAATATGCTAAATTGATGGAATACTGCAACTAAAAAACACAAATGGGTTAAAGGAGACTAGCTACTTTGGGAGGTTGTGGAAAGAATTTATATGGGGAAATACTGAAGGAGCATACAAAGAATATTTACTTAAAAGAAGTAGAGAGTCAGACAGAACCGAATCCCAACTTACCTGGGAGATGTAGCCAGGAGGGACGTGGATCGGGGGGATGGAACCATTTGGTGACATCATCGGAACTTCAGCCGGCCCTGTGGGACAAAGAGCGCCAACCGTCAAACAATGAAATGGACTGTCTTCATTCCTTCTGCACAAGGGAAACATTCCAGTTGTTGTTACAGTTTATTTTTACAACAGCTCCTCGATGGGTCTCTCAGCCCCGAAAACTCGTCCGATTACGGTGTGGGAGCTGACAGTGCTTGATAAGAAAAGACGGTGAGGCGTCGGCTTCTCAGAACTCTTACAGGCAGAGTGCACAATGAAGCGACAGACTAAAGAGAAGTTGCGGGAAGGACTTGAGTTCCATTAAAAGTCATTTTTAAAAATCCCTCGACAACATGAAAGATGGGTTTGGAGGGAAGTAGATTATCTGCAAGTAGAAATTTTGATCTTCATAGATTTCCAGTACCAACACTGGAACTTTGGTTTCTGTATTACTGATGGGTGTCACCCAAATTCCAGACGCTCTGGGTTCTCTGACACTCGTGCATGCTGACAGCTCTGCCCCATCACAGGTGAAGAATGCAACAGCACCATATTCACCGAAATAACGGCTTAACACCAGTCCTCCAGAGCCAGTTCCAGGAAATTTCCTAGGCCTCCTCAGGTCATAAAACAGCAAATGGAAGAATCTGGAAGTCTGGAAAAATAACTGGGATCCATCACACATCTGGCCATGAAGAATCAAACCTTCCTGACAGCGCCATCTACAGGTGTGAGGCTAATCATATGCAAATTCCACACATTCTTCTCACGCTTGGGCAATGGGAATGTGGCAGCTGGATGGAACCTGCTGGCCAGGAGCCTGATGAGTTAAAAAAAAAACATATACAGAACAAGGCCTATCACCCAACCTTCAGCTACTCCTGCTGGTGAAGAGCAAAAGTTGCTGTAAACAGGGCTCACATCCCAGAATCCTTCACTTCTTTCTGTCAGAACCAGCAGCCGACTGTGTTAAGTAAGAACTCCCCGGTGAATTTTAAGGCCAGTTTAAAAGTTTTAATTTAGAACTTAAACCTTGTACTAAAAACTCCCTTCAGAGTCAAAACTCCCCACAACTTCATTCCTTTTGGCTTATAGAAAAATTCAAGGAAAACGTAGAAGGAAATGTTGATCTTTCCACTAGAACAGAGCTTCCAAATGAAGATCCTACAAGCTGCTAAAGACATTCAACCCCCCCCCCCCCCATCACCCCCCCCACCCCCATGGGCCGGTTTCTCTGGAATACAAAATTCCAATGAATTTTACAGCTCATAATTCATTTACATCCAAAGAGCACAGCTTCCACTCCACAGCAGCTGTGTCACATCTTGCAGAAGCAAATTTTACTTTAAAAGTGACTCCGGACAGATTTTTACCAGAATTTAGCAGATGAACCCATCAATGCCAAAATTAACAGCATAGACTGCAAAACGTGCATTCCTCAAAGATTCAAAGCCAGCTCCCCCCCCCAGCCCAAGCTCTCTGGCAAAGTACAGAGCCAGAACGGGCCAAAACTCAAGTAATTAAAGCGAGCCATTGTCGAGCACAGCCTTGCAGTGAAGCGCACCATGAGTCCACTCACCACGAGCAAGCTAGCCGCCGTTAGCAGCGGGTAAGAAGGGGGCTCGCTCGCTAGCACGCCACGGCGATGGCAGTCAGGGTGACGCTTGAGGTCTTGTTTTCCGTTGCTGTTGTTTTCGAGGCCTGCGGGTCCAGATGAGATGCAGGCATGTGCGCTCCATCCCGGCCCGCGAGAATTACGCCGGTCGCGATGAGGGACGACAACAATCCAGATTCCCCCCCATCTCGTGGTCTTTTTGGGGAGGGGGGCATTTCATGGTATAAACAGGAAATTTGGCATGTGATATAGGCAGCCGTGCCAAGATGGAAGCACAATTTTTCCACTTTTCATTTGCCCCTTGTGTGTGTGTGTGTGTGTGTACAGGGAAGGGAGCACGGCTAGGAATAAGGTTACACTATCCTACTATTCATCAGAAGTAGCTGCTCTGTCTCTCCAAGAAGCGTTAACCACTCAAAGGGGAAATAAAACTCTCTCCCAGAAGACTCCAGGATAGCCTTCTGGTCTAAGTCGCATAGTTACGGTAGTCCCCTTCTCCCTGGGTCATGGAGGGGGGGGGGGGGCGGCAGACTTTCCCTCCAAACATAGGTCTCTGACCCAGAAGTCAATTCCGTTTCACCAAGGGGCTAAAAGTCAGTGTTGAGAGAACAAAAGGGGTGGGGATATACACAAGGGGGGACATTTACTGGAAGACCCATTGCTCCATTTCAGCGATGTAAACAAACGGCACAAGTCTCCAACCCGGCGAGAACCGGCGACACTCGCAGAAACAAACCCGACGCTCCCTGGCGGGGAGCACACTCCATGCGTGATAGCGGGCAAAGTCTCTCGCACGTGGGTGGGTGGGTGTGTGTGTGTGTGTGTGTGTGTGTGTGTGTGTGTGTGTGTGTGCGCTGGGCGTGTTGCCGGTGTGTACGTGTCCAAGGTCTTCTGAAAAACACACACACAGGCAAACCTGTGTGGTAATTGCAGAGGGTCTTTTATGCAACCAGTGGCTCTTTGAAGTTTGTATAAAGATATCATTGAGGGAAAAAAAAAAAAAAGACACGGGTATTCTCCTTTCTCGTGTTGGGTGGGACACGGTGCTGAAGGAGCCCCACGTTTATTATGATCAAAGCAATGCTAAAGGGAGGAGTTAGATAGACCATCGAGTTGGAAAGGACTTTTACTTGAAACTCAAAGCCTGAAATTGGCATCTGAAGCAGCAATTGAGGCGAAATGCATTTCGACATGGGGAAGAGATGATCTGCCGGCTAGGTGGCCCATGGGAACCTGGGGGCGGAGCCTGAACGTTCCATCTCAAAGCTTAAAGCAAAAGCTGCAATTTCCAGCGAAGGAACCTCTTTGTGTGTGTACATCTTGAACCAATAAATAAGTTATATTATTTCATTCTTTGCCTATGGTGCGTAGAACCATCCCTTCATTAAAATATTTGGCCAAAAACATGTGGAAAAAGGGGAAAAACATAAAACTGCTGAACGTTGCCTTTTCCCAAAGACTTGGACACAAAATTTACCAAAATAATGACGTCAACCATTTCCGATCATGGACGACGAAGACCGTCTGACTGAAGAAATGCGTGCGGTAACCCCACAACACATTCTGTTTGGAAACTCTTTTGAACCTCATGTCAGTTGATGAGGTAAAAAATGAGCTGAAGTCAACAACAGAATACACTGATTTTGAAGCTTCGTGCTGTAGAACATTACCAATATTTACTAACAGGGAACCTTGCTATTACTGGGCAGTCTGATATAAAATGACAAAAACCACTCAAATCCCAAAGGAACTTCTAACCTGTCAAGACTAGACATGGTGCTCTTAGACTGGATACAAATGAATAATTGCCATCGGATTTGACAAAGAACAGGGGCAAGAATTTTCACCATTAGGTTCAACTGTTTATACTGCTGGCTTTAGGAGGCCACCAAAGAGTTGGCAAGGGCTCCAAGACAATCTAGGACCTGTGGAGGGGTCCCAATCATGCTTTTCCCTGGGAATAAGAAGGCATCCATTGAGAAGGGTTTCCATCAAAAACCCGACAGAAGTGTAGAGAAATAGGGGGGTGGGCAGCTCGACCCCAGGACTTTAATAGACTTGCACATGGGCAGAAGCCCCAGGACCCTTAGGCAGAAAGGAAGAGATCCTCTAGTGAACTCCTCGTAAACGTTTTAATGATGCTCCACAAACCACACTTAGGTCCTCCTGGCTCATAGCTGGTCAGATGCCACCCTGCCCTCACAATGCCAGAATTCAGCTTATACAAGTCAAACGTGGCCCTTTTCCCCCCTTCCTAAAAATCAATTAATAGACCTTTATTTTCTGGTGAAGCTAGTTGGCATGGCACTAGAAATCATGGGGAAAACATGACACAAAATGCTACACATTTCAAGAAGGAAGAGGGCGGTGGGAAGGGACGTCTGAAGATTCAGAAATTACAGGCCGTCTCTGCAATACAGCCCCACAAAATCCTTGCGGACCAACATCGCGAGGTGGAACGACAGGAATGTCGCAGCGCTAACCGACGGCAGACTCAACTGCAGATTCTCGAACGAGAAGGGAAATTCCTCGAGTCGTTCCCGTGCTGCTGGAACGTTACACGCCATTGCAGTGCGCCCACGGGGCTGGCATTTTAACAATGGAAAACCTGACCCACATTTCAGAATACCTTCCGATATGGGACTTGATCACCGAATTTCGGGGCTATGCGTCACAGTGCAGCCCTGCGCATGGTTTTTTAGGAGAAGAGTTAGATGGGACTGGAGTGTCCACTCAAAGGGTCGGGGGCCGTAATTGCGTGGGTGGTGGGGGGTGATGATGCTGAATTCCTGAGGGCGTTTGGAAACGACCAAGCAGGATGAACATTTAATCTTCAAAGAAGTGTACCAGATAGAACTGCTCTGTGAGACCAGTAAAGCAGCATCTCTACTTCATCTGGCTGGTTTAACATAGGTATGCCATTCAGGCAGCCCCCCCCCCCACTACTACCACCACCATCCTCAACGCCTACTTCCCAAAAGCAGCTCTTTTCTTGACTCCCAGGCTGGGAATTTAAGGACAGAGGTTGGGCCAGCGGGGGTTGGGGCACACCGGCCTTCAGCTCTGCCGTCTTTTCAACCCTGACACCCAGCCCGCACAAGAGGCTCTATTCAAGGCGGCAGGAGCGGCGATCGCGGCACAGAGACGGTAATGTGCTCCTGCTTAGCAAACACGCGTCTGTTTGGACAGTCTCAGCAGCGCCGGCGCTCGGCAAACACCGGCGTTCCTCCCGCGCCGCCATGAGCGCGGACGGACAGTGCGTTCCCACAGCCAGCCTCGCCGGCCTGGGCCCCCCACAAGAACAAGGCCCTCTTTGTCTCCCCGGAGCTCGCCTTTCACGAAGGGGTGGCCAATTGCGGCTCCGGCATGGACGCGTCAACGGTAAAGGCTACCGGGTAGGCGGTGAGGAGTTTAAGCCGACCGTCCTCCAAAATTCAGGGCAGGCAAGCGGGCTGTGGCGAGAAGCTCAAGCAGTGTAGAAATTCAGAGCTAGTCCAGGAGAAGATGAGTGGGGTCCTGACAAGGAAGTCAGAAAAGGCGGGCGGAAACAAAGCTAGCTTAAGATATACAACTAACGACTTCGGTTTTCATAGCTCTTACGGTCATCTTTGATCCGAGGAGCACGGCAGACAAGCATGACAGAGAGGGAAGTTCTATCAGACGCCAGAACGGAACCTCTGCTGTTAGGATAGTTGCAAAATGGATTGAGAAAAGACACTTGCCAGTAAGCAAAACGCCCTTCCCCCCCACCCCTGATGGACCCCAAAGTCCTAGCCAAGTCCCCCATCCCCCTCTCGGTGGGTCAGTGAAACCACGGTTGGCCTCCCCCTCGCATATCTGGGGTGACTTCCAGACACAAGTCTAGATCCTGTCCAGCAGTTGTGGCCTGATCCAGAACGCTCCCCGGAAGTTTATCCCAGCTTGGGAAGAACGTGAAGCTCCTATCACAGTACCTAACAAAAGTCAACACCATGCTGTGTACATGCCTGTTTTTTGTTTGCATCATGCTCGCGCTGGAAACGCAGTGATCACAGGTAATGTCCTACCCTTGCAGAAGGATATTTTTATAAAACATGACGGCAAAACATTTCAACCATTTAAATAAATTAAAACTAAGTGCTAAAGAAACCAGGACAACCACAACAGAAATTAAAGAAGGCCCTGGTCACATTTTCCATTCCTTTACACTTCAAGCTACTGGTGTAGCAATCTAAACAACAAATCAGCGCTAATGGATTTTGGAGTGATCACATGATAGGAAGACAACGCAGGCGGCCAATTGCGACTCTCTCACTCCCGGTGATACTTCATCCGATGAAGCATCTGTCCGATGAATCCCTCCTGGGGCTCGATGGTCAAATCCAGATGTGAACAAGCCGGTCGCCAAGCTTGGCATTCCGTCCTTGAGAATTAGAACGATTTGCACATTAGGGGCTTGCAGCTTAAATCCTCGTCCGCTGATTTGTCACACGTAGCGGAATGCTGGAGGCAAATTCTGGAGACAAACTACGCAAAACTCAAAGCGCCGTGACAAAACTCGACAGCAAATTTCAGATGTCTGAAAGGATGACGGATATTCCTCATAAATGACGCACTGCAATTATCAGGTTTAATAGCCTATAAAAAATATGATGTTTTCCCCATTAGTTTATGAGCCTTTCATGACATCATCAGGCCCACTTCTGTAATAACCTTAGATCTTGCTGTCCTAAGCCACCCAAACCCAACAACCTTCATATCACTGAAGGGGGAAGAGATGGACCAGAAGTTTGAGACAGTTGTGTAAAACTTCCAACTCTTTGTTGCCCCGATGGAAGAAGGAAGAAGCGGGAATCCAACGCGGCCTTTTCTTTAACGTCGCTCTGTGTGGCACCATCATGCAGAAACCAAACTAGCAGTTGCACGCACACACACACACACACACACACACACACACACACACACGCACGCCTGGCTAAAGGATAACATCTGTTAGTGACCGAGGCCCACCAGCACAACGCCTCGTAAACACGGATCATCGTGTGCCACAGTCCCCTAGCTGAGGGAACCCCTCAGTGTTTACATTCTGGGTCAGAGGTAAGGTTCCCCGGCAACTCAGCCGCATAAGAGCAGCCTGACGGCCGAGGAAGCGAAAAGAAAATCTTGCTCTCCCAGATCCAAGAACTTTCCCGCCGCAAAGTGACCTCGTTGATGCTCCGGGGGGGGGGGGGGGGGTAAACCCCAAAATATTTGTGTGTCATTCTCGTGCCCATATGTCATTGACGGTCGACACTCCGCATGGGATCCCAAGCAGCGCCGTCGCATTCAAAGCAGGCTGAGTAATACAGCGGCTGTGGTATATTAAGTGAGCCGAAGAAGAACCACATGGACGACTGGCCGCACTGCAGAAACCAGGAGTGGGAACATCCAGGTCTGAAATGTGCAGACGGTCATGGGATCCTGCAGTTACCCATCTAACCCTGGAACTAAACACTGACAAATTCTCCATCATCAGATAACTGATGAAATTTTTAAAACTTAAGTTTGAAATTTCATTTTAAAAGCACACACTTGGCTCAAACCCCCTTAAATTCTATATGCAGAGTAGAAATAAGCAGCTACTATATAATGTTATATAAAATTCCAGGGAAAAAAAAGTGACTTAAGTAAAGAGAATCCCACACTCCCAAACCTCTGACCAAACAAGCTTAAGTGAAATATTTAGGGAAAGAAACACGAAATCGTCTTTTCCTGTCGGATTCCCAGTTTATTAGGTTAAATGGATCTTTTTATTAATGCACAGAAGAACTTTTCAGCTCCGCGCTCATGTGGGCAAACCGACATTATACAAATTTACGGAACCGGTGAATGAAAACGGCCGTTTCACCGGCGCAGGAATCCAGTCCTGCAGTTTGTTTATCCCCGATTCCAGCAGCCGTCCGGTGGCCATTCAGAGGGTGCACAAGCCGGGACACGCAGGCGAGGCTGGAGAACCTCGGAGCAGGAAGAGGGAATGTTTAAAACATTCGCCCACAGCACACAGGAAGACCGCCGGAGAAATGGGAAAACCAGGCTGGGGACGGCTCCGGCCGTTAATCTCTTATGGTTTTCCCCTCTCGTTCATCAAAAAGTCGTCTTTGACTGTGTGCCGCAAACGGTTAACAGGTCACGTGCCACTGCTGCTGTCCGCCTTCGTGTCTTTACAGCTCAGCAGGGCGTTACAGAAGGCATTAGAACCCTCCCCCCCTCCCCCCGGTGACTGTCCCAACACGCTTTTCCTTCACTTCAGGGTTCTTAATTCACTGTTAATTAGTCTACAGCTGATTTGATTAATCCAACTACTGCGCCTCACCCACACTAATTGCAAGCTTATTTAATATTCACAGCAGCCATGGTGTATAGTGGTGTTTTCTTGGTTTTTAATTCTTAACTAGTTCTACAGCATTGTGTCCTTAAATCTGTATTAACTAATGATGTATATTCCTTGAAACTATATGCTTGGATTCTGTAGGCCAAGGGCCTCAAACTCCAGTCCTGGGGGGGGGGGGGGTCGGAGCCCTGTGTTGCCTAGTTCTTTGCCCCTTTCCACCACAAGTGATTCAGCTCAAGAGCTGTGTGGCAATTAGCACAAGGAGATGAATCAGGTGTGTTAAATGAGGATGAACCAAAAACTGTGTGTAGGACTCCGCCCCCCCAGGACTAGAGTTTGAGACCCCTGCTGTAGGCATTTGCTAAAGACTACAAATTTGATCACTGCATTTAATCTTATTGAAATATTTCACATAAAAAGCTGAGAATCTGCTGATAACAGCATGTGGTGTTTCAGGAAACCTCCCAGGATCTAACCTTTCCTGTCACCTCTTCGTTCACCACAGTAACATAGCCCCATGCATAAACTATTCCTCAGGTAAACATCCTGCTTCAAACCCAGTTGCACTATTGCACACACAAGCTGGGCAGCAGTTATCTGGTCTCTCAACGGTCAGGTCTATGATCGATGAATTAGCTGCATTTGGTCCCTGCTAATGATACTTTAAGTGTCACTTCGACAAAGCCGTGGGGCGAATTCCACCGCCCCACCACAACCGTCTGGAGCACCAGGCAAGCTCAAGCATCTGTTGTATGTATTTCCACCCCCCCCCCCCCCACCAAGAAACAATAAATCACTAAATCAACAAATAATTCTTTAGCATCGCTTACAGTTTTTCCTAACGATGAAGAAGCGTGTGGCTGTCGCAGGCACCTCATTACGGAAATTTACAGACTGAGCGGTCATCGCCGGAACCTTCCGGGCGGCTCCTGCTTTACCGAATCATTATTTATGTCGGGCTTCCCAGACACTCGCTGAAGAAAAACAGGGGCTGGAATTGGAGCACGGTGAACCGAACGCTGGCCAACAGCTCGATGTCGAAGGCGGCCGCCTTGGGCTCGACGCTTAAGCGCCGTTCAGTTCGGGGGCGAATGCCGCTTCTATATCGGTCGGCATTTTTACTGCAGTTCACCGACTTCTTTTTTTAGACAGACATTATTAACCGTAAAGGTATGCACATCTGTAGCGAACCGCAGATAGCAGGTGTTTGCCTATGACATAGAAGGGCTAAGAAAAAAAAAAAGTGATGTAAGATAGTGCCTTTCCTCAGATTGTTAGAGGAATAGCTGGAAACAGTCTCCATGCTTTAAAAAAGAAAAAAAAAGGAAGAAAAAGGAGGATGGAGATGAGCCAACCATCGCTGGCACCCGACCTCCTCTCATGAAAGCCATGCACATCAAGGGGAGCCAGCGGGACCAGCGACCAGGACGGTTCTGTTCGCCATCTCCTACTCCAGAGTGTAGGTAGCCATGACTCGGTGGTGGCCATGACTCGGTGGTGGCCATGACTCGGTGGTGGTACCCTGTGGCGAGATGGGAGTCTCATTCTGAGGGACTCCATTACCCACCCTGCACCGAAAACCAGTGAGACCCCCTCTAACGCTCACCTCGCCACATGACACGGATGCGCTTATAGGTCAGCAAACGAGCAAGAGATTAACTCGGTAGACCAAAAGAGTCAAAGCCAATAAGCCTTCAGATTCCTCAAACCTTTATGGGAAGAACGACCACAAACTAAGCCCTTCGAGGACAGACTCCCATTCTTTGACGGCAACCAGTCAAAGTGCGGATGGGCTTCTCAACGACCCCTTCTCAGCGATTAGGAGTTTTCATTGCTCTGTAATTGGCCTTGGCACTTCCTACCAGAGCCACTCCGATCTCCTTCCAGGCGGACGCACAGTCGCCCGGAACCCTGACATCATCACCACAACAGCTTACGCTCCACAAATAAGAGGTTCCAGTACCCAAAACTGCAGCAATTCCCCCCCCTCCCCAGCCCACCCAGCCTTCTGATACATAAAAGTTCTACCTTTGAGGGACAGAAAAGTATGGTCCTCAAAATGCATTTGTCCAATCTCAGTTTAGTAACCCCTAGGCAATAATGGGGAGACTTTCCGGCAGAAAGGCTGGACGACACCACGCAGAGAAGGATCTCCACAACCTATTAATGTGGACGGGCTATCTACACGCACATGTGGACGCCACATTGTTTTGGAAGATAACTTGAAGTCCGTGATTCCGAGAGTCAGTATGGCTGACTTACTCGCAGCACAAAAAAAATAAACCAATTTTGTTGTTTTTCTTGTTCAGGGAGTGTTCACATTTTAATTCAGACACATTCTGTCCTTCCAGAAGAGATTTTGTGAGAAAACTGAGGCTTGTTTGACTGGGAATCACAGATATTTGGTGTTGGGGCAACGGTCCAACCAAATATGGGCCATTAGAGGACACTGCTGTTTGATCATCAAAGTCATATATGGAGGTTCCGACGAAGTCAGGCAAGGAAAATTGTTTTCCAAAGTTACCCTCCATACCCTCCTCCCCGGCCCCAACCCACAGCACCAAGGGGTGTCAAGGCCTAGATACAATCCAGCACGGTGTTCCCTTTGACAGTCCCACCTCAAAAAGAAGCACGGCATTCACAATTCCCCTCTTCAGGTCCCTTTCAGAGGCCAAAAGGGAGTGAGAGAGACAGACTAAGGAATGTAGGCTGGGGTGGGGGGGGGGGCATATTTGCAAACAAAGTAAAAACTGGCAGCATAAGAACTGTGAGACGGCACATCTGAAACAGAAGACGATGCAGACGGTGCACTTTCTGTGCCACACACACACACACACACACACACAAAGCAGCCAAGATGACTTCCGGCTGCGAGAACTCCAGGCCATTATCCCCGGGGCCCCAAAATAGCATCCGCCGCACTTCCTGGGGCGCCGGACGCTGCCGCTTCCACCCCTCAGCTGGCGAAATATCCGACAGGACCCATAAAGGAAAGAAAAGGGGAAAAAAAAAAAAAATGGCCAGAGCAAACAACCCTCCCCTCCCCACCAGGTGCTGACCAAGGAGGCAAAATAGCCCTCCCCTGCTGGGGTGGAAATGAGTCAGGGAGACGAAAAACATCCACGCTGGAACCAGTCTGTGGCACCAGGGACGCACCAGAGCTAGTGAAGGTGGGCGGGGCTGAGAGCAAGGGGGCGGGGGCAGGGAACGCCAGCCCCATGCTGATCTGCAATCAGCGCAGCAACACCAGGGGCAGATTATCTTATCTGGGGGGGCCCAAGCTGACACTAGCAAGGATACTCAGGTGTTGCCCATTTAACTTTTAACTTTGCGTTCTTCAGGGGCCCGGATTTTAAACTGGCCCCCAGGCGGTAGCCTAAGCATTAATCCATCTCAGTTTGACACCGATTAAAGCTGGCTAGTGCATTACCAGGTGGAAGCAGAAAGAAAAACAGGCCCCTGACTCTGCTCATCTACTAACCACACTCTGGCGAACAATTTAAATTGATAGCGGAGTGATCCACACCCCTAAGCAAGCAAAGTGCCAGACGCAAAGATCCAGCCCAGGGCCGGAATCCTGCGCCTCCAGGTGGCACCGCCAACATCCATCTCGGCCCGCAGAGCCTTTTCTCATTACCCATGATGCACCTACCAGCCTTCCTGCTCTGGAGCATAGATCAGCCCTTTCCTGCTGGAGGAAAAACTCTGGGATTCTTGACACTAACACACAAACACACACGGTCGTCGGAGATGCAGAGAGGAACTGCACATGATTTTTTTCCAATCCCCCATCACCCACCTCTAGCCCTCTTAATTAAGGGCCTCTGGATCGCTAAGGGCCTCTAGATGCACACGGCCGCTGCTTTCCATTACAGTCACACGCCCGTTTGCTGTTAAAGGCAGGACTGTGTTACCCTTTAATGCACAAAATTTCCTGTGAATTTTACTGTAATTTTTCTTTTTGGGGAGGGGGGGGTTGCGGGTTTCAGACCTTTTTGATCCATTCCGGGGAAGTCGGTATCTTAAAGAGTCAGGAATTGCTCCCGAGCTGCCCAGTTTGGCTGAAATACTGCATTGCTAAAACTCTCCAAAAAGCTGAAGCCCCAACAGTAAACGTGGGGTGTGGTGGGGGGGGCAGGAGTGGCTGGAAACTGGAAAACTGGGAGGACTGGGAGCGACACAACCAGCACGCGACAGCTCCTCTGGTGCACCGTCGCCGAGCGACCATTTTTGTGGCGGCCGCTTATCTGCTCCCCTCTGCCCGGCGCTGCGGGGCCGTGGCCCGTCTGTGGACACCTCCGGGCCCCATTTGACAGCACGGCTCTGCTTTGCCTCTCTTCCCACGTGGGTCTGAAGGACCGGGACCCTCCACCAGAGCACTTGCTGTTGAGCAACTGTTTCCGTGCAGATCTGGCTGCCCAGTATCAGCTCCGTCCCCCATTCAGGGCCCGCACTGACCCAGAGATGTGCTTGCGCGTCCCGGAATGGACCAAGCATGGAGCAATATCAGTAACCCCCCCCCACCACGCACAGCCTGTGCACAGGTGCAGGGTTCTGTGCGTCAGCAGGCCAATAACGGGCTTCCCGCTCGGGGAATGACACTGCAAGCACCCTGGCATAACAGTGCATCACATACTGGATGTGACTTGTAACTAGTAACCTTTCTGTGTTGCAGACGGGAACTATGCAGTCTGGATGAGTGCGAGAAGCCGCTGCCACTGCCCCCCCCCATCAGCCGGGCTCACTTCCATCAGGCTGACCCACTTCTGAGCTGGACGCCCTCCAGGACAGAGTCACCAAAGCAACATCTGGTTCACAGGCTGGAAGGCAGAGGTATGCCCCCCCACCCCAAAAGGGGAGAGATGAGCCCAAGCAGGCCAACTCTCAGCACCGTAAAGCCGGCCCACGGCGGGGCCCCGATAACCTCTGACCCCAAACGACCTTCCAGGCCAAAGCGGCATCGTGACACCTCTCAAACGTAGGCGCTGAAGCCTCAACACACCTCCCAGTGTCAGATCTCACAGCCATTAGAAGCAGGAGATGCATTACCAGCTGCTCGCAATAAAGCTGTCGAATCCCCAAAATTAACCCCCCCCCCCTCCTCCATCCAAACAGCAACGTATAAAATGTAAGAGGAGTGTAAGGTACAGCAAAATATCAGTGACGGGTGAGGAAACAGCACATCCTTTAATGAGTTTGTCATGCAGTTTTAGATTAACAGTCTCTGCAAACTGGAAGCAAGGCTTAAGGGAGGCTTCGGAAAATAGGACTAGCTGTGCCGAGGATGGTCCGCGTGCGAGTCCTGCACCCCGAGGCCACGTGCGGGTCCGCGTGCGGGTCCTGCACCCCGAGGCCGGCCCAGGTCCGCGTGCGGGTCCTGCACCCCGAGGCCGCGTGCGGGTCCGCGTGCGGGTCCTGCACCCCGAGGCCGGCCCAGGTCCGCGTGCGGGTCCTGCTCCCCGAGGCCGGATGGGGGGGGGGGGGATGAGGTCCAAAACTCAGGTCACATGACAGGCTGACATACACTGAACCCCAGCACACTGCCATGAAGTTTTATAGTCGCTTTATTTCATCAGACTTTCACCAGCTGAACCTGGGGACTCCCACTACTGCGTCGTGGCAATCAAACACACGCAGACACAGCTGTGCCTAGGTAAACAAACCAAGCTGGTTAATAGCCCTGATGTACACAGCGGACTTCCTGCACGTTGACCTTTGACCTGTATGTTTACCCCTTACACCTAACAGTGTGCAAAAGTCTAGGGCGGGGGTGGGAACAGACAAGGATCTTGCATTCATGGCACCCAACTGCTATTCCTCCAGCAATCCGGAATGTATCAAGTTGATCGTCTCGTAACGTCTGAGGTTTGCATTAAGCACCTTATTCAAAGGTATAACAGCAATCACCCTAACCCATGCCAAGGAAGGCTGACTCCGCCACCTCCCTGGTCCTCTGCTCCTTTCCTTCTCACTTATCACTTTCTACCCATTGCAATAAGCACAGACAAAACGCTCGCTTCACACGGCGTGACTCATCAGGAAGGAATCCCCCCCCATCCCCCCCCCCCAACTCTGGGGTGATCTCACAGTGGGGGGAGGAGAAGGGGAAGCTGGACATCCTGGTTTCCATTGACACCCAGGGACCCCTCCCCTAAACCTCTACCCCAGATTCCGGCACTAGCAGCAACATAAAACCCAACGTCGACATGCAGGGGCGAGCCTGGAACTCCATTAAGGGCTTGGGCTGGTGTTCCTGCTGAAAGCAGAGATGGGCTGGGATGCTGCCAGGACAAGGTGTAAATGAACCAGGTCTTTGGACGACCTTTAAATTGTCTATTACCCCCATAAACCAAGAAGATCTGAAAATGACAGCTGCAATCCACCAGCCATCCCTGATGCTGCTTCATGGTCGTGTGCCGGAAAAACTTGGCAATTCCCGGACCATTATCTGGAGAGTCTGGCTCCACTTGGTTGGCAACCACTCCCCCCACCCACACAAATGCACCTACCCACCTCCACCCACTTAAACATCCGGGTCAAGTGTCCTAGGTAGACCTAGTACGTTTGAGAGGTACTGACCCAAACGACCAGATGAGGTCAAGTTCCTCATGGGCAAAAATGTGACCAGACCACCACCACCCCAAAAGCGATGGGCCACTGGGGTGGGGGACGGTCAAAGGAGGGTGGATGCCAACGTAATCTGAGGAATGACAGGGCAACTCGCAAACATTAACGCCTCCAGAAATGTTATCAAGCTTTTGACATTTCCCCTATCTGCAAGGCTATGGGAACGGGCGGGGTCTTCCTCCAGTGCGGTCCGGAAAAGGTCACAGTCCATCCCAGTTTGTGTCTCCATCAAAAGCAGATGCCATTCTCGCACAGATGAGCTAGGAGCCGGGGTGGGGGGGGGGGGGGAACTCAGGCTCTCTGAAACCGTGATAATCCATCAAGTGGACTTTCACCGGCCACCATGGCAACCACATCCTGGAAGCACACGTGAAAACGGCTGGCCCTGTGGGAACTGGGGTCACAGCGACCGCAGCGGGGCGAAGGGGGGAGATTAAGTCAGAGCCCCAGACACTCGGATAATTAACTAGCTCCATGGTGGAAGTCTGAGAGCCATCATGATTGGAGGTCATGCGTCAGAAAGTTACAAGATACACAAGGAAAGAGGTTCTGATTAATGCAACCGACAAGCAGCCGGGGGGGGGGAGTGGAGTGTTACCCGGCAACTGTACTTTGACAGTAATCTCCTCTGGATGAAACAAACCACTTCAGTGCCCATAATAGCAAACCGTTGCAAGCAGCTCAGGCTTGTAACCAGAGGGCTACAGTTTCAAACCCCCTGGATTGATAGATGGAGCCATGACTACCTGTACTTGTCTCGCCAGCAGCGTGGGAAGCCGTGGTACTTCGGTTCATGGACCCGAACGCAGCCCTGCACTTGTTTACTTTAAGGGCAAATCTTTCAGTTGTTATCTCCAGTTTGGTGTGGGAGAACCGGCTTTGGCAGCCAATAACCCACCACCGATAGACTATCCAACAGACACTGGGATCCTACTACCAGTGATAAGAGTTCAAATCAACTCCGAGTTAGTGACCCCTGACTCCATTTACACAATCCCCACTGTGTGCGTGTGTATATTCGTGTGCAAGTAGGACGCCGGCTGAACACGACCAATAACGGGCATCACCAAAGCTCAGCCGCGTTTCACCAATGAAATCGGTAAAGAAAGGCCAGCGACTCTCAAGCTGCAAGACTTTTTCTAGAAAATGTCTAGATCTTGTTCCCAGATCACCCCTAACGAACGTAGGGTGAATAAAGAAAAACACCATTTCACATTAATAATGGCCATAGTAAAACTGAATATAATGACCATAATTAGGGTGACTCACCAAGGCATCTACACTCAAGTTCAAGTGAACATAGAGAGTGACAGACAGAGAAGGACATTGGCAATATATCCTGAACACCCCCCCCAAGTTGACCCCCAAAGGAGGCAAAATTAAACCCAATTATGAAAACGCAGAGCAAGACTCACGGACAAAATGCATACCATGTGGTCTGACAGCCTGAAGGTCTAGGACATGTGGGAGTTATTGTGGACAAACAAGGTCACATGCCGCAAAGGTCAGTGCAGACCAGGAGGACCTGGTCCCAGAGTCTTTGGCTCGTTGTGTTTCTGAACTGCTCCCTGGGTCCTGGGAAACCAGCATTCAACCTGAGGTCTTGCTCAAAAAAACAAGACCCAGTTCCACTCCGCTGAACAGAATTCCAGAAAGTACTTTGGGGAACGTTCACCTTCCTCTCTGATGCCGTCTCGCTTCATGGATCCTGTCCTGGGCCAGTATGTCCCGAGGATGTCTGACGAGATTTCTTTAGACCGTGTAAAATGAATTCGTCCATGGTGGGCAGGAAGAAACCACCGATCGAGGCTCAAGATCTCGTACAAACGCGCTGGGACCTTCTGCCACGGAGTCCAGAGGCCTCGCTCCCCTAGGTAGTGCGTGACCAGCTTCCTTCCTGCAGAAACATCTCGCACCCCACACAAGATATCATGGCGCCGGCGTGGGGCCCAATAGCGCACCAATGGGCCAGGGAAGAAATCGGCATGGTGTCACAAACCAAAGCACACACCCTCCCACTCTACCGAGGGGCCTGCAGTGTGGATGGGGGGGGGGGGGGGTAAACCCTATATTTGATGTAAGGCAGGAGACAATCCCCATATCAGCACTTTCATGGTGATTTCAAGGGCCGCAGAACCTGCTAGGGTTAAGCGGAGAACCTCGAAGACAAAGCCTGAGGGGGAAAATTTATATATTTAAACCAATGAAATACCAATGTCTGGGGAAATAAAATAGAACGTAAACAACCTTATGACGAGAAGATCAGGAAGGTAACCTTCTGGATGTTACCAAGGGCCTGACGAATCATTGGGTGATGGGGTTAGACTCCCAGAAAGACCGACCTAAGACTCTGGGTCGGCCAAACCCACGAGGCGCCCGACTACACTGGCTAGGTCACGTGACACAGGCAGGTATCCACGACCGCCATTGGTGGGTCTGGCGTTTTGGATGCCAGCAAGCAAGACCAGTGGGGGGACGGGGGGGGGGGGGGGGTTTGGACAGGCCAGCTATTCTTGTCATTACCGTGGAGGCCACACACAGGGCCCCCCCCCCGCCTCTTCCTGC
>JAABNY020000043.1:4213959-4224520 GCA_015164015.2 Brevimyrus niger | reverse complement strand
GGGCGGGGCGCGGGGGGGGGGGGGAGGGGGGGGGGGTGGGGGGGGGGGGGGGGGGGTTCCAAAGAGGCCGAGGATATCGCCCCCCTTAAAGCACCCCATTTGTCAAGTCAGTCACAGGGGTGACGTCTAAAGAGCTAAGGACAATTTTTTCTTTATTATTTTGTTTTGACCAAGGGCACAGGAGAGGGTTTGACATTGGGGGAAGGGACAACACAATCATTTAAATGCAAAGGTCTGTTTATTAAGGAAGGACAAATGAAGTTGAATTAAATACTGAGGAGTACACATCCCTCCTCCTTCCTAGCGGTTACCCAGGGCAGGTGTCGATTTCGTCAGCTTTGCTAAGAGTGTGGCGTAGCTGGAAGGTCTGGCTCCGACTGAGGCGACGCCACGTGAGCCAAACCCTCAGATTATTTCTGAGCTCTGCTAATATCATCCCAGCTCACTCAGCCAATCAGTGACTTTAATGACAGTATGAATCTTAATAAAGGTACGATGGGGGCCTTTTATTTAGAATCACCGTCGGTTCTGCTTATGAACAAACATCGTGTGTTGTGTTATGGGGCTCTGTGTCCAGATCAATATTTCAGCAGCGGAGCGAAGCCAGCATCCTACGCGCCATCAGGCTGTCATCCATCCACAGGCATGAAATCCTACAGGAGCTAGGATGAAGGTCACAGCTGTCTGCTGAGGGACAATTTCCCCTGCTTTTTTCCAGTTGAAAAAGTTTAATTACAGTCTTGGGGCCACACTCTCCCAAGAGCCCTTGAGTTTGGCACCCTTCATCCACTATATGACATTCCTGGGCAATATGGCTGCAATCAGAAATACAACTGCTTAAAAGTAAAGAAATTATTTAAAAAATACATATATAAAAATAAATGTATGTGTGTGTATGTCTATATTAATACTTATATATAAAAACATGAGAATAGAGATAGGAAGGTATATATAATGGTTTTAAATATTTTGCAATACGGTGGTCTCTGAACTCCAGGGAAATGGGTGGAGTTCCTACCCCAAATCTAGTGACTGGTTCTTCAGTCCCATATGTATGTCTTGGCTTCCCAGAAGCAGGAACTGAATGAATGTTTCTGAGAAATTAATGGGCAGTGTTTACATTGAAGCAAAATTTAAATATTGTATTTTGCAAGTTTTGAGGAGGAACTAAGTGCAAAAGGTGCCATCTTGGCTCCGTTATAAGTAGAGTCATGGAGCCAAAATGGTTATCTTTTCTACATATCGATTATAACTCACATATTACATAATATTTAAAGATAAGGTGCACAATACCGTGTAAATGTAGTAGAATTAAAATGCAACGGAATGTGTAAGAATTAAGGTTCGTGTTTTTTTCTATCAGGCGAAACTGCATCCTACCTAAAGCGTAACTCTAGGACCCAAACTTACCTCTCAATCATGGCTGCCCTCAGACTTGGGGAAGCCGGTGTCGGTAAGCAGTTTCTAATTCTTAACAATTACCCACTGCACTGTTTTTTCGCGGGGCTAAGAAAATGAATCCTGCTGTGCATAATCTTTTTAACAGACACAACGCATTCAAATGTACTATCGATGTAGCCGTCGAAATGCTTTGTTTCACTTTCTCACGTCTATATGTTACGCAAATGGAAGATCGTGCACCGCATCCTTTTCCTCTCTTTGACTGCATTTATGTTTCGTTTTCGGTGTGTCATTAACGGCCACATAAACGCTCGGCGATATTTTCGCCCAGCAGTCGTATACATTTTAACAAACCGCCTGCCTGGGTATCGAGGCAGCCGGATGGGGCTGATCATTACATCAGATTCTTTTGTGGATTACATCAATATGTTCTGACAGTTAGATCGCGTCGCAGCAAAAAATCAGTAAGTAGACAAATGACCATCGATATGAAGAAAGACAGGGTCGTAAAGGCAGTTTGCATCGACGTTCATTCACAAGTTGCCTACCGCGTTCGCGGACAGCTGATTGGATAATACCCTCTTCCAAAGCGCCACGCTGAAGACGCTGATTGGCTGACGCTCCCTTTTTTGTCCCCCTGTCAAAGGTCGGGGCAGGTGTGGGGATTAGCTAGACATTAGTCTTTTAAATAAATTTTTATTGTGATCGTATATGTAAACGCTTTTTTTAGTATTCCAATGGCAATTGCTCTCAGGTAGATTTCTAAAAAGGCACAAATAACTTTCTTTTGATCACAAACCCAGACTGCACAAAGGCCACCCGGAGTCTCCCAGCATCCTCTTCACTGTTGATCACTAGCTGTGTCCGTGATCTTCCTACCCCCTGCAGGTACCTTTTGCAGGATGCACTTCCTCCTGGTGGCTTTCCTGGCTTGCCTGTTGGTGCCCCTCACACAGGGGGACTCCAAAGCTATCACAACATCTCTCACCACAAAGTGGCCCTCCACTCCGCTTCTCCTGGAAGCCAGGTAGGATGTCCTGCCCTCTGAGGTGGGGCTGAACCCAGTGGGGTCCTCTGGCATTTAATTTAATGGAAAACTCTCTCTCCTTTCCAACTATCTCGTTTGCGCGGATTAATATGTGGTCAAAGCACAATGTGTCTCTCCTGGGGACAGTTGTCCCATAAGTTGGTGATGGGAGGGAGTACAGGTGTCCCATAGTGAGCAGCAGTGGTGTTAGTGCATTATCACGGTGAACACGGCTGGATCCGAATGCTCTCTCTTCTTCCCCCCGCCAGTGAATTCTTCGCTGAGGAGAGTCAGGAGTTATTCTGGAATTTCGTGGAGCTCAACCAAAATATAGACGACGAACATGATGGTATGTTTCCCTAGTGCTGTTTCCATGGTGACTTCCTGATAACTGCTCATTTGTATATGATGTCATTTGTATCTGTGTAGTCAAGCAGACATCGTTTCACATAGCTTATTTATCCAGCTGGATGTTTTAGCTAAACAATTCAGATAAAGATCCCTTTGTCAAAGGGTCAACAGCAGTTCCCTCGACCCTGTGCTTATGCTACATCTTTTTCTGCTCGCAAGATTTGAGGTATTGTATTTTAAAGACAAGACAAAACTGTATATAAAATTGAAAAACGACAAAAGCAGACATCTAGAACTTTAATTTTCAGCAGCTGATCTTTCACTTCCATTGTCAGGGTGTTTTCGGGTCCGTTTCCCTCATCAGTATAGTTTTTCTGGACACAGTATAGTTTTTTCTGTGCGATGAGGCACAGAGCTGCTTGTACTTTCATTTGCTGGCTTTGTTTTCAGGCCTCAGTGATGTAATGAGTGTGAGTTCCCACCACCTCCCTTTCCTATTGGCAGGCACCGATCAATCGTATTACCAGCTGATCCTGGAGCGGGCGGGGACACTGCTCAGCCAATTGCAGCTCAGCATGCTTAGATTCTCCCTTTCGCTGCGGGTCTACTCCTCTACCGTGTATGCCTTCCAGCAGGTCAGTCCTTGGGTCACATGACATTCCCCCTGCCTTTCCCCCTGACACCTTTCCCATCCCCCCTGACACCTTTCCCATCCCCCCTGATACCTTTCCCATCCCCCCTGACGCCCTCTCGTCCGTTCCCTCGCAGATTGCCTCCAACGAGCCCCCCCCTCCGGGGTGCCAGGCCTTCTTCAACGTGCACGGCCAGCGGTCCTGCAGCATGGAGCACCTGAAGGCCCTGCTGGAGAGTGCCCCCAACAGGTAAAGGAGCAGTCTGACAGCCCACCCACAAAACAGCCCGCTCACTGGGAAGACTTCAGCCTTAAACACGTGCATGTGGGTCTGCTTGTTTTCAGGCCAAAACCATTCCTGTTCAAGGGAGATCATAAGTTCCCAGGCGCTGACCCCGACGCCCCCGTCGTAATCCTCTACGCCCAGATGGGGAGCAGAGAGTTCCCCCGACTCCACCAGCTGTTTGTCTCCAAGGCCAACAAGGGGGAGGTGACCTACGTACTGCGTCACTTCCTGGCTGTGAGTGTCCCCCCCACCGGGGCGGATTGGTTTCATCCAAGTCATCGCCATCCTCTTCCATCTTGTTTCCACATTTATGATATGCAGACTTAGGTATCTTTTCTGACTAATAGAATCCCAGCAGCAGCAAAGTGTTTCTCTCTGGCTATGGGGTGGAGCTGGCGATCAAGAACCAGGAGTATAAGGCCAAGGATGACACCCAGGTCCAAGGTATGAGCATTACACATGACATATAAGGTAATTCGGGTCACTGCCCCAGGCTGAGCTGTCCAATCATAGCTCAGATTTTTTTTTTTCTGAAAACGAAAACAAACCATCTAATTGTTTTGTTGCAGGAGCTGATGTGAATGCCACTGTGATTGGAGAGAGCGATTCCGTGGATGAAGTTCAGGGCTTCCTCTTCGGGAAATTAAAGTGAGTGTCGCAATGCCGCCCTGCCCTCATGAGATGGTATGCAGTTTGAGGTCATCACAGAGGTCAGCCTGCCTACCTGCTCATCTTTCTGACTTGCCCCCCTTCCCATCAGAACCTTGTACCCAGAGCTGAAGGAGCAGCTTAAGGAGCTTCGTAAACACCTAGTGGAGAGCACCAATGAGATGGCCCCCCTAAAAGTCTGGCAGATGCAAGGTAAGTCCATTGGAGTCCTCCGCCCACATAGCCTGTTCCTGCACATTGTGAGCTATGATCATGGTTATCATACATGTGAGACACTGATCTTTCTGCATTCGTCCACACCAGACCTCAGCTTCCAGACGGCCGCCCGGATCCTGGCCGCCCCGTCTGTCGATGCCTTGGCGGTGATGCGGGACCTCAGCCAGAACTTCCCCAACAAGGCCAGGTACGTCCTTCATCTGTCCCTGCTGCGGGGACAGGAAGTTCTGCCGAGGCCTTCATGAAACCTGTTAGGCGACCGGCCAGCGGTTTGAAGAGGAATTTAATTACATGCAGCCAAAGGAAGGGAGCTGGGCCGTCCTTTGTCCCGCAGGGTCCTGGAAGGGAGCTGGGCCGTCCATTGTCCCGCAGGGTCCTGGAAGGGAGCTGGGCCGTCCTTTGTCCCGCAGGGTCCTGGAAGGGAGCTGGGCCGTCCTTTGTCCCGCAGGGTCCTGGAAGGGAGCTGGGCCGTCTTTTGTCCCACAGGGTCCTGGAAGGGAGCTGGGCCGTCCTTTCAGTGCAGTTGTTGTGTGAATCACAGCATATCACACTCAGTCAGCCACTGATGTGTTGGGGAGGGAACTCTGGCATCGTGTTTGGCTCAGTCCCAAGCTCAGTATTTGTATTCTGAGGCACCTACACTGTAAACTGGGTGGATCCTGGGGGGGGGGCGGCGGCACATGAGCAGAATAAATAATCAGTTCATAATGGCACAGTATGGGGGACTTGGGGGTTTAATTCGTCATACTGTGACTCCTCATCCTTGGTATTCTGCCCGTCAGATCCATAACGAGAACCATGGTGAACTCGGAGATTCGCAGAGAAATCGAGGAAAACCAGAAGGTGAGTTTAACTGTGAGCCTCTCGGCCGCTCAGGGGTTTCAGGCGGATCCTCTGCTTCGGCTCTGGGTCGCGTTGTCGGCAGGACACATGACTCACCACAAGCGAATACAAGGGAAGCAGTATCACTCTATTTGTGTTGTGCACAGCGCCACCATCTGAGCGGGAAAATCAGCTCACAGTTTTTGACGCCCTTTTGGCTGACGCTCTTTTCTCCCTTATGAAATGAGCTATTACACCCGTGTGTAATTTGTTTATTTACCTCGGCTTAATTCAGCCGGGCCCCAGCGTATATTATCCTTTGTTTGCCAGCGAGCCAAGTGGCACGGTTGCGGTGTTTGCAATTAATTAATTTTGCCGCCCGTCCCCATCTCCCCAGCCCCGCCCCGTTATTGATGGCGGTAATCTGGCCTTAATGAGTGCCACGGCGCCTCCGTTTCTCATCCCTCGCTGGCTCCCGTACGTGACTAATGGTCACCCCAGTGTGTCCCAGCGAGGCCGGTGTGGGACCAAGAGCAAACGACCTGCATCCCTGACCCCTTAGGGGCCCAAAGTGTTGGCGGTTCCAGGCTAGATGGGCCTAGGTTTCCCAGAGTGACTTAGCAAACCCCCCACCACCCAGCAAAATACACCGTTGCCCCCCACCACTCTGCCATTTGTTATGGCTCAGAGTGTGTATTCATCAGAACATAAATAAATCACAAAACGCTGGTACATTTTCCATTTGCGTAAGTACAGGGACATCGGAATGAAGGAGCATTTCGGGGGGGTTGACGGCTTTGCTCAAGGGCCCGACGGACATGTGATCATCTACTGAGGATGCGCCTAACCTGCTGAGTCACATGCTACCCCCCACTGACTCAGAGCGGGTCGGTCAGTATGACACGAAAAGAGTATTTTATCCCCATTGAAAGACCCACTTTGCATTCGGGTTGAGCTCATCGGCCGTTTCCGCGTTGCCGGGTCTGGAGGATGTTCTTCATTCGAGGAGAGGAAGGCCTGCTGGATGTATGCATTTTTTGGGGGGGTTCCTGTTTGGACCGAGACATACTTGCTTACCCTCTGCCTCCCTTCAGTACTTTAAGGGAACCCTGGGCTTGCAGCCTGGAGACTCTGGCCTCTTCATCAACGGCCTCCACGTCGACCTGGACCTTCATGACATCTTCAGGTGGGAACGGTGCTGGGCTGTTGGCTGCCGCGCGTCCCGCCGGTGCAGTGGCGGGTGTGTGTAACCGGGCCGCCCCTCTCGCCCCGCAGCCTGCTGGAGATGCTGAGGAATGAGGCGCGGGTCATGGAGGGTCTGCACAGCCTGCACCTGGACACGCCCGTCATCCACGACATGCTGCGTCTGAACGTGCAGCCCTCGGACTCGGACTATGCCGTGGACATCCGGAGCCCCGCTGTCTACGTGAGTCATACCGCCGTGGTGGTGATGATGTGGCAGCTGGCACGGCTTCATGCTCTGCTGACTGTAAGGGATCCGATGACTGAGGCCCTCCTCTGTCCTGCTAAGGGATCCGATGACTGAGGCCCTCCTCTGTCCTGCTAAGGGATCCGATGACTGAGGCCCTCCTCTGTCCTGCTAAGGGATCTGATGACTGAGGCCCTCCTCTGTCCTGCTAAGGGATCCGATGACTGTGGCCCTCCTCTGTCCTGCTCCTTGTCGTCCTCTTGCTCTCTCTACCTCACTTTCCACCTCTTTCTCTTTCCCTCCTTGTGTCTTTCACTATCTCTCTCCCTTCCCCTCTATTTCTCCTTCTCCCACTCCACCCTATCCCTCCCTCTTTCTTTATGTCCTCTCTCCCGCACCCTCGCTCCCCCTCTCTCCGGCACCCTGACTCTCTCCCTCCCTTTCTCCCCCCCCCCCCCGGTGGATAAATAACCTGGAGACAGACGGTCGCTATGCCTCCTGGCCCGCCAACGTGCAGGAGCTGCTGCGGCCTACCTTCCCGGGGGTCATTCGCCAGATCCGGAAGAACTTCCACAACCTGGTCAGTCAGATCTTACGCAGTGCTGTTCGACTCTGTAGATTCATAACTTCAGTTTCTGACTGTGTGCCTGATTCGGTGCGTGTTTTTCAGCTGATCATCGTGGACCCTGTGCACGAGAACACCGCTGAGCTGTTGAGCGTCGCCGAGATGTTCCTTAGCAACAACATCCCGCTCCGGTGAGTGGGGCGTGGCCTGCCCATGGTACCAGGCCCGTTCCTGAGGTCTTCCAGATGTCGCTGATGAAGTCCCGCGATAAAGTTATTCAGCATCTGACATGACGATGTCCTCGGTCTCGCCCACTAGGATCGGCTTGGTGTTCGTGGTATCCGACGCCGACGAGGTTGACGGCATGGAGGACGCGGGCGTGGCCATGCTGCGGGCCTTCAACTACATCGCCGATGAGATAGACAACCAACACGCCTTTGATGCACTGATATCCGTGAGTCCCTGCTGCTCCGCCATCTTGCTCCGCAGCGTTCCCTCTGTGGAACTGGCCACTAATGTACTTCCCTTTGCTCACCAGATGTACAACAGAGTCCCAAGTGGGGGGTTGCTGAAGGTGGAGCATGTGGTGGGAGTGCTGGAGAAGAGGTACCCCTACGTGGAAGTGGGCAGCATTCTGGGGGCCGACTCCTCCTACGACAAAAACAGAAAGGTGAGCCCTGTCCTACCAACACAGGCCACCAGGTGGCAGCGAGTGAGATGGGCTTGATATTCAGGTCACTCTCCTCGCTGTTTTAACTTCTTAGCACGTTAATCAGGTCTGGTTCAACACAGAAATCTAATGCTATAAAACGACTCATTCATTTTTACAATGCTCTCACAATTTTCTTTATTATTTGGGAGAACACCCCCACCCCCCACCCAGTTAGGTGGAATGAGATTGAGGGAAATGGAAATGTCTTCCCCCAGTATTTTTTTTTTGTCATCAGTTCTATAAAGAATTGGTTGCACATCCATCCATCCATCCATCCTGGTCAGCTTATCCCAGATGAGCAGTTACAATATGTATGGATGGTCGTACTGCATATACAGGTTATAATCCAACGTTGTGCTTCTTGTGAAGGGACCAGAAACAGTTTGTGCTCTCTGCTGCCCCCTCAGGAAGGGATAGCGTATTACCAGCAGACAGGTGTGGGGCCCCTCCCTGTGGTGCTGTACAATGGCATGCCCTACCAAAGAGACCAGCTGGACCCTGATGAGCTGGAGACTGTGACCATGCACAAGATCCTGGAGACCACCAGCTTCTACCAACGGGCCGTGTACCTGGTGAGTGAGCTGCTTGGGACAGATGGTCCAGGGGAGACAGCGGTCGGGCTGGACAGGTCGGTGATCTGGGAGGATGTAGGGGTTGGGACTGGAGTCGCACTCTTATCCCCCCCGCCGCCCTCCATGATGTTCCAGGGAGAGCTGGGAAGCGATCAGGACGTTGTGGACTTCATCATGAACCAGCCCAACGTGGTCCCCAGGATCAACTCCAGGATCCTGTCCCCCAACAGGCCGTATGTGGACCTCTCCAGCACCCGTGAGTTGGGGGCTATAGTTGGGGGGTACACTCACTGTCTAATGGTTCTTCTTCGATGAATTGCACTATTTGGATTGAATAGGAAAGTTTTCCAAAAACCCCGCTACTAGAGCATTGAGGTTTTTCTATGAAGGGGATAAACTGCGCGCAAAGCCAACACTAGGGGTCAGCAGTGACCTGCCAATCAGATCATAATAAATGGTTTATAGAGGTGAGGCTGAGCTTAATTAGACAGTGATGTAAGTACCATGATGCTCAGGTCAGGCTGGAACCTGCTGCCTGGTTGTATTTATATTGTATGACAAACAGCATCATTTCCTCCCCCCCCCCCCTTCCACCGCAGACAATCACTTCATTGACGACTACGCCCGCTTCCTCTTTCTGAACACCAAGGAGAAGAGTGGGGCAGTGGCCAACAGCATGAGCTACCTGACCAAGAAAGGTGAGAAGCCAGCTGCCGGAAGCTTCCGTGGGAGGCCACTCGCCCGTCAGCCTGAGCGGATGCACACTCCTTTCGGACTATTCGCTGAACTCCTCTTTCTTTTATTCTTTTCTTTTCTTCCCCCCCCCACCCCTGTCGCCTGTTGTGATTTCTTCTTCACCACAATGCCAGGAATGGGATCCGCGGAGAGCTATGGTAATTGTGTGTGTGGGTTAGTTATGTTTATATTACATTGTGGGGACCAAATGTTCCTCGCAATGTAATAAAAGCCATTGACATTGTGGGAATCATTTACGTTGTTGGAATTAGAGTTTTCTCCATAGAAATGAATGGAGAGTCTCCACAAGGATATAATTACAAATCTGTGTGCGTGCGTGTGTGCGTGCCCATCCATGCGCTATGCATATTCCTAACCCATGTCTGTGAATCCAGCATTAAATGCTGGAGTATGAGTCTGTGACTTTGATATTGCACCTCAGCATACTGTGTCTTCTCCCCCCCCAAAGATGACGGCGTCATCCGACCTGTGACGTTCTGGGTCGTGGGCGACTTTGACCGGCCCGACGGACGGCAGCTGCTCTACGACGCCATAAGACACACGGTACGCTCACTTTGGTTGTGCTTTAGCTCCATCTTTCAGCTTGTGTCGATTGGGGGCGTCACTCCGGCAGATGGAGGTTAGAAGTCACACATCCACGGTTCCTTTGCTCACAGAAATCCAGCAACAACGTGCGCTTGGGCCTGATCAACAACCCGGCCGAGGGCCCCTCCAACGGCACGAGCCGCGTGGCGCGGGCAATTTGGGCCGCGCTGCAGACCCAGACGGCCAACAACGCCAAGAACTTCATCACCAAGCTGGCCAAGGAGGAGACGGCCATGGCGCTGGGCGCAGGGCTGGACATCGTGGAGTTCGCCGTCGGGGTACGGGAGGGTGCCGGGGCTGTTTCGGGGTGGGTGGGGGAAATGTGGAAATAATCATGGATCCATAACTATCGACGAGGCAGAAGGAGCTTGTTTTGAGCGTCTTGCGTAGGTGAGATCAGCTTCTGGTGTCTGAGTGCTGCCCCCCCCCCCCCCCCCCCCCCCCCCCCCACCCCCCGGCCCCCGCTCCGCCTGGCCGCGGGCGGGGGCCGGCGGGGGCTGCGTGCGGTTGCGGCGGCCCCTCCCCTGGCGGGCGGGTGG
>JAABNY020000043.1:4166207-4191394 GCA_015164015.2 Brevimyrus niger | reverse complement strand
AAGTAAAAGAAACAGTTGTTTGTCTCAGTCCTTGAGCCGGAAGGATAGTGTTGTTGGAGTGGAAAGCCTGGCACTTTCTCCAACAGGAACTATATGATAAATCAGTATCTGTGAAATGTCCTGTTTAGTACTAATCTCAGTTTCTTGGTGATGGACTGAGCATGACTGCTGGGGCTCTGGACGTGGTGTGGTACTGTTTGTAAGAACTGCATTTGAAAGCTGATATTCTGTCTTCAGCTGAATAGACTGGGTACATTGTTATAAAGCCTCAGCCAGTTCAGCCAGGTGCATGACCACGGACATATAACTAGTATGGCCACTGGCTATGGTAGATCTTGAGGGGTCACAAAATGAGCTGTTGGCCTGAAAGAATGAAGTTAACCAGAACATAAATCCATAGCTGGGTTCTGATTCCTGACCTCTTGTCACATCTGGCCATCATGCTGGCATCCAACCCCTTGAGCAATCATCTCTGTGAATGATGACTTAGCCTAACTCATGATTCTGTCGGTGTTTGTGCTCTTATTTATCCGGTCAGCACTTAGACAGCTCATAAGATGGATGAAACACCAGTTCCGCGGTAGAGCGAGTGTTGTTTTTCTCCTTGTGGATGCTCGATGGCCGATTCTAGTAGCATCGACAGGGAAAATCACTTCTGCGCACCATGCTGACTCTAAGCAGCCAGCGCTCTGCCCATTATCTCCGGTGCCATCGGGACACAGGCCATTTTTCCACCCCCATGTGTGATCCAGCTGATGGAGCAGCCTTCAAGTACTACACAGTCCCTCTGTGCCCACTTCCCCTCCAGTATGCTGAGAGAACATCCAAGTACTTTTTTGCATTCATTTGCTTGATTTGGGGGTGGGGGCTGGTAAAGTTCTTGATGGTCCTGTAGTGGGAGGAAGAGTGTACTGCAACTGGGCTGCTGAATTCCTCGAGTGGCGTCGGCAGTCTGGCACTGGCAGCCGTCCACAGCCCATCCAACCCTTCCCTTAAACAACAAATGGGTATGATCAAGTACCAAATGAAGCTAAATTAGGGCCCCCTCCCAATACCCCCAGGTTGCCCGGCTCTGGGGGGAAAGCCCCAGCAGCACGCCGGCCATTAGAAGTCCCCGTGACGCATTTCGATTAACGACTCCATACTAATCAGAGTCCCATACTGGCGGAAAAAAGGCGAAAAGTGATTGGGAGGTCTCACGAGCGGCGCAAGGCCATGATTGTAATTGCCATATAAGTGGAGCCAGCCTAGTGGAGTATTGGCAGCTAATCCACGGTTTGGGCAAACGGGCTGTTAGCACATTATTGCTTTTAGATTTAACTTCTGTATTGGAAAACAAATTCCCACTTTTTTTAATTGCTGATTCCCCTATTAGGTAAGAGGTTTGATCCTTGCTAATTGCAACTGCTGTTGCAGGAGGTTCAAATGAGCATTGATGCTTCCATCTGGAGTAGGCCTGTGTTTGGAAAGGATAATGAATAAAGAGCTCTGTTTTATTTGTGTTTATAGTGGGGGGTTTATGTTTCAGCCTGGCACTGTTTAACCCCTTCCTATCTGGCTTCATTGACAGTGCTTGGTATAATGCGTTAACCTCTCGGACCAGAATCTCCCCAGTAGAAAAGAAAGATTTCTTATTTTTTGGGAGTGTTCCAGTTTCCTTCCCAGCGAATGGTAAACAAAACAGCTCCTATGTTGGTGTCTTTGTGCCATTTTTTTTGCCGGGGTTTGCTAACAGAATAATAAAAGAAACACTGGTGCTTCTATGGGTGGGGAGGATCCATCTCACAGCGACCTGAGAACCTGGCAGCCCTGTGTGTGTGGCGACAGGGAGATGTCTCCTCCTCTCTCTCTATCTCATTTCCCTCCTGCCCTACAAAGGCAAAGCACAGTAACGGCGCTGAAATGGAAACCGAGAAGAAGAGCTTCTGAGTTTGACTGTCCGCCTGTATGCATAGTACATATGTAAATTATGTTTTTCTTCAAAATTGAGCACAGTTGAACTAAGTTACTTTGTTACAAGATAAAACGGAGGCTAACAGACTTTGATAAAGTGTGCAGTTGCGGTGCTTTGACTTTGTACAGTAGCCCCCTGGTAGGGCACTTTTTTGGTTCTTGCATGGCAGTGATGTATTTATGAGCCTTAAGGTAGAAGAGGCAGCACTGTTTATACCTGTTCTGAGACTCAGGCTGCGGCCCTGGGTCCGGTTTTCATTGCACGCAGTCTCATCTTTGTGGGCCGGAAGATGAACTGACAGGCTTCTCCAGCACAGCGCCTATTTTTTCCCCTCACCGTCACGCGCATCGCAAATCTTTAGTGCCGGCCTCTTCTTTGTATTGATCCTAGTTGAATTATTTACCCCATCCTTTGGTGGATAAGTGAGAAAACTCTGCAGAACCAGCATGGCCCTGGTTAAGCTGCAATTAACTTTTACTTACTTTCTTGCTTACCCCCCCATTCCCAAATGGGGGCAGCCAGCCACCCCCGCTGCAGTCTTGGTGTGTGCCAGGCTGTCTGAGCTTGGAGATGAAGGTGAGATGGCTTTGGGCTGCGCTCTCACCTGCTCACTGACCCCTCTGGAAATGTGAAGATGTCAGCACTGCGTCATTTATGCTCACCAACCCAACAGAGGGGGAACAAGAGTCCTGTTATCACAAATGACCGTTTGACCTTTAAAGGGTAATTGCCTTTTTAAATGAAAGAAAACCTTCCAAATTTAAGAGGAAATAGAGCTGGGTTTTACAGGTGGCTTCAAAGCAGACCGTGAAATATGTTTGTGTATGAAAGCAGCGGGATTTCGTGGTGAGGAATAAAAAAACCAGCAGGACCATATCTTCGATGGAACTGTGGCCACTCATCCCTGATATCACCTGAAGCTCTGGATTCTGGGTAATTATCACATAAGAATTATATGTGATTAGAGCTTTATATCCATATTAATGAAAGGCAAGGGTTCGTTTCACCCATATCCCCACATTATAATGTAGCTGATGCTGAGTCTCTACACAATGCCTGGAAATGTTGCACCGAATGTCACCGAATTGGTGGCTAGCTACTTCTTTTAGTAACAGCCCCCGTTTGGGGCGTGAGATCCCTGAACCCTGGGCATCATGGGATGGACAGGCCGGGCAGTGGGTGGTCGGAGGGTGGGCTTCTATGTGGTCTAGTTGGGGACGCTGCTCCAATAATTACCCTGTAAGCGGCACGTGGTGTGTGTGTGCAGTGCAGTAATTTCGACGGCGCTTTCCCAATGGTGATTTCTACATCATTATTGAATGGGACTGGGTATGGACATTAGTAATGGGACATTAAACCTCCACATGCTGCCCCCAAATGATTGTAAAACAAGATATGATCCTTTTTTAATGATTTATGCTAGTTTGAAAGTGTTAGAATGAGGAAAGTGGGGCTGGGAGGTGGTTTCAGGATACAGGCCCTGTCCGAACCAGGTGTTTTGGGCCTGTAGGTGTGTTATGTTTTGTACTACACTTTCCCGTGGATGTGTTTGTCTTGTGTATCATAGTAGGCTCACCAGTGAGGCCTCAATTCCTAGGTCTTTCCCAGCTTTGCCTTCTTGTGCTATCTTTACGCTTGTTTGATGGGGTGGGTCTGATTCACACAGTCAAATTAAACTCGCTTCCATCAGTATCCTTTTTTCTAAGCATGGTAGGAAACCTCGGTGCAGTTTTGCCGCAGGCTAGCATGTAAATCTGGGTCTGGACTCGGCATCGATTCAGCCCCGCTGATTTATTATTCCTTTGCAGCTTTTATATACTCTACTGTCTGGTGCTATTTTCCAGTGCATGCAGAAGGTGGGGGGGAGACCCTTCTGGGCAGCTAGAAAGCATTTGGGATTATATTTATTTAGCCCAGGTTCTGTAATACAACCAGTGTCGATGGAAACAGGCAGCGAATCGTGTTTTCCTAACAGTGGTACAGAAAGGAGACTGCACGTCGATGCTATAATTTCCTTCCATGGCTAACTCTCAGTATTCTGACAAGCCATTGGTGCTAAATTAATTTCACTTCTGTCACGGAGAGCCTTCGGTTGAAACGACTCCAAACTCCCTGACTAATGGATTTTAGCTACCCCGTTGCATATTAAAGTGGAGATGTCTTTTGGATTTTGCATCCATCCGTCCATCCAATTCTTGTGGCTCTGCTGCGGAATATCTTCTCTGAATATTGATGTGGGAAGTGGAGAGTTTACTGAGGGTAGAAATAAAACACTGAGCCCATCCACAGTCCTCACAAACCAGTGGTAATACGCCTGTTCAGTATTGCAATGAGAGATTAACGCTAAGAGAATTTTTTTAACTTGGGCTCAGCAATAGTGCAGTGGTTACCACTGTTGCCTCACGTCTCAGAGCCAGGTTGGCTGTAGTGTGCATGAAGGTTGCACGTTCTACCTATGTCATCATAGGATTTCCCCTGGGTACTCCGGTGAATTGGAGATACCATATTGTCTGTAGGTGTGTACTTATGCCCCGCAATGGATTGGTGCTCCATCCTGGGTTGTCCCCCAATGATCCTGAATAGGACAAGTGGGTACAAGTGGGTGGATATGTTTTGACCTTTTGTCTATCTGTTCCCTAAATGCCTGCTCGGCAGCCATGCCTAAAATGTCCTTCACATGGCGAAAGAACTAGTAGCATCCCCATCTACAATGTCGTCTTTACTATTCAGTCCCATTTGCTAATCCCTAAATTGATGGGCTAGCTGCTCATTTAATTGGATCTTGAGGTGTGTGTGTATATGTATAAAGGGGTGAGACTTCTATCCAAGTTTCCTGTTCAGGTACACTAAACCAAATATTTCAGATCAACATGGACCATCAGCACCCGCCCCTTTGTTTTGTTATTAAATGCCAATTGAGTTTGTTCATTACATGAGATGGGTTTTTTTTTTTTTTTTGCTTTGTTCTGTTTTGTTTGCCGATTGGATGAATATTAATCTTTTTTTCTCTGTGCTTTTCTGGCAGCAGAAAGCCAGCCCTCCTGGGGAATAAATTACAAAAAGTAACAAGCCTATCGAATGGCATCATTAGCTTGATTAACCAGACCCATATATCATAGTCAAAGGAGTACAGTGAGAAAGACAAAAACTGAACACCCACACTAATGGAGCTTAATTAAAACATACGAATGATTCTTAAGTGATTTTGTGTGAACTTTACACAAAAAATGTGTGTGAATTTTATTGGTTCTACATCCAGGAAAAATACCTGTGTGAAATTTCTTTACATGAAAGCTTTTGTCTTAGACTAGATGCCTAATTACTTCTGATTGTTTTTAATTTCTTGTATAATTTAAATGCCATATATTACACCTGAAAACTGTCTATTGTACCAGCCACTAACATGAGCTAACTTAAATCTTGTGGTGTTTGTTGATAGTCAAACATGTTTTTCTGACATTTGATGTACTTCAAATCAAGTCAAGTGGGCTTTATTGTCTTACCCTCCATATACAGGTATACACTAGCACAAAATAGCATCCCCCAGGAACACAGTGCAACATTGTGCACTGACGGGAAGGGTTTTCACAATACTTAAAGTCCAAAAACACAGGACAGCGCAAAGACAGGGTGCGGAACATATGGGTTTATATATTGAAACTGGAATTGTGATTTTTATTTGTGACTCTGGAGCACCCAATCCAAGGGGTTAATGCATCCATGTGATACTTGCCTTCCGATGAATGAAAAATGGGTGACTATCACTGCATTGATGTTACTGATGGCAAGAATGAATTAAACACTGCGAGGGGGCTGAGAGTGATGAACCTCGGGCAGAAATGCTCTGAAGGTAAGTGTTGCATTGCTTCGTCTTTGTCGCCAGGGGACATTTGGCGCTCTGAGGAGGAGGAGGGATTGGCATTTGCAGTCCGGTGAACGTAAGAGACAGAGAGTGGGAGATCACCTGAGGTGAGACCATCTCAAGATGCCCCGGAAGACTTGAAGACTGCACATGTACATTTAGCACTGTGGAGGCAAATCCGGTGGACTAAAAATAACTTTGTTTTTTTAGAGCAGTTATTTCTCGGCGACTAATCCTCAGGGCCTAATGACGACGATTAATCTAAAAAAGCTTCATTTGTAATAATGGTGGACCTGAAAATGGCGAATTGGCATGGCTGTGCAGGCACACGAGCATTTGTCAGGAGTTGAGTTCGCACGTGTGAGTGTTTGTCAGGGGGGTGAGCTTGCACATGTAGATTTTTTCTCTCTTTATATCTGCCTGCAACCCACTCCTCAATACACACACACACACACACACCTGTAGGTTCCTCATGCTGTAGGTGAAGATTTCTTGTGTGTCCTGCCTCACACGACTCAACATTCACCAGTCATCATCAGAGTCATGAAATATTAACCATGCAGTCACAGTGGCGGCCTTGCTCTGGGGATGCGTTTGACTGCTTAATTAAGGGCCGAATGAACCGAACCATTGGCGCATACACTGTTTTTGTGCTTTACTTTTTTTTCCAAAAAAAATGCAAGTAAGCAAGCAAGTTTTTGTGCTGGTTTGCGGACCCTTTGCCTGCCCCCTCCCCAACCCTGCTGGAAACATTAATGGCCTTGCCTGATCTTCCTCTGCCCTTTTGTTGATCCGGAAATGGGTCCTGCTTCTCTTGTAGTTGCGGGGCGCCATAATAAGATTGACAGCAGCTGCAGGGCATTCTGGGACAGCTGGCCAGAGGAACCGGCCTGGGGCCAACATGGAGTTCTTAATGAATACAGGATGAATCGTGTTTGCATCACACGGTACCTCAGAGCTGATACGAGCCCCCGGTCTGTCGGCTTTGGTGAGTCACACCCTGCTGCTTCCGCCCACGGAGACGCGACACGGCTGCCGTCCAGGCCTTGGATCTTCATTGTCCTTCTTTCTGTCAGGATTTCGTGGTGAGGTGTAGGGAGCAGCCTGCTATTATAATACCGCTAGCACGCAACATGACATTTCTTCAAGGAAATATCCACACACACACAGAGTGAACTTTTGTGGATGTGAATAATGTCACCTTTCTCCGCCTCTCTGGTGAGTTTGAAAAAGCTCCTGTTTGCCCGTCACACACTGCCCCCCCCCCCCTTTCCTTTCGTGTGAAGGCCTGAACTATCTTTGTCCGCTATCTGGTGCAGAACGACCAAGATCTGTCACCCCTTTGACGAATGCTCACCAGGCTCTTAGCAGAATTGTGTTTTACACTTCATTACGGGCTGCTATCGCTGTAAAATGTCACCTGTGAGTGGCATTAACTTGTCGGCTGAGACGGGTGGGGCTGAGCGAGTGGCGTGTCTTGCTTTCTGATAAAGCTGTGTTTATCTCTGCCGGACACATCTTTCTGCTGTGCTGCCCCACCCACACCCACGGCGTCCCTATAGGTGGCACTCTGGGACATTAGATCTTCACTGTGCTGATCTCTCCTCTCCTCTTCATGCCCACTGATGGGTTATACCCAGCTCTCGCTGTTATGTTGCATTTAGCATAGCACCAGGTGGCATATTAGCGTGCCCATTGCAGAGAAACTGTCCCTGCTCCTCTACGCCTCTGCCGTCGCTACTGTTTGTTATACACCAATGAGCTTGAGTACCAGTACCGAAAGTGCCAAACTAGCTGGGGTACTCTTTTAGTATGTCGGTACTTTGGTACCGAAATGCAATACAAACGGCGCCTTAAAAACAAATTGAATATAAATATTATCGTTTTTTAAATATAGTAATGCAGCACGCATATTGTGTGTTGTCCTAGCGATGTGATTTTTTTTTATTAAATTTTTTTTTAATTATAAATACAGTGGTACCTTGGTTTTCAAATTTAATCCGTTCCGCACTCTGGATTAAATCCAAAAACATCGCCCCTGTCCTGCCCCGATTGTCCACTCCTTCCGTGTGCCACGCCCCCTCATTAACCTCGTGTGGGATCCCCATGTGATCAGCTGTTTCTGGTTGTTTTTATTAGTCCTCTGTATTAAGTCCACGTTTCAGTTTGTTTTCCCAGTCCGGTCATTGGGTGCGTTTGACTTGCTTACAGCAACGTATTCTGATCCTGACGCAAAGTGTTGCGGTTAGATGCATTGCGTCCTCTCACCCAGCTGCACAAAGTGGAACCGCCTCCGTGACGACACACCTTTACCATTATTGGCAGAAGAGTTTAGTTACACGAGTGACGTTTGTATTCCAGGCAGTTCCGAAGCGTAATCTGCTATTTCTCTCGAATATCACGTAAAGCAGTGAGAACTGTTTTTTTAGTTAATTACCTGGTAAAATCAAGTTCAAGGTACCAATGTATAGCAATGTGATTTTGTTGTAATAAATGTTGCGGTATTTATGAAACAAAAAAAGTGTGTACATTTCTCTCAAACACTCCTTTGAGTGATTTTTAACCAGCAAGGATGAAAATGATCACAATTGTCTCGGAGATTGCATGCAGCGCTCATGGCAAAAGGTAAAAGTTTAAACTGTCTCAAATTGTGATGTTATTTGTCGCCGGTACCAGTTTTTTACGGCAGTGGAAAACCAAAACCTTCTCGAAGAACTAAAAGTATGGTGTTTGGTGTGGAGCAAAAACACCCTTATTGTGGTGGCCTGTTATGATTGCCAGGCTTTAGGGGGGGAGATCTGAGCAGGCTGGAGAAGACTCTACTCATGTAAGGGCAAATCCTAAAAAGGAGGATTATGTTTCAGAATTCAAGTGTTTTTTAATGATTCCATAAAATGAGTACACACTGCATTTGTCTGATGCATGAGCTAAGCAGTAGCATTGAAAAGGTGAGAAATGGATAGTGGAGGGGGCAGGGCTAAAAGTCACATACCATTGAGCCCTCCGTTGTGATTGAATCTGTGTGACTTGGCTGTGCTCTCCTTCCTCAGCTGGAAGATTCTGTAGGGAAAGTCAGTTTCTTTGAGACTGCCATTCCCCCCCCTACAAAGGCAATCTAAAGTGCTGACGGAAAGATCGAGGTCAAAGACCAGCAGCCGTGGAGTGCCTGGCTTGATTGACAGGGGCATCGTGGCAGACAGTGAGGCATATTACCCATCATCACGTTAGGGATCGTTTTGTCCGGCCTTCCTTTTTTCTTCATTCTTGCTATATAGAGGATAGGAGGCTACACGCAACGGTAACCCGCTAACAGCAGAGTGGCAGATCGAATTGGACACGGCTTGATCTTCCGCTCAGGCTCATTTCAGCTTCCGTGTAAATCGGGTGTCAAGGAGCTGTCCGCATGCCCCCAGGACGGGGTCCACGGTCTCGTCCCGCTATTCGTTACCGGGAGACGTGGTGAGACCCCTCGTTTTTTCACATGGCAAACAAACGAGCGGGTGGAAGGAGGTGGGTGAGAGCAACACTCAAATCAATAAATCAGCCTCCGTTTAGCGCAGTCCTCTCCTCGGCACACCAGAGCAGAATATCAAATGTAGAATGCAACGCGGCGTGCAAGTGTAATTAAATTTTTAATATGTGATTATGGGCCACTAGGCCCTGGCGAAGATGTGACTGATAGCGTGAGATGGGACAGGCAGGGACACGCAGGGACATGGGGACGTCAACAAGGTGCCACCAGTCAAGAAAATGAAAATGGGATTATTGTGCGCAAGATGGAAATAGAGTTTGCAACAAACAATGAGATTGGTTGGTACAGGGTGGAAGAGAGGTAAGGATGGGCCAAGCAGAATCGGAACATGGTGAAGAGGCTCTGTTGGTGGTCTAGTTTATCTCTATCCTCCCCCCCCCCTCCGGCGACACCGTGGAGTTTCCTGCCAGTTGGGGCACTCATGAGATAAAAGCAGGTTTCTGCATTTTGGATGGATATAGTTAATACCATTTCAGAGGGAAGCCGGGGGGGGGGGGAGGTGTGTGTCTGAATATCTTTCAAAGACCCCCGTTCCCTGAGTGCATGTTTTGATGGATTCTTCACGGTCCCTTTTAAGTAACGTTTATGCGGTGACTGTGCTCTCTTCATTACCACGCTGCTCATGGGTTATTCATTCTGTCAGTACCTTTCGCCCCCAAGGAAGGGAGAGGGGGCATGTCCTGCTTTTGGCTCTGTTTGCGGTGGGTGGGTTCTGGGTTCAAGAATGCAGGCCTGTGGGTATTTGGCGCTTGAGCGATTGCTGATGGGTGGGGCCACAGTAAGCCAGCCTGCAGGCTCCAAACCCATTCTCACACACCCGCCGGTGTCGTTTGAAAGACTTGCATGGGAACCACACGTTGGTTGCCTGGAGCGGCTTGTGGCGGGTCCCTATGCAGCGTGCTGGACTCAATGAATAATTTATAGATCTGGAAGATTCACTGTTAACCATATAAGCGTTCACCAGAGAAGATATTCTCCTGTCCGGCCTGATTTTCAGTACTGCCCTTTGTGCACGTCACACACTGACTCCCCCTTTCTGTGCTTCTACACAATAATAGCCCTGATGTGGACAAAGTGGGAGTGGGGGGTTCTTGTCCTGAGTATAATGGTTTGGTTATTGGTGTGAAAATGTTTCAGGTTTTGCCCAGCAGGTGGCCTTAAGGTGGCGGAGGCTTATTTGTGTGCTGTACACAGTGCCTTGGATGCCTGACGAGGATTCTATGCCTACCCTCTGTAGCTGTTCTGTTCCTCCCCTGGCTGGCACTGTAACCTCTGACGTCACAGGTCCCCAAAAGCTACCTATCTGTGGAAGTGGTGCCGTCACCCCCGTGAGCTCAGGGATGCGTCCGCCTTCACTGTGCCTGTTTGGAACGCACATCACGCATCGTCATCGATCCCAGCCATCTCCAACTTAATCAGGTAGGAGACAAAGAGCCGGCAGGAGCTCCTGATTAAAATATTTTTCTAAGGCTTGCCTGGGAAGCCAAGAGCCCTTATTAAAAATTGATCGGCAAGCTGTTGTGTATGGGTGCAGAGCTGAGGAATTCACTCTCCCTGACCCCCCCCCCCCTCTTTTTAATGTCCCCCCATCATGATTCAAGTATGTAATAGTGGGCAGGTGGACAAGCTGTGTTTACACCTAACATTGGTGGAACATTTGGAGAATCTTGTGGCAAGGTCCTATTGGGTTGGTTCTGGGTGGTTGGATGGTCCCTTGTGGTCGCTTGGACGGCTTGGAAGTGACGAGAGCGGAGGGCAGGCGTCATCGACATCACATGTGACTGCTGTCTCCTTGCCATAGCCTGGGAACTCTCAAAATGTGAAACAACACTAACTTGTGAAAGATGCGGTTCCCTGAAATGGAGTCCCTGGGCAATCTGTGTTAAATGGTGTAAACGCTGCGGGTGGCCGGCCTGTACATTCGCTTAAGCAGGCTTAGCAGGTGGTTACTCACTAGAGAGCCTCTGCAAAGTAACTCCTCTTGTCTTTCTGAGTTTAACTGACATGATCTTCTGATGAGGTAACATGGCCTCCTCCAAAACGTCAAGGTCTTGGGCTGTTTGGAGACGCTTCCTTCCATCACACTGATGGGCTGCGGCTCCTGCAAGCCAGGTCCAAGTCCATCAGTCTGGACTCTCTTCTGATGTGATCTAGAATCCTGGCAGTCCCCTCCTTATCCCAGAGGGACTGGATAATGGCAGCCTGTTTGGGGAGATGACTCTCTGCTCACTGGGGTGGGGGGTGTTTGGGGGTGGGGGGCTGTCTGGTTCTCAGCATCAGAGCCACATGTCAGTTCATCCACGGTGATCCACGACACCCCAAGAGGTCTGCGCCCCACCCACAGTACATGGGTCATTTTTGGTGCCTGCCGTAATGGAACTGAATACCCTGAGATGGAAATTTAGGACCTGGGCCCAGATTTCAGGGCACAATGCATAGCTTAAAAGGTGTTTTTTTTTCTTTGCTTCCCTTGCCTCCTTTGAAGGGGATACTTGCTTGCTTGCTTACTTACTTATTAATTAATGATGTTTCAGTGTGGGATGATCGAATGAGGACATGATTTTCATTTTGCTAAGTAAACACACTTGTACACAACCGAAACACATTTGGAGCTATTATCTGAATTTTAATGGATCTCTCACAGGCAGCGTATGTATGTATTTTTTTGGTGTGTGTGTCATGCAAGCAGATGGGAGCTAGCCTCTTCAAACCTCAGCTCGAAGATGAAAGCCCAGCACTTCTTTTCAAGGTTCACAGGTGGCTGATAGCATAAGGATCAGTCTGTAATGGCTCTCTGAGGAGGGATGTCATTACTCAGTCAACTTTTAATTGTTTAAGTAACCAATTTAACACACTTTTATCCCACAGCTGTTTTACAAACCTGTGAGCTTGATGGTAAACAGCTACCATGGGTAGTCCCAGACAGGACTGACCTTACCTCTGACCTGGATCCCCACAGAGCGATTTGAAGCAAAGCATAGAAACATCTTCAAATCCCTAAGGCTACCTGGTCACAGTCAGGAGGAAAAAAAAAAACAGGCACACAGAGCGAAGAGGACTAATCTGTGGCAGAAAGCCAGACGGATCATCCGGACGGCGGATGGGATGATCTGGCCGCCGACGGTTGATCCCTGTTCCTTGCAGCTGGTGGGGGCATCTCCAGCATCGCGCCAAAAAAGGAGGAGGATGAAACGGGAGAGCTTGGGGCACAGAGATAAACTGAAGATGGATAAGGAACTCCATCCCACAGCGCTAAACCTATCATTCACTCTCCTCTCTTATTTGGGGGGTGAGAGGTGGGAGTCGCTTGCAATTTGTTACCACCGCTCTGTCTCATCATGAAAGGTTTGGAGAGAAGAAACAAAACTGAATATCACCCCCGCTTGACAAAGACAGAGTGCTATTTTCAGGAGAGGTGTTCATCTAGGATGGTCTCGCGTTAAAGCTTCACAAAGAATCATTTACACTTATGTACAAAGGTAAATAATGGAAGGTGTGCCTGGTATAGGTGCATCAGCCAACAGCCATCATGTTTCTGTACTGGGACATGTGTTACAAATCCCAAGACATTTCCATAAAATTAGTTTGTGACTCCAGGACAGGTTGAAGGTTTTAAATTTATTGATGTCTCTGACAATCAGTAACACAGATTTTAAACTGAGTTTCTACAAAGGAACTGCTTAAATGCACTGATTAACAACTTACCTGTATTGCTGATAAGTTTTATCAGCAGTTCATTCATTTGTTTTTGTATTGTCAGTAAAGAATTGTGCAAAGTTTTGCATCAGAAAATACAGGAGGAGGTATTAAGATCTAGTCTCTCCCTTTGCCCCCCTCCCCCTACTTTCCTTCTGTGCACAAACCTGCAGCTATTTGTGTGTCAGACACGGAGACAGGAGCTCTGTGAAGCTCACCCAGCCCATGTCATCATTCCCGGCCCCCCTCATTCGCAGCCGGATCATTTTCACAATGGCAAACCCGCGTCACTAAATGACTTTGCTCGCTTCATAAAATATGGATGCCGGTACAGGGAGGAAAAATGCTAATAACTTTCGGTGGCCGAATTAGATTTGGGAGCGGCAGCAAGGAGAGGAAAATGCATGAAAGAATTTAGCCGTGCAACTCATAAATAGTTTAGCCAGCCAGTGAAGATTCATCAAGTTGCATAAGAGATAAATTATATTTCCTGGCTTTTGCCTCTTCTCGCCTGCCTCTTTTTTTTTTTTTTTTTTTTTTCTCCTTCCTTCTTGAGGAGTGAATTGAATAAAAGATGAGGCGTGGCAATCCCGAGGTGGTGCTGATGCTCGCTGCAGTTTATACCCAGCGAAAGGCTTCGCGATTTGTTGCGCCGCCATGGCCCTGCAATCGAATTCGCCGTCCAAGACGGTATTGCCGAGCTGCTTCCGCAAATTGAAAAAGACAATACTGACAGTAATGAAAAGCGTTTGTCTCAAAACACTCCGAGGGTAATGTCTCTGTACCCTCCCTCCTTCAGATTTCCACTGCTTTTTCAAAAATGGCTGTCTGCCTCACTTCCTGTCCTGGGGTTTGGGGGGAGGAATGCTGGGATTTATGGGTGTGGCTTTGTGTGAATCCTATGACTGGTTTAAAGGGAACTGGGCTGTCATAGTTCCACCAATGCCCTTCTTCAATAGTGGTCATTGGCCAGGACAGCTTTCCAGAAAGAATTAAGATTTTATTAACATTGTGCAACCTGACAGCATTTTAAGGAGCAAGGATTATTAAGCATTGTATTACCTTGGCCTTCTGGAATTCCTAGTATCCCCTTTGAACTCATTGTGATTTAGAAAATAAAACCCACTTTATGGGCATTGGGGGGTTGGGCATTTGGAGTCAGGGCAAATCATAGATTATGCAGCTGGCTGCTGTTTGCTTTTGGCCATTGGACAATGGAGTATGGATGTAGCCATCGTGGTTCAGAGGGAGAACACTCAGTGCCCCCCTCCCCAGGGTTGAAGGTCTTACTCCATAATTGATGAACACAAATGGACTGGAAACACCAACATGGTACAAGATGTTCACAAAATAGGCTCCTTTGACAGCCCATTCCCCCCTCCCGACCCATTATACGCAATTTGTAAAGAGCCCTCCCCCCACCCAGAAGCACCTGTGCTCTATTGATAAAGAAGCAGGAAGCCTGTGACAGTTGATCCGCAGGGAGCAGGGAAGCAGAGATGATTTGTGGAGCATCAGTCGGTGATCAAAGAAAGTTACACCTTTAAATCAGCTCCCATTGGCCTGAACATTAGTCATAACAGCTGCGGTGAGGTGGAGAGCGGGATGGCGTGAGTGTTTGAGACTAATGGTCCCACTGCCTTGGCCCGTGCTCGTGCCGGGCTCCTGATAATGCATTTTTGTCTGATGGATAGCTCTTGTGGTGTTCGCCATTTGCTGTACGTCTTTATCATTCCTGGCGATTGTTTCGATGTGTCTTTCACCATTGACAGTAGAGCCTTGATTGCACTATAGTCGCCCCCACCTGCAAACACGCCTTAAACATAAAAATGGCAGAGATGTGGTATTGCGCCCTCTTCTGTTTGACATTGGAGTTTTATGGAGCTGTATTAAGGGTTTATGGGGGGCATCTGCAACATCGTGTCACGGGAATGGGGAACCATGGGTATCTGCTGTCAGCTGTGTTTTTTCAATAAATTTTAAAGTGGCTAGTCCACCATGTGGGCCACATTCATCCACGGAGTCAATTAGGGCCTCCATCGCTCAACCAATATTGACACAGCAGTTAGCAAAGAAGCAAGATGGTAAAGCAGAGGGAAGGGACAGGTGGAGGCTGGGCACTCAACAGCTGCGCTCCGTTTACCAAGCTGCTTGGCCGCACGTTTCCAAGAAACAGGGTTTTTGCCCTGATATGCAGTGGTACCTCAGTTCTTGAACTCATTAGATTTTTTACTTTTTTTATTTTTTTATTTTTTACTTTTATTTATTTATTTTTACTTATTAGAATTTTTTCAATTGAAGTCAAACCAACCAGTTTGGAAAAAAAATTACATGGAACTCAATCTGAATCTCAGAAGTCAAATCATGAACACACAAGGAAATGAGTCACGCGGCTTGTCTCTCAGCAGAAAAAAAGGGTAACGCTTCAGTCTCCAGCCTTGCATTTGCTGTGATAGCATCGTGCATGTTTACACTAGCTGATTGCATATATTTAGACTGTAAAAATACATTTAGACGATGATGGACAGTAACAGTAATTGTATAATAAAATACATTTAAAAATAAAGATTTCCTATTAATTATTTTAACATTAATAATAAACCATTTAATTAAAATTATATTGTCGTGCCCAGCGGGGATGGAACGGAGACAAAGGTGCAGACACCAGGGTATCGGGGAATACAGGGCTTAATTACAAATAAGGTAGGCAAAACACAGACGGACAATACAATGACCGGACTGGGGAAACAAACTGAAACATGGATTAAATACAGAGGACTGATGATGACAACCTGAAACAACTGATCACACGGGGATTCCACACGGGGTTAACGAGGAGGCGTGGCATTGCGGCATGATACTTTTTTTTTTTTTTTTAACTTTACAAATTGTTTGGATACATTTATTTTCTTACTTTAAAAATGATTGTTTTGATAAATGTGCTTAGATGTGTTTAGTACATTATATGCTTTTCTTGTTTTGTCTGATTCATTTTGTGTTTAAATGCTAAAAAAAAAAAATTGGTGTAATTTTTTGGGGCCAGGAACCAATTAATTGGTTTTCCATTATTTCTTATGGGAAAAACTTGATTAGAACTCAAACTTTTTAGGATTCTGTCCGGAGTTCTGAATGGATTAATTTTGAGTTCTGAGGTACCAGTGTAATGTGTGAAAAAAGTTAGCAATAGCATCTATGCAGGAGTGAACAGGCAGGCTCTTGCACCTCAGCTCACAGGTATGTCCTCCCACAGCACTAGCTGCCCCCCCTCTCTCTGTAAATCGTTTACAGCTGTTTACTACCCACGCCTGGGATTATTTGCCATTATCTATTGCAGCAATCATAAGTAGCACAGCAGAATTTGCCCCCACCCCTAGGAGGCTGTTTTTCCCCTCAAGGTTGGTTTCAGTTTAGCATTTAGATAGGAGTGATGAATGACTGAGTAAATGGGGCCCGGACCCAGAGTGGTAAACAGCAACACCTTGCCTCTCAGCCAGCCCTGATCTGGGATCTGCTTGGCTCTTGTATTGAACCTGAGCTGCCTCATTCCCCTCCCTAACCACAACCCTGATTAAAGAAACCCTGCCAAGCAGTGGAGTGTGAGAAGAAGAGGAACCCTGTACAAAAGAGAGTAAGGAGAAAGCATAGAAGAGTAAACTGAGTGAAAGAATTTGCCATTTTGTGGGTTCAGTCTGTCGGCATCTGATTTAAGGTCCGCCCATAACTTGATAAGAACTTAACGATCAGTTTCATGTTGCAGACCGATTAGGCTGGAGCTAAATGAACCCCTTTCTGTCACCAGCTGTTGATTCCAGCACATGGAATGTTAATCCCTGTTTTCAGTACGTCTTGCCATTGCTTACACCTGCTTCTCGCAACCCAGTGTATTTCTGCGTCTTTGCAGGAAAGGGCAGTTATCAAACTCCAGTCAAGGCATCCTGGAACTCATCCCTGATCCCATGATGGCAACTTTCCTAACCAATTCAGATTGTCTTTTCTTCCCTCACTTGCTAGTCTTTAGGTCAAATGGGGTGGTCTTTCCTGTGGTCCAGTCTTTAATGGTTGCAGTCCATTTCTGAAGGTACCCTTCAGCAGGTTCCCATGTTGGCAACACTAGATGAAATTGCTTTAATGAAGCCCTTTGCCTTCAACCATGCACCTGAAGTTCTGGTCAGTTATGTCCATTTTTTCCTGTTAATACCAACATTCAGCAGTAATGTCATCATTTCTGAAGCTAAAGTGCTAACGGTCTTTAATGCAAAATGCAGTTTTGAAAGTTAAATCAAGCTGGTAATTGCAGGGAAAACTGAGTTGAGAAATGGGTCACTGCATAATTGGAAGATTGGAATACATCTGATGAACACTTACTCAGATTGAGAAAAATGAAGTAGTTTCATTGGACGGCAGGGACAGGCCATCGGGGATTAGAGGTCATTGAAGAGAAGTTGGTGCTTCTTCAAAATCAGCCATTAAATCTCCTTCACTTTTCTGACAGCTGACCGAGGGTTGGATGAGGCGATTTTGCTCCATCCTTGAGTCGGCGATGGGGCAGATTATCTCAGTGTTGATGCAAAGGTCTTGGTGCCATAGAAAACCTTTGCAGTGGTGGAATCATGGCTCGTCACGTTCCGTCAGACCTTGATAAAAGAACAAAAGCAGGCAGAAACAATAGTGGTTAACGAGCTGGAGAGCCAGCCGCTCTCCGTGAGGATAATTAAAAAGAAAGGGACCCAGGTGTCTCCGCCGGACCGGGTGGGAGGAGAAAGAGCCGCACACGTTTCTTTTTTTGGTCGCTTCCTGTTGACAGGCCCATGTCGATGCATCTCTCTTGATTATGTTTCATTATCATGTCCAGCTGACGGGCGGCTCTGAAGTTTTCTTGGACAGAGGTGCAAAGCGCAAAATAGCTGGGGAAAATACAAAACAAAGGAAGGAAATATGCAGCCAGCATACCCGTCACAATGTAACACATATAATGCAAATATCACCCTTTAGCAGAGAGAAAAGCCTTGGGATTGAAATGGGAAAGGAACATCACTACAGTCAATTGTAATGATGGCTGTAATGATCTACTTTTCAGATCTCTGAACACGGACCGATACCTGCATGGTAAAAATAAACCAAATTACAATTGGTAGTTGGAGGCTCCAGGGCTCCATGTGTGGCCAGTGATGGGCCAATCTCCCCAGTCTCCCACCCTGGGCTTCCTAGGATAAGCTCTTAGCACACCGTGATCCTGCACGGATAACAGGTTAGGGGAATATGGATGGATGGATGGATGGGTGGATGGGTGGGTGGGTGGGTCTAATAGGCAGAAGATGAGTATGTGCTGGAAATGTATCCATGTACCATATTTATTCGAGTATAATGCGCAAAAGTTTTTTCCCAAAAAAAGAAATCAAAGTTTGGGTACGCGTTATAAACGAGGGCTGGGGTGGCAGTGACGGCCGGTCCATTGAGGGCGTACGCGCATTGTGCGCCGTTTCCGGGCTGCATATAATATGAAGAACACATGCAGTGCGGACTCGCAATTCGCGTACGGCCGCGATGGACCGGCCGCCACTGCTACCCGTACGCGAATTGTGAGTTCGCACTGCGCCTTTTCCGGGCTGCAGCCGCTCACTGTACGCGAGGGCGAAGGAAAAAAAAACGTCACCTCGTCGCGTACAGTGAGCGTATAAACAACGTATAAACAACATATTATTACGTTGTCAATAAATGTTTTTTATCATGGCCGCACATGTTCAACGTTTTTTTGTCAATTACAATGCTTGGTGTGAAACAAAATTTTATACCGATGTTTAATCAAAAATTAGGGGTGCGCGTTATACACGAGTGCGCGTTATACTCGAATAAATACGGTATGTAAAAAAATATTAAAATGTGGAAATGGCAGAGCTCAGACATTTTGGTTCGAGCAGTGAGGACAGCCTTTGAAGCCACGTTCATTGAATAAGGCCTCAGTTTAGCAGGGTTCCAAGATTTTTCGGAAAGGCCTCACCGCCACGGGGCAGGGGGTGACAGATTGGAAGGTGAGCTGGCAGAAAAGGCCTGCCCATCCACTCGCCACGGGGTCACGGCAAGTTCACAGTCTGGCGGGCACCATCATAGCTCTCACCTAGTGCCAAATCCACATAGGCAGTGACACCGGTAACGTGCTTGCTAATGCACTGCATTTGTCTACATGTTTGTGCGTTTAATTTATTAAGTTAAATGGGTTAGTCAAAGGGCTCAAGAAGATTTTTTTTTATTAGTTTGTTAATTTTAGTAAATATAGCAGAAATAGTCCTCTCTTTGTTCCCTAAAATTCTTTGTTCTGTTAGTAATTATGCTCCCAACAAGATGATCTGGCTGAAAATCAAATTTTAGCAAAGAATGAGTAAAGTTTGCGTTTGGTCGATATGATTTCTCAGAAGAGACTGCTGCTTGTTTAACTGAGAATTTAAGGCACCGTCCTGCTAGTCACTCCTGGATTCATTAGGAGAACTGTTACCATAACGTTACCTCGGTTCTGAATAGTTTAGCCCTTGCTGTTTTTCTGATGCCAAAGCCTGTACTGTAAATGGAGCCATATGGAGACACCAACACAAAATTAACTTTCACAGAAAATTCCTTCCTGAACATGGTTGGTTAACCAGCCCTGTATTATACAAGGCATTATTGTGCACTCCTGGAATAGCTTGTGTCTTTCAGAGAACAAATTTCCTTCATGAGTTTCCAAGCAACGTTTCGAATGTTTGGAGGAGCTCCATTTAGGGGGTGGGGGGGTTCCTCTCTCATGGCTTCTGTCAGCTGCCAGATGGCAAGACACGGAGGTCTGTGGACAGTAGGCATAGATTTAAGGGTTGGGTGCCGAGTGGACGTGAGCACCCCAGTGTTGACAAAATTATTCTGCATGGGTTGGGGTATTGAAACAACACAATCCGTGGGGATAAGTATTGCATGGAATCCCCAATTAAGCTGTCTCTTATTTCACTGTTATTGGCTCTGGGACTCCCCCTTTGAGGTCCACCTGATCCAGGACACTACAGCTGTTATTGCATGTTTTCAGTATGAATATTTCTTCCATGTTTTTGTACATTTAATGCTGATGTGAACCATCCATCCATCCATCTTCCTTAAAGTAGAGGGTCGCAGTGTGATATAATCCGGCCTGCAATTAAAGGATGACCTAAGGGACGTGTACCGGAGGTAAAAATGCTTGTCTGCAGCAAACAGAAAAGCCCAGATCATTATCCGAACTCAATAGCGCTGCGATTTTCTGTAGGTAAACACAGACTGGCATGATCTGCTAAACAAAAGTCCCCTCTGCCTCTGTCCTTGCTAATGATCTGCTGCTGTGTTTTGTCAAGATTTATGTACTGTCGCCGAAGGGGCAGATCCTCAAACCATATTTGACAATCTGTCATAACTTGCGTTTACCCCTGGTTATCCACTAAATGATTTGCTTGATGTAGATGTCTTCATCGTTACAAGAAACTGTAATTGATTTTTTATTTCTTTTTTTTGAGAGCATGACTTCATTTGTAGACACTGGTACATTTGGACATCTTATCGTGCTTCAAGCACATAATATTGAAGCGAGAATAATTTAGGGCAATGACGAAGTAATTTCTGGTTGTCCATTTCAAATTCATATAGAATATATAAAGAAAATTATACTCTGTATAATCTCGTCATATTAGTGCAAAGTTTTTTATGTTTTTGTCGGTTATGTCAGCCACCTGTTTGGGTATATTTTAACCGTGACATTTTGGTGGGTTGAGGGGAATATCCATGCTGGACTCTCTCTGCTGAGGAGTCATCTTTGTGGCTGGTCGAGGCTGGTTCTAGGGTTGAAGAGGATGCTTAGCAGTGAGAAATGGCCGCAGGTCTTCAGTGCACCACAGAGGCTCCAGAGGTGTTTATCTCCCCCCGTGGAAGCGAGTCGCCCGGATTCCCTTCAGCGTTGCCGTAGAGGTCACTGCGAACGATGCTGGCAGCCCTCGCCCAACACTGTGGCCTATAGATCATGGCTGGCACCTCCCCCTGGAGTCAAAGTAGGGGGAAGGGGAGTGTCTGTGGGGCTGCATGAGGGTTATTCACCGGGGGGGTTTGCTGAAGGAGCGATCTGTTACATTGACAGGCTATTTAAGCCAAATGCCGGGGACGGGCAGCCGTAATCAGTCAGAAATAAACATGTAAGCCCCATGGAAAACAACCTTCCGATATGCGCTAATGGTCGACCCTGTTTGTCTGAGGAACTTCGGTTTGAATCAAAGTCTGTCTGACTGGAGGTTCACAAACCACCAGGTAAACACTACCGGCAAATACTGCGGTTCTGAGCCCACAGTTGGCGACATACGTTTTCCCAGAATTGTAGAAAGCAAAAGGGTCTGTTGGTGAGCTTAATTTCAGCGGCAGACTGCTGTGCAACTCCGCATAGGCCACTGGTCATGAATAGCTGCTTGTACCAACAGCGTGGATAACATCTGGCAGTTTCCAGGAGAAAAGAAATGACGTGCGCAGCCTTATGTGGCCATCTGACTGATCAATAAAACAAATTCAAGTGGAGAAAAAGAACCCTGATCATCTGCTTTTAAAAGGGAAATTCTACCTTCTGTTGGCAAGCTGATTGTTGTAATTATTGCTTTAAAGAGATGCAAACAGTGGCTGACAGGGTGTGTATTGATTGAGAGATGTCCTGTGAGGAGATTGCATAAATTACACTTGGGGAAGGATTCAGTCCGACAGTTATCTAACCTGGTAATACGAAAATGGCAAATTCAATAAGGATTTCACCATATTTCAGTGTTTACCTTCTTTTCACTATCAAAAATGGCAGCTGAGAGTATTGAGATAATACTAGGTGTTAATTAGCCAATCTGACAGTTTTTTTTTTTCCCAGATCAATGGCATTTAAAAGCATTATCATTCCTAACCCATAACAAAAGTTTTTTTTTTGCTGGGGGGGGGTACATTTTGTATTGTTGGTTGTCGAAGCAAGGCACTTTCAATTGTTTGGGTTAAAGGGCCACCCCCAGCCCCCCTCCCCCACGTGCCTGCCCTGTTGCTGTTTGTTTTAGCATGTTGGTGCCTTGCTATAAACTTTTAATGCTGTTACTGCCCCCGATTTTTTCTATCCCCACAGCCTGCCTCCTCACCACCTTCTCCTTCCAAAACAGCATCTCTTTATAATAATTGCTAAATTAACACTTAGTGAAACAAAAATCTCTGTGAAATGCCACGAATCTGCCCTTGCGTGTGTCATTTTGCGCATAGGCCCGTTCCACCTGAGGCTATTCTGGCAATTGTCAACATTTATTTTATTTTTATAATTTTTAAAAATATTTTAAATGTTAAGATAAGCGCACCGTCTGACCTTTACATTAATTGCTTCACTGGGACTCACCCTGTCTCTCGGACTCATTCGGGGTGTCGCACGGAGGAATAGTTCATTTCATTAGCCTGCATGCTGATAGCTGGCATTAAATCTACCATCTCATGCTAAGCGTGTTAGCCGCTATAGCCTAAAATAAATGGTGATTGGAGGAGCCGTTCTGTTCCCTTGGCCTGGGCTCTAACGATGGCTCTGTGACAGGTCATAGGCGCTAATTAAATTAGCTGCGCGGTCCGTTGCCCCCGCTGCCGAAACTCATCCCCCGCAGTGCTCGCTCATTAAGACCTGCCGCTACCACAGCAGTGCTGGTAGAGGACTTGTGGAAGAGCGGCGGTGCAGAAGCCCCACCCATTGGTCAGAACCCCCTTTTTTTTTTAGCTGTGGTAACTTGTGTGGTCGGTGATGCGGTCCGAATGCCTTTTCACGTTGTCATTATTGTCGTAACTGTATTTCCGTTCTGCCGCCAGCTCATTGCACCAAGTGTGATGAACATTGACTGATTGGACTGGCACGGGGTGCTGCTCTGAAGGGGACAGCACAGCCTTCCAAAAAGCACAGCTTGGACGCCGATGTGCACAACTGTGTCTGTCTGGAGGCCTGGATGTCCTGTCACTCAGTGAGGCCAGAGTGGAGCCAAGCAAATTTGTTATCCAACACTGATTATAAGCCTCCATAGGAGCTACGGACGCTTACATATTTTAATTGGCAGCACTGATAACAACACATTGCTTAACATAACCCTCTTTTGCCAGCAGTAACAGCACCATCTGCCATTGCGTAGACCAGCAATTCTCAAACTTTTTGATCAAAGGTCCACAACAAATATCTCATGAAAGTCAGAGGTCCAGAACAATTTTCAATAACAAAACATTGCATGAACTTTAATGAATTAACAATACCTCTCGATGTTGACACCGGTGTATAACAATCAAACCACGATCAGCCTTTTTACATTAAACATATTGATTCCTAAGAGGCATTGTCAGCTGGGTCTGGATTAACTTGCCGTTTGGTCTGCAACCGAACCACTGTTGGGACTTTGAGAATCCCTGGTATGAACCCTTTGAAGCAACGACCTATTGGTTTCTGTTGTCAGTACAGACACTGTAATCCTCTGCAGGCAACACTGACTCTTGCAGTCTTCTCCAGGTTTTTGTTGTGTCCAAAACTGATGCTGTAATCTTCTATAGGCAGCTGTGACACTACTATTGAGATGATCTAAACAAAGAGACTCTGTGTTTCTGAAAAACTGATTGTTTGAACAGCATAGCCTGTGCTGTGTTTGGTCGCGCTGCACACAATTCTGCTGCATTACTGGCTGCGCTGCGGACAGTGTGCGGGTGCTGCAGTGTGCGGAGGCACACCTGGGAAATGAAGACCAAAGAGAAGCCAGATGCTGCAGCCAGTGCAGGGGGGGGGGGTACCCTGTCGTCGTCGTCGTCCTCCTAACAAAATATTGCACTCATCCTGACTCACTTTCCCAGTTTTGTTGTTTTTTTTCGCTGGCTGATGCTCCTTTTTTTTTAAAAAAAAGATAATTTGATTCAGACGAAGTAAGCAGATTTATTTGCTAGCAGCTTTCACTGAAGCTCAGTTAGGGAAGGTGGGAAGATTAAATAATATAAAAGAGTTTAAAATTATTGTTTGATGTTTAAGTAATTGAATTACAATGAAATAATGCCACTTGCAGTATAAGCTACACCCCCTCCCAGAAGTCACATAATTTAACAAAAAATATGCAGATTGGGGTGGCATGGTGGTGCAGTGATTAGCACTTTCGCCTCTCACCTCTGGGACCTGCGCTCAAGTCTCTGCTGGAGTTCCGTATGTGGAGTTTGCATGTTCTGGAGTTGATGTGGGGTTTCCTTTAGGTACTCCCTGGTTAATTGAAGTCACCAATTCCCATATGTGTGTCTGTGTGCCCAGTGATGGGTTCGTGACCGATCCTGGGTTGTTACCTGCCTTACACCCATAGCCTCTGGGATAGGCTCCAGACCCCCCATGACCCTCCATAGGATAAGCAGTTTCATAAAGTGAATGGAAGGATGGATTTGCAGATTGACTAGACTTGACTAACCATGTTATTCTACTGTCATGCAGACTCCAGCTTTGTTTGTGGGGGGATTGCTACCAAGCACAGAGAGTGGGGCTCCCATGGGCTATTTAGCAGTTCTGTCATACTTCAGGAGGACCTGGGAGCCTCTGAGGATGGCGCTTCAGTCTGGACTAGAGACACGCCTGAGGTAAAGTGGAAAATGGAGGGGAGGCTTGCTTACGACGTTCTCCCCTCCTGAAATGCTCAGGAACTAAAATGAATGCCAGTACACCAAGGATGATTTAGTTCGTCACAATCCTGCGCGGTCTCTCACCATGTTACGCCTCCTCGCCAGCGGCAACAGATGGCAGAACGGAAGAGGGGGTGGCTCTTGCCATCAGTGTATCGGAAGCCTCACAATCCGACCTGTGTCCCCATTAGCAATGCAATTATTTTCCAAGATTAGTGGAAGGAAGTGAGTCAGTGCTGATTTGCATTGTTCGGATAATGGATGAGCTTGTTATTGTGTTTAGAAAATGACATTGTCAGTGTGAACCAATTAACCCTACTACTTTGAGCCAGAAATGGGCAAGGCAGGAAGACCAAGCAATCCTGCAAATCCCCCCCCCGCCCCCCCCCCCCCCCCCCCCCCGCCCGCGGCGAACCGCGAGCCCCACCCGGCCTGAAACAGCAACGCGGCTCAATGTGTGGCGGGGGACAGAGTGGTGCGGG
>JAABNY020000043.1:4144500-4157277 GCA_015164015.2 Brevimyrus niger | reverse complement strand
GAAAGGATCTGGATTGGCTACACAAACCTGTATGTGTATATATCTGTGTGTTTAGTTTTCTTTTTCTTAGCTAGTGCCTCTTGCGGACCCGAAACGGGGCGCTGCTCCTGTTTTGTGGTTTGCAGGAAGAGTTACGCTCAATAGTTGCTGACAGAGATGGCGGTAATTTATTCTTGTTCATCTGGCAGAGCTGAGAATTGTCTAATTTATTTGAATGGTGATTAAAGGCTCCAAGTTTTTCTGCACGTTTTCCTGCAGTTTTTACGCACGTATGGTAAACAAAACGATTGCCATGATGTCCAGTAATTTTAAATGCGGAAGACTTAATGGACACTGCCAGCCTTATTAGATGAGCCCCAGTAAAGGAGAAGGCTTGAGTTAGAGCCCGTTGTGCCAGCTGTACCCCTTTGTACCCAGACAGACACGTCGCTCCACGTGTGCGTTTACACTTCAATCTATGCCAGCGATTTCAAGCAGGCGCCACGTTGCCATAGCAACGCCAGCAACTCCATGCTTGGTAGCTGGAGGCTCGACAGTGACTGCAGGGGTATAAGGCGAATGAGACGCCCGGCGTGTCGAGATCAAGAGCGAGTCGCGTCCTACATAAATTTCTCTCACGTGTGCTGTGTGAAAGCATTCACAGCCAGCTTTGTCATTAAAGCAAATTTATTTTAATAGAATTAAATAATATTTTTTAAATGATCCTTAGAAGAGTTTTCGAAGGAGACTTTTTCAGTCAATTACCAACCCGGTCTCTCACCTAAACTCTCCCCACTAAACCTTTAATCACTGTACTTTTTAGCCATCAGCTGCTTTTGCTCTCAGTAATTTATGTGGCTTACAGTTTGGCTGTTAATGGGCCTGTGTGTTTCTACTAAAACGATTGAGGTTAAGCGCCTTGACTAAGCGTACAGCAGCCCAGGCTCCCCCAGGCCATAAACCTGTGACCGCTTATTTCCAAACCAGCGACTGCCCCCCCACCCCCGTTTTTTTTCCTGTGCCCTTTATCAGCAAAGAGACCTATTACAGTGTATAGGCGATCAGGGATAAACCGAGGGCTCAGATTCTTGTGAATGGCAGCTTTCATCCACACAGCATTCTTCCATGCATGCGTGCATCCATCTTGCTGCTGATTATTCGGTACAGGGTCACAGTGAACCTGGAACCTACCCAGGAAGAGCAGGGCACAGAGCAAGGGACACCCTGGACAAGATACCAGTCCATTACAGGACAGACACCCACACACACACACACACACACACACACAATGGGAAATTTAGAGTTGCATGGTGCTTTTGGTCCTATTTTGACAAAGAGAAGCACTACACGGATCTGTGATAAGATATAAAGCTGCATGACGTGGAGCTACTGCGCTTATCTGCTGTGGTTAGTGAAGACATAACTACTGGCTGGGGGAAAAAAAAAACAAAGTCAGGCCTGTTCGAAAGGCAAGGCATTAAGTTGCAAAATTCTTTAGTAAGCCATTGCAGATGTCAGCCCTCTCGATCGGTGTGGAACTGCCTCCAATTAAACAAATGCAGTAATTCAATAAAGCAAAAAAAAAAAAAACCTCAAATAAGGGTTTTGCTTGGCAAGCATTCCACATGCAGTTAGTCCTAATAAGGTACATATGTCGTTATCCATCTGCAGTGGATAGGAAGGCCACAGTGGGTAGGGGTGGTGTGTATGGGAGTTGCTGCCTGTCTCCAGCTTGTCCTGTCCTCCCAGGGGTCATGTGAAGCATTTCCCCAGCAATAAACTTTAGGAATGAGATTTAGCTTCAGTGTGTCCTCAGTACATAGTGGGTGATGGATAGCTTGTACTGGGAGGGTTCAGCCTGCAGGACCATGTCCCCTAGTCCACAAGCATCAGCTGGGAAACTGAAGAGATCATGACTTGTCATTCACTTTTCATTGGAGTAGGCCGCCAGATTGTGTGCCAGACCGCTGATCCGGGGTCAGTCTTGATGTGGCGTCCATCACAATAATTAATTTTCATGGCAGACACGCAGAGTCAGTGGACCTTCTTGTTTGGTGGAGCCTTTTAGGGCTGCATGTATTAGGGTGGGGGCAGTAGGGGGGAGAGATGACCCTTCTCTGGTGGTTTTTGCTTGCTTTGTTGCTGATGCATCAAAAGGAGTATTACCGGGCAGGTCCTCCTTCGTGGTACCCGTCAGAGCTTTGCCGGAACCATTTCTGAGCGGGAGATGATCTCCCACTCTGGAAGCAGTTAGACCTTCTCTGGAAATGAAAGGAACCAGTATGGCTTTGCTTTAAACTTCAAAATACTTCAATTGATTGCTTGGTTATAAGGTTCTGTGCTCAATTAAGTTCCTGCATGGCACGCCACCCCCCCCCTCCCCCCCCAAATGGTATACAGTTGATTGCTCCCTCCTAACCAACCAAACAGTGTTCTTCACTGTCACATTGCACTGGTGTGCAACACATAGCATGTGTCTCGGAAGTTCAGGACAGGATGTTAAATTACTGTAATTGCACATTGACATTATCCACAAAAATTACTTTTGTTCTTAGATACCATGGAGTACCTGGATGGCTGTGTCAGTTTCCAAATGCACGGTGCCAATTTTTTGTATTTGTATTTTTAGCTATTCCAAAATTCATGAAAGTTTCTTGTGCATTACGACTTAGAGTTACGGTTATTTGAGCAACGCTCAATGTTAGAATGCCTTTATTGATGTTGAAATGTCATTCAATGTTTTATTTAGGGGGAAAAAGCCTTGTTCACCTTTAATGCATATTTATTTGTCTGCAGATCAAATGCAGTCATGGAACAGTGCTGCAATAGAATTCATATATTAGCCTAATTGCAACAGCGGGGACATTTTATATTCTTAAAAACAGTAAATGCTGTGAACCTTGTTGACTCGGTGTAAAGTTCTCCTTTTTGAGATGCCGCAACAAGAAACGTCCACAATTAATCACAACGCCAGTTACATAAAGTGTCTCAGGATTTTTGTTTGATTAGATTCGGGTTTGAACTGTAAAATTTGCTCACTTTCTCAGAGCTGATTAAAAATTAAAGCCGAACATTTTTAAATTAAGGCAGAAGCTGGAATAAGAAGCCAGCTTCGACTCCTTGTGCGAACAGCGGGAGAAGCCTCTGTCGGTTTAATTACCGCTTATGCATTTTTATGCACGCATGTTTGCACGCGTCCCGATGAGTGTGTGTGCGTGCGCACAGGCGCACATGCTTGCGCGCGTGCCTGAAAGTTCCCGGCTCTCACGGATTTTTTTTTTTTTTGCCAGACGCATCTCGCACTTTTCCCACGGACCGACGCGATGCATTCAAATCAGTTTAAAGCGATTTTCTATGGTACTGTTTCTGCCAAAATATGTTTATGTCCCTGTCACTCATCTTCGGAGGAGCGATTTGCATTTTCCCTGATATTCATCAGCGGTGGGCAAATCTGCTGCCCCTGCTCCCCCAACTAACCCAGTAAAACCCAAGTGGTAAGCACTTATGCACCGTTTCCTACAGAAACAGCCTCGACTCCATTTCTGAATGGAAATTTTTTCATTTAAATAATCACAGTTCCATGCATGCTGGGCTAGACCTAGGAAATTAAAAAAAGCTCTTATCTTCCTTATAAGTTGTTGTATTTGTAACTTGTTGATTAATAAAATGTCCCAGAATGTGTTGCTGCCAAAATTCGTTAAAACCAGTGATGGATGATTGTGCTTTAATGAGATTGTTTTTTAGATCACTGGATGATACCCTGATCAGACAGTTTTAGCACATTTATACCAATAATGCACAAATGTCAGAATGTGGTCCAGCTGCCCTTCTGCTTATGGCATGTGCTGCACACAGGGTGAACTACAGAGCACCACACAGGATAGGTTAAAATTATGCAAATAAAATAATTTGCTTTTCTCACATCTCCTAAAGAACACACATTGTTATACTTTTTGCACCGTAAGCATCTCTGATCTTTAGGGAGAAATAAGCCACCTTCAAAGAGCTCTTTTCTGGGTCTGACAGCTACCACAGTTTTGGGATAGAAGTCTAATGTGCTGCATGTGAAGAGGTTGTGATATGCAGATGTTAACGTGTCATAGCCTGTTTTCGGAAGGCAGAGCACATCAGACCGGATGTAGCCAGATGCATGTGGCAGTTCTGGACTTCCCCCCCACTCTCGCTCTCTGTTGTGTCCCCAGCCACTTCGTTAAGGGGTGCCGGCCCGGAACTGCAGCAGAGCCAGAACCGAGAACAACAGGGTGATTAATGCAACAGTAATCCAATTAATGACATAAGACATCAGTCAACTTTACAATAACATATCGGATAGATGTATTAACACTGGACCGCCAATTAACTAATTAACTTCTCACATTTGTCATGACGATTACCCCCACCTCTCGTGAAGCCATTAAGGCAGCCATTACCTGTATCTTTTTATATCATGTTTTTCTATTGTGTCTCAAACCAAATGTCAAGGTAAATTACTTTATTGGGAGACCTTATCATTTTTTGTATTTTTGACTGAGTCAGTTTTCAAATGCCATACTGTATAACCAAGGCCATTGAACTGGTTTTACGTCTTTTTATTGTGGAACCTTTGTGTGGAAGAAACATGTTACCTGCAGCATCCCTCCTGGGTGGGCGGAGAGAAGATCCCTTTGCGAGGACATGGAGCTCTGTTTCATGTGCGTGAGCCCTGGATTTAAGAGCTGCCCATACTGTTCCCCATTAATCACTCCTCTGACAGTGGAGCCGGCAGAGAGAAGAGCCCGGCCAGCCGGCCTGCTCCCGAGGTGCACGTTGGATGCATCGGGCTTGCAGAGCATAGGGTAGAGCTCTAACGTGAAAGCGGCGGGGACCAGCACCCTCGGCCACTTGTCAGGATGTTTTGCGATAATGCAATGTGGGGATAATGCACTATACAAAAATAAATTTGTTTGTTGCTGCTGTTCATCACATTATAGCAGTTAATACAGTATGGTCAGTGCTATGGACAAGGGTTTGGGTCGGCTTGATGTTTAACTGCAAGCATTGGCCTTCCACTTTAGTTGGAAACAGGTCTGGTGGAAATCTTTATATAGTCCCTTGTTCTGAAAGTCCATGGATTAATTCCAGAATAGTTCTAAATATTATACATTTCCTGGAAAGAAAGAGGCAGCTGAACCGAATCTAGTCTCTTTCTTCAGATTTCACCTTGTAATCGAGACCCTCTGCCACGGCTTTCAAAAATCACTGTTAAATAAGCCAAAGCTTCTCCGCTCAGCCCAGCAATGTCAGAATTTCCTGTCAGGTATTCTCAGAAAATCAATTATGGTGCAGGAGGGAAATGATCTTACCCATCATCTGGTATGCACATTTTCTTGTTGATACAACTTGATTCAAATACCACAGCAACCAGCAATTTTGAACTAATTGTGTCCACAGGGGCGATGAAACCTGTCTTGAATCTTACACACTTAAAAGACAAACTAAATGCACTGTGGTAAAATTATATTGTGAGGCTCCCTGTGGACACTGGAAAATATAGTCTTGGTACACAGAGCCTCAGAAGAGGACCAATATATGCATCCTCATGTCAAGATGTTTCTGGGAAAGAATAATTGTGCACTGTTAATATTACTGTGCCTTTTAGGGTGTCGGGTGATGGGGTTGGAACGGCATGGAGGCTGTAACCCCCAGATCCTTTTTAGGCTGGGGACGAACCTTTGTTTTGTCCTGCCCCTTAGGTGACATTGATTCCAGTCGTCGCAAATTGTACCCAAGAGCGTTTTACAAACGAGTGCTTCTGGACAAAAGCAGGGATGGGCTGAGTACCTCCGAGACTACATATGGGGCCCGGGGGGGCGGCTGGTGGAGAGGGGATGAGGGTGTCCTTGATCAGGTGGGCTGAAGGTGCTAAGGAGGTTACAGCATTCTGCAAAAAGTGTCAGTGATTGGGAAGGCGTGGATACCTGGGGTGGGCGGTGTTTGGCTCTGGACCGGGTCCTTCTGAGGTGATGGTAGATGAGTCTGTTTGCTCCACTCCCCCGGGGACCAGTACGTCTGGCACAAAGGACAGACTGTCACAGGTCAGTGGGGGGTAATAACAGCTTCTCTGCAGCCTGGCTGGCTGATCTTTCCGTAGGTGTGGCACTGCCATGGAGGCGGCCTATTTGGCCTGTCAGGCCATCGCTGTGTGCGCCTGTCTTGCCCAGGAGAGGTTTGATAATTGTATCCCCTCGCATTTTGACAAATGTGATCACCCCGGGGGGGTTTACGCTACTATCTGCAGTATTTTTGTTTTTGGAACATGCATGTACATTTATTTGCTGCAAGTTGAAATGGCAATATGGCATTTTTCCATGGGGTCCTGGTTTGTGTGTCTCTGGCACTGTGGTCCCGTGGGAGAAAACAGGAAGGGCATCTTATGAGAGTAACGATACGTCATTGGCAGTGGGTGGGCCCTGCATGTTTTTATTTTTTTGCATTCGGAACATCCGTGTAAAAAGCCCTCTCCATCAGCTAAAATGGTGTCCAGTTCGCTTTGTGACATTTTCAGTTCACATGGCCATCACCAGGGCTGGTGTTGCTGGAAATCAGCAGGCAGGACCACAGTCCGCCACTCCAGTTACGGATGTGGCTCTGCCCATCACTCACCGGGCCTCCTTAGTGCTTAGCTGGGGAATGATGAAATAATTTGCTGGTGTGTTGGAAATGGCTCGTATCTGTCACCGTTCTATACACTCTACCTGTGCATTCTGTATAAATCCTGCATATGTCCCTGCTGAGAGAATCCCTCCACCCTCGATGGCTGTTGGGATTCAGAACATTCTAAATGTTCTTAGTGCATTAGTGGACTCACCCATCCAGGGTCATACGTTCGTTTTTCTTTGTAGTTGTTCTACATGAGAATCTTCTTGGGTTTAGGTCAGATTCCCACGGATCCAAGTCCAAAGAAGTGTGATTGAGCTTCCATAGATGTCCCTAATTTCTGTAGGGGGTCACTGTGGCATCCCATTCACAATAGGCTCCAGGCCTGTTTATGACCCTGCATTACTTAAGTGGTCTTAGAATATGAATAGATCAATGTCTAATTGGTTGTGCTGATTTTTTTTTTCCACATTCTTGTCAATCTTCTACTGTCTCCCTGCTTTGTTGTACAGTATGTATTTGTATATGCTGTATATTTGTAGTAAACCAGAATGGCTGTGGACATGATCTAGAATATAATCTTGACTACATCCTTTTGCTTTCTCCCATCATTGGTCAGCTGTGTGATTTTTGTACATTTCAACACCCTCAACATTTCTGTATGTTTAAAGGCAGGGAGTTCATTGGCTCAGTAGGTTATGTCCTGCATTGACACCAGGGTCTGCATCTTTCTGGTTATGGAGAACACGTAAAACCTTTATTTCTAATGATTGGTTTAAAGAGTTAAATCATTACTTGTCTCTATATCTTTCCCTAACATTTTTTTTTCTTGTAATTTTTGGTTTTACAAACATAATACAGTGGTACCTTGGTTCTCCGGATTGAATCCTAAAAAGTTTGATTTCTGATCGAATTTATCCCATAAGAAATAATGGAAAACCAAGATTGAGCAGCCAGTAGGCCCAGTTTGATCATTTGCAGAATATGTGGAACTGGCATTGACCTCTGACCCCCAAGTCACTGCTCATTTTTATGGCCAGTACAGTGAAGGATGCTTTGCCTGTAATCAGTGATGGAGTGAGCACTGATGAATGGGAAGGGTGCCCTTTGGATAATCATCATTCGCTTGGGATGTGGACTGTATTGTAGACTCAACTGTGAAGTACAGGGTATGAACACTCGACAGATAAAAGCTTATATGAAATGCATTTCAAAGTATTCAAATAAATGTCCCACAAAACCGAGTTCAATAAAAAAAAGCACAAACAAAACTCATTAAACAAAGTCTTTTTAGAAACTCATATAGAACCTGCATATTTCAGAGTTATTGGAAATGTAGAGATAATGGCTAGATTTTTTATTGCATTTTTCTTTAGAAATACTATTCATATTTTGCCAAAAGCAACAATAAACAATGTGATGTCCGTGGAGTCAACATGGAGATGTTTTTATCCATACGGCTCTTGGTGGTTGCTCCAGCAGTTGTATTGGCGTAGTTTGAAATTGCAATAATCGGCATTAGCCTAATTGCATGTTGTCAAGTTTTAAGATTAATAGTATTGTACAGTGCAAGCACATCTAAAAAGCATGTGGGTACATTCTTAAACTGTGGTGTGGTATCTGCTGTAGCTTTGTATACATCTTAATTCAGGAGGTCAGTCTCTGCTGTTGTATGACATCTGTCACACGCTCATTGTATCTTTAAGGATAATGTTGGTACAGTGGGTGTAGGAAAGGCTTCCTGGAAACCGGGCAGCCATATATCTTGGGTATAATAGACAGCAAGGAAGCGCAGCAGTTTGGTGTGGGTCATGTTTGTGGGGGTGGGGGGTTCATTCCCAAAAAGCACCGGAATTGGAAATTGATCGTTGGAGGGCGAAGAGTATACGGACTCCGCGGGAAATTAAATGGCATCCCCGCGTGTTGATAAGGTCAGCCTTCAATCTTCCACTGATGAATAGGGAAAAAACAGACATGGAGACTTCCAGTATGTGTTTTTGAGGATGTCTCTGACATGTTCATCCTCAATATAATTACAAGCACTGTTCTTTGCCCTTAATGCTATATGAAAATATCTCATTCTATATTTAGTACTTCCCTGCCCTTTTATCTAGCTGAATATTCCTGGATAGATCAGCTATATCTTTGGCCCCCATGTTCTACTGCTTTACTTATTTTCCACTTTCGCTTAATCCACAGCAAACATCTGAGATTAGAAAAATTAAAATTAGGCAGGAATGCCAGGGCCTTTGTGGTCATTGGGACACTGTGCTTTTCTCCGTCTGCAGGGCCACTGGGTGCTGTGGGTCATTGAGTCGGCTGGATGCTGTTTGACCCATTGGGGTCCTGACCTCCTTAAGCACGGTCGTTCCTGTGTGAGAGCATGGCTCCAGTGTGTTAATGTTAGCCCTTTAACACTAATGAGGAAAGGTGCTCGTATCACTCTGGAGGATAGAATCCTGAGACTGGGTCGCTTGCCACCCTGGGCGTGTCCCTTCATAGAATTAAAATGGGGACTCTTTCCATGAATGGAGGGGGGATGTTTTTAAAGCCCAAGCAGGCTATTAAATAAGAGCTTGGCTCTAGAAACCACTGGTAATGCGAGTATGATCCCGGCATGGTATTGCTGGACGTGTATCTGATTAAATTCCCATTAAAGCCCAGAAAGCCAGCCAAGACTTTGTTTGCCGCCTCATCCTGCATATTTACATTTATATTTGCATTTATTAATTTTTGCAGACGCTCTTATTTACAGCAATTTACATTCCCATTAAGACAGACGTGCATTAGCTGCAAATGACATCAGGTAAACAAAACAAATAATCAAATCAGCGGTGGTTTGTACCATCTTATGTCACAGGGTGCATATATGCATGCAGAATATTATTCAATGCGTGAATATTTAACGTCTTTAATTGGACAGACATACTGATGTCATAAAATGCCAATGACAAAGAATAAGATCATAGAAATGCATGTCATATTTTCTTATTGTATATTAATTACTTGGATGTTTTGGGAGCCATGTGAATGAATATGGTTCAGTTTTTCTGTTAGTCTCCTTGGTTTGTTGTCGTCTGCTCTTTATTATTCTAGATAATTCTAAGGATAGGAGTAAGTGAAGAAAATAAAGGACAGAATATTCTTCATGCCAAGGTTACGGTGCTTTTTTTTGCTCCTAAATATCTTAAGTACTGTAGCTGTGGTACGTTTTATTTAGTCAAAACAATGTTGCACTAAATCTCCAAAGAAAAAAAAGCAACATCATTGTAAATGATGATAAATGGAGGTATTTTCACTGCTAGGTTGCCTTTTATTTGGTATTAGATGACACATTTGCTAATATGTGGCTTTTGAGCGGCACAAGGAACTGCTTGATGGGACCGGAAAATGGATATTGATTATAAAAGGCAGGTTTTTCTCTTTTCCTTCTGATGGTCCAAGTGCAAAGCATGATGGATCGCCAGAGCCGTTGTCACGGCAGCATGCCCAGGCACGGGCTTGAGGACAGCTAATTCAATTACTGGCCCTCCTCTTGGGAGTCCCACAGAAGTCCCAATTGATTCGTATTGCCAAATCCCAAGTATGACAATGAACAAGTGTTGGTATATGGATTAAATTACAAAGATAAATTTTGAAATATTGCCTTATGACTAAATCTCAGGGCATTATCCTGTCTCTCTAAAGTTCTTTAGTTTTCATCTCCTACAACATTCATTAATTAGCTAATAAAAGGACAGTACAGAAATTTAGGCAAGGTTTTGCATCAGGGGAAAAAGAAAACGCGTTTATTGCTATGGATTAGTGTAGCTACTTACTAGCTTTGTGTTTTTACTAATTTCTTCTGAAATGGGCATACCACGACTTCCATGACCAGAGTTTAACTGAATGTACTTGTGGCTGTTCGACCGAAGCAATTTGCACGAATGAGGTGGGTGGGGTCAATAAAATTGATCAGGGAGATATTTGCGATTTCCCGAGAGGTCAGAGGGTAAGTCATTTAAACTGTCGTTAACACTCAGAGTCAGGTTCTCCTTGACTGCTTAATGGAGATAGGGCCTTTGCTCCTGTTACTCTCTCGGTACTGCTGTTCCCTGGGGATATTAGGTATTTGCATCGAAAGGCCACTCTGTTTGCGGCCATGAAACCGTTAAGTCGAAAATGCTCCGGATCATTCCTTCTGCCAGCGATGCCTTTAATACAGAGAGCGGAAGCGTGGTCAGGGAGACGAACATAACTTGAACAGAGACGGCACATTCGATTGAACCGCTCTGCAGACATGCTCGCCTGTGTGAAACCCATATAGCTTTCAAAAGCTGCATGCATTTTGTACAAAGTATTATGAAATAATAAGAAAATTTTCCATTTTTTTATTGATATCCACCGGGGGAGAAGGACTAAATGGGCACAGACCCTGACAGAAATAAAATATCCTATGTACGTATCGAATCGCAATCGATTGTTCCGCGTAAGGGCTTGAAGGCCGTGCAGGCCTCCAGTAAATGAGGGCTTATCTGTGAGTCGCTGCGACAATTGGAGGCTGATTAAATATGAGAGATGATGGAATGTTTTCCAGCATTTTGAGAGGTGAGAGAAAACATATCAACTATAATGAGGGGAATTCCCCCTTCAAATTGATTACTCTTTCTTATCATGTAAAAGTGTTATATCACCTCCAGAGTATGGCATTTGGTTTGCTGCTGGTTAACACGAGTGTTGTCCTCTGTAATTTTCGCCTCTGCTGCTTAAGTTCCATCAGATTCCTTACAAGAGACCATTAATTATCTCTGATTTGATTGGGCCTTTCAGTTGTAGAGAAAGCTTTCTATTTGTTTGGAGCGGGTTTTTTTCTGCTCTTTTAAAGCATAAATGTGAAATGGATGGTCTTCTGGACAAACTGAAAGGAAGGTGGGCTGAGGGAGCTGAATGGTCATTTGATTGTTTGGGTGCCAGTTTGGCCATGAAGACAGGAGATGAGGGTACAGTGGACTTTTGCTCCCTGAGCCTATTAAGGGTCATAGGGTCATTACCGTTCCATTCCGCAGCTGTAGCTCCGGGCTGCCCTGCGGCCACTCTGGCCAGCCGCATAGGATCAGGTGCGAGATGTGAGCTCTGTCCCATTGGATCAGGTGCGAGATGAAGTCGTAGCCGCTGGCCCAGCAAAGATATCGCTTATGATGAAGCCCCCCATTGCAAATAAGCCTATTTGCAAAAAAACGTTGCCCAAAAAACAACGGTGCCAGGCTGCAGAAGGTCTGGGGTCTCACACCTGCCACTCAGTCTTCTTTGGGCTGCAGATGTTAACATTTCTATTGATCAGTGTCTCCCACTTTAATCCCATTTTAAACCCTTGTCAGAAACTGAAAAGGCAGGTAAAAATTCTTGTATAATGGTAGAAATCCTAATCATATGGTAATTTTTCTGTCAGATTAAGGCGAAGGGCTGAAGTTTGTCTCAAGTTCTTCCCTTTCCAGGTCATGTTCTGCTAATAGGACGGATCAGTTTTATTAATCTCTTGTCATCAAGAATAACACATGTTTGCATTTGCAAACAATGGCCAGGGATGATATGAAATGCCGATGTCTCTGAGAGCACGCTGCCTGCTTTTAATGGGAAGGGGGTGTCCACACCCAGCTGAGAAGAATGGTAACCTGCACAAAAACTAAATGATCCGAGTGGCAGAAATTGCCTCATGGTACACTGGAGATTTATATGATAATAGATGATAATCCCGGGGCCCCTCAGTGCACACCGATAACGGGCTTTTCATCCAGGAACATGCCACCTCGTGCTTGTGTAGCTCCTAAAAGCCCCTCATCGCTTCTGCTTGTTGTGTCTCAGCGCACTCCTTGCTTTGACATTTATTGACAATCTCTCTTGTTTTTTCTCCTGACGTCTGGTGGGTGCAGTGTCTTTCCCATTTAGCTCATTCTTCGCCCCGACCCCGTAGAGGCCAACAGACACCAGCTGGTTGCGACGCCGATTACACCGTAATCTCTGGGTGAGCATGGCATTCCTGTTGTGTGAAGGAGCAGTAACCCCCCCCCCCCCCCCCCCCCGGGTGCCCCTCCCTTGGGGTGTTGGCCGGGGGGACCGGCTCCCCCTCCCTCTTTCATTTCATTTAAATCAATCATTTTCTTTTTTTCCCTTTTGCCGTTGAAA
>JAABNY020000043.1:4116670-4138012 GCA_015164015.2 Brevimyrus niger | reverse complement strand
GGCAGAAGGACCCCAACAAACGAGGGGCGAGGCGTTGGGCCGCCTTCTCACCTCTACACCCCCACTCCCTTTTTCTGTCGCCCCCACACCCCCCCCCCCCCCCCCCCCCCCAAAAAAAAAATAAAAGTAAAATAAAAATATACACGCCATCCCTACCGGCCATAGAACACTGTATAAAAGGAATAACTTTCTCTCTGTTAAATTAGATGTTGCCTAAGATGTATATTAGCAGCCTTGAAGCTGGAAGATATCTGAGAGAGCCTCACTTAAAATCCATGTGCATCACATATAAATCATACTATTGCTTTTACATTAAGTTACATTAAGAGTATCTATCTGTGCCACTTACAGAGACTCAAGAACGACCGGAACATCTTGGGACGAAACGACTGTATGCATCTTGGTACATTGTCACCATTAATCAACACGCGCCTCTACGGGCACACACAGGGCATCAGATGGACGCTGTTTACCACAGTACAAGGAGCTTGGGGAGGGCGTTGCCGCGGCTCACGTTTAACACGCTCTGCATTTTAAATAAATTGCCTGCCGCCTCACAAAGGATCATGGGAGCGAATAGAGACGTACGCTTCAATGACTCTCCAATTTAGGGGAGTTCACAACTTATTAGCAGAAGGAGGATCAAACGTGTCTTGTTTTATAGATTGTGATGGGCTTATTCGCCGGAATAATCCGGATAAGTAAACATGGGGGGGGGGGGGGGGGGGCGATGCGAAGATGACATTGCTCCATGTGAGCATGTATTCTCAAAAAAACCTGGATGCTAATACAAGCATTCGTAATTATAGCAGTTATCACCATGATCTAAAATGTTTCCTTAATTGATTATCGTATGACAGTTTGCGGGCTTTTTAGGTGGGGGGGTGGTATTCATTGGAGATGCTGGGAGGAAGAAAAAAAATAGCTGAACACGATTTTTGCGATCCCTCCCCAGAAAATGTTGCAAGACACAGCATATGTGTAATACAAGAGAAAAAGGGAAAAGAAGTTCCACGGCTTATGAATCTGGACAGAGCCAGCTGACATCACATATCCAATGGAAGACGCACTGGGAATGTCCAGCAGGCTAGACAGGCTTCTGTCTGTCTCTTAGAGATACAACAGCTGCCTGTTCCTCTAGGTTAAATTTAATATGTGATTTGAAAAGACCCTGATCAACCCTGACCTTTGACCCATAGACTTATCTAGCTTTTCTCTGAATCCCACAACATGATTCGCTGTTAGCCTTTTTTAAGTCCATAAAGGCTATAAATGCACACTATGGTCCATAACACAGGACGCATGGATTTAAAGGAACGGATGGGACAGTAAATAAGGCATTTAAATGTCAAGTAGTTTTTTTTTTTTTACCACTTGCGTGACACTGCAGTCACCGTGACCTATCAGTCAACAACGGAACTAAGTATCCATGCTACATTCCACAAATCAGTGCCCCAACACTGTTGCCTGCTGACCAATGAATTCAAACACATCCCCTAGGGGTTCTCCTTCTTCTAAATAAAAGTACATCATTACAAACATTCTACACTCTTAAATCAACACTGTACATTTTTACACTATGATACAACAATCTAGTTATTTGTTTCCTGGAGGTTTGTTGCTGCAACAACTTTTCTTTTGAAAAACACACATCGATTGGTGGTATATCTCTAAGGTTCTAGAGCCCAGACAAGTTGAGTATGGCTGTTTATACTTGTATGCATTTCTCTGTGGGACCCATTTTACCATAATCCAGTGCTTGATTGGGATTCAGAGTCCAACTCTATGCTTGGGTTCACTGTGGCAGTTTTAGAGTTGAAAACACCTTCTGTGTTGCCTCAACCTCTGTGTCAGGGGTGTGGGGGGGCTTCAACCTGGGGGCCATTTTGCCTGAAAACATCTGTATTTAACTATTGAAGGACCAAAATTCTGGGGGGAAAGGAAAACCAGGGTAATAAAACATAAAGATCAAACAGCTGTATTTGAGTATTTCACCCTGAATGGATATTTCTGAGGTAAGTAATTGGGTTTCTGGGTAACTTGGCACAGACAGCCATACTCATGTTGTCTAGGTGGGGTGTTGGTTTGTAGACTGCCAGTAACTGCTAACCACTCCATTAACATTGTGGCCTCATTGAATGAGGACTAAGGAGGACAGAGCAGTACATTCACGAAAGTGATTTCATAGTGCTGGTCCTCACATATATATATACATATACATGGAGACGTGTTAGAGGCCATAAACCCACACATAGATGTGTCTGGTCTCCACCACTGGGCATCACGGGTCACATGACGTGGGACGAGGTCATTCTGAAATGGAATGGTTCTGGGTCTGGGCCCAGTGTGCTGCACAGAGCATGTCTCAATGCGCTTGAGCAAACACAGATCACCTGACCCCCAAAAGAACAAAAAGGAAACGAGACGCGAAGCAGACAGTCAAATAAAATGTCCAAATGACCGTATGCTAAACTCCATATGCCAAATTGGCTGTTTTTTTATGCTTTTCTTAGTTTTTTTTTTATTTTTATGGGATGCTTGGTGGTGACCTAATGTAGATCAGTCTCTGGTTCTCTGGGTGTCCCGGCTGTTGCGGTTGGTGCTACGTGCTCGAACGGAGGGTGGAGTGCTTTCAGCGAGGTAATATCCAGCGCAGGATGAGTGGTGAAGCCTGTCGGTTGAAAGTAACGAGGGACCCTTCTTGCAGTTCTCACCTTCTCCCAGTCTCTCTCCTCCTCCTTCTCCCCGTCTCATTCTGTCTGGTTGGGGTGGGCCGGGGAGCTGTGTTACACTTGGACATGAGTCCCTTGTGTCTGCAGACTCTGTATGCTGCTGAGGATCTTCTTCTGGTGTCCGGCCAGCGTCACGCCCATCTTCCCCAGCTCGCTGTGAGAACAACAGGGCCGTGGGGAGGTAGGGGGGTACAATAAAAAACATAATGTCATAAACCTGTCCAGCTATGGGGACACCGCTGGAATGACACCATTGTCCTTCAAGAAAAAGATGTACTGAATCTTTAACAACCAGTTAGCTCCCTTTCTTTTTTGTCTTCTGGTTTCATCTTAAAAGGCATTTCTTGACTTGCATCGGTAATCCGTTCCACAAACCCTTATGCAAGTCAGATTTACCTTTCCATACCATTTAAAAGACCTTAGAGCAAAAAAAAACTAACAAGCCAAAAATATTCTAGTAATACTAATGACTGCATATTAAATAAATTAAAATTTAAAATGGAAATTAACCTTTTGGTTTGTCACTTTTTAGCTTTAGTGATTCTGTAATCTGTTTAGGGGGATTCTGGAAATTATGTGTCTTTCTGTTAACTAAAATGCAGAAAACGAATATTCTGATTTGGCGGTTAAAAGCAGGCGGGTGATGAGCTTAATCCCCGAGGTGCTGCCGACCCCCCTCCTTGCTCTCAGTGACCCAGACATCTCACCTCATGGTGTTAATGGTCTACCTGGGCCACCATCAAACACCTCTAAACAGCCGGCACACACGTGTCACTACACAAATCAGCCTGCTTTTATGGGGCTGCTGTTTTAACACCTGTCTGGAGGCCGGCTAAGTACGTCACAGAGGCTGCCCTGCGAAAGGAGATTGGTGGGATTATGGTTCTCGGTGTCCAGCTGGTTGAGTGGTGTCCCAGATGGGGAACTGCTGTTGAGCCTTTAAGGAGAGCTTTACTTACAACTACTTCTTTGGTTATCCTTCTGTAGGATACTATGCGGTTAGACACATTTATGCTATAAACTTCATCTTTCTTCAGTATTCCGCTGTCATGTTACTGTGTAAATATATGGTCAAGCCTGTTTCCATAATGAGATCTCAGCATGTTGAAGTGCCTGTAGATGACTTCTGCCCCCTGGGCAGCTAACATTAAGCGTAGGGGACCAGCGGCGTGACGGACCTGATGTTGATGAAAAGCAGAGAGTCCAGTGTGACGTATCCTGCGCTTGCGAAGTGCTCCTTGTACTGGCCCATCTTGATAGAGTCAAGCCAGTCTTCAACTGTGCTGGCAGGGGGCTCTGGGGAGGCAGGATCCTCCCTGTGGGGGGTGGGATGGGCACATGGCGTCGTCACGTTTGTAACTTCAGGAATCACCTCCCTGTGTTCTAAGACATCTTGTTTTTCTCAAATGGTTTGCTTCATTTGTTGAGCGATTGGGATAGAGGTGGCCGCGTATTTGCAAGGAGAGATGGGGGGGAATGAAGCCGGTGCCCGATTCAACATTAGCTGAAAACAAGACGCGAGAGCAGCGAGAAAACCACGGCTTTAATTCCAGCTGTCAAGCTAACAGCCACTGGAGGATGGGGAGCACACTAAGTGACAGGCAGCACAGAGAGGAATTGCAAAAAAGCCCTCTTTGAGCTCAGGGTGCATCTGACAGGTGTGAAAAATATTATAGAGCCTTGTGACTCAAAACAAATCCACATCCTTTCTATTTCTTGATCCGCATAAAGCGAAGGGTCTCATTGAGTTTCACGTTGAGTCATGAACTGGGCATGGAGGGCAATACGTGCCCAGATTTGTTTCTTTTACTTTTGGGAAGGACAGAGTGCCATGGCTGCCTCTGAGTAGGCCATGTAGAGTTATTTCAACAGGTGTTTCAGTTGGTTCTTGACTGACACAATGGTCAACAAATCCAGGTAATGTTCTTCGTAGCACTCCAGCTTATTTAACACAAGCTAATATAGAAGTGCAAAGATGTAATATAAAGGCTGCTTGCTGCCTTCATTGTTGACTGTAATAACGACTCAGCAAATGAGGGTGCGTTTGGACACGGAGGATCCAGGGGGGCTTACCAAACAGAGCTGTTGGCCAGCGGCCTCAGGTTGCCAGGACTACGAATCAGCTTGTCCAGGGCGTTGACAATCTGCCCGAAATTGGGTCGATCGCTGCGGCCCTTCTCCCAGCAGTCCAGCATGAGTTGGTGCAGGACCAGGGGGCAGTCCATGGGGGCGGGCAGCCGGTAGCCCTCGTCGATGGCCTTGATCACCTGGAGCACCGTGACAGAGGCACACTTAGGACCACATTTCACATGGACATATACACACTAAGTCTTCAGTCCCTTCCCCTGCCTCAGCTCTTTTAAAATTTTTTTTTTTTTACAAAGAGGGAGATGTATTTCCATTGTCCTTTCCTGAATGATGCCCCCTGCTGAGAAATGTACGTGACAGGCAACCTAAAAGTGGTTGCAAAAAAAATCCTCCACGCCATAAAAACAGGGATAAAAATCAGTTACGAGGGTTTGGCGGAGGATTCCGCGACTTAACGACGATGGCTTTCTCAAACAATAATAAAAAAACACATGAAACGTGTAATAATATAACAGTGCCTCCTGTTTTACCAGCCTAGTAACCCTTGTAAAGGCCCAATGAAGAGCCACCATTCGGGTGATCTTTGCAGCCCCCGCTCCCCAAGACCCATCCATGAGGCTGTGTGGTGAGGGCACTGTTCCCAGTTTGGACAATTTTCCAGCGGGTCTTTAATGGTTCTCCAATGCTTTGTTGGCAGACGTCACTGGGAAAGACTAAGACACGTGGTATGAGTGGGAAATCAGATCGGAGCTCAGAGAATCGATCTGGATTCTTTGTACAGCCTGAATGCTGAAATAGACAGATGTTTGCCCAATAAATACCTAATTATTTTACCTTAAGTTGAGCAAGGCCTCCCATCCTGCTTTCATTTTTGTTTTTTTTCAAAGGTTTCATCAGAGTTTGGACTTGCTGAACCTCTCTTTCTCCCTCTCTGCCTCTCAGCAATACAGATATGCCATGTGAGGGGTGACCCGGGCGGCCGTGGGGAAAACTGAGATGAATCGCAGCCCCGAGGATGGGCCGCTGATGATGTCTAAATCATAGTGCAGATGAAAACACTGGACGCCTGTAAATGTAATCAACATTTTTGTGTGCCAGATGATGTGTGTGTGTGTGTGTGTGTATGTGCGCACATTGGGGTGGAAGATGAGGGATCTCTCTCCCAGGTCTGATTAATTCAAATATCCGCAGTGGATGAGGAGCCAACGTGGTCTGATTTACTGTAGCCTCCCATTCCTACAGGTCAGAGGGACACTCACGTCCTGATTGGACATCTCCCAATAGGGTCGCTCGCCATACGAGATGACCTCCCACATGACGATGCCATAGCTCCACACGTCGCTGGCGGATGTGAACTTCCGGTAAGCGATGGCCTCCGGGGCCGTCCACCTGATGGGGATCTTCCCCCCCTGAAAAAAACAAACATGGACAAGCAAAACACAGCAGGAAGTGAGTGCATTGCACATACTATTTTCTTTTCTTTCTCTCGCGAGTTTTTACTTCTTTATCCAACCCCCCTTTGCAGCCTGTTTTTGTCAGCCCATGTCCCTGTGTGAGGGAAGGAATCGTCTTTTTTTTTTTTTAATGACTCTCCTTTCACCATTAGCGCATGGACCCCGCAACTCCCCTAGACTCAGGACGTGCCTTCATACAAACCCAAAACTAAAAAGCCACGTCTCTCTAACACAGGGGTCTCCAGCCCTGGTCCTGGAGAGCTGCTATCCAGTAAGTTTTCTATGCTACCTAGCTTCTGATGAGCCACACCTGCTTCTGGTATTTACCTGAGTGTGGCTTGTCAGAAGCTAGGTAGGATACTTACTGGTTAGTAGCTCTCCAGGACTGGAGTCAGAGACCTTTGCTCTAACATGTGTTTTCACATGTACGTGCTGAAAAACTAGTCAGTTGGTTGAAAACAAACCTGGTTTGGTTGTGCTACAGACCCATGATGCTCCTTGGTGTTGATTTTTAATTATTTTTTTTTTTTTTGCCTTCAGGATGGTCACATTATATTTTTAAAGGTAGAGGACAACAGCCACTCACTGCTCGGACAGAAGTCAAGGATTCAGACACACAGGGTGGTCTTACCCTGGTGGTGTAGGCTGCCTCCGGGTCGTCCTCCAGCACACGGGACAGGCCAAAATCAGACACTTTGCACACCAGGTTGCTGTTGACCAGGATGTTCCTGGCTGCCAGGTCGCGGTGCACGTAGCTCATGTCTGACAGGTACTTCATGCCCGAGGCGATGCCACGCAGCATGCCCACCAGCTGGATCACCGTGAACTGGCCGTCGTGTTTCTGCGGAGTCGGGTGGGGTGGGAGCAGAGAAACAGGAAGGCTGGTCATCCACATGTGAAATGGCCTCCAATTTGACGGGGTGCAGAGGTGGAAATGCCTGCTAGCCCCCGGCAGGGTTTGTGTTTGTATTCAGGTGTAAAAAAAAACACTTCTAGCTGTGTAAATGGGGACAAAGCAGAAGAAGGTCTCCAGCTGTGATTTCGCTTTGGGATCTGCTCCTGGATCCGCTATGCCTCTCTCGCTGATCCCGCTCACCTCCCCCAGTAGCTGGCTTTCAGTGAAACGAGAGAAACGCATCTGATCACACGGCTGTGGTCACCAGCACAGACCAAGCTGTCTGTATTTACCGAAATGATGTCACTGTTACCAAGAGCAGCAAGTCCACTGTCTCCAGTCTGAAATCGGTACCGGTAATGTAATCTAGTTAAAACGCTGCGTTTCTGTGTGAAGCAGCATCAATTTCCAATGTGTCCTCCTCCCGGAATATGGAAGGTAAGCTAATTATGGCATATCCTCTAAAAAACGAAAAGCCCTGATTAATGAACACCTCCAATCAATACCAAGACTTCCTTTATCTGCCTCTCCAAATGATGTTACTTACTGTAAGAGCTGTCAAGACAGAAATGTTTGGCTTTGCCAGTGAGTGATGCTTAATTGATCTATGTCCTAATTAAACACATGTATTCTGAGGAGCAGGCTATGATCTATTACCCATAAAACTGATACAGTAATTAAATTAGCTTTTATGTAGGCTTTGTGGATTATTTATGATGTTTCATTATGTCTTCCATGGGGAAATCGAAGGTTTTAGACAGGACGTCTTTTTTTTTCTTTTTTTTTGTCTGTTTTAATTTTCATTCCAGTACGTTTGCAATTAGGCGAGCCGTGCTTTCAAACAGAGCATGTTTGCTTGGTCTAATGAAATTAGGACCCTCGCTCCTTTCTTTGCAATCAAACGCTCCATAAATTCACAGGCATGTCTTTTGCACGTGTGCGATCAGCCTCAGTGTGGTCTTGTACTGGATGCATCAGGATCAGAACTCCCCCAATAACATTGCTACTTTTTAAAGATAAATTCATATGGATGTTAACTAGAGTGATTCTGCTTAAGTTGTTTGCATAACAGTGGAACAGCTGAATTCCTCACGGGAATCGAATGTGAAGCCATTTAATCATAATTCCACCCCACCACATACACACACACACACACACACACACACACACACACACACACACACACACACACAGAGCTATCTCAGTTACAAACTTTCACATTCAAAGATAGCCATCACCATATCATCACGTTGGCGACTGATTCTTTGCCACACCAGCGAAAGGGGGCCAGCTCACCTTCAGGAAGGTATCCAGGGATCCGTTCTCCATGTACTCCGTTATGATCATCACTGGTTTACCTGGGATAGAAGACAAAACACTGGGATGTGCATTTGGGATATTAACTATAGGCCAAGAGGAAAAAAATCAAGAAAAAAATGTTTCTTTGCAAGGTCCCTTTGTAGACTATGGATTATCACCATGGAACATCTGAGCGGACTTAAGGATGGCCACGTGTTACAGACAGTGTCAGGAGAATGAAACGTGCCCAGCTACAGCCATCCCTGTTATTCATTATGACAGTCCTTAATCAAAGCCTTCAATAAATGTCAGGACATAATTAGAGCAGGGAATTCACCAAGGATATCTTTGTCCAGAAATCCCATGAATGTTAATGAGCTCCTGCGATCCTTAGGGGGCTGGGTGAGGGGTTGAGTGTTCTGGGGGAGGGGGGAGGTGGAGACGTGGAGCCGGCTGTGGTAAATCTTTGCAGAGACGTTCTGATCACCGGTGGCTGCTCATGTCCTGGGGTGTTGGCTGTGCGTGGCATTAATCTCCCGATTGCCTGTGCCTGTCTGAATTACACTTCCTACGTGTGTCAGGGCCATTGCTTGGGACCTGAGCCCCCAAACCCTTAGGCAGATAAACAGTTTGTCCCTGGACTAAGACCCAGATTCCTAGCCCATCACACCTATGCCAAGCAGGAAGAAGCTGGCAGCTCTATGTATGGGTATTGAACCTATAACCTTCTGGTGCCAAGTTGCAGTAAAGTCTGAAAGTTTTGTACCCAAACAGATAATTACACCCTTAAATGTAAATCAAGTTCTCAATTTCTGCATAAATTATTCTGCATTGAAAAGGAAACTGGGAATGCTTTCTATTCTCAGGAACAGCTGTCACATGCATGAAGATATAAACAAAGATGATCATTGCAAGTGGCGTGTGGGATTGTGTGTTTTCCAGCCCGCCAAGACACTGGATGCTCCTGGCAAAGCATGCTGGGAAGGGTGGATGCCCACAAGGGTCGGCGTGTTAGTGGATGCACGGCTGGGACCGTGTCCGTCGTCCATGTTCACCCATCCATCTCTGCTGCATTTCCATGTTCCGCCCGGCCAGAGGCAGCAGGTGTGAGAAGGGCGACAGGAAGATTGCAACAGCTGCCCTACAGTGAGTAGCTGTCTGGGGCCGGGACTTGTAAATGAAGGCGATGCCAGCCGTGATGAATTGGCCTCATTTCTCCAGTCTGAAGGCACTAATGCTGGGAAGCCTGAGGGGGACTGTGGGATGGGGATGGGGGGGGCAGCCAGGGTCAATAACCGCGCAGAAGAAGCACACCGCGGGAAGCCTGGACACCAAACCGCCCGGGTGAGGCCTGTTACACATCACCCAAATTAAATCACTATCTCCCAGTGATAAATTCCCTCCCCAAACCTCCACACTGCCCCCCCCCCCCCAAAGAGGACTCCAATTCCTTTTACTTTTATCCTGCAGACTAATGTCGCTGTCACTCCGGACTCAGCAGGACAACTGAGGAAACTCAGGGTGGGGGGATGGGTGGGGGGACTGCGATGGCTGACCATCTGACGTCCGCTGTCAGCCCTCCGAATGAGCGCTCCATCACATAGATGGATGGGAGGGCCACGGGAATTGATCCTGCGGGAAATGCCGTGGTCTTGCTGGACAGATGCAGGTGACCGACTGGACTTAACATGGCCAAAGTAGAAGTATATGTGTATATCTGTGTGTGTATGTGTGCCTCTGTCTGCAAGGATCGCATGGGTTAAATGAGAGCTTGTGCCCTGAAGGACTTATAGGTTTATAAAGAGGCACATTTACCAGACTTAAATCTGGGCCTAAAAATCTGAGGAAATAGTCCAAGAAAACAGATATAATACTATTGCTATGATTACTGTTCAAAATACGGGGGGGGGGGGTCCAACACCCCTGATTAATCCATGAGACCCCCTGAAAACCTCAGAAGCAAAATTTTAAGGGGGTCTTAAGAGTGGTATTGCGCAACAATAGGGAATACCGAATACTGACGGGTATTTTGCACACTGGCTATGACATATTTAGTGCTATATCCGGTATTATGGGTAACGGCTCTCCTCAGGAGAATAAAAATAATAACAAAGGTTAAATTCTTGATCTAATAAAAGGCTAGACATGCGGAAAATCACTTGGGCTGCGTGTAGAAGTCACTGCACGTTACCCATGCGTTTTTGGTTCACTGCCTTGCTGATCAGAAATAGCACAATCTCTCCAATGACCGGACCTCCGATAGCATCACAGTCCTAAGCCCAAACACGCCAGTCCCGGCTGGATGCCCTGACCGCTTCAGACCACAGTCTGTGAAACATGAAGGAACTCCAGAGGGCAAAACAAGGACAGAGCACTTTGGGTAGGCCTGACCAGCGTCACAGTCAGCTTTTGGTTTGTTATTGTTGGACAAATAGTTTATATCTGCAGTGGTTGTGGATCCTGTTAATCTCTCTCAGCCATGTGCCCATTGCTCCATTTCGTGCCATTTTGCTGACACTTCTGCCCATTTATACTACTGAATATTTTTTATTCTGTAGAACATTAAGTTTAGTACCTTAAAATGTAATCTCAAGTGTAGAACCTTCCTGAGACCTAACTGGTGGCCATGAGGTTAGAAGTCCTTCTTAACCACAGGGCTATCGCCCCCACATGTCAAACCAATTTGTGCACAGATGCCTCGACACTAGCCCCCTCCCCCGATGAGACTCTCAGCCGCACTGCTATGCCAAACGGGGCCTACGAGGTAGACAGACTGTGCTATCCCACTGATCACATCTGCTCACACTCAGAGTGATGTATGCCCATAACTGCTGGCCTTCCTGTTGTTCCAGTGCCATCCAGAAACGACATGAAAAAAATCACAAAATCGCTTTTGTTTCCGTGCGTGCGGACAGTCGTTTCCGTGGGGGTGGGGGTGACTTGAGGACACAATGCTTTTCCTTCCAAGTGAACGTGGAACGTTGAGAGGGACAGACACGGCCTGCCATCGTCTGGGATCACATTACCGCGAGAAGCACTCCGGTTGTGACACCAGGATTGGGAACGGAAGGGGAGATTGTTTTGGAATGGGGTTTCCTGTTTCAGGAGTGATGGGGAGTGGGCAGAAATGGGATCGACACGGTGACCACAAAAAAAACAGAGGAGCCATTTGAAGAAAAACAACGAAGCCAAGGCACAGGAGTGGGGGATGAAAGAAAAAAAACAGAGGCGGATATGGGTTTTGGGCCTGGCGTCTGGTATTTGGTTGAGGTTACTGGGGGCAAAACGAAAGAGAACGCACTCTTTTTTGCATAATGCACTGAATGAGGGACAGGCAAAACTAATCAGTATGTGAAACCTTGGTCACCATGCCCCCCCCCCCCCACAGCCTACAATTACCTACTTACATGCACTGCATTCACCTTCTATTTGACCTTTAGTTGCAACTGGATACTTCACTAATGCGATCTAAATTGGGTATTTTCTGCAGGAGTGCAGGAATAGAGTCCTTGGACATAAACCTGTGGGTGTCATCCAGCGGTGCATTGGAAAATATATCCAAAGGTGAAAGGGCAGTGGCCAGTCAGGAAAGCCACAATGGTCCTTCACCAACACGTCATGTCCTGTCCAGATCCCACTAGAAGAAAGTCCTATAGCTACACCTCAGGGTATTCAAATTCCTCATTTCATAGACTGTGAGGGCTCAAACCTCTGCTTCACCAAGACAGCTCTACAGGATTGGGGAAAATGCAAACGGGTATGGATTTCCTACCTAAGCGGGGGAGTGGCCTCTACAAAGAATTTGCTAGCTTTGCGCTCAAAAGAACTCGGTCACACCTCAAATTTGCATGCTCCCCTGAGTGATATATTCAACCAGCAAGTCAAGCTTATTAATAGGTTATTAATTAATTGTTTTTTTTTTTGCCCTGGGGAGGTTGCAAGTCACACCTGAAGAATGAATACGGGAACAAAGGGGGAGTGTAATTGAACTGTGGCCCCACCTCCATCATTTATGAAACAATCAGACCCTGAAGGAGGTGTCCGCAGTGGGAACCCAGCATGCATGTTAGTTACAGGGACGGAGAGCGCACAAACAGGAACTGTGCTCCTACGGCCGTCTCATGGGCAGTGGTAGGGCACGGGAGGCACGCCTTTATTATTCTCAACCAGGATTATTTATGAAAATACACACATTAAAAGGAGGAGAGAGTGCCATTTGGGGTCCTCTCAGATGGTGACTGTTGATAAGTATTACCCAGTTGAATGTTACCTGATTAGCTGATTGTCAGCAAAATAAAGGGAAGATTGCAGAGATAATGATAGCTATTCCATTTTTAAAAAAAATATGTAGTGTGATAAGGAACAAAAGGCCATTTTCAGCATCCTCCGTCAGCCTGCAATTTGCATCACAATGCTTATAATCAGGCCTTTACGTCACCTTCAGATATTTTCCCCATAAAATAACCTCATCTGAGAACCTGAGACGGATGACCTGCCACAAATAAGCACGTGCACTATGGTGAACGCACTCTTTAAACGCATGCACGCACACACACCCCCCAAATGCTCTCTTGCTTGTCCTCTTCTGATTGCACTTCAAGACAAGGCAACAGCTGAACAGCTGGGTCCTCAGTTCAGCCCTCCATCATCATGCCCCCCCCCCCTTCCAGGCCACCACCAATCCGAGCTGTGATCTGTGAAATTGGTCTGGATCTGCTGCCATTATCCCCTACGTTGAGTGCCAGTGACCCCACCCCAGCCCTTGATGACATCACTGTGGTGCCCCTTATCCATGCTGTCTAGTCATGGGTGAGTGCAGGAAGCACACACACTACACATGACACACGCTTTCCACACAGCATGCCTCCCTGCTAATCCTGACCCACTGCTCGACTCGATCATTCTTTTTGATTTAACGTCCCGCTAACGACGGCTCCTGGAATTTGCATAACATTAATGGGCTGCCTTTACTGGAAGAGCCCCAATTATGCAACATCTGCTTTTGAAGTACAACCCTAACTGACTGCGAGAAGTTATACAAATCCTTTAAAATGAACAAAGACGTTTAGAATTAGCATTTTATATTAGACACGTTGAAGAAAAGAACCCGATTTTTTTTATGTACATTATTGCATATTCATGATGCTGGGAAACACATTATGTTAACTGTTTAAATTTTTAATATTCATTACGCTGTAACCACGAATAGTTACTTTGTTGTACTAGATTACTGATTTATGCCAATCATGATTGAGGGTGACAAATTTTTGCTGGGGAAATGCCCATTTGCTTTCATACTTTTTATTCGTTGGGGGACCATGGACAGCCTTGAGGATGTCACAGAGCATACGGCAGGGGACATGCTAGGTGGAATGTCAGTCCATCAAAGGGGAACACACACACAGAACACAAACACACACTCCTGCACACAGTGGGAGAATTAGAGACGCCCATCCACATAATCTGCATGACGTTGCGAGAGGAATCTTAATGCAAACGCAGCAGATTCCCCAGAAATCAAAAGCAGATAGAACCTCAGTTGTGGGCAAACCTTGCCCTTGTGTCTCAGCGGTATGTAAAAACTCACGCCATGCTGTCAGACAGAATGAAGGGTGAAAGTGCTCTCCCTTTCTGAACACCGCGCACAACCGTTACAAAATAATTCATATTCATGTTCATACTCTAAAGCTGGCAACAGAGATGGGAAGTTGGAGGGAAAGAAAAATCTGGAAACATAGCTCCCTGCGATACCAAAAACTGCAATTGATTTGACTATATAGGACTTTCACTCACATTTGGTGACCACTCCCTCCAGGTGGATGATGTTGGGGTGGTCGAACTGGCCCATGATGCTGGCCTCGCTCAGGAAGTCCCGCCTCTGCTTCTCGGTGTAGCCCGCCTTCAGGCTCTTGATGGCCACGCAGATCTCCCGTTTTCCCGGCAGCTTCAGCCGGCCGCTGCACACCTCGCCAAACTCCCCTGCATGTCCACACCAAGCCTATCCTTAGCATATGGCACCATGAGTATCTCAACACGTGTTTACATATATGCATGTGTTTTGTGGACCATGACGTTGGCGAGATGCTCAGCTTCTTTCTATTTCTGCGGCCCGCTAAGAGCTCATGGGATATAAGAGTTTCAGATCAGTACTTCTCAACAGAGAGATGCAGCTTCTTAGAAGAGAAAGAAAGGGACTCAAAGGGAGGCTTCTTCTCCTTCAGCAGACACACACACACTCATGCATGCACACACATACAGATACACATTCACAGGAGTGGCGGCACTCGGAGCCAGAACTCTGTAAAGATCTCTTTTAGGAGGTGGCCGTTAACAGAGGTCAGAATCAGAGGATGACTTTCCATGTGGAGGAAGTGAGGAATTCCTGCTGCAGCACATTTACAGTATGGACAATTATGCAGTATTATCGCCACAAGACCTAAACCACAAAGAACGAATAAATCAGCTTTGTAGGGAACAAACCAGGCCTACTCAGGTCTACTACAGACTACTCAGGTGCAACTAAAAAGCTCATGGATGTCTGTGCACAGTGTTTGCCATTCCCTGCTTTGCCTGGCTGAAGTAGAAATATTGCTTTGTCGATATAAATAGACAAACTTCACTAACCTGCCCCTATAACTCGCTCGATGCGGATACTGGATGCGTCAATCTCCTTGGCAAAATCTCGGACAGCTTGATTGGGGTCCTCGTAGGTGTGTGGGTGGATGTAGGTCCTGCTCCCTGGCAGCTTGACTGGCAGAGCAAGAGGGAGCGATCAGGATGGGAGGAGCAGATGAACAGAGATGGGGGAGTTTTAGTCTGATACTGTTGTTCATTATAAAGCCGTCCACTTACTCAAAGAGGATCAGGCCACATTTTCAACATCATTAAGCCCTGCTCTCATGGGTACATGGAAAAGTACGATTTTTAGTGGTAAGTATCCATCAAACAACACATGACGTCAATATAATCGTTCATCACAAGCCAGTGCAGAGCCAAGAGTCATGGATCTTTACTTACTATTTGTCATTGGAATTAGAAATGTCTGTGAGTTTATATTCAGTATGGGTCTTGTGTCTTTGGAAGCAGCCATTCACTCAACAGATTATTTGTTTAATGGAGCTGGTTTCTTATAAAAATACATGCACAAGTGCCTTGTCTTAAATGGTTATTTGGAATCATTTCAACAAGCATGGCTTTAAATACTGGAGGATTTAGGAAAATGTGCCCCACCCGAACTCTTACCACGCCCATGCTGGAACTGCATCTCTTCGTCAGGGTCTTGCTTAGCTTTGATGTATCCACAGTGTCTGAAATAGGGTGAGATGGACACGGTTAAGGCGTCTCGCACAAATGAGGCACAGACGGGCACAGATGCACTAAGCTGCGAAAGCGACGGATTCTATGGAGATGACTGCTTCCCTAAAGACGGCAGGCTTAATTCCAATGACAACCTCCGCATGAACTGACAGCTTCTGTGCTGCCGGGAGTCTCTGAATGTGTGACACATAACTGAATCCAGGATGGGCAGTTTCTGCAAAAACAGCCAGTTATTCTCAGATAATGGCCCTGACGACTCAGAGGGAGTCCATGGCTCTAAGGAACATCTGGGTCCTGCTCTCATGTGGCGTTTTGTGGTGACTGAACACCATTTTGTTCTGTTTCTCTATGGGTCCTCTCAGACACAACAGAGTCCTGTAGCCTGCGGGCTAGAGTGTACAGCAACCTGCCTGTTATGCTGCTAATTGGTTTCTGGCCCGTCATTAAGGACCATTGAGTTTAATTGTTTTTATTCATCTCAAAAGGGAAATATGTCCAACATGGGATCCCTCATTAAGATACCCTGATTAAGACAAGATGCGAGGAATTTCTGAAGGGGTGTTCATAGTTGCTGACACACTTCCCGTAAGTAATCGACCATCACGACCGTTCATATTTTGTGTTACCCCCAGAAATGTTTCACGTTCGATTAAGTATCTGAGCAGCCGAATCACAGGTATGTTTTGGTCCTTCTCCACTCGCTGAGACACACTCCAGCATTTTTCAGGGCCGGGCTCCTGGAGGACACCACCAGGAATACCCCAGCAGGCCAATTTTCGCTGGAGGCACACTTTTATGATCTTGAGCTCGACTGTAGAATCTGTCTGCTCTGGAGAGAGTATACTACGTCTGTCATACACACACTCTCTCTCTCTCTCCCTCTCTCTCCATGAACCCCCGTGAGTCTGAAGACCCAAACACTGTGTCAGCCCATGACAGGAGAAGCCAAGAGAGCCCCCTCAACCCTGCCGCCTGCACCTCAACCACACCTGACCGGGAGCCATATCCTCTACGCGACCCTCAATAACCCTCGGCCTATATTACATTTTAAAATTTAATGTTCACTTTAGGATGGCAGGAAGAGCGGAGGCAGAGATGGTTCCTCATTCAGTTTTCACAATCCATATTGACTTTTTTTTGTTATTTTTCCCCTCCCTTCTTACTTTTTAACATAAGGCAGAATTATTAATACGGTTTCTCACCGTGGAAGGCAAGTGAAAGTCATGAGGCTTTCATTAGGCTTGGTGTAGCCACACTGGAAATTAATATGAGTTCGGTGTTAGCGACAACACATGCTGCTGCAGGCAAATGGACTTTGGGTAGGTCTTAAACGGGCCTGTGGAGCCCAAGTCAGCAAAAACTGTGAAGGGCACTACATTGTATCCCCCTAGCAGCTAAAGTGGGGGAGGTGAGGATCAACCACAGGCATTCTGATCAACTGCCCCTATGCAAATTATCTTAAAACAGAAAACTTTCATAGGGACCCATCATTTAACTGTTCCATCTTGATCTGTATTTTATTCAGCTGGTTTAAACTGTAGTTGAACATCATGTAAACACAGATAATTAGCTGCAGCAATGGAACCCCATCTGGACAAGTTTCCATCGCGGATGTCAGGGGACCAGGGGCCGGGGGCTGTCTGGTGGGGATGATACTGGATGGGGTGGCATGGAAGATTGTCTGATTTGCCTGAGGCACTGATCAGAGGGGTGCGTCCATCGGGCTTGATAAATATTACGGTCTATAGAGGAAAATGAATCACAGTGAACCTTGTGGCAATGAAAGTTCATGTGCGCGTGTGTGTATTATCCCATTTTTTAAATAAATGAGCAGAAGTAAATCTTTACATTGGAAAGGCAACCAGTTCGCAACTTGCCGACCCTTTGTTGGAAACTCAGGCAAAGCTCCAGTGAAAGCAGCAGGAGGCACTGAAACGGCAATCAGACTCTCACGAGACAGAAGAAGAAACTGTTGGGAAGAGCTCATTGGGCTGCAGTCCAAGGTTTTATGTCATCTACTGAAAACCACTTAAACGTACAAAGAAAAACAACAACATGGAGGGCAACGGCAAATCCTTCAGTGTTGGGTAGGGTAGATGCGTACTCAGGTGCCGCCGGTTTACCACCATACACTCAAAGGAGCTGTAAAAACGTCTTACAGACACTTCCGAATTATTGCCACAAGATAATGTTTAATTGCCCATCTCGGTCGTCTCGTGTCTCTTGCCTTATTGAAATGGTGTGAATCCAACCGTAGCCTTTCATTTGGCAATAAGCACATGACCTTGGAATTAGACCCACTGTATACTAACCTCCCTTAGCATAACTGTTAAAAAGGTTTTTGTGGGTGTCTAGGGGAAGGAATCGCATGTGAGATCCACATACACCCATATTCCTGCTGTTTAACCCTCTGTCGCTGTGGGAATTCTTTGGTGAAGCTGTACCAAAATGACATTTAGTTACTACTATGTCTGGTCTGCGGTCCCTTATGGAGATGTTCAGTGGCGGCTTTAAAAAATGGATTGCATGGTCTGAATGTGCTCGACAAAAATGTAGGATATCTTTTCAAGTTCACTGCATGATTAAGGCTGCTGATCAAGGATATATAGATAAATGCTCTTGAATATCTCAGAAAACCTTGTCTTGAATAAGGTTAAAGACTCAGAACGTCGACGAAGCAAAGGTACATTGACCAAATCTGCATTAAAACCACAGATAGTGGCCCCAATTAGATTTAAGAGAGAAGAGCTTGTCAACATTCAATAATGAACTCATTAATGAAGCTAGATTCATTGTTAATGGATTCCTTTGTTGTTTTTAAAGGATAATAAGCAGGCATATGGTGGGGGGTGAGGGGCGCTCTTGGGTGCCAGCGTGTTACATTTGTGTCAGACGCAGAGGTTTCGAAAGAAAAAGAAGGTGACATTTCGTAATAGAATTAGTATCCATAATAGTTCTTGAAAGTGAAAAGGTAGGTGTATTGCCTGTTGATCCTTCAGTCACGCCGAAACTCGCCTGATGAGTGTGGCCGTGCGTGCATCTCCCCAGGATCAGGGCCTGTAATCATCCGATTGCGGATGACCTGTGGGAGGGAGGGAACCTGGGAGGTGCTTTTTACTCCATTGCTTTAATCACTTGCGGTGCGCCCTTGAGTTAAAGCAGTGGCACTTGTTTTGTCTGCATCAAAAACATGGATACCCTTTGGAAAGAATCAAGTGGCCCCTCTGCCCATATCAGAACATCCCAACTGCCCCAACTGTATGCATCACACTGCTTTATTTATTGTAATAAGAATCTTAAATCTTATATTTACTTGTGCCCAATAAACTGGTGTCTGTTCCTCAGAAGCTGCTTTTCAAGCTATAGTGTGCAGAAGCTGTTTTTCAAGCTTCATTGTCTCTAACTGGAACCATGGAGGAATATGGAGGGGATCATGGCATCATTCAGGTACATGGAGACAAGGTGGGGAATGGAACATGGGCATCTGACTGGTGATAACAAGGAATGCTCAGTTAGCAAATGCTGTCTCTCTTTTGATCTCCACGAAACCCTACCAGGAGAAAGGCTGCTATTGACAGATGTCAGACTGGGGTGCGTCAGATTAGCAGTAACAGCATGAAAAGCCATTCAGTTCTAAGAACAGTGCATGAGCTCATGCAGAGGCCCCAAAGACAAAGGGGAAGACCAAACCCACAAGTCAGTGATAAATATTTACTGGTCCTTATCCAAGTTTAAACAGGTCGCCCCCTAACCAAATGTTCAAATATCAGACCAAATTTCTACTACTAATTACTCCTTGGACAGAGTGCTCTGTTCTGAACTAGACCTAAAGCAGAAAAATTTACTTTTTATCCTTGAACAATCAAGTGGTGTAACTTGAAAATGTCTGTTGGTTTGTGTAAGCAAAGTGAAAAAAAAACACATACACATTAGGAATAAACTTACATATTTTATTTTCTTCTTGAGGAGAACGAGGACAAAGGGAGACTGAAGCGGCCTGGTGAACACACTCCATCTGCTGACTAGCGCATGCCAGTCGCTCATACCCGCCTGCCTGCCAGGTCTGTTAAATCAGAGTGGCGGCTATTTCAATAATGCGGCCAGCGCCCAACGATGAACCCGTCTGCGAGTTTTTGGCTGTTAGCGGCAGCACCGTCACACCCACAGCTAATTGGCACACAGCAGCGCAGGCAGGCATGGGCATTTGATACCCTCGACAGCCACACGCAGCCAGGTTTTCAGCCTCTCCTCAGACGCAACGAGCTTGCTTGTAAATAAACTCTTCTCCTCATAACTGTCCAATTCGGAGAGGTGGGGGAAAGGCTCTGTCACAAGATTTCGATGGCAATATGATTCTGTGCAGAGCCTCACACTGACGTAACCACTGTGCCCCTTCCTCTATGCTGGCCATAACCATGGGATATGTGGCGGGCCAGTAGTTGTAGACGTCAACAATACAGCAAAAAAAATTAAAAATGTGGAAATGTTTACTCCTTGGTTGCATAGAAATGGAAATGGACAGCATGCAAAAAAAAAAATCAGTCTGACCACTGCTCAGAAATTATTCAATGCAGCTAATAAATTTACAAAGCCTGCTTTACTTGTATAGAATGGAAGAAAGCATTTGCTAATTGAAGATACATAATTGTAAATAAATGTTCATAAATAATTCAGTGTTTCTATTTTTTAAATCAGGAAATTTGTGCAGGCAGTTATGGACGTCTTTAACTTCAAGCAGACCTTTTGTTTGTATTTGGTTCTTTCGTTTATTCTGCCTTAATGGACAAATAAAGTGCCATACACATGTTCAGAGACTAGTCAGACTATGTTACCTGTTACCATATGGACAAAGCCAAGGTCGGCCCGCCTACCCCAGCCCAACTATTTAACCCACAGCACTTCAGCTGTTCGAGGGTCTCTTTCATCACCGGTGTTCCCTCTGGGGTTGGTCTGTAGGACATTCGGTCAATGTGCCGAGTTCTGTGACCCGTGACAGTTTCATCTGAATCCACTACCCAGCTAGACTGCCATGTGCTCAAGCGATCGACCGACAATACAAGTGATGATTTCTGCATTAAGATTCATGCACACACATACACAAACACTTTGATGCCTTGATTTTATAGTCCACATAGCAAAATTCTCTTTTGGAAAACTCCCAATCCAAATATAACATTCTAGTGGCTTTTCAGTTGAATCTATTCATTTATCAAAACAAATCATTACTGGAACAAAATGACATTGGTGCCACTAGAAAAAGGGACTATGGGTAATAGTTGTGTATCTATTTAGGGCTCCAGTGACCCCCAGACTTCCCTCTTCCCCAACCACCACTGTGGGAGCAGGGAAAGCATGAATCCCAGAGCTGAGACAGACAGTGAGAGGTAATTACCAGCCTGTAAGCCCTTGGGAACCTTTCTGAGTTTTCATACCTATGTTGGCACTGAACTGAACTGCATATAATTCAAATTGCACCTAAAAATGCTAGACCTCCCCCTTTTTTGTCGCTCCTTGCCGCGTCCCCGTCACCCCCCCCCCCCCATGCCTCTGTTCTGCC
>JAABNY020000043.1:4088048-4107019 GCA_015164015.2 Brevimyrus niger | reverse complement strand
GCCAGGGTGTGGTCGTAGTGAGCGGGCGTGCGAAAAGAGATAAACGTACGGGAGGCAACTTGTTATGGTGGGAGGGGGTGGGGGGGTGGGGGGGGGGGGGGGGGGGGGGGGGGGGGGGGCTTCTCTGCAGGCGTGAAACTGAGCAGAAATAAAGCCTTGGTTGCCATCTTGATATCTCCTCCACCGGAAAGGTGGTGGCAGCCGGGCAGAGGAGCCCCCGAAAATGGCACACTTCCGCCTAGCCGTGATTCACACCCCGGCTGCTTTCAGGGAGAGCCGCCATACAGCCCTCTCTGCCACACGGGCCCAGCCACCCCCCTCCACGACAAAACTCCGACCCTCCTGCCTGGCCTTTGATAAGCACTACGTCGTGATATCAGGTACAGACGTGAGCCTGACAAGCAGATTAGCCAACTATACGCTTCCCGGGTCATGTAATATCACAGTGAAAAACTCCTTGGCCGCCAGGAAGACTCTCTCTCCTTCTCTGTCATATTAGTCCTGAGCTGGAGGCCGATGAGGGTGGTCATCAGACAAAGAAGACTGCCTCCCTATAACCAAACAGGCTGCATTTGATTTTACAAAATACAGATGACTAGGGATTATGCAGTGAAACATTACTGTGGTAATGCACAACATAAATTGCAGGGGCAGGGGGAGCGTGTCCTGTCCATGGCTGTTTTGTATGCAAAGTGTTACGTTTCCAAACGTATAAAAAAAATCTGAGGTCTGTGAAGGGAGGCTAACATAATGGTGACCATGGCAACATAATTCTGAAATAGAACCCCTTTTGTGGGTGAGAATTCTGTCCTGAATGGCACATTTCCATGGGATTGCCAGGCCCTTGTTCTGCCCGTATAACTAGGAAATGGACCTATTGAGCAGAGCCCGGAGCTGGCTGAATGTATGGGTCTTGCATTATTGTGAGGAGTCCATAGGGGACAGACATAGAATATATTTTCAGCGGGCCTCGGTGCTGTGGAAGTGCACTGTGCGACATAAGACGTGTGTCCAATTTATCGTTATTTAGTAAGATTCAGGAGTCCCAGAGCTCTTGGCCAAAGCTTGGTAAACATCTTTTATGTAGAACCATATAAACACCTTGGTGAAACATCACCCATCATTCCAGCTCTCAAACCAGCATCTCCCCCAGGAACAACACACCAACCCCACTCCAGGGCCCAATACAATTTCCAGCTCCAGCAGAGGATGCTAAGCAAGCTTTTCTAGAAAATAAAAATGGGGAAAAAGACATGGCTTCTGAGGGGATTTGTTGACTGGTGCAATGTGTGGTGACACGCTGATAGGAGTGGCTTGCCACGGTCACCTATTTCCACGCTTTCCCGCTGTGTGCTGGTGAGGCACAGCTGGGCTCACGCCTCTGGGCACATCTCCCTGACCCTCCCCCCCACCACCACCATACAATACCAGGCTTAAATTGCCTCTTCACCCGAAAAAGAGTTCCCCTGATGTGTGAGTAAACACACTTGATGAAGGAATCCTAAGTCCTGGCATCAGAAGAAGGACTAATAGTAGTTTTGTGTAAAATCAGCTGCCAAGACAAACTTATTACCCACTCCCGTGGAATGCCATATTCACGTGGACGACCTTTCCGGTACCACAATAAAACCACTGATTCACGTTTTGAAGCCAGCTGTCCAATGAGCTGGTCCTGAAACATTTTAGCGCCTTACTATAAAAGGTGATCCATTAGATCGCTGGGCCACGGCAGGTATATTAAGACGTCACTACTGTGACACCAGGAATCGGGTGGGTGGAGTCTCAGGCAGAGGCTCGAAAAGGATTTAATTCAGTTTAGGGTTTTATGGCTGTCACAGTTACTAAGGATTGTTTCTAGCTAAGCTAAATGCCAAATGCTGTGAATAAAGGTCAGATCAGTCCACTTCCTTGCGTATTCTGCCTACAGGTGCAGTTCTGGTTGGGGTTCCATCTCTGGGCTGTGGAGGACATGCGGGGGTGGCTTTTTTACTATGGGTTTTGCTCTGTGTGTTCCTGGAGAGCCCGTTTCCACCATGCCCGATGACCGTTCTGCGGCTGAAAGCAGCTGCCCACCCATGCCAGCCTGGCTCTTCCAGAACTGGGAGTCTGTCTGCCTCTCTGAGAGCTGAGTGTCCATCTCCTAGCCAGGGAAAGCCATCCCAGCTAACACTAACCTGCTGCTGCCTCCAATTCAAGTCAGACCATTAAATAGAAGTCTCCATTAATGATAAACTATTATGACTCGATGCAGGATGACGACAGAGCGTATGTTCAGCTCAGTGTTGCCCTCACACACCACTGCCTTCTGCACCAGAGTAGCAAGCTAATGGGCCAAGATGGCCTTCAGTCTACTCGACCAACCAGAACATAGAGGTCTGCCGCTTCTGTTCCGGGTCACTCCCCCTCCCCAGCCACATGTCAAGCTGTCCAATGTGAACCGGCTGCCATCAGACCTCAGAAGCCACCATCAGACCACATACAAATAAACATTAAAGCAGAGACACCTTAGATGGACGCACAGACACGCCCCCAACATGTATGCTTATTCTCAGTCACAAGTAAATGCTTCAAGAGTACTCTCTGTCTTGGGAATCTTGTCCAGTTATTGAGGTTGATGAAGGGGAACTATTGAGCTTCTTGTCTTGGGAAAGTAATCCTGCCTTTTGCTGTTTTCCAAAGGACAGTGGTCTTTAGGAGATAATGAAGCAAAAGCAATGATCCCAGCCTCCAAGGAACACAGAACCATGGTGGTAGGTTACAGTACTGACACAAGATAATCACCAACAATTTGGAACAGTAAATAGAACAACACTAAAGAACATGTTTGATTACCTAACTTCACATAAAATACTATAATCTGCTGGATAACCAAATGTTCCCACAGCTCTGCCTTGAATCTCAGGGTTATTGTCCATTTTGAGGTAATGAAGCTAGCTTTTACCACAGGAGTGATCCCTCAATCATGATTGAGCCAAAATAGTCACGTGACACAGGTGGTTGAAAATGAATAAAATAGATGTGACATAAAATTTTCAAAATACACAGCTTGGCCTAACTTTAAATGTAACAATTTTTTTGTGATTTACATATATTATAGTGTGAAATGAAAAATTAGTTTTGTAACATTACTAACATAACTGAGAGCTCAACAGGCTGCACCTGCAGCAGGTTGGGGGGTTGGGGAGGGCGTAGATATCGTGTTTCTGTCTTCCATCTGTATGGCAGTTTCGATCTGTTTCACAAGCGTTACACCGTTACACATCTGTCAGGCATTTGAATTTCCTCAGTTGCGAGGGGGGGGGTCAGCTCAGCAGGACCCCCCTATCACCACCACAGGGACTTCCACATACAAGACTCAAGCACATTGTTTTCCAATATATCTAATTGTGTAAATAGACAAGTATTGGATTCTGAAAGTGGTGGTTATACGTGACAAATTTTTATGACTATTTTACAATCACAAGGTTAAGACTAGTCCTATACAAGCTCATAAGCCAGCTAACTAGATAAATAGGTAAAGTAGTTCTAAGTTTCGCTTGCAGGGCATTACGACTGACAGCACAGTTAAACCATGACAAAATCTTCATTACTAAACTCAGTAAGCCAGCGTGACCATGGCTGTGCCCTCAGCACTGGAGCTGGACGTCCAATTTGGGACAATTTAACCAAGCAATGAAAAGCAATCTGAAGTGATTTTTTATATATATACCAGACGTAAAACCCCTTCAGGGTAAATCTAGCAGAACGACACGTGCTTGTTATTCCATGCTGACCTTCGGGTACTACAGAAATGAGTGTGAAATAAAATAAATATTAGCATTGCGGATCTGTTGAAGGTCAGCGCCAGCGGCTGACAGGCAGAGGAACGGGGGCTGTCTAGCCAGCGATGTCCTCTGCGGTCGCCGCCCATTGAGGAAGAGCTGCCATCCATGTCCCCAGGCTCATGTGAGCTCTGTGTATGCTTGCCTTTCTATCTATAGATAGAAAACCTGGAAAAGCAGACATTGCAGGGACGTCCCCGTAAACCAAATACTTCAGGGCCTTAAAAAAGAAACAAAACATTTGGTGTTTAACTGTGGTTACCAAATGTAATGCTTTTTTTTTGTTTAAATGATATGGTGTGAATAATTGCATTAAATTGTTCAATGTTAAGTCCCCACAATGTCAGCACGTGTGTAAATGCCTGCATCTTTTCACGGGTCTTGGCTGAATATGTGGGTGTCCATGTGTATATGTATCTCCACACGGGCATTCATATGTAGGGAATGGAGTGAGGTGTCTGCTATACAGAGATTTTGGTTGCAAAGATGATACACTGATATTTCATACATTGCAAGAGGTGCTACAGTCTGCTGTAAACATGGAAGCCCGGTGCCTTTCCGTGGGCTGTTTTGTTTTGGTGGACAGCGAGGATTTGAGGGCTTAGACAGATGTCCTGATGTGGAATGATGCTTGTTGTTTTTATTCACGTGGTGATGGGGCAGGAGACTTAAGGGGTGCTATGTGGAAGGTGGGGGCTCCTACAGCTGGCATACTGGGGCTCTCCCTGCGGAGTAGGGGGGCACACTCAGTTACAGGTGGCGGACCATGACAGCCTGGCTCTGTGGGTTTTATCCAGATGGGGGGGGAGCAGATAGGAAAAGGGGAGGGTGGGTTTGATAACGCTGACTGCCTCCCAGGATGGGAGACAAACCAGGCTGTAAAATATTTAAAAGCACTTTCGGTGCCTCATGTTTGACTGTCAGGTAAGGGAACAGTTTGCTGTGGGTCCACTCCACTTAGCATGGAGGATGGTTTATAAAAGGAGTGTGGCATTCTCGTAAATATCGCCGCTATTTCAATACTTGATGCCACTGCATGACAGAGGCCCCCGATGTACACAGATTTGGGTGTAGATTAAATTATACCCACAAACAATGTCCCCGCTAAGTGCTAAATGTCTGGTCACTGGAGGCATATCACTGGTCGCTGAAGAATGTTACTGATGTTTAACTGTGTAAAGTTACACTGTAATTGCTTGTCCCTTATAGCAAGGCAACAGAGCCTCAGCTATTGACTTTCATAATACAACAGAGCTTCAGCCAGGGGAGTTGGGGAAGGGCTCTGTCATGGTGACTGCACACAGTGGACATGACTGGAAGAGACAGTGCGGCTACTGCGCTCACGTGACCCCCCCCCCTCCCCCCACGCCCATTTGCTGACATCGTCTGCCACAGGGGAGTTCCCCACTAGGTCTGTTACTTTATTAGTTTATTATGAACTCATCTCCCCATTCTTAAATCACATCACATCTCTGTGACATCTCAAAAACAAGAAAATCTAAGTGAAATGAGTCCTAATGCATTCTTGTCTGAAATGATAGGTACGGCGGGGACAGAACATTAATATCAAATGTCCAAATACATTTTTGGAGGATGCAAAAATAAGTGTGTAACAAATGGTACAATGACACATGGTGTCTGAGCAGATATTCAAATGCCATAATAAATAAGGAGTGCATAAGTAAAGCAACAATAGTCTCATAGCACCAGTGGATTTTATTGGTGCAGGAGGCCACTCTTGTCTTAAGTTCAATCTGTTAACACAATAGAATAGAATTCACATATCTTAGGGAAATTCATTTTTGGTTCCAATCTACTCTTGAATCTAGATTTGCTGAATTAGATTCACTTGTGTCCTCAACCAGGCTGTATTCTTTTCATCTGCTTGTTAAAGGACTGCTCACTTAAGTGATAACCTTTGAGAGCTGGGGCTCTTGACAATGCTACCTGCTCGGACCATTTCCCTAATTCCAAATCCATTGTCTGCAGTCATTCCGCAGGGATGAAAGCGGAAAAGGACCAGCAGGCTTATTCCGATATTCACTCATTCGCGGTGAGGATTGAAACACACCTCGCTATTCAGTCCCAGCATTAATGGGGGAGCGATTGTCTTCTTCTGAAGGGAGATGAGTGGAGTAGATAACTGATCCACGTCAAAGAAACTTTGAAAGCACAGACAAGGAGCTTTCATGAGGAGCTCCTCAGCTCCGAGATGGGTTTGGGGTCTGCATGGACACCTGCACCAAAGCCCCTTTCAGACATACACTGCCACCCTGAACATTACCCGGATGACGAATGTCCAAATCAGCAGTGTTGGACATTAAACGGACGTTATCCTGCTAGCTCTCTAGTACAAAAACCTGGTAATTTCCGTTTGAGCCCCACATGTAAAACTCCCTGTGACCAAGCATGTTGGTGAAGTATGCAAACATCTGCAGGTGAAGGAGAAGGGTCATTTACACCCCAACGACTACGGCTGAGTGGAGAGATGAGGACATTCGGGAACTTCTCTCAGTAAGGGCCGGCACCAAAATCGTCCGACAGATTCACAGAATGGCAAGAGAGTTGCATATCAAATTACAAACTAGCTACTTGACCGTAAATAAAACACTGCGATTTCTGCAGCATATTTTTTGCTCCATGTCCTGCCTCCTGCATGCACTACCCCTGTGCCACCCTCATCTAAACCAACTGAAATCTTTCTAGTATGTGTGAATGCATCTGACACGAACAGTCTCCAGTTCTGTGCCAACCATGTTTAAGAGCAACTCAAGAAAATGTCCAGACAAGATTCTCCAGGTAATGTCTAGAGTTAATGTTTTCAAATGAGTCCGTAAACAGTTCAGACATTAATCATCCTCAGTCTCTACCCTAAGAACGTTACTCCGTCTTAATTGTATGCAAGAATCCTTCCAGACAGTAGTGTGCAATGTATGCAGGCAGAGTGGATGTCCTATCCTGGTGTCCATTTGAGGCTTGTAGCATATGTAATTATCAGCTTCTGTTTCTCCTCCAGGAGACTGGTGCAGGGAGCTTGGCTAGGCATAACAGACAGAGAGCCCTATCTCTATCCTGTCTGTCTTTATCTCTCCCCCCTCACATTTTCTGTCTCCATCTGTCTACACCCCTGACCCCCAGCATGTTGCCGTGAGTTACCACGACAAGCCATTTCCCCAAGCATGACGGAGGAGAAGCCCAGTTTCCTGCTAATCCCAGATTCCCATTCTAACCTTTCCCGCCCTCTGCACCATGCCTGTCAACCTGACACTGTCTGCCCCTATGTGTTGGCTCCCTCTCCAATGCAAACTCAATGAGGTGAGTAGGAGGAAGAGGACCAAACAACTACACTGCGATCCAAAACACATTCACAAGGAAATTTAATTAATTTTGAGCTTAACGGTACATTGCATTTTGTTCATATGGCACGTGTGCATGACTAATGGTAATATAATTTTCCTTCCTTGACAACTCAAAGACAATCATACCCTCCAGTCCCAGCTGCACAGCTGGAGTTTACACTTCAGGGCTGCCAGATGGCCGGCTGGCTTCCACCGACATCTCACTGGGTCAGCTTAACCGCTATTTGCTCTGGGAGTGCGGCTGGTAGATGAAGGTGTGGGAAGATCCCAAGGAGTAGATGCTTCCCTGCCTCCATCTTTGCCCGCGGCTGCTTTCGGAGGGGTGAGGAAGGCACACAGCCGGTCCTGTGACTCCACCACCTAGGCCTTTCTTCCCTCCTGTGGCTCAGTAGCTGAATTATTGAGTGCTCAACAGCAAATTAAGGTGCGGGGTGGGGGGGGGGGGCGGGTGTGAGGGGGCGGGGGGGGGGGGGGGGGGGGGTGTTGCTGAGGCTGCGGACACATGTGAGCCTCTCGCTCTCTTCCTTTGTCACACACTGACACAGGCAGCTCCCAGACTCTGTTTGAACTCGATTAGGGCGCACAGAAGCTTCGGGAACATGCTAAGATTGTGAAAATTGTAATAACGTGGCTGCATTTGCCTTTAGCACAGTATCTTTAGTCGTGCTACATTTAGCAGGCTAGCAAGTAACCCCCCACAGAACCGAAGTGCAGATGAGGAAAAAGGGTTTCACGTATCTAAAATGGGAGACTGGGGTGTGTGGAGATCATGGGGGCCGAGCCGAAATCAGCCGATGACCCCACTCATTCAAAAAATCTGTCCCGATCTGCTTTTTTCTCAGCTATAGTAAACATGCCCAAACCATGCATCCAGTTGCCTTCTTGTGTACTTTCCCTGTGCTGACACCAAACCGGCCGTCTTGTTTTTGTTCCTTCCTGCTGCTTCTGTCACACACACACACTACCGTCCCCAAACAAGGTGCCCATTTCCTTCTCCCGTTTGTCTGTCACATGCTTCTGTTCACTGGCCCATCCCATACCGAGTATTACAGCAGACAAGAGCCACAGCCGCTTCTGCTCACGAATACATTCAGATTCAGTGTCGATGAACCCAGTAAAGCTCCATCCGCCTGGGACTCAGAAGAGAATCTCGGACAACTAATATATCTCAGGAGCAGTCAAGGATGAAGGTGTCTTCAATCAATCGATCAGCTTTAGGTACCTCATTGCCTCACTATAACAGTGATGGCAAAGAGTATTCTTTGTACCTTAATAAGACAATAGTAATAATAGTGCAATAGTACAGAAAAAAAATGAAAGAATGAAAAAAAGGAAGTGAAAGAAACTTAAACCCACAGTTCACATTGACTAAAAACCACTGCATTGCAGATCTTCAGAAGGCCCTGGGGATTGTGGGTAATCTGCAGCATCGCACAAACTTTCACAAATCCTTTAACTCCGGTTGTGGTGCGGCAGCCAGTTTTCTGAACACACTTGCACAATCATGAAATCAAAGGGTGTTTCCCGCAAAATCTGTTGCGACACCCCTCTGAGGATCCTGAGGTCAAGGAAGGTCACAGACTGAGAAAAGAGGATACTTCTGCCCTCTTCTGTCCAAACAGGTCAGAGCAGGACCTGGCTCATCCCAAGCTGGACCTGGCACAACACAGTTCTCCACATATCTAATCTGACCAGCCAGGCAGCAACAAGATTAATGGGCCAATTATGGACTGTCCTCCAGCCGGTTAAAAGTACAGCGACAAAATAATCACAAGCCCGACAAAAAGTCAGGCATGGGTAGCTCTGCTTCCCCTCCCCGAAAGTGACCTGATTAGGATGACTAGAACAGATGTTACGTTTTATGAATGACCAACACAATAAACCGAAAACATTTCTTCTCTAACGAGTCCAGTGTGATGCCTGTCAACTGACGAGGGTTTGGACGGGAAAGGCAATCTGGGGCTAATTAAGTGAAGAAGCAGGAAGACAATGCGGTAAGTTGGATCCTTAACAAAAATTAAATTCACCATAAAAAATGTGAATGTGAAAGGATGCAAGATAATGCTGAGGTAAATGCGTTTAATGTATCTCACGCTCATCGGCCCAGAATGTAGACATAATCCTTCAGATATCACTTTTTAAACGCTTATAATTCTCAACACACTCTATCCCCTTTTCCATCAGAGACAACATTAAGGGCACATTTAAAGAGCATGATTTTGAAAATGTGATTTTCATCTATCTATGTACGCACACACAAACACACACATACACATATAGACATGTGTCTATTTATCTATTTGTCTAATCAAGCTGAGGATCTGTTTCACCAAAAGATGAGCTTTGAGGAGCACCGGTTCTAGTCTGCAGGGTGCCTGCCGCCCCCCACCAGCACATGATGACACTTCTGCAAATTCTTAAAGGAAAAATCAAGGGGGTTTTAATCGTTAGGCAAGAGTTCAAGGAAGTCCTCGTCCTTTAAATGCAGCCCGGATTTAAGGTGACCAGGTGTGCACGTCTGAATCCTGGGCTACTGCTGCTGAAAACAACCATACACACACACATGAACACACATCACCACTCAAGGGCTGTTCTCCTTTAAAAAGTGTGTAGAGCCGCCAAAGAGAAGCCTTTGAAATGAATTAAAAGAGCCTTGATTTCCCAACAGAGCCTCAAAAGGACCCGAAGAAAAAGGGAAATGTCTTTACCAGCCTTGATGATAACCTTTTTTCCAGTGCAAGCGAATGTTAGCGCTAACGTGTCATTACTTCGTAGTTACTTCAACAAGACAGAAAGTGTCGTTTAATAAAAATTCAGCAAGTAGATTTACCCCTTCAATATTCTCAAATTTCCATTCTTTTCAAGCACCATCAGACCAAACTTCAAGCTTCGACCGCCCGGCGTCACTTGCACACTGAAAGCCCCGCGTTGGCAGCTGCGTGAGGTGATATATTAACAGCAGGCATAGAACGGTGTTCAAGCAAGAGAACGCAGCAGCACCACATGTGGCAAGTATCGTGTATTACAAGACGGGAGCACCATACAAGCCGTGCGGCAACTGTAATGAAATCTCAGACTGTTTATTTGTCAGAGATATGTCACTTTTGCTACAACCTATTTCAAAAACTCGTACCACTGATAGTCTGTTTTTTGGTCTTTATCATCTGTCTGGTAAAACCACATGCCTCGTGTCCAGTGACCCACAGCGAACACCCAAAACCTAAATGAAATGAACATTTAATTTTTCCCCTGGATCTCGCTGTTTTTCTGAGAAGCAGAAAGGCAGAGTCTTGACGAGACTTCGGATTTGTTTGATGGAATTATTCTCTGAAATCAGTTGTGAAACAGGCATTTTGAGCAGCCACATTGATAACCTACCACTATAACCCTCCCCCAAATGACATTACTTATACATTCCACAAGGAATGTGCTATTTGCTGAAATCATATGAGTGACATAGAATAATTGACAGCTGTCAGAATAAACAGCATGTTATCCACTACATATAACATAAGGGAAAAAAACTGACTAACCTCGGTATTGTCTAGCATCATCTAGTCTGACTCATTTAAAAATCACTCAAAAAAGTGGCAACATACATATTTATAGTCCTTTGAGTGAATAGGTTGTGGTGTTTTCAAACATGACTTATTGTCATGGAAGCCCACTGTCCTGGGCTGATGTCATCTACACAGCAGAATAAATCATATGAAATGATTTTTGAAAGTCAGATAAAACACAAAAGCAAAAGTATTATTAGTGCAAGCCTGTCAAAGCCTGAAGGTCTATGGACCTGGTCTTCTGAGGTGCGACCATTCAAGCGCATTTTAACAGCCTCAACATTAAAAAGTGAAAACTGCAGGATCAGACCCTCGAGTGCTGGATTTTGAGTGTAGATCTTCTATAGGAAATGAGCTGCATGGTTACACTGTAGCATAGGGGACCTCCGGGGTGGAAGGTTCCATTACACTGGCTCTGCTTGAGAAGAAGAGGGGGCATGATATTGGCTGAAGCCCGAGTAATTTGTTCAGCTCAGCAGCCAAGGGAGCGTCATTAGATGCGTCTCCCTGGCCTGGACTGAACCACATGAAGCTGGAGGAAAGTTACAATCATCTCTGTGTGTTTTTATCTCCCCTGTCACAGAATCATCCAAAGAGAGAGAGCAGAAGGGGAGAAAAAAAGTGGGGAGAGGAGTGATGGAGACAGAGAGAGAGTCAGGTGATGGATGTCCCAGCTCCACTGGACTCCATGCTGGAGTGGTAATGGTTTCTTGCGAACATGACCCACATGGACATAAGGCTGTGGCTCTCCTGAGGTGGTCAGACGTGAGCAGTAGGTTGCCTCACAAACAGTGCTGGATAATAATAGATTGGGGTGGGAGAATGTTACAAGAAACAGAGAAGAGGCAAAGGGGCTATGTAATGACTGCTCAGCTCCATTTCATCATCATATCATTCCACTGTCATTACTAATGGGTCATTTCCTGCCCTTTTCAGGATTCCACTCAACTGCAGGAGAAGGAGAGATAGCAGCTAGTACTTCATTGTGTGGAACAAGTGAAAAGAACAGCAGATAACACCTTCTACAGGGATGGTGGCAGCCAGGGTCTAGCACCTCTTACTCAGCATAGCGATGAGAGGACATCTCGGGTTTTCAGAATACTTCTTGAGAACCTTGACACCTGAGTGGCCGGGCCGACACAGAGGCCATCAGCGGACCAATTTGCAGAGGCGAGGAGTGTGTGGGGCACAGTAACGAGCATGGCAGCCCCCATCTGGCTGCACTGCCATGGCGGCCAAGGGGGAACAGACGGCATATAGGACAAACAGTGTCTGGTGTTTTGAGGCAGCAGTGGAACATGGACACACACAGGTAAACAGATTTGTACCCAAATCATTTATCAGAAAAAGCCACAAACTTACGCAAAGCATATCAATGCCAATTCCCTCCAGTGCCCTTGATGGGATCAGTGAGGGGTTTTTCTACACAACCAAGGGCTAGAGCAGCCCGGCATGACAGGTGAGCCCGGGTTACAGGCTCCAAGGGAGGACATCCTGAGGTCACGTCCATCTCCAACCTGGAGTTTTAATGAGGAATAGCTGAGCCTGGCAACAGTCTGTAAGCAAGGCACACTCTACATGATCATGAAACTAATCTCATTTCAGCCGGACTCTCCTGCCCCCCCGCTACACCACCACCCTCCATCAAAGTCACTGACAGGAAGCAGCTTTAATGCTCCTGACAGATCCTCTTTTTCTCAGCAGTGTTTCCTCTTTTTCTCAGTATTTTCCCAGTGTCCTTTTCTCAGACGTATCAACTCCAAGTGTTCATTCTTTAGAACACTGGTGCCGTGTTTTCTTTTGTGGAAGTGCCTGATCATTTGCTTGTGTTGTGTTACTTCTACAGTCCATTCCATGTGTCCCTGCCTGCTCCATCCTGCCAGACCTCAACCGCAGCCGCACGGCATAGGCGGCCTTGGAATCACGCCTGACAGCCAGTCACAGAACGCCAGCTCCAGTCCAGAATGAGCTTGACAAACGACATGCTCCTGTTTTTTTTCCAAGAAAACGAGATCTCATAGGGTCTGCATGTCACTGTGGGAATGCTGAGCACTAAAGCTTAATGCTTCGCTAAGTTATGATTCAGACATTCACGTATACCTTAATGGGCCATTTAACAAACCCACACATGTTTTGTCTGAAGAACACCATGAATTGAATTGCTCTGCTGAGTCACCATTTCAATGCCAAACCTACAAACAAGCACCACAGCAACCCTTCACAAATGGTGCCCAAAATAAATTCTGGATTTCCTTATTTGCATTTGGTTACAGAGCCGGACCCTTGAGACATGATTAATGTAGAACCACATCACCGGACTTGTGTAGGAGCCGCTCGGGCAGGGAGTTGATACTGTGCTGGTACCCTGACTTTCGCCGGAAAGCTGCAGCGAATTGGAAAATCAGAGACAATAATTATGAGCAGCAGAGGTGCCAGCTGGAGACTGGGCCATGCTAATGAGATCCATTAGCACCTATCGCGTAAAAAGGAGAGATAAAATGCCTGTATTACGGCGATTGCTGTTTTCCAGTGGAAACTAGGCACCGAGCATCCCTCCTTTTCCCCTAACAACAAGGATGCTGGCCCTGTTTACCAAGAACTGCTCGATGGAGCTTAAAAGCTGAGGATTTATCTCCGCCATGGATCCACCTCTCCTTCAAGAGCCTCAAGAGTTCCATCGCACTCATTCAGAAGGCTTGCAACATTCCACCAATAAAATGCTGGATGTGCTTATTCAGTTTATCCTGGAAGCCAACTGCCGCAGTATAGCATAGGATACCATCCATCGCAACGAGGCCGCGGCTCACCAATGGTCCCCAACTGCTTATTTAATTTTATTTTTTGAAGAGTCCTTGTTCTGCTTGGCATGCAACACAGGCAACGAGAGCTAAGCATTTGCTGAAAAAGCGAGAATGATTTACGGTCCTTTTCTTCTGAGAGTGGAGACCCTCCTGGGCAAGTCATTAAACGTTTTTGGCAGAGACAAGAGGAACCTCTTCACACTCAATCCAAATAGCAGGAAAAGAACTCTCAATGGGCTGGTGTTGGCCTTTTAGTGAAGACATTTTAACCCCCCTCCACCCACCCCACAAAAGCACATTTTTATTATTCACCTCAGTACCACCCCATCTCCAACCTACCCTTACAGAAGGGTCAAAAAAAAAAGTGGGTGTGGAGAGTTTTGCAGTCCTGAAGCTTCACAGCCCGTTAATTGTGACCATGGGGGTGGGACATGACAGAAGGTGGTGGGAAGCAGCTTTTCCTCCATTGTTAACGCTCCAAAAAGAAGGGGTGTCATCATTTTCCTCTGTTCCCATTGTCTGTTGAGCGCGCAAGGAAGACTCAGCAGAGATCCACAAAGCAACGTTATTCCACTCAGCCACTGTCCACACAATACACATGTGCAATCTCAATTTTTGATTGTTTTCCTTTTTCCTCCCTGCCCCGATCTTACTCCTTAAGATAAACGTCTGATCCGAGGCTCACTTCGCTATATACGAGGGCAGGACTTCGATCAGTTTCCTGTCACATAATCAGCAAAGGAATTTTGATTTTGGCTTAGCCTCTGCCACACTTCAGTAAAAGTTTGACTCCTGGCTGCCGTTCTAAGCAACCAAGGGCAGAAAATGTCTACATGAATGATAAAGACGTCTTTCTTAAAGGATCTGGATTCAAGTTCAAAGAGACGGCTCTGTCTCCTGAGTTTTAGGTCTGCAGGCCCCTGGGACCCATCAGCGTCACCACAGGGCTCGTGGCACCGGCTACTGCAATGCTGTTTGTAGCTTCATTGTCAATGCAGAGCAAGTCAACAAAGATTAAATTCCTCGGGGGTGGCGATTATTACTGGAAGTAATATTTATCAGAGGAAGCGGGACACATGGGCATAATTGACCGCTAGGCTTGATAACACACGGCAGTGTTGTGTGAAAGGGGAACCAGGCTGTGACATGCGGCTGGTATTTAGCAGCACGGCTGGGGGCGCCGGGATAACACTTGCTTATTTCCCTCAAATGTCAAGCATAAGCAAGCAGAAAAGCACACCTGCACCCCCCCCCCCAAATCACATAGCATCATCCATTCCCATGCACACCCCAGCGAGCAAAAATGGTTTGGCTCAGGCTAGGCGGAGTCTTTCAGCGAGAGAGAAAAAAAAAACAGCATCCCCCACTGTCTAAAAGCTCACTGATCGGTTTAACTATGGAAAAAAGCTAACAGATATTCCCGGCAAAGCCCAGGGGATATAATACTGATGCTCGGTCTGCTGTTGCACCCAAACTGACATTAAGCCTTTTCGCACAGAGTCAGTGCAGGGCTGCTCTAATTCACTTTCAGGCAGGGGGGAGCAGCTCATTTGGGCTATGGTGCTAATCCAGCTTGAGAGTGTCATACAGCGCGTTTCGGAGGCCTGGCATGACACACTGCGAAGTATTAATATAGGCGGCGTGTTTGACACCCCGGGGTCAGGGGGAGTACTCACGTCGGCAGGCGCCCTCCTCCTCCTCGAAGCCCGGCTTGCATACGCAGCGGCCGATGGGCACCAGCCAGCCCCCGTCGGCACCGCAATACATGCGCGGCGCCTCCAGCTCCTCGGCGTCGGTCACGCAGGAGCCGCGTACTTCCACCAGCGCCGAGTCTCCACCGGTCACTGTGTCGGGGAACTGCGCCAGATTGCGGACAGCCAGCGGGCAGCGTTTGTAGAAGACGCGCACGGAGACCAGGGCAATGCAGGCGCCCACGTCCTGGAAGGCCAGGTAGAAGCCCTTCTTGCTCAGGTTGCTGATGTCCCGCACCTCCGTGTTGAGCTTCATCACCCGGTCGCCCACGTCCACCTGCGTGAAGCTCTCGTCGGCGGCAATGGTATCGATCTTGATGAACTGGCTCTCACGCACATGCCTCAAGTTGGCACTGTTAGACTCATAGTAGTACATGTTGAATGTCTCCTTGCAGGTGCCCGGCACGCCTGGCAGGCTGTTGCAGTCGCGCAGCGTGAACTTGATCTCCACGTAGACGCGGCGGGCGCCCTCGCGGGCTATGTGCCCCGTCCGCAGCCAGTTGTTCTGGCTGGCCTCCATCACGTTGCACACCTGGTAGGTGCGCATGGGCGTGTTCCTCTCGTCCATCACGCTGATCTCCTCCCACTGTGGAGACAGGGATGGCCGTTAGGGACCCACGGGCCGCCACACAGATGCCATGGCAGCCAGCTTGAGTGTGAACTGACACGGGTGCGTGTGTTTGCTCATGCGGCATGACGGACGAGCTCGATTTAAATGCCGCTTATCATGCACGTGCTCTGGCCTTATGCCACTAGAGCTTGGGATGAGGCCCCTGAATGCTGGCTGCCCATTCCCAGCCTTCTCGACTGCATTCAACAGAAATGCTCTCATGAAAAGTGAAAACGATATCCTTCCCCTAACTAAATAATTACCCAGATGTGCTAGTGAAACCGCGAGCGTGAACATGTGATTCTCAGCAACAAAAGGAATATGCATCGCCAAAATGAAAAGGAACGATTTCAATCAGAACAAAATCCAGAACTGAAATAGGGAACGGCGCTCGAACCACCTAGAGCTTACATTCGCTTATTTGAGGCTTCTTCTCTGCAGCATGCGAGCCTGTTCTTATGTGAGGAACCATGTGCGGGAGAAACACGTGTCAGCTCTCCCGCTCTGCAGTCAACATCTGGGGGCCCCGTGATCATCGCTGCATGCTGTTACCCCCGGACGAGATGCTAATTCGCCTTGACTGCTGTATAATGGATGTGATGCAAGAAAGGTTGGGGGTGCAGGGAGGGGGTGCAGTGCTTCTGCTGCAAGTTTTGACAAAAATGTTTCTTGACGTACAAATAACCTTGCACAACTTCCATGCATTATGCATCATGTTTATCATGATGTCGGCCGAGGAGATTCCAGGGCTCCAGGTTCTGTTTATTTAGCAGGCAAATCGCTGCCGAGCTGTAAGACTAATTTAGACACCGTTCTCATTCCTGGGATGTTTTAATTTCGTTATAAATGCTTCCTGGCCTGAGATGGATCACTTTGGCCTGGTAGCCATTAGAATGGTGTTTCTTTTAAGACCAGATGTTAAGCAGTCCCCACTATTCTGGGGAAACCGCTGTGCAAAACACTGGTTGTGGGGAGATTTGTTTTCTTTTTTTGAACTGGCAGGCAGGTGAATAAGTGACCTTTGCACAGTCGCTTCACTTTGAGCTGTAGCAGATCAGACTAATGTATGCCGAGGCCAAAGGTTGCTGCTTGTTGTGGCCAATTGGTGAGAACTTTCCTGATGGGTCCCAGCCCTGAAGTGAAATAAAATGACGCTGCTTGGACAGAAGGGAAAGCTTAGGCACTCACCAGCCCACGCTTGGGGTTTGATCTTTAATTAGGGGCTCGGCCAGGGGTCTGTCAAATGCTTCTGCCATGGAACTCAGCTTGGAGCGGTAATTGAATTTCAGACAGCGCGATTGCTTTGAAGCCCGAGTAAATATGACGGTTCGGGGACTCGGTGAAACTCTTCACTGGCTCATTCTCATTTCGCTGGCCAGTCATTCAGCAGTTTGAGGTACTTAAGCATAATTGGCTTTAAAACCCCAGAGAACGTCTGCTTTACCCTTGCAACTGAAGGGTAAATGGTTTACCTGACTTTTCATTGACCATGCCGTCCAGCCCCTAGATGAATGCTGTTGATCATCTCAGAATCCAAGGCAAACACTTAACATCTGGTTGCGTAGAAAGCCTGTCGTGCTTGATATGACCTGTGGGACCACTGGCCTGTAGAGAAGCGTATTCACAGGAACGGCCAGCTCCCCTTCCCCACCCAACCCCAGGCACCTCACGCTCTGAGGTCAGATGTCAAGGATCAACAACATAATCTCCTTGAATTAAATACAGACATTTGGGCTGTGCAGAGAATGGTAAAGGGGGGGGGGGAATTGAGCTATAGCTTCCTGTTTCAGTAATTTCTTTCCATGTGCCATTTGTTTATGTCAAGACCTGTGCGTCACGCCAAGGACAGTATACATAGCCTCCTTATCTCTTGTCTCTTTAACATTGTAGGACTTTGTAGGTTCCCAGTAGGCACTAACGCTGTGCCTCTTAACTCAGTTTGTGGCTCTTACTGGGCACCCCTTGATCATCCTTCCCGATCTTGGCCCTTCAGTCCAGCACCCATCTGCCTACGTCCTTCTTCAGGGACTGAGGATTGGGACAGCTCCCCAGAACTCCTCCTCTTTCCCCTGTAATGTGGTAGGCTTATACCATACGAAGAACCATCTACTGCCACAGCTATTAAATGATTTGTAACCTCAGCTTGTCTCTGGATTTAGCCGCTAAGAGGTGGTGCCCTGCCTCCCCTCTCCCCTTGTTTTACACGGCATAACGTGGAGCCATCTGATACCAGTCCCGACAGCTCAGCTGAATCATTTAATAGGCCGCTCTAAAAACCCAAAGATTGATTTTCTTTAAAGCTCAGTATGAGTTTTACTAACTTGATTATTTTTAGGTCACAGTGGCTGAGTCATAAAGAAGATGAAGTTACCACTCCCTCTTTAAGGCACGTCGGCCCCCAGCTGCCGGAGCTGGTGGGACCTCATTAGGAGACTCGGCCACTTTCTGCCGGCCCGATAAACAGGAAGTACCGTTGGGCTGTCTCAGTATGCATTTGAGGGAGACGTGGTTCAGCGTGCGTGCAAAGCATGCTGGGATGCGCATAGTTTTGCCTATCCCACATCGGACTCTGATTTGACTGGAAGCCCGGAAGGGTTCTACCTTGCACATAACCAGGAAGTGCGGATTTCAAGCGGTACTGCCAAGGCAAAGCTACCGATGGCAAGATTGGCCGTGAAGATGGCGGACATGTGATTTACTGCTGCCGCACACGGACTGGTGATGCGGTGAAGCTGGGGTCCACACGCAGTGACGCAGTGAAAATAGCGGCCCTTGGGTGGAATGGGTGGTGGATAAGCAGGGACGCCTTTGCACTCAGTGGCTCTGCTTTACGCACGTATGCCTATGGAAAGGGGCTGCCCGTGGGTGGCGAGGCGGCAGGGTTTGACGGCGGTACTCACCCCCTCCGCAGGATAGGCCTCCCAGCCCAGGTCACCAAGAGCAGACATGGAGTCCAGTAGAGTGACTGGGAAAACAGACCGGGGGGGGGGGGGGGTACAGGGAAGGGGGGGAAATGACCAATGAATTGTTCACGCCAGCACAAATGGCAGTATCTAAATAAGAAGGACG
>JAABNY020000043.1:4048136-4069956 GCA_015164015.2 Brevimyrus niger | reverse complement strand
TATATTTTTTTTTTTTTTTTTTTTTAATGAGGTTGAAGTTCTTCAGTGATGGGGGTCGTTGGGTTTGTAAAATTGACACAGCAGACAAGCCGGCGAAGCGGTAAAACTCTTCATCTAAAATGATTGTTCCTGGATCGCTGGTTTCTTTGATCTGACGTGAACCATAAAATCGTCGCAAGCGGCCGGCAAATGAAGCTGCTTATTGACTGCAAACCGGCCCCTGGGCTGCTTTCTCTCGCCAAGCCGACGCCGCCCGCATCCTTCTGCTGCCCAAGTATCCGCCTGGAGTGTCAGCGCCGTTTAGCAGACCTATGTTATGTAAATGTCAGTATTTGGATAACGAGGGCAATGAAAACACCCCCATTTCATTATAGGTGCTGGGGAAAGGAGATGGTACGGAGTCAAAGTGACAATGCAGAGACGTGATGACAGGCTGGGGACGACAAAGTTAGTCCATTAGTGCATGAAGTGTGACCAGGTTGACCGTATAAATAACGAAATCATGCAAAATAAATGAAAGGGAAAAAATCGTGGGGCTATTAAGATCGCTTCCTCCTAAAGTTTAATTTATTTTGTGTTTTTTTTTTATATATTGCTGGCTATAAAACCCTAAAATGACCACAAATTTGATCAGTGTCGATTTTTATTTTTGTTTTGGCTCTTAACAAGTTCCCCAATTTCTGTCTAATGTGGGAGAGAGAGCTGACGCAGGCGCTTCCTCCTACCGGCATGTGACAGACGTGCATGAAGACCCTCAGCAGCACGTGCGGCAGCACCAACACCGTAAATTACCGGGAGCCTGGCTAAAAATAGTGTATCGTAAGCAACTCTAAAATACCAGCTCTTCTACATATAAAAACTGAAAATAGGGAGTGAGTCCTTTATAATATACCTGTCAGACTGCTCCACTATCCAGGAGCCTTAGACCTAACTGCCTGCAGTTCTTTTATTTATTTGAGGGATTACAAGTACTCTGAGCTCTACCAAAGATAAGCGGCCAGGGGATGTATGGATGGGGGCAGGGAAGGAATTACAAGGCTGGCCTGCCTACTGTGTTCTGGGTCGCATGCATTAATTAAGCTGACTAATTACCAGTTGGATAAACAGGGGACTGACCTTTCAGTTTCAGTGAAAATTTATTCAGTCCCGAAGCCAGTGAGCAGACATTATGACACATGTAATGCAATGATACTTTCAGCTTCTGGTGGTTGGTTACAGATCTGTCGCAGCAGGTCATTGCAATATCTCAGCGTGCTATAGGCGAAGAGACGTGCTAGTCTCCTCTAGGTTTAGAGAAAATTTCTTAATGCTTCAGAGATCCGGGAGGAGTGGTGCTAGATGGGGAGTTTAACAGCAGTCTTAAGAGGACAGGCTTGTGTTGGAAATGACACCTAAGCTGACTCAGTAGAACTCGGGCTAAGGAAGGCAGGAGCTGTCAAACAGGCTGTTGCATCAGTGCCCGCTTCGTCCAGGGAACAGAGCTTCAGGTTTCACGGGCAACTTACGGATGGAAAATTCCCGGAGTCTGGGTGTAAGGTCTTCAAGACCGACTGAAAGTACATGGAAGTGATGCTGACCGTGAGGGCCAAGGAACTGGCATGGGACTCGAACCCATGCAATAGCGATGAACAGTCAGTCAAGCCAAAAAACAGCGCTATGTGCAGAAGTGTAACTGACTTTCCTGCATCAGAGAATAACTGTATAACTTCTATGACTCATGCAGGTTTTAAAAATTTAAATGAGGACTCACTATGGATATGGCTTATTGTTGTGTCCCATGAGGGTCTTAAGTGTCATAGAAACCACCTACTGAATTTGGGGTGCGTGGTCAGACAAACCACACCTTGCTGGGAACTTAAAATTTTCCAATCATAACTCCCATTCCCATCTGATACGATTGACAAATAAAGAGAAAAAAAAATTGGACTCTTTTGTTCCGTGACACTTGTAGGCCTTTTAAGATCCACAGAAACTTGAGCCTTTGTGCTTGAAAGGGAAAAGCGATAAGAGGAGTGAGTCTTCCTGCTCCATCCAGAACTGGAGTGTGCAGAATTTTAAAGAAGGCCGTCTGTGAGCGGGCGGTAGGAGTGCAGCTCGCACGGCCTGGAACGTAACCCCCTGAGTCATGTTTATTCACCGTAAAATATGACCTTAACTTGCTTTTCAGTTTAACAAGGACCATCTCCTTGTCAGCAATTATTGCAACCTTGAGCTTTTCATGAGATGGGGAGTAGGCTGAGTCTGATCCAGCCTCGGAGCAGAAGCAGGCTGTTCTGCCTGGGCCTGTACCAGCTTTGTTAAGTGCTGCATTGGTGTGGAGGCCTGTAAAGCGGGAATGCCGATATGGTTCATAGGTGCTTTACTGCAGTGGAGCTGATTTAACTAACTGCTGGTGGGCAGAATGGGTTCCCAGCAAACACACGCACGTGTGTACACACACACACACACACATGTAGGGTAAACATATCCTTATGGGGGCCTCTCCTTCATTTCAATGAGAAAAATGCTAACACTAACTATGACAACCTTAACCCCTGCCCTAACCATAACCATAAGTAAGCAAACAAAATACAAGAGCTTTTGCATTTTTGTTTTTTTTTTTAAAACAGTCACCGATTTGTATAGAATAGTTTTCCCTTATGGGGAAAAAAATGGATATTTATCACATTATGGGGACATTATGTCCCCATAAGGATAGGTATACCCACGCACACACGCGCATGCACACACAAAGCACAAAGGTCATGAGTGCCTGCAGTCGGCAGGTCGCTCGTACACAAACATGTCCCTGTCCGGGAATCCAGGGGGCGGAGCCTCAGGGTCTCCCCCACTCTAGACACGCTCCAGACACGGCCCGGCTATCTCTGGTCAGGCTAGTCCACCTTCTCAGAAGACCAAAGGGGAGAGAGTATCGTTTTTTTTTTTTTTTTTTTTAATCCATTCGGACAGTTAAATTAAGCTGTAAGCATCATGAGGTGCTGGGAGTAGAGGAATCTAAGCGAGATCTCCAGAGGGGTGCAGCAGAGAGCTGGGTAGAGTAGTAAAGCAGAAACATACAAAATGTTTGTATATAATGTCATTAGCTCAGTATTGCCTTATAAACTGCATAACCTCAACTTTCCCTGTATCTTTTTTATGCTGGATATCCCCCCCCCTACCCTGCCCCCCAGCTCTCACTAACCACAATCTCCTCCCATGTCTTTAGGCTGGGGCCAAATCGCTTTCACTCTGCGAGGTTCGCTTAGCAAACTAATCACCTTTCCACTGAGCCCATTATGCAAATGACAACAGTCGTTTCGACAGCCATAAGTCTGCTAATGGTAGACAATGCCAGTCCATTGTTTCTCGCCGTATCCCTCCCCGTGGATTAAATCCCGTCCAAGTTCCACAGATACCAGTGGCTGGAGCTCCAGACCAGGATGGACCTCTCCAGACCAGGATGGACCTCTCCAGACCAGGATGGACCTCTCCATCACGCTTGGCGTTTGCCTCAGTCTGCAAACTAGTCACAGAGTATCGAGAATGCCCTGATGTCCGCCATCCCTTCATGTTAGGCTGTCTGATTGAATGTTACAAAATATTTTTGATTTAACAGTTAATCATGACCATTTTTGATCACTTTAACATTCATACTTACTTCAGAGTGATGGCACCTCTTAACGGCTCTTAAAAACAACCGATCAGCAAGACACCTCAAATCTCTAGGGCTGCGGGTCCAATTTCTGCCTGACTCTGTCCTCCCTGGTTATGTATGGGCTTCTGGTTTCTTATCACAGTCTGAAGACATGTGATCTAATTCAACTGGCGTTACTAGCCCGCTCTTAGCATGTTTACTTTTGCATATGTTTACTTGTTTTATTACTTTAAAAAAAATGGCAATATGTGCACGTCGTTGTAAGTTGCATTCGTTGTACATCAGGGATAGTCTATATGTGCCACTCGATGGACTGATATCCCGTTCCGGGTATACTTAGTACCCTCTTTCTCCTGGTATTGGCTCCAGGATAATCACAGAACTACAGGCAGAGATATATTTTGACGGGGTCCTCCTCAGTAGATTTTGCCCACTCGTTATTTTAATTTAGGGCTACGTACCTGATTGGATAGGGGGTTAAAGGAAACGGTCAGAAAACAGCGCTTTTGTACGTTATTCCTACACAAGAGGAGCTGTTATTCCTACACCAGCACCAGCCATGTTGTACTTCAACCAGCAGGTGGCAGTATACATATGAGTGTTTCTGTGGTTACTGTTGTTTTTAGCCTAACAAATGAGAATTGCTCCACTTGATATGACAAGCACAACCATGTGACACGGCAATTGGGCAAGGAACATCACGTTTATTGGGGGGGGGGGGGTGATGTCAACACACAGGAAAGGCACAAATAAAAGGCAAAAAAAACGAAAATTAAACTTGGGAACAGAATAAACTAACAGTGCTTAGATAGTGTTTCGGGATCTGGGTTCAGGTTTATTTTTTGCATGAAAGAACAGAGCATGTCTTTTTGTAGCTTTAGTCATGAACGACACATGAAGTGAATCCGGACGAACAGCCGCACTCACCTTCCTCTTCCTCCCAACAGGACCCCTCCTGCCTCCTGTTACCTCATCAACAAAATTCTTGAAATTAATATAACTCTGTGTTGCACAAGATTCTCTTCCTCTCTGCAGCTATTTAGGTCAATGCGGGACGAGCACAAGGAGTTAAGAAACCAGGCTCGCCTCAGCGCCTTCCGGGGCCTCACAGCACTGAAGACGGCATCACAGAGGCTTGTGTTTAGCCAAGTAAACAGAGCTTTTGTTCTTCATTGTCTCCCGCTATCTATCTTTTTCTGCAAACAGCTCAAGTTAAGCGCAGTTTGGAGCTTTGAAATATAATTTACAGGCGTCGCGCTGCAGGCCTGCAAAATGTGCCAACCTAGTTTCCATCTCAAACGGCGGCCGTGGCTGAATCTGCCAGTTTGTCAGTCCTCATTCTGTCTCTGGTGGCCCGTTCTGATTGACGTATTTCACAAGGTGGTGACTCACGGAGAGTGCCATAGGTGCAGGCTGTACCATTGTGATTACCATGAATACAAAAAAATATATATATTAATAATATATACAAATATACAAATACAGGAGGGTTACAGGAGTTCATGGAATGAAAGTTTCTTGTGACACCATAGAACTCTGAGTTGTTAGTCACCCTCCTATAATAAAATGATACATTTTCATTCTAAATGTTGCATGTTCGTGAGTATGAGCATATAGAATGTTGACAGACACATGCACTGAATACTGGCTTTAATATGATGACACCAATGGCGATACAAATGGTGATTTCTGCATCAATGTCCACAAGTACAAAAACGACACAATAAGTATCCCTGCTTATCTCAGTGGACTGTCCCATGGCAGCTGCTTAGAGCTATTGCAGTATATTAATTTCTATTCATTTAAGTCAAGGAAACATTTGAATCGTAATCTTGTTGAGTTGGCGAGAGGCTATTTTACTGAGTTTTAACTTTATTATATTACCTGTAGAAGTTTAACTATTGAAGGTAACTTTAGTTAGTAAGATGTTGCGTGGAGCTGCGTGTCCCAGATGCTGAACGAAGTGCAACTGCAGGTTTGTAGCTTCAGATGTTCAGAATCACTCAAGTTCTTTGTCTCTGACTGTCATCGGGCGAATCTGAAGTTTTAGTTCTCTGATGGAACAGAAGTGTAAGAAATTTGACTTTGTGAAAGGTCAACAAATGATGGGCAGCGCATCGCTGATGAACTGGATTGCTAACATGAGTAGCTATCGAAATATTAAGCCTGATTCTTGTAGAGTGATTTCACGGTCCGGCCCTTCGGTGCGGTGCTTACCCCAGCCTCTCCACAGACACTGGCTGACCCCGTTTTCTCAGTTGTATGTTTTTTTGGATACAAGTATCTGCCAAATATATACAATGTGTTATGTAATGCATTACATTGTGGGGACCTGTTATTTCAACGTTATGGGGATCAGTTTTTAGGTCCCCACAAAGCTCTGTGAATGCAGTCAAAAAAATAAAAATGCCAAAAGTCTCATATTTTGTTTGGTTACTTATGGTTTAGGTTAGGGCTGGGTAGGGGTTAAGGTCATCATGGTAGGATTAGGGTACTTCCCATAGAAATGATTAGAGAGTCCCCACAAAGTTGTGTGTGTGTGTGTGTATGTCTGGCAGAGTGAGGTCATCAGCCACTAGCTTGCTCCACCGCCACTGAACCCAACCTCAGGGATCAGCTGAGGCTTTAGTGTCCTCCTACTGGTGGAGACTGGACTGCAGGATGGCCTGCAGTTTGTCTTGGTTTCTCTGGAGCATGAACAGATGCAGTTACTCCATCAGGGAGCGGGTACCATGTTCTGCCCCGCCCCCCAACCTACACCCACCAACACCCACCCCCCACCACGTTTCCTGACCTGCGGCCTGCTATTACTCAGAAACTGCTCCTTACCCAGAAAGAAACCACAAAGCATGCACACGAAACAGTGGTAGTTTTTTTAAGATAGCACTTTGCCTTTTAAATAAGTTGATAGGCATAGGTGTTGCCGCTCTACACGTTTATTTTCTACTCTTTTGCAGATGCTGGTGTCTTTCATAGGCTTCCTGTGTGCAAATAAGACACCTCGATCAGCAGCTGTGCACAGGTCGGCCATGAAGGAGCCTTTATGTTGGGTTGCTTATTCTTATCAAGGTCCCCTGGACTGTAACAAAGGTCTGCTTTGTTCCAACACCCAAAGTACAGCCTACAATTCATGTTCCACCTCTTTAACCTGGACAGAAAGGAAGGTCAGGACTGTGTTGGACTGGTGAATGTGTTGTGATTTCCCGTGCTCTCCTAATCTAATCACAGCCCTGGCGCTGATTCCAAAAAAAACGGCAAAGACGATGACAAACCCATTCCAATCCTACTTGTAAATGGGCTTATCAGACTTTAAGAAATAAATCATTTTATGGAGTCTAAATATCACCATCCCATTTAACGTTCAGTCAAGAGTGGATAATGTAAATGCTTTATTCTACTGTTGCTGTAATAATGTCTGTTTTCAAAGGTAAGAATAAATGCTGCCTGGGGGACTGAATCGGGGTAAGACCCCCATCTCAGCTAAAGTCAGTAAAAAGTTATCTGTGTTTTATTTGCAAAGTGATACTTGACTTTTTTTTAGCTTTGTGAAAAAGAGACGTCGCATTTAGGTGTTCATATCTTCACACTGGGGTGTTTTATGTAAAATAAAAGGCTTTCAGCATCCAGTTCCTGCAGACCTCAGTTTTGCATTTATTCACGATGGCCTAGAGCAATGTTTCTCAACCTGGTCCTAAGGGAACCCCAAACAGTCCACAATTTTGCTCCCTCCTTGCTCCCTGCCAGACAACCTGCATGTTTGCTCCCCCTCAATCATCCTGGGAGGAAGCACTATCTGGAGGTCCCCGAGGACCAGTTTGAGAAACTCTGCCACAGAGGGTAATTTCCCTTCGGTTTGAACTACTTTTGCAGTGCTACTCCTTGTCGCCCTCTAGTGGGAATATTTAACACTATTACGTGTGACAGTGATAATCACTCTTATGCTTGTTTTTACTGCAGGATGTCAAACAAGTGAACATTATTACAGAGAAAAGGGTCTGTTATTGCTTTTAATTTAAGGAAATAGAGTCTGTGTGTTTCATTGTGTTCGTATAACATTTTTGATGTCGTAATGTGTGAGTCTGTCGTGTGTGAGTATGGGATGGAGAAAAAGCATTTCTTTATGTGGCATGGGATTAGACAGTGAGTATCTGTGTGTGTGAGTACATGTGTGGGAGGGAAAGTGAGACTATGATAATGAAAGAGTGTGTGTGTGTGTGTGTGTGTGTGTGTTTGTGTGTGTGTGTGTGTGTGTGTGTGTGTTTGTGTGTGTGTGTGTGTGTGTGTGTGTGTGTGGTTGTTGTAGTAGGAGGAAAGTGTGACAGCCTGAGCAAACACTCAGAAGGGGTGACCTTTCTGTGGTGGTACAGCTTGTCACTGCTGCCACGCACACCCTTGCTGCTGGCCACAAGTCCCCCCCCCCCCATGTTTCCGGAAATGCTAATCTATCTTATCTCATTTTCTAATGCCTTCTTACGGTGCCTTCTCTCTCACTGCAGCATCGTTCAGATACGTTATTTATTGCCGACCCTGTTATTATTTCTGTCTGGTGCCTCGATTGGGACGTCGTTCGGATGTGTAAGGTTAAGCGTCTCTCTCTCGAGCTAACAGCTGCCTCCACGCCGAGTGAGATCTTCCAGCCAGTGTGCAGATCCTTGGGTACATCACTCACTGGTTCGGCCCCTGCACCCCTAACAGAAGACGGGGCCCCGATGTCTCTCTGATCCTCAGACTTTGACCGCGTAACATATGGATGCCGCAAGCGCCAGTGCGCAGACGACAGTGGGGTCAAAGGTTACCCTCACATGTTCCTGTTCGCCCTGCCCCCCCCGCTACGTTATCTGTCTCCAGCAGTGTTAGGAATTTGCATAATTTTATGAAGCACCCCTTCCCCTAGGAATCGTCGCCATCTGTGATGCCGGAGCCCCGACAAGGGCCTGTAGCTGATGCGCTCGCCGAAAGTGTCACGACTGAGTTCAGCTGTCTACCCCCCTTCCCGATCAGTACCAGTCGGTTCTGCCCTTCCCTTCCCTTCCCTCCCATTTCCTCTGTTTTCGCCCGTCACCCTGGCTCTCCCAATCTGAGAACCGCACTAGGGAGTGTGTGTCCTGATAAGGATGCGGGAACTCAAGCGCCTTACAGCGAACACATTTTTTATTATGTACCTGAGTGATGTTATTCAGGGAGTACCTGACTTTGCATTACATTACAGCATCACATTTGACTTTACGGTCTGAAACTTAACAAGCCCTTCAGTGTATTTACAACCCATATAACACTATGCGAAACAGGCCGTTGGAGAGCCTGTTTTGGGGGGGGCCTCAACCCCCCACCCTCCCCATTTTTGTTCCAGGTGCCCCAGAATAATATGTTTTTTCTAAAACTATTTAGTGATTTGTCCCATATTCCCGTAACCCTCCACTCAGCAAAGTTTACCGTGAGGACCCTCCCCCCTGGAAAGTTATTTTGTGTTGGGTCAACAGAATAACAGACGGAACGCAGGTTCGCTTTGCCTGAGGAGCCTGGGAAGGGTCAGCCCATTCCCGACATCATGAGCTTTCCTCCATGACTGCTGGCTAGGAGCGCTTCGTATGGGGGGGGCGAGGCCCCCGCTGACGAACTGCGCTATTTCTCCGCCAGCTGCGAGGTCTTATGGTCTGAGGCTGAACACCTCCCAGAGCAGGACGTGACACAGCCGCAGATCATGTTCTCTATCATTCATGAGTATCAGACAGGCCTATTTTAGTCAACGTTAGCAGAGATGGAATGTTTCTGGTCGATGCGAGGTCCTACCTACTGTCATTCCCAAGGTCCTTGAAGAGAGGGACCTTGTTGTGGACTTTCTCCACAACACTCCCATTGGCGTTCTTGGGCATCATTCTACCTTGGATGAGATTCTTCTTCTGCATGGCTGTTGCAGCTCAGGTCCTGCTGGGCTAAAATGAGTCTCTTCTTCCCAGTTTTGATGAGCCTTTTGTCCACCTATTAGACCAATGCTTCCCAACCCAGTCCTCTGCTCCCTGCCAGACAGACCCCATTTTTGCTTCCTCTTGGCTCCCCACCAGACAGTCCCCATTTTTGCTTCCTCTTGGCTCCCCACCAGACAGTCCCCATATTTGCTCCCTCTTAGCTTCGAGAGCTGGGAAGAAGCAAAAACGTGGACCATCTGCAGGTCCCCAAGGACTGGATTGGAAACACTTTGCTTATTAGACAGTCCATCACCCTGCAGGTAATTTAACCAGTTATTTCCCCTTTTTCTTTATACTCGTCTAGACACTTTCTCGCTTCGATTTCTCCATGCATTTACTTATTTTTAGATGATTTTAAAGCTTTTGCTTGTCTATTTACCCCTGCTTTAATCCATTATTACTTCAATCATTCTGAAGGCCTACATCTTGGTTATTCAAATAGTGCTCCTCAAGGGCGGAACACTGCTGATTTTCCCTCCTTCCTTTACCTGTGAGCCGGGTATGAAGCCTCCGGCCAATCAAAATCAGTAATTATTAAACTGACTACCTGGGAGAACTGAAAACAAGGCCTGGATTTGGAATTGAGGACCAGATTTGAAGAACCCTGTTCTAGATGTACCAAAGACATCTCTTTTTTTAAGCCAGAAGTTAATTAAGTCATAGTCTATGTTTGGGGGTTCAGACCCAATACGATACTGTGTTTTTTATTTGCTTGCCTGGACAAGGTGTGAATGCATGCAGCAATGGTAAATTACACCGCCGCATTTACTTAGGGAATACTCAAACTTGGCCTGCGATTTGCCCCGCTCGCCTGTGCTCACATTGAATGAAAAGATCTTGGCCGGAACTTCTGGCATCACCGTGTTTTTCTGGTAAACAAAACATAGAAAAAAAAGCGCTATTGCGCAGCGCAATGGGCTTCGCTATTAACGTTTAATTTTGCGACTTACTTGCAGTCGTTTTGGGCACGATGACACACAGATATATCATGTATTCAACGCAGTGTTTTTTATTTAATCATGCTGCTCCAATAAGACGACAGTCCCACATTTTACCAAATATATCAGAGTTTGTGCAGAATAATATTTCACTGGATACCGGTACTGAAAAAGTACCGTGGTACCGCATTTCTGAAAGCTGTTTGGTATTATGTTTCTTTAATAACGGTACTAATTACACTATTACAGACATCTGTAACGTTAACTATCGAATCAGAACCACAGACTCAATACGTCTGAGCCATCACGCTATACGGAATATTAAAATATCAGCTACTTAAATATCTCCCAAGCTTCGAGTCAGTGATTTATGTGAGGGATCCTATAATACGCCGTTATCCTAGCAAAGTCAACCTTTGCCATCGTGTTTGTGAAATCTTTGCCGCTACTCGAGTGCGCGCGTTATTTTTTTCACAACGCACTACGCGGCCTGTACAGCCTTTGTAAGGCTGTGTCCTTGGGATCTAATACATTTCTGGCCTGCGTATGAAGGAGCCATCAAAATGGGACAGCCTTGTCACGCTGCTGTGACACGTTCGGTCTTTGAATGCAGCCTCTGAAGGACGCGGCTCCTGTAGTTCGGACACAGCTGATCTGTGCAGCTTCCTCCATTCCTTCTGAGTTTGGTTCATGTATAGCGCACATGTGTGTCAGTTGCGTCATTACCGATTGTCTGTGTTCCGTACCTGGGCCCGGTCTGCGATCACATTAGGCGCCCAAATCCGACTGGCTGTGCTATGGCCCAACTCACCAAGCAGGCCAGCGCACTGGTGCGGATTTATCACAGTAGTCAGACGAATTGGAGTTTTGGGAGTCACACGTGTCCTGGCAGTGCGAGTGCACCCTCAGACGGCGCTATTGCCGACGTACTCATGGTTTCGCTGTGTGGTGGAGGAAAGTACGTTGACACTCACTGTTCTTGCGGTTGTGACCTTCCTCTCTCGCTCAGTGCACTGCTGCTCGCCGCATCGCGGCCCTCAGAGGTGCGACGTGGAGCAGTTTAGCAAGTTGATGAGAAAGTGGAAGAACATGGGCAGCGGACCCAGAGCAAGCTTCCACGACGCAGCGTGATCCTCCAAGCGCAGCGTCAGACACCTCTGAGCAATAGCCGGATGAGGGTCCCGCCCCCCATTGGGGTGGCATCTGGGTCAGTGGGTTATGACACAAGGGCCAGTGATCAGACATTCACCTGTTCAAATCCCAGCTCTAGCAATAAGGCGTCTTGTTGATATTCTCTTCTCTGCACATATGGCATTGCAATCCAAAAGTAACGGGAAGAAATCAGATTATGTTTCTTAAATATTGTGATTATTTGATTGGGTGACTGACTACATTTCTTGGCAAGTTTTTGGTAATTGCGTTTCTACAGTAACCCTTCTAGCCCCGGTGCTCGCACCCACAACTGAGCCGGCAGGTTGTAGGACTGACGCCCCCAGGTCGTGCAGGCCGGCACACGGAGACAGCCCCTTGGGTCAGCTCCTTGGGTCACCTCCGTGCCGGGAAGCCCGGCTTTGGCCGTGTGCTCCTCCATCATCTCGCTCCTCCATCATCATGCTCCCCCTAGCCTGCGGAGAGCAGCGTGAACAGGGTTTTTCTTTTTTTGCCATTTCTGTTCCCCTCACCGCTGCTAACGCCCATGAGTCTAACCGCTCAAGAGAGGGGCTGTGGAAAGCATGAGCTCAGCTACGGGGTCCTAAATGATTAGGTGTCTGACCCGCAAAAAAGGAAGTGGGTGTGGATTAATGAGTAAGCTGCGAATAGACGTAAAAAGAAAGGATCTGAGAAGTACTGTTCTAGTTATATGACAATGAATCTGTCCCTTTATCAGAATTAATTTCTGCCATTGACTATTTCTTTATCCATTTACTAAACTTAGCATCACAGTGTTCTTTGCAAATTTATTTATGTATATATTTACATAATGATACAGAAACCACATTCATAAATTTGACGTTCGTGGTTTTGGTTTTTTATGAGTTGACCATTGAACAATTAAACGTGAATATTTTTTAAGCTTGCTGAAATACCGCAGAAAGTCGAAGAGCAAAGGTGAAAGAATTAAAGAAATGTTGAATCTCATAAAATCATATCTAAACATTGGGCATAATATTTTTGGTGTAAGCGGATACTGTATCCTTCGTATTAAACGCCCAGATTTGGGTACGCCGCGTATGTTTGTCTCGACTACCAGCTGCATTCATGTGTTTGTTGTCGTTGTGATCGTGGAATATCGCTTTTCTCACATAATTTTCAAACTTTTCAGTGCCGTTACTTTTGCATTTTTAATATTGGGTCCAAAACGTACTGCCAGTTTGTACATACAGGGGCATAATTGACATGGTTTGTGTATTAAATAAAAAGTTCTACATGGGAAATGACAAAGTAGTTTGACACAAAAAATGTTATGGGTTGAGATTAGGGGGCCCAAGTATCATCTGTGAACTTTCACTTTGGAGGGGATCTTCTGCACTTAACTTCCGTGAATGTGAAAAGGGGGGGCGGGTGTTACTGTAATTATCAGGACCAAGCCCAGGCTGGCTTTTCCCACTTTTCTGGATCATTTAAAATTGTGCCTAATCCATCAGTTTTCCTGAATCACCTGTCCAGAGCAGTTTCATGGAAGTCTGGAGTCCATTACCAGGAACACGAGCCCCGGGGCTTCAGGGACAACATGCCCGTCCATCGCAAGGCTCACGCTCACACTCATGTACACTATAGGAAATGTACTGATGAATCACCTAACCACAGGTTTTGGGACTGTGGGAGGACGCCCCCCCCTTTAAAATTAGTAGAATATATAACCACCAGATGTATGGGGGCAGAAAGCAAACCCACAGCCCTGGAGGTGTGCAGCCACAGTGATACCCAGCACAACATGGCCCCACCCAGAAACAAGAGTGAGTATGAGGTGCATATGGTGTCAGTCATACGGAGTACCCAGGCGCGTCCCCCCAAGGGTCAGCCATACAATCATATAGAGGGTCAGCCACACAATCATTTAGAGGGTCAGCCACACAATCATTTAGTGTGTCAAGATCAGATGGAAGTTTTATGCATCAGTCTGGTTTATGTTTTTTGACTTCATTGAGGTATCAAGTTGAATGAAGCATCACTTTGTTGTACTTTATTGTATAAGTTATTTAATTTTAATTTAGTACCATTAATACTGTAAAAGTACTATTGCTATCTATTTTCATTCATTAGTAAACAAAACTAATTACAAAAAAAAACCCCAAAACAACAATTTGGTATTTTCTGTGTGCTTGTTTAAATTTGTTTGCATTCATTTATTTAGCATGCACTTGTTTAAAGCAACATAAATCTCTTCTGGAATAAGTAAACAAGGAATTAATTAAAGAAATCTGAAGTTTTAAGTTGCACATGAGAAAAGCTACACTTAGTGGTAATTTTTCATCTTTCGGTTTTGCAGTTTGATTGAAGGATTCACTCTGATACCTGCCAATGGGATCAACGTTTTCTTCTTTCTATTGTTTGCGAGATTTTCATTGGGAAGACGTGTGTCTTTTGTCTTTCGTTCAGTCTGGCATTTTCGTTGAGGGGTGCGGCACATCCTATGGGAAGAGGCAAATCTTTTCATCTTTCGTTCGGTATGACATTTTCCTTGAGAGGTGCGGCACATCCTATGGGAAGAGGCAAATCTTTTCATCTTTCGTTCGGTATGACATTTTCGTTGAGGGGTGCGGCACATCCTATGGGAAGAGGTGTGTCTTTTCATCTTTCGTTTGGTCTGGCATTTTCGTCGAGAGGTGCGGCACTCCTCTTGGTGCAAGATATGCTTTTGTAGCTTTCGTTCAATATTGCATTTTTGTTGTAAGGTGTGGCGCTTCTGTTTGGGAGAGGTGTGTCTTTGAAGGTTTTGTTTGCTGTGACATTTTTTTTGTAGGATGCAGCTCTTCCGTTGGGACGAGGTGTGTTTTGAGTTTAACTGTTCTGCTGTGGGGTCTGCTTTTGCAGTTCTTGAATATAACTGTATTGCTGTAGAGTTTGTTTCTTCTGCTGTTAGGTGGGCCTGTTCTTCTGTAGGGTTTGGTTCCATTGTTAGATGCAACTGTTTTGCTGTGGGATCTGGTTCTTCTCTTGGCTGTACCAGGTCTGCTGTGGGGCCTGATTCTTTTGCTGTTGAGTCTGGCTGTTCTTTTGTAGGGTTTGATTCCATTGTTAGATGTAACTGTTCTGCTGTGGGATCTGGTTCTTCAGTTGTTGGCTGTACCTGTTCTGCTGTGGGGCCTGATTCTTTTGTTGCTGGGTCTGGCTGTTCTTCTGTAGGGTTTGGTTCCATTGTTGGATGTAACTGTTCTGCTGTGGGATCTGGTTCTTCTCTTGGCTGTACCAGGTCTGCTGTGGGGCCTGATTCTTTTGCTGTTGAGTCTGGCTGTTCTTTTGTAGGGTTTGATTCCATTGTTAGATGTAACTGTTCTGCTGTGGGATCTGGTTCTTCAGTTGTTGGCTGTACCTGTTCTGCTGTGGGGCCTGATTCTTTTGTTGCTGGGTCTGACTGTTCTTCTGTAGGGTTTGGTTCCATTGATAAATGTAACTGTTCTGCTGTGGGATCTGGTTCTTCAGTTGTTGGGTGGAACTTTTCTGATGTGGGGCCTGATTCTTCTGTTTTTGGGTATAACTGTTCTGCTGTGGAGTTCGGTTCTTCAGTTGTTGGGTGAAAGTTTACTGCTGTAGGGTCTCTTTCTTCTGTTGTTGGGTATAACTGGTAAGCTGAGGGGTCTGGATCTTCATTTGTTGAGGACAACTGCTTTGTTGCAGGGTCTGTTTTTTCTGTTGTTGGGTGTAACTGTTCTGTTGTGGAGTTTGGTGCTTCTGTCGATGGGTGAGGCTTTTCTGTTGAAGCGTTTTCCTCTTCTGTTGTTGAGTCTGGCTGTTCTACTGTGGGACCTGATTCTTCTGTTCTTGGCTGAGAAGAGAGATGTTTTTCAGCAGATGTCAGTGACTCTGGCTTTTCCTTTGTTGACTGATACATGTCCATCAAGGAAAGGTGTGTTATGGTAGTGGTTGCTTCTATCTGTTCTGTTGTTGGATTGAGTCTTTCCATGTATTGCTGTTTGTTTGTTGTGTGCGACGCTTCCATTGAAGAGTGGTCCTTAATGGAAGATGTATGTGGCATTTCTGTTGACAGGAATGGATTTCCTGATAGACGTGGCAGTTTGGTTGCATAGGTATTTCTCGGATGTGGCTTTTTCTTGGCATCCAGATGCTTAATGGCTTTAATTGCCCAATTATCAGATGGATCTGAGCAGATGGTTATACCCTTTACAGTAGTAAATCTGTGATGACATAGGAGGAACATTGTCAGACATAGACCTACATACTATGTTCTGCCTATTTCCATTTCTGAATGGGACAGTAAGGTTCTCACAACTGTAGTGCAATATAAAACACAAAACATTTTGTTATTTTGCATTATCCAGTTAATAGCTGGGTTTGACATACATAGCTAGGTGACTTTTAAAGCTTGAAACATTAAAATTACCTTTAAAATTATTTCATAAATCTTAAATGCCCAGTAACAATTTTTTTATTTTATTGCACCAGAAATTCTTCAGAAACTTTTTAAGAGATGTAATACTATTAGACGGATTTAAAACTCCAAAAAACATATGTTTTATATATGTAGGATATTGTCTGCATATAAGCAATTCAGACTAAAACTGGGTGAGCTTCCCCTTTAAGGAACAAGCAGATATTTTTAATAAGCCGAAATAAATAAGAATGCTCACCGAACTGCCTTCACTGGACACATGTCAGTTTGGATGTAGTACATCTTCAGCTTCTCCATGGGGACTCTGGTTTGACTGGTTTTCAAACAACAGTTGACAGTGGGCCCAACAACCGCTGAAACAGCACATGGGGACATATGCATTTTAACTGCACCAGCACCAGGAAGACCCAGCCCAGAATTGTACATGCAATAGCAATCGAATTTAACCCATAACCTCACATGCCCCTTCAGTAACGTCTTCTCCTGCAAGGAGCTACGTGGAATACAGAACATCACACAGCAGCGAGGTGTAGCTGTCTCTTACGTAGCTAAATATAGACCTATTGAACGTTTCAGACCTTCAACAGCTCTTTCTCTTTCCTTTTATTTTTCCATCACATGTGTTTCGCCAGTGAGTGACTTCCTGTTTCACACCTCACCACTGTCTGCCCGGCGTCTGCGCAAACCCATGCAGCTAATGACAGAAACTGCATTTGCTGGGATTTTGTCATTGAAAAACGTAGATATTTCTCCGCATGAAAGACGGATGAAAGATAAAAGGGAGTCCGTGCCCTGGTGGCCCCAGGTTCCGGATCTGACAGGGACTCACCTCGGCCTGAAGGAGCGTATAACAGGAGCAGGATCAGCGAGAGCTGCAGGACGGAGCGGCTGAGTGGCATCACTGTGACCGCTGGCTTTCTGGTGCCTGGTCTCATTTTTTTTTCATGCAGGTCTATCTTATATGATCTGACTGAGTAGAGCTTATAAGTAGTAAGTCACAGTTGCTCTTTCCACGCAGCCCCCCAACCTTTGAACCAATCAGCATTTAGTGACAGTGACAATAATAATGATTCTGGTTTGCACAGGAAGTAATTTGGGTTCCATGCTTCATCAAGTTAAAATAGCACCTATTCAGCACCAGACGTTACATGACCAAGTGCAATTTAACCCTTAATTTAACACCATGTGTGCCGCCTTTACCCTCGCTGACCTACTTTTCCCTCATATAATTTTCTCCATGTGAAATTTTTGTCTCACTATCAGAAGTCTTCTTAGAAAACATGTGGTCAAATTCATCGCCATGCAAACAGGACCCGTCTCAGACTATAATGATTTTCCCGATAAGAAGCAGATTCACAGACTGAGAAGATGTTTCACATGTCATTTATTAGAGACAATTACATCGTTATGTACAATGTAATTTTCCTTTTGAACGCCAATATCAGTGATGGAAATACCTAAAAAGGGTCTTATTATATAGGATTGTTTGTAGTCTTTATTGCTTTTCAAAAATACTACACAAATACTACAACAAAGAGTATTATAGTACAATAATACTTTCCAGTTTAGTATTTCTGCGATAGGACAGTTCATTGAACTAGAATATGTTAACATTTAGTGTTTCAATATATATTTATTATATATGTGTGGGCATTATTAGAAGCTAATAAATACTAAAGAAGGAGCATTGAATTGAGATTTTAACCAATTTATACATAGATTTTGGTACCTTGGGACAGAATAGTACGATACATTTTTCCTAGAAGAACTCAGGGGTCAAAGGTTAAGCTGTAAGCATCAGAGCTGGCAGGTGCTGTGTTGTACTTACTGGGATTCCTGATTCTGCGTTGACATTTCTTTGCCAACACGGGCAGATTTGTTGTTGCTGAAGCTACACTCAGTATCTCACTTTAGGGTCCCCTGGCCCCCAGGGTAGTGACTGTCTGCTGGCAATAGGGGGCCTCAAACATGGGGGCCCCTTGCAAATTCATGGATTGAGTGTTCTGGTAAACATTGTCGCTGCTTGTCAGTCAAGGACCGCATAGCCCCCTGTGCCCAGGGGTTCGATAGATCAAAGCAGATGATGGCGCCCCCAACAGTCGTTTTTTTAATTCATGTGATGGCTAATTTGCATACGCTGTAAATTCTACCATGAAATTCCAGCTCAAGGAAAAGTTTTGGAAACCTTTGGGAATAATTAAAATTCTTCTTAAGATTTAGTAAGAATGCTGTTACAATAGATATTGCCAACCAATAAAACAAGAACATTACATTATTAATATAGTGTTTTATATATTAGAAAAATTACACAGTGTGGAACTTAAAAAAAAATCCGGACACCTTAGAGTAGGAGAATTTCCTGTTTATTACTACTTCGCACAAAAAAGAAAACAAGCCCCTGACTTACAAATCAACACACATTTTATACCTTTTCCAAGATAGACGTCTTCGCACAAGATCACCAGATGTTCCTTGTTATTTCCTGTTAGCTCATCTCTGGCCTGCAGTCGTCCATGGTCAGTCACTCCTTATTCTCCCTTTTCTTATGCAAACACTTCTCCCCCCCCTCAATACTTTGGATAACTTACAACACCTTCTTACAGGATATAATGTTAAATAATACATTTCTGCATCAGTTTTAAGACTATAGAGATTACATGTACTTACCCTTCACTGATTCAGTTATATGATGCATTACCACTAAATCTAGTTACATCACATTGCATATGCTCCCTACTCTAACAAAGCAAGAGTTAACTTCATATTTGTTTGTTGTTCTGTTCTGCACATACCAGGGGCTGCATTCCCCTCCCAGCCAGGGGGGTGAGTCCTGCTAGCAAATTGGGATGCATTGTTCCCTCATCTGCGGCCCTCGAAACTATCTGTGCGGATATTTGCAGTACATAGTCACATTCATGGTGAGGTGGGGCCCAAGGCATTGGCAGCAATCCCAGCAGCCCTCAGCTCTGTCGCTCCATAGGGCTGCCAGACTTCTTTTCGCATCCACAATAGCAATAATAAATTTGTGTATTATAAAACAAGTATTAGTTCTGAGTTTAAACACACAGCAGTAATTCTCTACTTCAGATACAGCAGATACAGCATCATTACTTGTCATCTTTTGATGATCAGAATCTTATTGTATAAGATTATAGAAAACATACTGATGGTACTTAAATATTAATTATATATGAATGTTTGTTAAAGATTGAAGATGGACAGGGCTGGCTTTCTTTGCCATTCCCAGTAGCTTCTGAGTCCAGGAGTCTGGATCAGAGCACATGGTGAGGATTTTAACACTGGTGAACAAGAGATATTAAAGCATTTTAAGATTAGCTGCCGTTGTCGCAATTTTTGTTGCCTACTTTTATTCTCTGATATGTCACCTTTTTCACACTAATACATTTTCAAAAGAAGAGATATGGTCATGTTCATACTCATCTGATACTTGCAAGCAAGCTTCAAATTCAGGGGTGTCAAGGTTCTGTCAATCTGCTAATTAGCAAAACTAACTTTTTCGTTAGCAGATTAGCATTTCCATTATCTTTGAAAACCATTAGCAGAAAAAAATAGCATTTCCTCAAAATTTAGTCAGTTTTACAGTTGGCGACTGTAAATCCACTATTTTATGCAGGTAGAGTGAATAAAGCTCACAAGCTCTAAAATCATATATATTAATTCCTGTCTGTTGTGAGCATGTCTGCAACAGTTTATCTGTCACTCTGTTGGCTGACTGCATGTAAACACAAGACAGGATTGGTTGAATCTCGAAACTTATTTAGTTTGGATTAAATATAAGTGAATGAAGATAAATGAGTCTAAAATGGGGTACTTTGAAGTAAGTGGAGAACTGGGGCCTGTATCCCAAAGCTGGATTTCTTGCTTACCAAATAACACTACTCGGTTGAGTAAGGCCTAAATATCCCCTGGTAATCACTGTAGTCTGATAGATGAGACTAAAATGTTAAACAGGTTAAAATTTTAGCTCCCTAGGTATATTTTAATGGGTTTCTGAGTCACAAACCAAACTGAAGCTAAATTCGTATAAGTTAATGGTTAATGTTTATCATTAGCTTCTGCTAAATGTTTTAGCTGTTTATTGGTTTAACATTATCGAATTAAACTTTGGAGTTTAGTGATCATTAAAGCTTACTCTTTGGTTAGTGTGGTGTATGTGCATACACACAAAAGATAAAAAAAACGGGAATTTTTAATTGCGAAATGTTAATTGGTTGACCTCTGACCTATTTGGTAATTGGCTGAAATGTTGTGGTATATGAGATTTGCCCGCCAACAGAGCAGGAGAACGGGGTGCCTAAAAGAGTGAGCACTAGTAGAATTGTTACCTGTGTTAGCATATTGCAAAACTAATAAAGGAACATGTTGTTCGAACTTTGGCTCTGGGAATTAATTCCCATTTAGGTAAGTGCAAGACGCAACACGTAGCTTTGCCCAACACTGCTTCTAAAACAGTATAAGAGAGCAATGATATCTTCTACTACAGAGCATCAGAATCCCTCATGCAGACTGTCATCTTCCCAGCACGAAGCAGCTGTGTTGTTTCTTCAATTCTCGATGCTGCTGTTGCCTTCGTATCCTGCTTTGTTGTGTCTTCAGTTAACGATGCTGATGTTGCCTTTTTGTTTAGCTGTGCTGCGATTGCTGGGAATGTCGTTGCTGCTTTTGTCGTTTTCTTGTCATCCAGGTACCGCATGGCCTTCTGTGCCCAGGGGCTCCGTGGATCCGAGCAGATGATTTTGCCATTCACAATCCTGAACCTGGGAAGACAAAATGGTAACATGACCGATCACTTGTTTTATTTACATATTGGTTAAATAGCTGATAGTTTTACAATGAAATTTCGGCTGAAGGAAATGTTTAAGTGACCAGTGTATAGTCCTGTAAGACTTAAGATGAGTACTCATTGCAGTGGCCTTCACCACTAATAAAACAAGATTCTAATACATTAGTTGGGGCTGTTTTGTACACTTGCTGTAGTTTATGATACACAAAGTGCCTGCTATTGCAGTGAAGTTTAAGTCACGGTGTTGCCAGTGGGGGAAAAATTGAGGAGCATTTTAAGAAAAAAGTAAAATGAGCTCTTCTGTCTATCAGTATCAGCAGTTGTGTTTTGGAATCAGATCGAAGCTGAAAAAATGTGGACCAGCCCCACTGACCAGTTTAAACTCACAACAGTAACTTTGTCATGGCACGCGGCAGAAAAGAGGGCGCAGGGGCAGAAGTCAGGGCAAACAAACAGGGTTTATTAACAGCACTGACACCAAATAAGAATATGGTGGATCAAGCCGGGGACTTGCAACGTCAAATGGCGGAACTGAACTGTCAATAGGCAGGAAAACACTTATTGGAGGAGCTAACAGGGATCAAACAAGAGGCAGCTGAAGTGAGTCACAAGAGGGCTGGAACAAAAGGGCAGACAAATGACAGGTTTGGCTTATATAGAGCCAATTGGTCACCTGCTGATGATTAATTAATTATATCGGAAAGCTTGTTGAATGATACTCACTGAACTGCTTCCACTGCACACATTGCATTCTGTATGTGGTAGCTCACCAGCCCCCTCATGGGAGCTTTCAAGTCACTGGTTTTCAGACAACAGGAGAGTTCTCGAACTACTGCTGCTGAATTAGATGAAGGACACGTGTTAGATGTGTAGATCTTAACAAAATCCCGGCCCCAACCAATATGG
>JAABNY020000043.1:4029091-4041401 GCA_015164015.2 Brevimyrus niger | reverse complement strand
ACCCTGCTTATATATACGCTTCTCTTGCTCCACGCAGAGGGGAAAAAACAGTAGCACTTCTTCCAGTCTGCCCCCCTCCCCAACCACCCACCAACCCCAGCAATCGTCACCTTGCTACGAGTGAACTCTTACTTTCTGGTTTGTGGTGCTTGATGGTTTTTAAATATAGCACATCTTCATCAGAAACTGTGGTGGGGTGCATGTGTGCAGACATTAAAGCTAAAAGTAAAGCCTGCATGTCCAAAGATGGATAGATGGTTTATTGTCATTTTAAGTACAATGAGATTTAGTTTGGAACATGCCAGCAGATACACAGTATATTCACAATCAAATAGATTCTGAGGCATAAATAGAATGGGAGAGTATGTGCAGAAACTATATATGTACACTATATATATATATACATACAATAAGGTGCTTATAAGTAAGTTTGCAGAAGGTAGAGTTTTAAAGTGGAGTAAATGCACATAAATATTGAAATTGCACATGTGGGGTATTGCTTTAGAATGTTTGAGATCAATGCTGAGAGTTCAGAAGTGTGATAGATGTGGGGTAAAAGCTGTTCCTCAGCCGAGTTATAATAAAGGAAAAAGTGGCATCTACATGGGGAGCTGAAGGCTGGTGCATCCGTGAGCCGCCATCTTGGAAGTTATAAGAATATTGGAGAGTGAATGAATGCTTAACATGTCAGGCAGCTCGATATCATTCATAGAGCATCATGCTAACAAGATACAAATCAAAGATTCCTCCGTCCGCTAAAGATATTTGCTGAAACTTGTATGTTACGGTAGAAAAGTTTATGGAGTCTGCATAACGTTCTAAAACTTGATGCTGGATTTGTTACTATAGCACAGTGTCCGGTTAGAAGTTCTCCAGATAATAGCGTGTTGGGAAAGGCCTTTCTTTGCAGCCAAGTAAACATTTTAGTTCTTCCATGACAGAACAACAGAGTGCGGCCTTCCTGTCTGGCTCAGCCTTTGTAACGTCCATTATCCCGGAGCTCCTCCTCATCCCGGCATTCTAGAACCTTCTCCCTACACATTTTATAGCTGTTGCATCAGTTGGTGACTGGTTTGCAGCCCTGCTACTCCTAGGAGCCTTTCTACAGCACTGTGAGGCCTAACCCACCTTCAGGATTCAGCAGAAGCTCTCCCATGGCAGCAGAAGGTTCCTGGGGTCCATCAGACTGACCATGTGCCTGCGATCATCACACCACTTGCTGAAGGTACTCTGAGGCTCCACGGGACAGGGGGCAGTTTAGGGACCCTAGGATCTTCTGAGGCGTTTGCTGTTTTGGGCCTTCTGCAAAGGGCTCCAGACTCATTGAAATTGCACCCCCCCCCAAAGGATATTAACTAGTAAATAATCAAGCAAAGCAACTCGCCTTGTAATGACTCTTGATGACTGGAATCAACATTTTTTGCTGATATTGTGCCATAATAAGGGGAATTATCTGTTCCAAGATTCACATTACACAATCGCTATTCTCGTAAGTCTGTATAATAGACAATCATGTATCGGCTATTTTAATAGCAGTTGGATGAGTACTGACAATGAAGAAAAGTAACCTAGACGGATGAGTATATTCCTGATGAAAGACAATATCAGAGCATGAAATAAAAATACTCTTTATCGTTAGAACTCAATTTGCAACTGTATAAAGGGATATAAATGAGCTTTTTTTAAAAACACTGTTTAACTTACCTGAGGGGTCATTAAACATTAATAGTTATTTTTGTGTGCACAAATTGTGTATTTATTCTCAGACATTGTTTTAATGGTCCTTCCGGAACAAACCCTGGTGGACTTATGTTGCCATTACGCTGATTGGCTATTCCAAAGACCCCAATGGTCTTAGTGTGTAGCGAAGACGTGCGATTGGTTATTCAGTCAGAGGAAACATGGGGGGGTGCTGGGGGGTTGTAAATGGAAGCAGTGTTCCGTTTCTTAGTAGTGTGCTGCCTTGACCACAAAAACCTCAACCCCCTCCTGCAGATCAGTTTCACCAAAGTTCTCCCCCTAAGCACAGCTCCACCCAAGGGGGCATCAGCACCCATGTGACTCCCTCTGACGTTCACGATTGGCCTGTCACAACTCTTACATAATTCCGATTGCCTGTTGCCAGGAAACAATGAATCATGTGCAGGTTCTTGCTGAGACTCACTGATGCATGGCATCGAGTCCTTAATGGCGTGTGTAATTATGCAACATCTACACAATTGTTCTGTAAGGCTGTGAATCGTGGTGGACCTTATCAGTGCTTAGTGAACTATCAAGGAGACCCATTTCCAAACTGCTTCTGCTTTTCTGTGAGAAATAGCTGTTGCGCTCTTGCTGGATAGTGCCACTCGCTTTTTCATGGGGCCTGACTCATATTTTTTCCTGTCACCATGACGGAGGTCCCTCTGTAGGGTTACCTCTTCAGAATGACAGGGCAAGGGAAGGTCACCCTCAAGACACTTTAACTTGATCTCGGTGGGGCAAACATTCGAGAGAGAAGAAAGGAAAGCGGTTCCTTTGTCATCGTGCATCGTGCATGTAACCTTGAAGAGTCGAAAGCCATGTGTACATTAAGTGTGCAAGGGAGCGTGCGAGTGAGCAAATGGGCTAACCACAGACAGGGTGTAAACCCACGTGCCTTGGTTTCGTTTGTGATCTCCAAAATTTCACATCAACTGTTTGGAATGTACAGCAAATTAAAATGTGGTTTGGTCAGGGAATGAGACCCCAGATCTGAGGGTGGGGCGGGGGGCTATAAGCAGCTAAGGCTGGAAAATTTGACAGTTCAGCACAATGCATTAGTCAGTCTTAGTCCCCTTTCTGGTAGAGCTGCAGTGGGGAAAAAACACTTTTTTTCAGACCCTGTCAACACATAATTGAATATCAGACTATATAAAAATTGTCATTATATCCTCCTGAGACCCAAGGAAAAGTGTCCTTCAGTTTTTGGTTAATTGTGACATTAAAAATAAAAGTACATTTGAAAAAAGATGTCTTATTTCCTCCAAAGACGTGAGACATCTTTTTTCAAATGTATTTTTATTTTTAATTTCACAGTATGTCCTCTTTAGTGTACAACAGGAATAAATATGTTTCCTTACATCAGTTAAAAGATAGATGCAAAAACAAAATGTCCACTACAATGCACATAGATGAATGGGTGGGGTCTCAGGAGGATATACACTGTATGATCAAATGTATTGGCCAAGTAGGTCTCTTAGGATCAGAACTGTCACCTGCAGTAATTTTCATGACATCATTCTCAATCCATAGGCATCAATATGGAGTTGGTCCCCCCTTTGCAGCTAAAAAGAGCTGCCACTCTTCTGGGAAGACTTTCCACAAGACTTTGGAGTGTGTCTGTGGAAATTGTTGCCCGTTCATCCAGAAGAGCATTTGTGAGATCAGGCACTGATGTTGTAGGTGAAGGTCTGGCTCACAGTCTTCATTCCAGTTCATTCCAAAGCTGTTTGATAGCATTGAGGTCTGGGCTCTGTGTGGGCCATTCAGGTTCTTCCACACCAAACTCACCCAACCATGCCTTTTATGGATCTTGCTTTGTACACTGGGATACAGCCATGCTGGAACAGAAAAGGATCTTGCCCAAACTGTTCCCCCAAAGTTGGAAACTTTGAAATGTTCAAAATGTCTCGATATGTACAACAAGACATTATGAACAATTCTGTGTTGACAATTGTATATTGATGCCTTTGGATTTAGAATGGAATACAATAAAAGTTCAAATGGGTGTAATGGCTAGGTGTCCCAGTACTTTTGTCTATACAATATGTGTTCTAGGTAGTATTAAGGTGGTGCATGTGTGTTTTTTACTAAACTTATATGTATATATGTGTGTGTGTGTGTGTGTGTGTGTGTGTATATGTATATAAATAATGTGTGTGTGTGTGTGTGTGCAAGTTGTGTATATACATACACACACACACACACACACACACACACACACACACACACACACACCAAACACTGGCTTGAAGGTCACAGTGACATCGCCAGGGGTGCCATTTTGAAACAGGAACATGCAAGAGTAAGACCTCCTTGGCTGGAAGATAGGTAACAGTTTCACGTGAGATAGTTCTACGTTTTCAAAAATCTTACATATTCAAATGTATTTGTTACAAAATAAACCATTTAATGTCTGCTGCAAAGGACATCAAAAAAAAAAAAACATCAAGGAAGGGGAAGGACCATCTCTTCCTTTTACTGCAGTTTCCATTCTGTCCGTCACCTTGTGTCACTCTCTTGCAAGGGCTTCTAGGTTCTGGTCAGAAACTCCCAGTCAAGTTGAAACTGATGAAGAAGGGGATTAATAGATACTGACAAGAAACCACAAAGTGTCATCATCTGATTCACACTGTTCAACCTTCATCTCATCTCATTCCTCCTGAGTGTCAAGGCTACAGTAAGATGTCTGGACTCTCAGCCACTAGTGTCATGCAATTCTGTGGTTGTTCTCGCATTAACTCTCCATTGACAGTTCGCCTCAAAACGTGTCTAGTGAATGGAAGTTAGAAATCCTAACATCTACTGAATGAAAAACCAAGATAGACTGTTTTTCACTATTAGGGGCTGCTAAACACTCCACCCATTTATCCATTTATATGTCAGCTGTGATCTTATTGAGGGTTGCCATACTCAGGGGTGGTGCTTGAGATTCTGGGCCTTGTGAAAGCATGTCAGAGTAGGCCCCCAACCCCAGACCAATCCAGTTAGGTTCCAAACTTTTGTGTTACTTAGGAGCCTCTGGGATCATCCTAACTCCTCACCCCCACCCCACGCCCCCCCTTTCCAGTGCCTCAGGATATGATACCACCAACCCTTTGGCAATCAACTTAATGCCATTAGTTCAGGACTTAGAAATAGACTCTTAGGTGCAGAATACTCTGATCCTCTCCTGGACATGTTGAAAACCAGACTTCTGGGTTTAAACCAAACAAAAAAAATACAGCTTGGAATAAGATGTTATTTTTTTCACATTGCCATGGTCACCTGTTCAGTCTATAGGCCTCAAGTTGACGGACAGGATATAACTATTCGTGCTCCTACGTGTGTAATATTGCTGGTCTTTTCCCAGTGAAGATGCAACTCAGCGAGTGACTGTTAGCTGCTGGAGGGCTGACGTTCCCCAGTGCCGGGCGGAAAGGTTCAGCTACTGCATAAGATAAAGCCACTGCATTTAACTGCACAAAGTTGACACCCTCAGGTCTTCCCGACAAGGGATTTTCTTGTGACACTTCTATCATGTAACACATCGTGCTTCTTTTGAGAAAGTAGGGGCAGGCAGTTACAGGTGCAAATGGGGATTACAGGCTTTGCTCGGGAGCTCAACGGTGAAATCGCTCTACCGACCCTGGGATTTGACATGGTGACCTTCCACTCAGAGGCAGAGGATTCTAACCCACTGAATCACCAGCCAGGAGGCGTCCAACACTCCTTTACCTGCCATTCAAACATAGCATGTGAGCTGTATATTTACTCAAATGTGATAATGGGTCATTCAATTCACTGGAACCATTGAAAGCACATTATTCTTCACACATCATAAGGTGAGAGTGGGCGGTACCATGCCGGCGTGGCGCAAAGGCAGGTAACCAGAATGCTCATTCACCTCATTTGGGTTTTATAAAATGCTCCTGGCTGCTGGATGAGTCCTTGTGTCGCTTGTAGGCTGATTTGGTTTCATTTGCTCCTCTTGAATCTCAGCAGTCATTAAGAATAGATAGATGTGATCAAACTGAGAGAAAATCAATTATATGAAAAATCAAACCTTGCACTTTGGAGTGTTGCAATATAAAGAACAGCACATATGGAGAGTGATACATTGTATGTTTCCGAACCTCTAACTGTGCACTTTTTTTTTGATCCTAGCAAATGGAATTTCCCTTTATTTTAAGCGCAAACATTGCATAATCTTCCGAACAGCAATAAATAGTGAAAAAAAGTCCTCAAGTTTCTATACAATTTTCAGTTTCTTTGCAATTCTCAATTTCTAAATCACACAGAATTTTCTGTTTACCATAACAATTAATCCCACTTAACTGCTGATTTTGGAACTGGATTTTGGAATATGCATGCACTGAGGACAGTCCAGTTTCCATTAAATATTGTAACTTTCTTGGTTTTTGTGAGAAAAGAAACTTATCTTTAAAGCTGCCTTTGTTCAGAGGTTCCACTGCAAAATTGGCTTGTAACAGGCAACAAATTAGCAGCACATTAGGGCAAATTATGAATGAAGAATGAAAGAATGACGTGAAAGGAACCAGATGAGTCTGAAAAATGGGGACCTGCAGCAAATGCAAGTGGAAGTATTGGGTTTGCTGGACACAGACCATCACATTTCCACTTCCCCAATAAATGGGCATGCACTCCTTTTCCAACTGCTTATTCACTGCTGGGTGAATGGGGGCCCGGAGCAAATCCCTGGCAGTATAATTTGCCCTAATGTGCTGCTAGGGGCAGATGGTGGCGCAGGAGGTAGGGCTATTGTTCGGCAACTGGAGGGTTGCAGGTTCAAGCCTCGGGTCCTCCTGACCCCATCGAAGTGTCCTTGAGCAAGACACTGAACCCCCAATTGCTCCCGGTGAGCTAGTTGGCGCCTTGCATGGCAGCCTCCGCCACCGGTGTGTGAATGTGTGTGTGGATGGGTGAATGTGAGGCATAAATTGTAAAGCGCTTTGAGTACTTGGAAGAGTAGAAAAGCGCTATATAAATGCAGTCCATTTACCATTACCATTTACCATATAGAGCACAAGACCTGATCCCTGGCTGGGATTCCAGTCCATCACTAGGTACACGCTGTCTTGCAACTGGCAATTTAGAGACACACAATCCTCTAATTCCATGTTATTGGACTTAAATCCCCAGCCATGTAGGCATGAGGCAAGAGTGTTTTCTCTAGTGGGATGTTCAATCCTGTTGCTTTGCACGTGGGGCATTGCACTAATGATGCATAGGTTGTGGGTTCAAATCCCGCTCATAAAAAAGGTGCAGTCCTTCTCTCTGCTTCTTGGATGAAATTATCAGATCAATGAATGAATGTAAGTTTATTTAAATATAAACTAAGGCTGTGAAACAGACACCCTAATAAGAAAATGGGATTATGGCTCACAGTACACGTAGCCATATTCCATATTTCCATGATCCAAGGATTCGTTATCCGGTCTTACCTGCTGAAGGTGAAGCGGCTGTTTTCTGTGTTCTGTCCCGTGTTTTGTTAAACTCACCAAAACCCAGGTGAAGTCCGGGTCGCTGGACTCTAATGCGTCTGTTTGCCATCATATCCAGAGAAAGCCATGTAGACGGCTCTTCAAATCTGGACCTCGATTCCAAACCCAGGCCTTGTTTTCAGTTCTCCCAGGTAGTTAGTTTAATAATTACTGATTCCAATTGGCCAGAGGCTTCACACCTGGCTCACTGGTAAAGGAAGGGCTGGAAAATCAGCAAGGCTCGGCCCTTGCGGCCTGTGATATGAATATCCCCAACATGCATCTAATACGAGTGCATAATATTGGAGTAGAATGACCTCTGACTCTTTACTCTGGAAAACCTTTGACGTAGCAGATATGAAGTAGTTCTCAATGGGTATTATGACTGTGGCTTAAATGCAGAGCAAATGCTTTCTGGAATCTGGCCCAAAATAAAATAATTCAAAGTAATATGTTTAGAAAGAAATTCCAGTTCTCAGTATGCATTGAATGTTCAGGAAGGATGTTGCATCAGTCACATGTCTGACCACAAACTTCCTAGACTTGAAGCTTGTGAGCCTCCTGATCCGAATGAGAGCTTCCTGTTGCAGGGCCTCGCTGCAGGATGCTGTCCTTGGGCACCCTCCTCTCCATCAAGCTCCTGCCAGAGCTCGCGCCTAAGCCCGAGGCGTAGCTGTACTGCCCCTCAGCACTGCTCTTTCGAGATCCTGGCCTGATACAGCACCGGCGATTTCAGCAGGCACTGAGCTCCACAGATGCCTCTACGCCTCCCGCCGTCCCTCTTTGCACAATTTTCGATTTCAAATTTCTGTCTGTGGTGTCACCCAGTGAACGTGGGGATTCCCATCCGCGGCCAGCACTGGACCCTGCGGTCTCAGGGATCCGGCCGTTTCACTGATTCCTTCCTCTTTTTGAGTCTCTTGGTGTGACTTGGTGTGGTCAGACAGGAAACAGTGTGTCGGATGGGCAGCAAAGCAGCTTGTGATCGCCCATTGAGGAAAAACCACGTGTCGGATGACTTTGCAATGCTCTATCACTTTTATCACTAATGTTGCAACTGGTGACTTACACTTTTTAACATATGAGTGTTTTACTGAAACTCAAGAGTCGAAAGGCATCAAAGAATGTATAAATATGATAAAAACAGGGAGTCCAGGTGCATGTCGTCTTCAGCCAGCGTGCATGTTCTCGACAGGCGACACTCATTTTCATTTGAAGTAAAAAAAAAAATCATTTTGCTAATTGTTAATATTGGCTCCCTTGTGTCTCTCCACCATCCAAAATCAAATACGTACCAAATAACTGAGCTGGAAAATTAACACAGGACATAAAAACCACCCCTGATTCATGCTTCATTTTTGCCAATAAAGGAACGGTATAGTGTCAATTTTCTAAGTTACAATGCCTGTGTCTATTAATGTATTTACTGAAATGTTTCAATATTGTGTGTTAAATGTAATCTATTTGTCATTCATGGTCATACAATTTTAATTTGTGCTTAATAGCTAGTGCTCTGTGGACTCTAATGGAATCAAGTGAACTGAGTGATAACAAATGATCACATCTCACATTTATACATATCTATTTAGCAGCACTTTTGTCCAAAGTGATGTACAAGGGAAGCAGATATATCATAAACATTCAGTCATAAGTGCTGCAGGGCTAAGCATCCAATGTTTCACTAGTAACAAGTGCAAAGTGCCTATATATATAAAAGGGTCATTCTAGTATATTTTCTTACTTTGCTTAATCAGTTTTTATATAAACCGATTCCTAGACCATCCAATTCTCTTCCTTTGCATCACGTATAAATAGTGAATTATCAAGTGGCCTATTAAATCTACAACCTTCAACCTACAACAGGATACTTTCTCTTATGCTGGTCAAGATGACAAGTTTTTAAAATAAGGATAAGAAGATTTCCGCTGACTTTGACCAAAAGCATGTCTGACTCAACCGCAGTGCAACACCCCAGAGATTTAAGCTGAGATAAAAATGGTTCACCAAACTTCTTCATTTCTTGGAAGCAATCTGAATTATCCAACATCCTGGCAGTTCATTTATTGCTAAAAAAAATGCTGACGTCAGCATACTGACAATCTCAGTATAAATGGGGATCTCCTGGTAGTACAGCCACCAGTTAGTAATCTGAGCTTCATACAATCACTGCACAACACTAACGGCAGTCATGTCTCTCTCCAGAAGATTCTCAAGCTACTTGGTGGTTCTCAGCATCGTCGCAACCATTATGGCTCTCGGAACAGGTAAGGTTATCCTCGTCCGTAATGCCTTTCTCATCGACTTGGTTCAGGCCGTGACTCTAAAAGTCTGAGGTTTTTAGAGTAAAATCTGTGGATTTGATGCAGCTTGAGCCAACCTTTTGTCTCGGACATCAACGACTGCGTGACTAATGATGCCCGTGGGCGATTATCATCATTAGCATTCAGACTTGTAATGTCAGACTCATGCCCTGCAAGTCACACACTTCCTGCGAGACTGACAGGCTTTCACACAGGGTACTCAAAGTGATCAGAACCACGTTCCCTTTTCTTTCTCTAATGCTTTTCTACTTTTGCACCATCAGTTTTCCTACTGAGCGATATCTTTGAAGTATAAAACAGCTTCTATCTTCTATCTAAAAAAACAGATTTTTGAGTTTAAATAGCACTTTAAATCTGCCATGCATTTTCTAACATATCTACTTAAGAAGGGACTTAGATGTCGCTGTCAATCAGCTGAGGTGACTGTTGGATTTTAATGAACATTCATTGAATTCAGTTAACAAAACCTGGGGCTGGATACGCCGCACACTCTGCATACCACGGAGATCGATCTAAAACCATTTATCCTTTCAGATGGGGATGAAAAAGTCACCAGCTGTTGCACTACAGTGTCAAAGAAGAAGATCACGTCACCCATCCTGGGATACAGGATCCAGAAATGGAACCCGCCATGTGTGAAGGCAGTAATGTAAGTCCGGCTACCAATCAGCAGCGATTCTCGGTGTCAATTAAACGATAGTTTGCTTATGGCTGAAATCCATCCATGTCAGGGAGTGGAACCAAGAAGGAAGTCAGAATCCCTGTGCTAATAGAGCGTAATGCAGAGATTTGATTGAATGACACCTAGTAAAATGCATAAATATGCTGGCCAATAATGTTCCACCTGATTGACATGCTGAATAATTGGCATTAACGTTCAGTTGCCATGGCGACCGATAGCACGTCTCTCATTCAGCTCAAAAGGCCAAAATCGCTGGTCACTCTTACAAACCGGGCTAGCATTAGCAGCATTAGCACCTGTTGCCGGTTAGCAGACCGCTGTCTTAGCTCGCCCTCTCCCGTTTCCCCAGTTGGGAGAAATCCAAATACATGCACTGATCAATACATGCATCCTCTTCCCCACAGCTTTGAAACAAAAGACGGACCTGTGTGCAGCCACTGGAAGGAAGCCTGGGTCTTTCAGAAAGTTAAGGAAGTGGAGTAAGTGGCAGACGAATCTTACCGATGAATTAGCGCATTAGTGGTCATGCTAGGTCAGTAGCACTTAGGAAAGAGAGCAACAGGACCTGAAATGTGACGCATGGCTCTCTTCCATACAGAATGGAGCGGAGAACCCAGATCACCACAGCCCCCAACTTGAGAAGGGTCTGAATACTCCTACAAGCAGTTCCAGTGGCACGAGTCAACACTCCTTTGAAGATCTCTATAGTAGTTCAATTCGCTAATATCCCAGTGTATTTAAATCTTATGTTTTTAATGTAGACTTAAATTATTGTTATTGATGATGCACTTTTATTTATTTCTTTAAATTATTATTAAGGAGTTTGTATTGGCAACTTTAATATATATGGTTTAAGATTTTCTGTGGAGATTAACTGTTTATGGAAATGTCTACGATGGACTGACGTGTTACTGCTGTGGACAAAATAAAATTAAAAAAAAGTGGGGAATAGCAAACGCTACATTTGTTGCTTGTCTTTCGAAAAATGCGCAGTTTAAAGCCAAAAGCCAGAGATCCTGAGGATCTGAAATCGGGCAGCGTTATGTGAAGTTCCAGGGTGAAAGGTGTCAGACAGCGGGAGGGGCAGGAGTCCGTGGAACAGTGTCCTCTCACTGCATGTAGGGGCAAACACAGACAGCCTGTCCACGGGGTGATTATGAATCAGTCTCATCAGGACACAAAAACTACATGATACTGACCAACTATCACCACAGAATGTAGGAAAAGTTGCAAGGAACAAATTAATAAATAGTAAGATGCTGGTCCTCTTCGGAAAAATTCGTCTTTTGTCCTCTCCAACTTGCTCAAGAGGAAGCACACATCTAAATGGCAGGTGAGGGCAGCCATCTATGGCAGTGACCATGGAGCCGGGGGGTACAGGGCTATGCAGCCACCTATGGCAGTGCCCATGAGTTGGGGGGTACAGGGCCATGCTAAAGGACCCACTGACATGTAACTATTCTGCCAAAGCTGGGCTCAAGCCGGCAACCTTTGAATTACAGGTGGAAAGACTAAGCCAGGGGTGGCCAACCTTATCCACAAAGGGTGTGTATGTGGGTTTTCGCTGCAACTCCCTAACTAGATTACTAATTAGAGAACTGATTGGCTGAAGAGTCCTCACACCTGGGTTTGAACAGCTGCAGGTTATCCCAAAAACCTACACACACACCGGCCCTTTGCGGATAAGATTGCGCACCCCTGGACTAAGTCCACTGCGCCACCTGCTGCCCCTGATTGGTATTGCAGGCTCAGCAGAGCTCGTCATCCTGGACAACCATTACGCTGCAAGACGTGCAGATGGAAATTTTTTGTAATGAAGGACATATTTTTCCAACCATAACCGATCACTCATACCACAAATTTAGCAGCTTGCACGATTTCGCCTCCAGCTGTTGTGTTTCGTACCACAATGCTAATCTCTTTCTTATTCACCTTGTAATGACGTGGGGCAAAGATGGCTCAGTAACTGAAAGTGAAATTGCCAGAGATACACACATGGACAAAATAGTTGGTACCCTTCAGTCAATGAAAGAAAAACTCACAATGGTCACAAAAATAACTTTAATCTGACAAAAGTAATAATA
>JAABNY020000043.1:4005314-4017517 GCA_015164015.2 Brevimyrus niger | reverse complement strand
ACGTTGGGTTGAGGGTTGTGCTCTTGCGTGCCCCCCACTGCTCAGCAGACCGCAAACTTGGTGCACTTTCCAGAGAGGAGGGACGTCACCATTTTTGAGAGAGCGGTTGTCCCAGCCGAAATTCCCGAATGTTCCTGGGAAATAAAATTACGAAACATGTGGTCAAATTAAATCAAGCCAATTGCCTTCCACTCAGGGAACAATGGGGGGAAAAAATAACACAGAAGACAGAGTGCTGTCTTGCCCCCCCCCCAATGAAATCCCTCCGGCCATGCCAAGACCCTTCAGCTCAAGCCGTCCATGTACTCCCACGTACTGCAGCCGGGGAGGGGGGGAGAGGCCCATTGGGAATGGAGGAGGCACAGAGTGGGAGGATAAGCTCCGCAGGGGCAGAGACGGCCGGGTGGGGGATCCCACAAACAAGTGGGCGCTGCTGACCACAGGAGGTCCTATACCACAGGAAGGGCGCCTGCGCCTTTAAAGAACGAGAAGAATGAAAGAAGCCTGTTGGTTTGAGCTATTTGTGAACACCCTCAAAGCACCGGCGTTTCACTCACACTGACAACAATGCCCCAATGTGCCCCCCCCACCCAGCTTGTCTGGCCCCTTACCCTCCCCCCGTAATTAGTTGCACAGTTGCTGTGCTAAACTCCAGGTTTTTGGATAAAAAAACAAACACGGATCCCTGGTGACCCAAATCAAGATGGATGACGGTAGAGGCGCACTCCCTCGGCCTTTTCTGGGGGGGGGCTCGGCTCCAGGCGGTCGGTCTCGCACACGGTGACTCCTACACGCATTCTTCATCAGCTGTTTTTACTGCCGCCAGTAAATCATGTGATGCCGAAACGGCCCAGGAACCAGCCGTAGGACGTGGCGGATCCCAGCAGGGCTATTCGGGGAGGACTGGAGTCTTCCTCAGTGGCTGCCAGTGCGGGGGGCACGTCTTCCAGAGGCGAACCCAGGCATGCTGTGTGGTTGGACATGCCTGAGATTTTCCAGCTTCCTCTGCAGGTCATTCATGGGAGGCTGGGGCTCTACTGGAATCGGAATATTAGCACATGGATAAAACCATCTCATAACCAATCCAGAAAACTAGATCTAAGGGGCCTAAGTGTCATTCATTCTTACCACCAATTGGAACAGATACAGATTTCTGCCTGGGTTTCCTTGTAGGAAGACGTTACAATGTGAAAGGAGGGGTAGTTTGGGATGACATGACATGTGCGGTGTAAACACTCCTCGCCGACGTGACTGATCACTACACTCTCTGGGAGATTAGAGTGTAAAGAAGAGGAAGAGAGAGTGTGAAACATGGCCGCTTGAGAGAGAGAGCAGACAATATAAATCAAAACAGGTGACTGGAGGCATTTCACAGCCGTGGAGGGCTATTTTTAGGTTCGCAGAACCTCACAATGTATGTAGGTAGTGTAATATTTTTATGATTATTGTGAACGCACTGGTGTAAATGACAGCAGCTTGGGATCAAGCCAATTTTACTGAGATATTCTAGGATTCCGTCTTCTTTAAGAAGTAGGGGTTACTGCAGAGGCGAGAAGTTAGCAAACCTGTGCTTCACTGAATCAGTGAAGGAGATCTCAAGAACATTGCTTGCACGTTCTTGCGGGATCTCTGAGGGGTTTCCGGCCTTGTTTGCAGATATTGCTGATCAGCTTTTTAATAGCAGCAAAGGTGTCTGAGCCACAAAAGTAGCACCTCCTCTAATTCTGAGATTATATTATGAAACAAGTCACTTTGAAATAACTCATTACTCAAATTGTATTGTCATTAAAAAAAAAACACATTTGCCCTTTCTCCTCTGGAGAGATTCACTATTGTAATGTTGCAAAATGTATTTTCTTCTTACCTCCACAGTTTTTTGACCTCCTCTGCCACCACGTGGTAGTTTGGTGAGTCTATGACAATCGGGCTACTGGTTTCTTTCCTGCAGCCCCATGTGTATAAAAACAGGCAGATGTATAGCAGAGCCATCCTTCCTCCTGGAGATATATCAACAGCAGTGAACGAGCACGGCGCTGAGAGATCTCGACAAAAGGGAGATCGAAAGGGACCGTCGCCGACATTTCACACCGTTGAGCTTTAGTTTATCGGCCTGCACCACAAGACATGCGCAATTTCAGAACCTCAGCTCCTCATGTGGCAGACTGAGGATGATCTTATCACCGGCACTATTTCAATCGTGGTGCGTTGCAGACGCCCACGTGCAATCCAGCCACTCTTGCGGTCTGTGTCATGACCCTGTTGTCTTTGGATGCTTAGAACCCCTAGATTAGAGATAAATGTCCTCGGGTCGTGTCTGTAAAACTCCGACAGCATTCACACGGAGGGCCACAGGCGGACTGAGAGAGTGTCACGGCAAAGCAATCAGCGGAGATAAGAGGGAGCACAGGTCCACTTCACTACAAACGGCCCGAATGCGTGGGTTGATGCCATCTGGGCCTCCAGGACAAAGGGCCTTTGGGCTGCCACTCAGCGAATTGTTCTGGGGCGCCCAAGAATCTCAGGAGAAAATGGGGCATAATCCAACGGTAATCAATCAAAAAAACCAGTGACACAAATTGTTAACGAATGTCACGATGGCACTATGAACCCCCGGGTGTCGCCGCCACCTGCGGGCCGGCCCCCCGCCCACCGGCGTCGAAGATCAGCAGGCCTCGGGGGTCCCGCTCGCGTCCCATTGGCCGAGTCGCCCGAGTGCGGTATGGTTAATTCGACCATTATGATTGCGCGGCCTGTCGAGCAAGTCAAAGAAGCGCCAGTGGTCCAGGCATGTCAGCTGACAATCGTTAGGGTCTCCATAGTGCCAGATGCTCCGTCTGTCTCATTGTATCAATCAAGATGGTTTCATCATTTAACTGTCCAATCAAGCCACATCGATTTCATACCAGATTTACTTCTTACAACATATAAAAGAACAGTCAAGGTAATTTCAAGTGAAGTCACATGGAACATATTTATTTAAAACATTTGTAAAACCATAAATTGTAATGATAGATACGATAAATATAACAGTTCTGATATTTGTTTGTGTCACACGTGCTAGATTGTTCATTATTCCAGAGTTAAAATGATAATTAAGTGTTTCATGACACAGGTGAGTGGTTCAAAGTGCATATATAGCATTTACAATGGGGGGATGTACTCTGAAGTAACCGCTAAGCGGCGCCCTTGTTTTGCCACTCTTCGCTGCGCATTGCAGTATATAGTGCTATCAGGAGAGCGTATATTGGAAACGTTTCACGTCGCGAGCGGTAATGGGTGTAGCAGTAGGCGTTTTTCAAGCACCCTCTCTGTGGTGTTATTTTGAGTAACAGCCTAAAATATACCGAACGAATCGTGCTGGTTCCCGTTTGTGTCATTGATCGGGACTCATACAAAGTTTCACAAGTTGTTTGTCTTTGCCATTAAATGTGGTGCAGTTTGGAGATCGAAACGGCAATTCGCGCACAGTTGCGACAATAATATTCAAGCATACTTGTAAAAACAGTGGTAATTGTTAAAAAAAAATATCCAGGTCCTCTAACTGAAACCCATAATTACATTTAATAAAATGCGGCAACAATGTAACATGAAACTGCTAATCGATTGACGCTTAGGCGCAAATAAATCGCCGCTCTGTCGGAGGGCGGCGCGCGAAAGGTGAGCTGCAGTGAGTTTGTAGGGATGCGCGCGGACTGACTGGCGCGTCACAGGCACCCGGAACGCCCCTTGGCAGCGGCTATAGACGCGGCGCCCTCTTCCAACACTTATTCCACAGGGATAAGAGCGCACCTCGGACCTGTGCAGCTCGGAGCGAAGGAGACGGAGTCCAACCCGAGCAAATGGCTGCGTTTGTTTTCACGGTGTCGTCTGTACTGTTTGGAATTTCCAGCTTTGTTTCCACATCTCGGACTTATCCTCCGAATGAAGGTAAGACAGAAGTGGGATCTTAATGGAATTTGTTTTTTTTTTTCCACCGATGGCTCTCTTGTGAAGGACTACAGCATTTTAGTCTGCGGGCATCGCTGTTAAAGTCCCGCATTGACTGAAGATGTGTCCAAGAATTTACCAGGATTAAAAAAATTTTATTTCTTTTTTGCATGCTGTGTTTTTATGGGTTTTGACGCGAGTTGAAAACGTCGCGACCTTGCATACAAATTGAGACGGACTCGACTTTTTTTGTAAATCAGAGATCCGCGTATGCAACCTGACCAGCCTCGCGTTGGTGCTATGGCAATGCGCGGAGGGGGCACTGAGATGCCATACAGTCCAAAGACATACGTTACAAAAAGTTAATTTTTATGCGAACAAATAAAACAAGCAAAATCTCAACTATACATATACGTGCTTTATTGTACATATAATTTTGTCCAGCATAATATAGAACATAATCGTATACTTCACCAGTTAGTGAAGCTATTGTTCTTACAGTTGAAGTTTATACGCGGGATGCTACTGGTAAATTTTGTGCGTTAAAAAATAGTTTGAACATTGCAATACAAGCATTAAATACCGAGCCTAATTAACTTTGAACGTCGCCGTTCTCTGTAAACGTTAGACTGCGTTCTGAGACCGGTTTCATACAGACCTGATGCTCTGCGTAATTATTTGTTTTTCTCTGTTATGCGACACAATTTGTCACATATGCATTGTGAACTCGTTTCGAGGGATTCATTCTGGACAGTAAAATATAAATTCTTTGCTGACCAGTCCTTCTAGGGTACTCTGATCAAACCGTTGGATCGCATCCAAACCCCCTATTCTTTTCCAGCCAGTGAGTAGATCTGATTCGAATTGCACATCAGATTAAAGCCATACACATTCCTAAAATTTTATCTGTTCGTTCTATATAAGTAAAACTATTTTGTAGCCTAATCAGAATAAATTACAGAATAATTAAACACATAGTCTGTTGTTTAGTCGTGTATTCTGGAACCTTGTTGTTTTTTGCGTGAATTTTATCTTCTTACCATTTGTTTCAGTAATCCGGGGAACAAAAAATCAGTATGCTTTTACATAACTGTAATAAACGTTTTATGTTATGAATTGTTAATTGTTGACATTATTATCACAGAAAAGCCCTATTATTGATAAATATTAACAACTTAAATTTGTTAAATATTGAGCCACAGATACAAACTTGCTCCATTTAATGGTCGTAAACAAGAAGGATTACGTGAGGAACGTCGCGCTATTGTGACTTTGGATACGAAGTTGCAATGTTTGAATTTCATTCCCTGCGCAGAGACGGCGCTGAGAGCTGTACTTTTGTCTTAATTGTTGCTCTGCATGCATTTTGACTCAGCGGGGATTTCTGTTCATTTACTTTTTGTTTTAGTGACGCTCCTGGACTCCCGAACAGTGCAAGGGGAATTGAAATGGGTGGCAAGCCCAACAGAAGGAGGGGTAAGTGCACCCCTCGCATAATATCTACTCCTAAGAAAAGACCTAAATGTCTTCTTTTTTCCTTGGTAACGCGAGAACGATGTTGTTCAGAGGCGTCATATTTCCTGAATAGACAGTTCAATGAATCGTCTTTTGTGGGGTAACTTTATATCCCCCACTCGGAAAGAGAAAAAGGTGAGGGGGCCTTTTCGGCGATTACAGAATCATAGGGGATCATCTGGAAGGAGATCTGGATGAATGCCGCGCCCGTGACCCGTCTAATTGGTGTATATAAGGTAACACTGATAAGGAAACAAAGTGCAACTGTTCAAAACTACCGATTATGGGGAAACGTGAACGGCCGTATCGGGCCCGAGCGGCGCGCTGACAGCGGGCTGATTTAGCGCAGATACAGGAGCGCCGAGACGTGCGGGGACGCTCGAGCAAACCGCTTGTATTACTGCTGGCTTTGGAGGTGGCCCTCTACGTACAGTGGCTTATTTCACACCAAAATTATGTGGCTCCTTCGGGTTTTTGACTCATGTCTTAATCTATATATAGGGCCTAACCGTATTGTGAAAATTAAAATATAAATAAATAATAACATTGATAAGACATTTTAGTCTCTCATTTTTGCGTTTAAAATATAAGTAAATGTATAATTACATTTTCTTTATTTTAAACTTAAGATAGACCATTGTTAAATTAATAGTTAATTAACTTGATTGTTATCTAAAAGCTCCAACAGCTGCACTGCGCTATTATCATTAATAAAAAATATTAATTAATATTATTACTAATTATTATTGTTAAAGGTCTCGTCCGACAGCACACGTTTACTCGTTTTTCGGTAACTTTTAACACCCGGGTGGCGCACTGCCTTTGCCTTGGAAATGGAACTCCGATGAAGGTCCGATAGTGCGACGTCGCCTGCGGCGTTTCCTTTGATATACTTTAAAGAAAATAAACACCAGGATGAGCAAACAAATGTGAATTCTCAAATCCTTTTTTTTTGCTGCTACATAAACATATTACACGTTTTTTTGCCATTAGAGATTTTGATCACAGGTTTTTAAGATTCATGGGTAAATCGTGTTATATATTTAAAAAAATATTTACTTTAACGAGAGCTTCAAGCTGTGTCTGTGAGCCCCGTTTTCGCAATAAAAATTACCTGAGCGATTACTATCATCCTAGAAACGAAAGGCCAGCACCATAATTGCCTGCACCCTGCAGCTGCTGAGATGATAAGCAGGCTTTCTGTTTTATTCATTTTTAAATAAAACTTTCGTGACCTGTGGGTTCTGTAGGCTCTGTGGGTTCTCCGATGTGTGGTAATGAGTAATGAAAATGGGCATTGTCCTGTTTTGTGGCATCGTCTGTTAGTGGGAGGAGGTGAGCATCATGGACGAGAAGAACACGCCCATCCGCACCTACCAGGTGTGCAACGTGATGGAGCCCAGCCAGAACAACTGGCTGCGGACGGACTGGATCGCTCGCGGCGGCGCTCAGCGCATCTACGTGGAGATCAAGTTCACGCTGCGCGACTGCAACAGCCTGCCGGGGGTGACCGGCACCTGCAAGGAGACCTTCAACCTCTACTACTACGAGTCCAACGACGACAAGGAGCGCTACATCCGCGAGAGCCAGTTCGGCAAGATCGACACGGTGGCGGCGGACGAGAGCTTCACGCAGGTGGACATCGGCGACCGCATCATGAAGCTCAACACTGAGGTCCGCGTCGTGGGCTCCCTGACCCGCAAGGGCTTCTACCTGGCCTTCCAGGACGTGGGCGCCTGCATCGCCCTGGTCTCCGTGCGCGTCTTCTACAAACGCTGCCCGCTCACCGTCCGCAACCTGGCGCAGTTCCCCGACACGGTCACGGGTGGCGACACCTCCTCCTTGGTGGAGGTGCGCGGCTCCTGCGTGCACAACTCCGAGGAGCAGGATGCCCCGCGCATGTTCTGCGGCGCCGACGGCGAGTGGCTGGTGCCTATCGGCAACTGCCTGTGCAGCCCCGGGTACGAGGAACGTGGCGGCACATGCAATGGTAAGTTACCCCTGTAAGGGACACCGAGCAAGAGGATATAGACCCCAGCTCCTCATCTTCCACCCATCCATCTCTCCATACATGTGTCATGTGCTGTTCAGGTTGTCTCTGGGGTCCTATAATATGGGTGTCCAACCATTTGCCTGCTCTGCTGGTTTCTCTGCGGATTGTGCTTGTACTGACCACCAAATGGAGCCACTCTTTCTCTTTTTGCACCCCCCCCCCTCCCCTTGGTATTTGTGTTATAAGTACATTTAGTCCAAGAAGGATTATTAGATAGGAAATGTGTTTACAGAGCAGGAGAAGCGGCGTGGAACCGGGCGAGTTAAAAGCGCCGCACTGATTATGCGACTTGAGAAGCGGCCCTCGGGGTTTGCTCGTCAGGTGGCGGCATAATCGAGGATCTCGCTTCGGCTGCTTGCCACTGGAATGAACTTCACACGCGGGCAGAAGTCGGCTCCCGAGAGGCCATTTAATCGTCCCAGGGATGGTAACACACAGTCAGGAACTAAACAAAGAACGGCAGGCAGAGGATGAGATGATCTCAACGCCGTCGCAAAGATGACGGTCGCTTGCCGGCCGTTTTGAGAGTTTGAGTGGCAAGACGGGGCAGGGGGTCTAAGAGCGGGGTCAGGGGTCAAGTCTGCTCTGGGGGGGTCGGGGGGTCAAGGCTGCTCCGGGAAGTTTGATTGCCGGTTAACGCACCCTCGCCAAGTCCCCCCCCCCCTCCGGCGGTTCAGCCCTCCCAAGGGGTCCAGACTCAGAATCGGCGAGAAACAGATCGAGCTGAAGCGTAGAGGAAAAGCAAGAAAGCGCCGCAAGACATTTTCACACGGAGATTAGGCAGGACGTTCGCTTTAATCCGCTGGTTTATTCTCTTTGTTTTTTAATAAATACACAGGGAAGGGTTTGCATTTTCTCTGGCTGCATCTGAACCGCAGGACATCTTTCTAAAGTAGAGTAATGAACCTTGAAATTGGAATAGATGACTGAAAAAAAATAAAGACGCAACATGTTTTATAAAAAGCGCAGGCTTTGCATCGCGCCATGGCCTGTTTCATTCATGCAGCTGCTGCCTGTAGTTCTGGTCAGTGCAGTGTCAGTCCTGCTGACATTCACGCCCCGAGTCCCGCTCTGGGTAAATGGGGGCCGACACGGCGGATTATCTCGTGGCTTCGCCGTCCCGACCGCGACAGCGTCCGGCATCCTCCTCTCCAGGGTGAGGTTGAAAGGTCCTTCACACTCCCAGGCTCCGGGTTCTGCTTGATATTTCGGAGTGTGAATCCAGAGCGGGGGCCAGATCGAAAGGTCCGCCTTGACCGTGACGACCGTGACGGGGTTACGGTCTGCGGGGAGAAGGGGGCGTCGCTCAGTGGGACGCCCCAGGGCGTCAGAGAAAGTCGGACGGCTGCGGAGGCGGGGGATGGGTGAATGCGACAGCCGCCCCCCTCCCCCCCTGCTGGGCTGAGGGCAGTCGGGGGCAGGAATGCGACGGGACGGACACAGGGGGGTTCAGAGGTGCCCGTCGCTCCCATCCATCTGTGTCCATTAGAGACTGTCGTTGATTAAGACCTCAGAGTTTGACAGCTTGCTATTGTCAGTTGACCCTGTCACTAAAGGTACGAGGCATACAGACACACAGACAGTCTCATGTGGAGATACACGCAGACAGACATACGCCAGGAGCACAATCAGGCACAAACAAGCCACAGATGTGGACACACGTGTGTTCAGGCTGGCTCCAGATGCAGGTGATAAGGAACATGTTGAATTATAAACATTACGGTATTCTCTGGCCATTTTGTGCCCCATGTATCTCTCTCTCTCTCTCTCTCTCTCTCTCTCCCTCTCTCTCTCCCTCTCGCTGTGCTGAATCCCCAGCCATATCGCGAAACCAAGTGTCAGGCATTCATCTGATTGGCAACAGATTTAAACGACTTAGAAACTCGCAGCGTTTCCTTTTTATTAGGATGAGACGTACTTAATTATGGGTTATCCGCTGTCGTGCGATACTTCGTGCCTGGAGACTTTAGCCCTGAATAGGGCCGACTGTTGCTATGACACCGTCGGGGATGTCAGTGGTAAACTGAATGTTCTGGGTCATTTCGGAATCTGCGCGCTACCGTCATTCACATAGCTAGATAGCTACGCGCGGCAGCCCACCACGGCAATTCCGTTTATTCATTTTTCCGCTGGTACTGTAAGTCATCATCGAATGTGGGGTTGAGTGAACGTCACGCTACAGGTGGATGTTACTTATATGGCCAGCAGGCCCCCCTAAGTTAGGATGATTACAAGGGGGTTGACAAATATTTGGGGCCCAGAATAATAGTTGTCGCCCAGTATAATATGTTTTGAATGGGTCCAAAATCAGTACCGGCGCCCCAAATGATCAGTGACCCATGAGGTCTCAGTCGCTGCTCTGTTCTATTCCACTGTCCTGGTCCTCCATGGCCAGACTCAGCACCCGCCATCCTGCATGTGAAACACGCCGCCCCCTACAGGCCGAGCATTTCTGGGAGAACGCTCCATCGGTCTCTGAGCCAATGCGGGCCACGCACGTCGATTCCTGTCACGATCCCCTCCCCCCTCCCCCACACACCCCTCCCCCAGGCCTGTGAAAAGGAGGGTCGTCAGCCGTCTGAGAGGAGCGAGTGAGGGAGAGAAAAGAAGAATGTGGCAAGAGGAGAAAAAAAAATCGAGTCCTGCACTTTGGTCACTGGTGGATCCCTCATTTGCATATTCTGTATGTCCCCCAAATGCAAAGCGACAGAGCACATGGCCCCCAGGCTCAGGGATCAGGGCCCCCCTCTTTATGGAGAGGCCTGCCCCCCTTCTTCCAGAGGACCCCTCCCCCAGTCACTGATTTACATTTATTTGCTTACATTTCAGATCTATAATTCAGGGTTTATAGCAATGCCGCTTCTCATTCCCCTGGGCCAGCCTTGAGGTCAAGTCGATTCCAGACTCACAAGTGTGTGTGTCTGTGTCTATGCCTGTGTGTGTGTCCATGTTTGTGTGTAAATATATACATTTATAAGTGTGCGTGTCTGTCTGATTGTGTGTATCTGTGTGTGTCTGTCTGAATATACGTCTCTGTATCTGAATATGTGTGTCTGTGACTCTGTGTGTCAGTGACTCTTTGTGTGTGTGACGCTTTGTGTCTATGACTGTGTGTGTGACTTTGTGTGTCTGACACTGTGTGTCTGACTGTGTGTGTCTGTGACTCTGTGTGTGACTCTGTGTGTCTGTGACTGTGTGTGTCTGTGACTCCCCTCGACCTCCACCAGCTTGACATGGAGATGAAGGTCATGGTCTCAGGTGCCCCCTGAGGTGTCCTGCTCCATCTTCTTATCCTGCTCCTATTCCTTCTCTCCTGCTGAGCTTTTCCTTTCTGAGAATCATAGAGACACAGAGTCAAAAAGGCTGCTCTGAATTCCCCACGAGACTCACGTCGTCTTCAGTCCAGTGCCGGTTCGGTCTGAATGCCTCGCCACTAACAGACGCCGCTCAGTGACATTTAAGACGCCACCCGCCCCCGACCCATGAATGGGAGTATTTGCACATTTTCACACGCCAGTGAGGTAGATGTTCTGGCCGGGTCTCCGGGAACCGTTTCCAGAGATGGACAGTGTTTTTGAGTGTAATAAGGGGCCGCGCTCTCAGAGCCAGATGCCAGAGAAGTGCATTGGCACGTCGGGCCTCTGGCCTTTTTCACTCGTTCTCCAGGACTGTGTCTGTGTTCATTCTCATTATTTCCAGATGTCTCTTCTCTTTCCCGTCTTTCCTCGAAGCTTTTCTCCTCCTGGCTCTTTCATCACCTGGCTTCCCCGTCGCCATGTCCTGAGCATCGGATTGAAACACCCCCACCCCCCCCCACACACACACACACATGCCCACCCTCCTTACTACTTTCTCCATGTTTCTCACTCACCTGGGAATGTAACCCGGACGCGGACAGCCGGTTCGACGGCGCGTGTTGCGGTCGCCATGGTACCCCCCCCATAAAAATGACCTGGATTACCTCCACCTCGCTCCCCTTTCTGCGGTCATATGACTCCAGGGATTGTGGGCTCGGGGTCGGCTTGGTGACGCCCCCCCCCCCACCTCGGCCCTCACAGACATCTGTCGGCACCTGTCTACCAGTCAGAAAGGCATTATGGCGTGATAAAAATGGTTGAACGAATACGAGTAATTAGGTGTGAGCCTCGCAAAGCTTCCTTTACCACAGAACATTACCGCTGCCAATTAATTTGAAGGGCTTTCATCTCACTGCCAGACCAGTGGCCACCCCCAGCCATCTCGCTCGTTACTCACCACACAGACACGATGCAATTAGGATATTATATGATTTATTTAATTAGCTAAGTTCCTCTCTTGCGTGAACTTACGTGTCGCACCCGACTTCACTCGGTAGCTGAGGTTAATCGCCTAGGGGGACTTCATTATCTTACATAGCTGTCTTGCTGTCGGAACGTGACCCCACCCCCCAGGAAAAGGGCCCCCCTTCTCTTAGAGTGGCTGTTTTTTTGTACATGTGATCTAAAGGCTGTTAACATCACTCCTCTTTGAGCTGTTGACTGGACATGGGGCAGAGTGAGTCAATCAATCACCTACTGCACCGAGCCCCTGACAGAAGCGATTCACAGCAGGAGAATGTGGTTTATTAAGTGTGACTGAAATGTGGTCTAAGCCACCGCTGAGCCTATTAGCATCCCAGCCTGGGGGGCTGCGAGAGGCGGCAGGGGGTTGGGGGGGGGGCGAGGGCCAA
>JAABNY020000043.1:3987985-3998266 GCA_015164015.2 Brevimyrus niger | reverse complement strand
GGAGAGGGGGGGGGGGGGGGGGGGAGGGGGGGGGGGGGGGGGGGGGGGGGCGGGGGGGGGGGGGGGGGGAGGGGGGGGGAGGGGGGGGGGGGAGGGGGGGGGGGGGGGGGGGGGTGCCATTATTTTTAGTTTTTTCAGTAGAGTTACAATTTTGGGCTTCAGTGGTTAACAGCCCGTTTTACGTCCCCCATTTATGGCTTGAAGGCCGCAGCTGTTTCTCAGATAAACATGTTGGCTACACAAGTATACTAATTATGCATCTTAAATTGAATCGGAGACGCTGAGGCTACTTCTGTCAGTCTTCATCTACCCTTGGGCACATTCTCCGGCTCCGCCGGGTGGGTTTCGGGGCCACGTGGCTGCAACTTTAGCCTGAAACTTTAGCAAAACAGTCTGGTGTAATCAGCTGTTAGCGCGCCGCTCGGTTTGCGGCGTTAGCGCGTGGCAGATGGACGGGGCGAGCCAGGGAGAGCTCTCGGCTTAGCGCCGCGGGGACGTCCGCCGAGCAGCGCCACACCTGCGCGATAATCCGCGCGGGCGAGCCGAGAGAGAGAGAGAGAGAGAGAGAGAGTGAGAGAGAGAGCCCCACTCGTAAGGCAGCATGAAGGGGAGTATCCCAAAAGTGGCCATATTAGCATAGCATTAGCGTAATGTGGCGTCAACCCCAAGAAGCACATTGAAAACGGAGCCAAACAGGCGGGTTGGAAGTTAGCGACAGGGTGATCTGGCGAGGCGGGGGGGGGGGGGGCGTTAAGTGGGACAAACAAACGCAGGTTTCCAGGACGAGGAGAATCACCTCAGATGGGAGCGGCGTGCTCTTTGTAGCCAGGGAAATTGCAGCCGTTTGAACAGCTTGGGTCGTTCTTGAGGAGCGCATGAAGAGGCCATGATTACAATAATAATGCCCACAACAAAAGCCTCAGCAGCCCTGTAAAACTCAGACGGCCACTCGGTTTCACTTCGAGTGCATGCGCGTGTGTGCGCACGTCCCTGAGGTGTGGAGTGAGTATTTGAGCCGGTTTACACTGTTTTTGGGGTCGGGAGTGCAAGGCTGTGGTACAGCACTGGCCCTTTAAGAGGAAAGTCAAACGCATGTCTGACGAATTGGAGTCCAGCTCACATTGCAGGAAACCAAGTTTCACTGAAACTGTAAATAGTGATTCTGTTTTGTTATTTTAAAGTCAAACTGGGGCCGAATGGCGGCTTCTGTGCCGGGGGGGAAACCGAGCGGGACCTTGGGCCGGACCTCAAGCGCCGTATCTCTGCTATTGCAGCTCCCTCCCAGGTCACAACCATCCAGACCAAAGACATCACGCGGCACGCCGTCTCACTGGTGTGGCAGCCGCCCGAGCGATCCAACGGGGTCATCCTGGAGTACGAGGTCAAGTACTACGAGAAGGTGAGGAGCGGCGTGTGGCATTCCTGCCACCAGGTGGCAAGGCCGGACGGTCGCGGAGGAGACAAAATGTCAGCTAACCGTAGCGGAAATGGCGGCCCCGCGGCTTTTGGAGCCAAGGACCTTTTTCCAGTAACTCGTGCCGGTGTCGTTGTTTTGCCCAAGGCTTCCTGGATGATCCCAGGTAGCTATTTCTGTCCGACCGCCGGCACCACGTCAGTGATGATTTATGGAGGTGCTGCCTTTCTCAATGGCCGCTTTCCGGAAGCTCCGACGTGCCGTCGCAAACTGGGACAGTAGCTCTTCCTGTGTGATGTCAGTAAAACACGACCTTTAAAGCATCCAAGCGTGCACTGCTCAGGCGGGCCCGCCAGGAACATTCCAGAACACATAGGGTTGTGTAGTTAAAGAACACATACGCAAGCGAGAGGCTTTTCAGTTTTCCGTTTCTCTGCGAATCGCTGGTGAGGTCCGGCCTTGCACTGATGTTGATCTGTGACCGCGGGTCTTTTCATCCACGAGCGCGTGAAATGACTCTGCCTGTATTAGTTAGACGGCGAAATGAATTGACCCCCAGATCACACGTTTAAATCTCTCCTCTGCTCTGCATAACGCTCACAAGGAGGATTAATGAGTGGGTAGAACCTTCCAGAAAAGCATATTCACAAAACATGCTGAAAGTAATCTCCTCCCTCCCTCCCTCCCTCCCTCCCTCGCTCTGTTCCGCTCCCTATCTGCCCTCCCCAGGACCAGAACGAGAGGAGCTACCGAATAATCAAGACCTCCTCCCGGAGCGCCGACATCAAGGGCCTGTCTCCCCTCACCTCGTACGTCTTCCACGTGCGGGCGCGCACAGCCGCGGGCTATGGCGAATTCAGCGCCCCCTATGAGCTAATGACTAACTCTGGTATGTTGGGGTGCCGCGGACCCCCAAGGGGCTGCCTATTCTGGGCCGCATAGATCACACGTAGACCACATGGCGCATGCTAAAATACCCTATGCTTGCTTTTGGCACTCGCAGCATGACCAGGCACTGAACCACTAATAAATCCTGTTGTCTCTCATCTTAGTCCCATCCCCAGTCATCGGCGAGGGCGCCAACCCCACCGTGTTGTTGGCCTCGGGCGGCGGTGCCGTCGGCCTGCTCCTCGTGGCTGTGGGGGCCTTTGTCATTTCCAGAAGGTCAGATACCTCTCGCCAAGCGCTCTTTGCCCTTCCGTGATCCTCCGTTTCCGCCGTCTTAACTCCCTGTGTTCCACGTCCTCTCTGTGACAGTACAGCTGATACCTGATCATCTGCTCTCGTGATTCAGAGCTGTATCCATGGGGTTAATAGCTATATTTACAGAAGCCGTTTATTGTTATATATGCCATCGCTGTGGTTTCGATTGCACGGCACTAAGTACGTGTATTGAAAATGAGACACACAGAACTCTGAAGCTGGTGTTTTTCCAAGGAGAATATTTTTTTACCACTGTCTGAAGCATTTCGCTTTTCCGCCCCCTTTCAAAAAAACTCCACTCCAGCCCCACTTAGCTTAACCAGTATTGCAAATCATGACACCCGCCACGGAAAACACTACCAATTCACAGCAGAATCACGGGAAAACCGTTTTCACCCTCCACGAATTCTCTCAGCCTTTTCCCATTTGGATCCGCGAGCATTTTCATTTAGGACTGTAATCCATATCGTGTTCCCAGTGAATTCCCAGTTTCTGAAGATGCAGTGTAATAAAAAAAAATGCTTTTATTACTGTGGCTGTGTCTCAGGACTGGATGAGCAGGTGGATAAGATAGATGCATTATAAATATTATTATTATTAAAGGAAGAGGCTGTTTTACTCCCAACATGTAAAAATATCAGCAAAATTATTTCTTGTTTGTGTTGAGAATGACACAAGAGTCATACATGTATTTCAACACAGGGGTGATGCTTATCTTGGACACTCAGAAGAAAAGCTCTCAATGGAATAATTTATAACCCTACGTCCCCGTCCCCCCCAGATCATTTATTTTTGTACTTAGGAACACAAGGTCAAGTCACTTCCTGTTTCATTTCCCAGGTCATGTAAAATTAATATAGTTTCTCTAAAAAGTTTGTAAAATACAGGGGAGATCACAGAATCGCAAACTGAACATGCAAAATTCTAAAGAAACAGCTACTTTATTGTAACTGTGGAATGGTTGGCTTTCAAGAAAGTTCTGGAATGAAGCGTAATAATGTGACCACCTTCCCCCCCCCCCCAGCAGAGTCTTTTTGGTGGGACAAACAAAGGGAAGCATCGCAATGAACTTGTGGTATCGGTCGGCATCTTGACAGCTTCCTGCGTTTCTGGGTGTTCCGAGAGCAGGACTCTCGACTCGCTAAGGATTTCCTCGCTGTTACTCCGTCCCTGGTGGGAGGAGGTCGCTGCGGCTTTGGGATCCCTCAGTTTCGCGTTTTTCTTTGTTTATAGAAAATTTAGTAATGTAATGAATGTAATATTTCGATCCCAGTTCGAACCTGGCGAAACCCTCACACTGTAGCACATGCCGCTCATCCCCCTCCCGCGGTCCGGTGTCCTTAAGATCGCCCACTGACTTTGAACGAAGGAATTTGCCGCAAAACCTACGTGAACTCCCCCCGGCTTCCGCAAAGTCTTTGGTCCCACGTCTCCAGTCTGTTTTCACGCGTGCCGTCGAAGTACAAATGAATGGGCGAGAGACTGAACAGACGGGCTGTTTCCGGAGGGACGCGATTCGGCGGGAGGCTCCTGAGTGCTTCCTGCGAGGCGTCACCTAAATGCTGAACAAAATGCCTCATTCGGGGCGCCGCTGCCGTCGGCGGGCTGACATTTCCCCGGCGGAGAAGCAGCCGGCGAGCGAGCCCAGGTGCTCCCTCCGCTGCAGTGTGTGGCCTTTTCCGGCCTCGCAGGTGGTCCCATGCTGCCTTTTATCTTCGGGCTCAATGACCTTTTATATGTCTCATTCACTCGATTGTCTGTTGCTTCAGTCTCATGGGGAGATTGGGGCTTTAAAAGCAATAGCCAAGATATACAGTGTTGTCCATCTGTGATCAGTTAATCTCCTCTCTAGATCTGTTTACGTCCATCCCTCCTTTGTTATTGTACCCCCCCCCCCATCAACAAAAAAACACACACACACACACAACAGAGCTAGATGGAAGCTTGTACGTGCTTTTATCTAGGGTGTGTTAGCAACTGTCATCTCTCGTTGGGCTTCTTTAGGAGGAGTAAGTACAGCAAAGCGAAGCAGGATGCAGACGAGGAGAAATGCCCCCCCCAAGGTATGTGTTGATGCACCCCAACATAGGAAGGTGGGGGGCAAAAATTAGGCTGGTACCCCCCCCCCCGATTTTCACATCCTCTGAATGCCCTGGTGTAGCAGGGCGGCAGTATGTAGCTCAGCGGGTTACATCGCTGCGCTTCTGATCAGAAGGTCATCCGTTCAATTCCATGATGTTGGAGAATGATGCCTTTGGCGAGGCCTTTAATCCCCTATTGCCCCAGAGGCTGACTCTGCTTTCTCAATTGTATGTCACTTTGAATAAAAGCTTTTGCCAAATAAATATACTGTATATGAATGTTTTTTTTGTAGGTATGAAGACCTACGTGGATCCCTTCACTTACGAGGACCCTAACCGTGCCATTCGACAGTTTGCCAAAGAGATAGATGCCTCCTGCATTAAGATCGAGAAGGTCATTGGTATCGGTAAGCCAATTCCCGTCTCGCACACATGCAAAAGAGCCTCCCTTCCAGTCCAGGGAAGCTCACGCAAACAGCAGGCCGGCTTGAAAATGTTTGACTCCAGGAGTGGAATAGAATTCTATAAGTGGTGATGGGGAGGATCGGCTGTGCTCCTCAGGGGAGTTTGGCGAGGTGTGCAGCGGCCGGCTGAAGCTGCCGGGAAAACGGGAGATCTGCGTGGCCATCAAGAGCCTGAAGGCGGGCTACACCGAGAAGCAGAGGCGGGACTTCCTGAGCGAGGCCAGCATCATGGGCCAGTTCGACCACCCCAACATCATCCACCTGGAGGGAGTGGTCACCAAATGTGAGTTCCGTGCTTGGTGCCACTGGCATGTCTGATTTAGCTGGAATACAAAACTAGAGTGATTTTTCTCATTTGAGAAGCTGGAGCACAGTGTTCCTAGACACGTAAATCTCTTAAGATCTCAAGGTACCCTCAGAAAAGGAAATGATGTGAATTTTGACAGTAGGAAGCTTTGGGGTCGACCTAAGCGGTATTATCATTAGCTTGAAGTGCGCTTGCGGGATTGCACCTGGCCGGTGAGATGAGGCTCTTAGTAAGGTTGGGATTTAGGGCTTTTTATCCCGCCTGAATAAAATCGGTTTGACTAGATTGCATTGGTAGTATGGGAAGAACCTTGAAAAGAAGTCACTCAAAAACCATTGCGAAAGCTTAATTTCTGACCTGTGCTAGGCCTGCTTCTTGCTAGTGGGAACCAGTTGACCCCCAGTCCCGTGGGGAAGGAGCCTGTCCCAGGGAACCCAGCTGTGAGGTGGCTTTTTTCACAATATGTGAAGAAGAAGTCATTCATCACAGTGTCAGCTCCACATGGTTCCAGGGCTCTGAGCTGATACTCTATCTGTATTCGTTCTTTGGGCTTTCATTTTTCTTGGCATGGAGTTTTTCGATATTTTTTTTTTTCCCCTTCTTGCTCAAATGACGGGAGTGCTGGTTCGCCGGCATTTGGACCTCTGTATGCTGGGCTCGGGGCAGATAGCGCCGTGAGAGCTGGCGAGTGCGGGTATGAATAGCAGACGAGCACTATGCTCTCCTCCGAGACACCATTCTGGGCTCTTAACTGCTCTCAGAGAAAGGGGAGAAATAGTGAGAGAGCAGGGAGGGGCAAGGATGGGAGGAAGAGACGTCGGCAACACCCGACCGACATGCAGAGGTGCAAAGGGGACAGTGATAGTCCGGATGGGCGATGTTGTGATTGTAACTACACTCATCTCCTGAGTCCCTTAGGCCTGGCCGGGATGTTTGACACGCATTCATTTAATAACTGTTTGAGGTCGTCTCTGGTGTGGGTATCAAATGTCGTCGAGGGGGTGGGAGAGCGGGTCAGGGTTAAACAGGCCTCAGAGCGGGTGAGCTTGTTATGGCTATTGTACCCCTCTTGTGGTGTGTCCCCCCCCCCCTCCCCTCTGCCTCTTATACGATTTCGATAGCAGTATGTTGTCTCCATGGTAACCAGCCGGCAACCCAGGAATCCGGAGAATAGTAACCAGGACCCCTCGGCGCGTCCAGAAATGTAAACAAAGCCAAAAAATGCAAAAATCATGCAAATGAACGGGGAGAGAGAATGAGGCAGAGGAGGAGTTTGGGCTAAGGGGGCGGTCTTTGTCTTCTCAGGCCAGATCGGGAGCTGTCAATCAAAGGGGCGCTCCCTTTCATCCACTGCGAGCGAGGCAGTTGTCATGCTTCATGAGTGGCGTCCCATTGAGACAAATTTTCTATGGGGGAGTTGGGGTGGGGGGGGGGGAAGGGACAGAGAGGTCCAGATGACGGGTGAGCAGACCTTCCCAAGGTCTGTTCTCCTTGCTGGAGGTCCCTTCCCTTCCCATGAGCAGCCCTAGCTGCGCTGACGCCCTCGTCCTGTCCATGCAGGCAAGCCGGTGATGATCATCACGGAGTACATGGAGAACGGGTCCCTGGACACATTCCTCAGGGTGAGTCGCTCGTCGCTGTTTCTACGGGTAGCAACCGGACCGTAGCTACGTAGCTAAAAGAAATCACGGCCCTCCCCCCTGAGGAAATGGGTGACAGGGCGGGGGGGCGTACTGCTTAGGGAGCAGCACTGTATCCCGCTGCTTTGCCGGCTTCCCTCACCTGGCCGTCGCTCCCGCAGAACAACGACGGACGCTTCACGGTGATCCAGCTGGTGGGCATGCTGCGTGGCATCGCCTCGGGCATGAAGTACCTGTCAGACATGAGCTACGTGCACCGCGACCTGGCAGCCAGGAACATCCTGGTCAACAGCAACCTGGTGTGCAAGGTGTCCGACTTCGGCATGTCCCGCGTGCTGGAGGACGACCCGGAGGCAGCCTACACCACCAGGGTAAGGCTCCAGCACCTCCGCCCGTTCGCCCCTCCGCCCCCCCCCGGGTGCCTAACCTGGATTAAGTGCCCATTCCGCCATAACGGGGGGACTTATCAACCACAGGGGGGGAAGATCCCCATCAGGTGGACGGCCCCCGAGGCCATCGTCTACAGGAAGTTCACGTCGTCCAGCGACGTGTGGAGCTACGGCGTCGTCATGTGGGAGGTGATGTCATACGGCGAGCGGCCGTACTGGGACATGAGCAACCAGGACGTGAGTGCCTCGCCTGCTTTTCCAGAAGCTGCCGCAGAGCAAGCCCCCATGCGTGGCTACCAGAATGACAAGTACCTCTGATGAACAGAGATATTAAAAAATAAACACCCAGCTACTTAGCTTCATTAATGTAATAATGGGATCTTCAAGCGAATAGGCAGCTTGAGACTAAATATAGCATGTAAATGCATTTCCTTTAACCCAGTGAAGTTGGGTAGTATTCATGCACCTCTACATACAGGTGAGAGTTTTTAAGTCAGAGTTCAAGGCCATGCAGCACTCAGCTGAGCCTTACCCAAGGGCCCAATGGTGATATGATTACTCTGCTATAACCGGGACTTGAACCAACGACCCTTCCGGACACAGTCACAGATCTCTAGCCCGCTGAGCTGCATATTGTACTATTTAATTGGAGTCTATACACTCTATGCCCTCTGAAATTTGACCCCTTGCATTCCCACAATCCCAGGTGATCAAAGCCATCGAGGAGGGCTACCGGCTGCCCCCACCCATGGACTGTCCTGTCGCCCTGCACCAGCTCATGCTGGACTGCTGGCAGATGGAGCGCAGCGCAAGGCCCAAGTTCAGCCAGACGGTCAACATGCTGGACAAGCTCATCCGCAACCCCAGCAGCCTGAAGAGGACGGGAGGAGAGGCGCCGCGGTGAGACGCCTTTACACGCACGTGTTTACACACACGCACACAGGCCTCAAACGTACTCACATTCATTCATACAGCCACACATGCTCACACTCATTCACGGAGCCACACACATACTTAAACTTGCTAATGCAGCCCCACAAACACTCATTCATGCAACCTCACACATACACTTTATGGACAAAATTATTGGGACTCCAACATCTCACTCTGAATCACAGGGTGTTAATATGAAGCCGGCTAACCCTTAGCTGCTATGATAGCCTGTGCTCTTCTGGTAAGGCTTCCGTTGGATGCTGGCTCATTGCTGGTGGGATTTGCTGCCATTCGTGTTGGTCATTGTTGTTGGGTATTCGGGTCCCTGTCTGTGAGCTTGTGTGCCCCCCCACACTTCGCAGCTGAACTTGCTCCCAGATATTTGCACTTCGCAATCACTGCACTTGCAGTTGACCAGGGCAGCTCTATCAGGACAGAAATGTGGAGAATTGACTTGCTAGAAAGGTGTCCAATGGAGGTGCTGGGCTGACTAACCTCTATTGTGTGACCCCCCCTCCCCCCCAGTCTGCTGCCAGTGTTTGATGCTGCAGATTACATGGCTGTGTGCTTGATTATATACCTGTATGTCAGTAATGGGTCCGGCTTATGTGGCCAATTTCTGTAATTACTACAGGATCGCAATACTTTTGTCCATATAGTGGACTCACACCTATTCATGCAGCCTCACATATACTCTCATTCATGCAGGTTCACATATACTCACACTAATTCACACTAATTCAAATACTCATACTCATTCAAATACTCACTCACTTGCACCTGCCCAATCTCTCTCCCTGTGCAGGACCGGTACTGGCTTGCTGGATCCGAACAGCCCTGAGCAGCTGTCCTCCTCTGGGGGATCCGTGGGAGATTGGCTGCACGCCATTGGGATGGAGAGGTCCAGGGACAACTTCAGGTCCACCGGCTACCCCAGCCCCGAGGCCGCAGTCCGCATGACGCAGGAGTAAGTCTCCGAAGGTACCCAAACCCATGGCCAGCTAGCCCGTGAGGGAGAACTGGGCGTTTGGCACGTGCGCATTAACTCGAATGTGCTGTGTCGGCAGGGACATGGCCAGAATGGGAATATCTTCAGCGACACACCATAACAAAGTCCCATCAAGTGTCCAGGAAATGCAGTCCCCAGTGCAACCGATGCAGGATGGGATGGTTCCAGTGTGAAAGATAAAGAAACCACAAACTAACTTGAAGCTGGCCATTTCTGAGGAAAGTTACGAAATAATAAAATTGTTTACCTCATCCATGCACTTTACGTCGGAAAAAAAGGAATATAGGAAATGAGGAGCAGGAAGCTGCACTTTTACACGACATCATCGCTGCCCTTTTGCAACAAGACAGTGGAAATGTTGTCTTGGACTGGAATGTACTTCTGAAGGACCAAACTGGCACGTTTGCCATGTATTTGTAGGGAAGGAACTACGAGTTTCTCGTGCGTCACATTTATGGCGATTTCTCGCATACTGAGATACAGATTGTTTGAATTTTCATTTTATTCATATGTCTTTGTATAAATTGTTCTTTGTAATATACTGCCATGTTATTCATGTTTACTTTTCCTGCATCCTCACCTTCGTCGTAGCCCTTCTGTATCACACAGCCGTGTCCTCCTTTTACATATGAGCCAGTTTTGCCTTCGACCCCATTATCTCCGAATGTCTAACGTAAGGTCATGTCCACGGACCGGCGGCGCCTTCCCCGGTTCTGGGACAAAGCCCGGTCAGGATGCCGTAGCCCTCACAGCCACCTCCCGCCCCCCCCCCCCGTGTTTCCTCCCCCCTGGTGCATGCCCCCTTCAACAGACACCAGTCGACCCCGCGGGGGGGGAGTAA
>JAABNY020000043.1:3946871-3968909 GCA_015164015.2 Brevimyrus niger | reverse complement strand
GCAAAGGCGATGGCGGCCAACTTTCCGTCACAGCTAAACGGGGGCTATCCTCCCACCGTAACACACCCACCCTCGCTGATGTGTGAGATGTAATCGCCTGTCTTTTGATCAGCTGGAGGGGGGGCTGGAGGGGTGAGCACCAACACCGTGAGGGATGAAGGGCGGCACGGTCCCCGGTGAGGCGGTCGCTCGCCCATCTGCCTCCTTCTCCTTGGCAGCGACTCGCTCGCTTCTCAAGGTCACCTGGGAATTGCTGAAGGATCTGCGCCTGTTGGGCATCATGTTTCGGAGCCCCCACCCCACCCCACCCCGCTCCATCTTGCACACGCTGTCATCCCACACTTGAAGGAATGCGGCAGAGATAACAACCAATAGCGGGGAAATGTTGCAGCCGCTTCGCCAATGCAAAACTCTCCTAGGGAGCGTCTCCGTCAGTGGGCTCATTAGGCAGAATCTCGCCGCAGCTGCACCTTCCGAACATCTGACGACGATTGTCTGACGCTTTCCCAAAGGCCCGTGACCTTTCTGACCCCAACAACACGCAATCGCCTCTCATATTACCCTATTCCGTCAACCCTTAGGCCTGTCCCAGGTCTAGGAGGGTTTTTCAAATCTGAGTCGGGTCTAGAGGCAGAACGTAGCCGAAGCTACGGGGAAGCACAGGCCAGGCCCCGCCATACAAACAGGTGGGTTTGGCAGCTCCGGGCTGGTGGAAGGACCCGGAAAAGTGAGGCCGCCTCGCATCCTGAGACGTAAGAGGAAAGACGAGCATTAGCATATCTGGGCTCTGAGACGTAAGCGATGTTCTCCCGCCTCACATACAACAGCGCAGCATCGTTAGAGGGATTTCACAGCGAGATGTTGTGCTGGAGGAGAGACCCCCACCGAGGGGAGGGCACTCCACACCATTAAAAGCACCTTAAAAGTTTAGGCTCTCACTTGTATTCAACTGGTCCCCGTCCAGTACTGCCCAGGTGGCTGAAAGTTATTATATTTGGGACGCAGAGATGAGGCCGCTGACTTTACAGTAAGTGTTGGTGGGAGGGGTCCACCATAGAGACAGGGATGGGGGGACGGTTGCGGGCTCAGGAGGGATGTCACGCGCCGTGGTGGCTGTCACAAGGCAGGCCTGCTTTTGTCTTGTCACCAGTAGACTTCCTGTTTCTGCAGGGAGCAGTCAGGATGATGAGCTTGTAATGAAATCAGGCGAATATGGAACAAAAAGTTTGCTCCCTACAAATTTTTTCTGCTGCCTCGAATTACTCACATTCACAGGCCCTGCATTCCCTGCTCCCCCGATTCTTGTCCCCCATGACAGATATGTCTATTAGACCGAAGGTAGGAAGCTGCAGAAATTACCTTGATGGATGGCCCCGAGGAATGAGCTTCTCAGACACAGCTCTCTGTAACCCCCTGCCCCCCCCCCCCCACGTCGTTTCCACATCTAGGTGGTCACCGAATATTTTCTCCCGGACAAAAGGTTGGCGGCGGCTTTGGGCCCCACCCGCCGGAGTGTTTCAAGAATGTAACGGCGACAGGAATCGAGCTCGCCGTCCGCGCTCACATGGCTCGGCCTGTTCCCCACACTCCCCCGTCAGCCGCTAATCTCAAGACGCCAGCGCCCCCCCCCCCCACCCCTACTGCTTCCCCCCTTTATCCCTCAAGCACGACCATCTGAATAACGAGCTGCACGTAAAATGGAAGGAGAGAGAACAGAGCCAGAAACATAAAGAAAAACAATTCCAGGAGAAGGAAAAGCCCGCTCCCCCCCCCCCACGCATATGTGAGAACCTCATTGTAGCATCGAGTCGCACTTCAACCCGATTCCACATCTTTATTTGTCATTCTTCAGGTTACTAAAAGCGGAGCGAGGAAGCGGCTTTCAAACATTGTCACAGGTTAAAACGCTGTGTCCCCCCGCTAAGTATTTTCGGGGCCCTCGGAACGTAAACAGCACCGCCGCTGGTGTAAACAGCAGACGGAGGTGACATATCCGTCCATCTCTAACCGGGCATGTTTCTGCAGGACCAGCAAAGGGCCAGCATGCCAAACGTCCACTCGCTGAGGGGTGTCTGCCTATCCCAGGCAGCTGTGTGTGATTTCTTGTCTGTGGGGGGGCAGGCAGGGGCATTAACTCAGCACACTACATAACGATAAAGGTGTGCGCCCCCCCTACAACCAACTCTTCACCATAGCACGTTTTCCATGGCACGTTCTCTGATAAAAGAAGGAAATCAGATAATAGTGGGTGGGGGCCCCTTGCATTATGCAGTGGGGGGGGGGGTGCAAGACCAGGCTGGCTGATTAATCCGTAGGCTGGACCAGGACAAGAGTCTCCTTAGCGTCGTCTAAGGGGAAAGACAGCATCCGCGATCCACGATGGTAGCAGCGTGTTGTGCATGAGCTCGTCGCACCGGCCTCCACTGGACACCGTGAGGCAGTATAGAGACAAGCTTGTGATTTACAGTGCATTACGGGGATACAGACCCTTCTTGTATGCATATATGTGCGTGTGTCCGTGTTTGTGTGTGTGTGTGTGTGTGTATGGGGGGTTTATTTATATAATATTAATTCCACCACACTGTGATAAGAGCCGGTCATGTTCATTTGTACTGAGGATCGTTAGCTGGGACACTGAGGCCCACAGCTCAACTTAAGCCTACTTGCATTACCGTATTTGTTCTGCTGATGTATCATTTTTGATTTTATAAAACTGAGGTGTTTTGATTTGCGCCTGCACCTGCTGTTAGAAAACCTGCTAGTTTGTTTGTCTGTCCATCATGGGTCAGCAATCAGGAGCACGGATCTTTCCCGGTTATTCATACATGCCTGAACTCCGATTTTTGCGTATTATGAGTGAAATATCCCCCGCAAAGTCTGGCCCTGGAGTCAGTCTGTCTGTGTTTATCCCACGAGCGGAATCACTCGCATATTTCTCCAGTTACCAAACAAAACGGGAAGGTAAACTAAAGCGGCTTCGCACCCTGGGACGGGCAAATAAACCAGTTAGTGTGGTTCACCGGGTCTCCTTTGCCTGCGTGTTCTTAACGCTGCGTCTCCGGGAGCATTGCTCTGGCACTTAACCCCTCAACCGCCTTTCCCGTTGATATCGCCGCGGATACCGGGTTAAAAAAAAAAAACGCCTGTACGCGAGATGAGCCCTAGCAGTTACGTCACCCAGGCCCTCTGCTTCCCCCTAAACCCCCGCCTCCGCACACCTTTCCAAACTCATTGCTGGTCCAGTTGGCCGCTCTGGCTGGCCTGCTGTCGTTCACTCAGGTCCGATCTGTCCGCCTCTCCTGGATGCCAAATGTGTTGGGCAGGTGTTGTTGGGGTGGGGCGGGGGGGGGGGGGACCATGCTGGACAAGAGGTGGAAGGGGGCACGGTGTTTAAAGAGGTTACATGATGGGGGCTAGTTGCTTGGAGTGCCAGGATGGGGGTGGGGAGTATTGCTAAGGGGAGAGGGGTCATGATACTGGTCGGGGTTTGGGTGGGGGAACCGGCTGCCACAGAAGAGGAACGGGGAGATGGGAGAACAGCCCAGATGCAGCTCTGTGGCACAAGGACCTCAATCAGGGCCGTGTTGTGATGGAGAAACACAGAAAAGCAATGGTGGGGATTCCTAGCTTAGCATGAGAGGGCTGGCCTCAGCCCAACCGCCAAGGGGAACTCCCAGCTGTGCAGTAAACACTCCAGGCTGCAGCAGTGGGGTCACCAAGTATGAAAACAACGAGAAAAGCGCCATGTCACAAAAGCCGGGCCTACCTCCATTACAAACACACCAAAATATTTTGTTCTCCCTCCGGGGGGTTGTGGTCAGGCCGGCGGAGGCAATTTCTAGAGAAATGTGCACAGTGTTGGTCACTTTCGTGGTGTTGGAGATCGGTGGGCTGCAGCCGTACCTCCAAAGCACGGAAAACACCAGCAAGAGACCACAATCCACATACTGTAAGCTACGCCTGTAAACTCACGGAAGCCAATCGAAGCCATGGGCTGCTGTGAAACAGGAGACGGTGTGTAGGGGTCCCACGGTCTGAGATTATGGGATGGTAACTATAAACTCATGGACGGTGGAGTAATGTAGTCTTGGGGGCTGGAAGCAGGAATGGCTTGCACCGGGGTCTCAGAGAAGATTTAATCTCTGCAGTTAAGGTTTAGTATTTTACCAAATTTGACTTGAATGCATTTGCGAAAATGTTGTCTCGCTTCCACATCTTATGGTCAGTGGAGCCTTCCCCATGTTCATCCTGATACCCCTTACTCTGCCCTGGATATAGACAGCACTAAGCCCAAACATACAAATCAAATTAAAATATAAGACGCTGGAAGTATGGTTTGAATTCCAGGATGATTTATTTACGTCCACATTCCAGCTCACCCGTGTGGATGAGAGACCCAGTGTCTCGGTGCACGATTTTAAGTTTACAGATCGCATAAAAGATCGGGACGTGCTTTGCAGTTTCGTCACATTCCTTATTTGTGCGCCATAAAACAAGAATAGCAACGGAAAAAATTAGGAAATGGAAATGGTTATACAATAAAAGGTCATAAATATTATTTGCAATATAGCAGTTGATATGAAAGCTTACCCTCTGCTGAGGAGGATTCTGGGAAAAATGAAAGGTTGAAACATAAAATGAGTGTTTTTTATTAACATTACATATATAGCTTATGTATATCCCCACTAAAAATAACAATCGCAGATTGTTAAAGCCACACTGGTAGTGTGACGGCCGTGTTTTCCTTCCGATAATAATGACAGCGAAGTGTCATTTTCTGTTATCGTCGGACGGCTGGTGCCGCGACGGTGGCGAATGTGACAGCGTGCCGTAATCATCGTCGCCCGTGCTCTTCCTGTCGGGGGAGCTGTGTGAGGGAGCGCTTTGAAGTCCCCCCCCCCCCCCTTTCCCCGTCAGCGTGGGCCCTGCCAGTGCGCTTAATGAAGACGTGCGCGGCGTAGGGGCGGCGGCCCGGAGCGTGGGGGCCCGTGTGCTGCGATAAAGGGGGGAGTCATCAAAATCCATTTGTTTTGCCTCTCGGCTGGCGGAGCTCTGGGCCTGTGCGCCGCTACATCTCAATCCCGCCGCGGTACGGGCCGCCAGCGCTGGCTCTCATCTTCACTCTGGCTCTCATACAATCCCTCGCTCTGCCTCCACCCTCAGCCACGTCCTCCCCCCGTAGGACCCCTTCCTATCCCCGTCTCCCCCCAAACCCACACCGGCTCCCCCGCTCCACCGCCGCCTCCATCTCCCGTATCTCGTTGCATGTGAGAATTTGGGGGATTCGGTAAGAAAGCTTCACTCTGCTTCTCCGATCGGGTTTGGAAAGATTGAGGGAGGGGCAGCCAACAAGAGGCACGTTATCCTCTCCGGAGCGGGTTATATAACCCCCCCCCCCCCCACCCCCTCGGTTCTATGACGTGAGAGCGGTTTCACTGAGCGGCGCCGACCCGCGTCCTCTTTGCAGAACTCTCCCAGGTTCTGCTCCAGCTCCGTCTGCAAGAGCGGGACGGTAATACGGATTCAGAGGGACGCACGTCGAGGTCACGTGCCGAAGCGGCCGGACGTGCACCGGACATGATGCCGGTGTGGAGTTAGAAATGGATATATTACACTGGTAGGTTCACAAGTGTCACCCTTTTGCTGTTGCGATGCGCGTAACCTTGAGAAGTTTCATCCTGCATCCGGATCCCTCTCACGCATTTCCGCGGACCGTGAGTGGCTCTTTAAAGCGTGATTCATGAGGCCCCCTGACCTCCGGGCTGCTGTTTCCTGCTGGTGGTGAAAGGCAGCAGCCAGCCCCCCCCCACCCCCCATTACTGGGCTTTGGAACCCAGAGCTCGGAACTTTCAGGACCGGCCAATAACCAAAAGCTGCTGACGGGTAGCCGAAAGGTTAATGACCAGACGGCAAGTGAGTTGAGCCATTGGGACCTAATCAATACTCTCTTCCTGCCTCCCCCAGCCCCGAGGTGATGATGTAACGCCTGTATGCGTGTAGTGTGTGTGAAACGAGCTGGGAATGCTTGTCTTGTTAGAGAGGAGGGTGGAAGCGCTCCACATTACGCCCACCTAGGAATGCACACCGCCAGTTTGATTTGAAGGAGGACAAACTAGCCAAACCCCAAATGCGCCAGGCTCTGTCATCGGCCCCTACCTCTCAGTCCCTCCCTGCTAAAGCCATGGTTTTGGCCTCCATAAGGTAGCCTCCTCCACCCAACTGAGTGTAGGAGTGTTGTGCACGCTTTTGTGGGAGTGCGTTAGTCGTGCGTTCAGTCGTTGGGTGAGTGTGCGGGCACGAGGGCGCAGGTTTCTGAGCCGAGGCAGGCGTGTGCGCACGCACGATCTTGGGAGTGAACACTGGGCTCCATGTCAGGGTGTGACATGAGCGCATGACTCTGTATGTTTAACCTGGGGAGTTTGTTTTATTACAAGCTCTTAGAGGGGCTGGTTTCCTGGAGCACTTTGCCATGTAAAGTGTAGGGTCCCCGGTCCCCCTTAAACAGCAGAGAAACAGGAAATCCATCCGAGACAAATTCTGCAATGCGATCCGTTCTCCGCGCACAGAGGCGTCTTTGCCGCGTTTGGGCCGAGAACACGCTGTGCGCGATGTTCCCCATGTGACCCGACGGATCCGTGGTACTCACAGCAGAACCAGATGTGCTCACATGCAGCCGGACCCAAAATGGGGGCCCCTAACCTGGCCACTGATGTCTGGGCTAGAGCTGTAGCAGAGAGGAGTATGGGATACCATGGGCGTTGACTTGCGAGGCAGGAAATAGAAGAGTGATATGTTTATGAACCTCAACGCATAAGAACGAAGAAACCAGAGTGTTTTCCTTCTCTCATTTGCTAAACATCTGCAACCCAGACGCCAGGTAGTCACCAAAGAACGTTCCGGTGGGGAACAAGGCCAGGCTGACATCCCACTTTATCCCAGAGTCAAGTTCTCCTAAGCCTGAAAAATGGCTCTTCCCAGGGGGATATCTTGGTTACTGACCCAGGACCTCCAGCAGTGTCTCTGTTGGATGTGAACATCAGCTTGGTGACAGTTTCACTGCGGTTCCTGACTCTTTGTGCCTGATTAGGAGGCTTTTAGTGGATTACAGTGAGGTTTTTGGACTCCTTTTGCCAGTGTGTCAGTTCACACTTTTTTCCCTATTACAATTAATTTATTGGATGAAAAATATTCTGATTGTGTATTTTCGGGAAATGGAAATTTGTTTTTTTAACATTGTTTCCTTAGGAGTCCCCAAGGTCCCATTGTAATGGGCAGTCAAATCAGCACCAGCTCTGTTCCAGGTCACATTTGTCCACACTCGTGTACTATGTCAGAGCTCCTTGAAGACCCCATCTTTGATGTACTGCTCACGCCGAAGGATGGGTCCCCTGGGAGGTAAGCACTTCCTGTCCGAGTGTAAAGGGAGGGGAAGTTAGGTCAAAAGTCCCTGAAAGGGAATTGGAGTTATATGACAAGAGAGCAATGGTCAAGGTATTGGGGTGGCCTACTGCTAAGTGTTAGCCATCATGGTCAACATTTTGGGTTAGGTAGCCGCTAGGTATTAGCCATTATGGTCAGCATTTTGGGTTAGCTAGCCGGTAGGTATTAGCCATTGTGGTCAGCATATTGGGTTACCTAGTTGCTAAGTGTTAGCCATCATGGTCAGCGTATTGGGTTAGCCAGCCGCTAAGTGTTAGCCATCATCGTCAGCATATTGGGTTAGCTAGCCGCAATGTCTTAGCCATCATGGTCGGCGTATTGGGTTAGCCAGCCGCTAAGTGTTAGCCATCATGGTCGGCGTATTAGGTTAGCCAGTCGCTAAGTGTTAGCCATCATGCTGCTCCCACGCTCTCACATTCTCTCTGTACAGCCACAAGGGTGCTAGTGTGGACCTGGCCCAGTAACCAGGATTTTGGCCCTTTGCAATGCAGGGCAAATGCCAACCACTGACAGATTTTTAACAATTATCATAAATTGGATGGAAGCATGGCAATTTTTTTAGACATACTTTTCGATCTCATATACCGATCACACACCACCTATGCCTTCCATAGAATTCTGTTTCCTACCCTACATGTTGGACCTCTGCCTGGCTTCCATTCCTACTCATAGGCCACCACACCAACTCCGTACTCTACTCATCCAAAGCTTCCTTTGAAGCATCTAATGAAGGTGAACAGGTGGGATTGTGATGGCGGCTCATTTCATATGATCAGATGTCAGTCTTTCACTGGACCCTTTAATCCCTCCTTTGTTTCAGTCAAACAGCCATCAGTGAAATGAGCTTATAAGGTTCCCTTAGCTCAAAAATGCAAGCCAATGAGTTGATGCAATGAGTTGAACTTCCATGCTTGAGAAGACGTCAGCGGGGCCCCGGCGGGGGGGCTGAAGCCGCGTCCCTCCAGCGTGGGGCCCGTCAGTCCGATCGGCACACCATCTGCCAGTGCAGCCGCAGGGATGATGTATCAGCCCGCCTCAGGTCTCTGCGTCGAGACGGCCGTCGCTCGCCCCCCCCCTCTCTCTCTCTCTCTCCCCACTTCTCCCTCCTATTTTCCCCTTCCCAAAGAAAACAGTGACCGTTTTTTTTCCTTTCCCAGCAGGGTTTGTGGGACAAGCCCTTCAAGCCATCCAAACCCCGCTTGTACACACAAGAGCGTCAATAAGAAATGTGGATTTGGAGATCGGTGACGACTCCTACACGCGGAAAAAAAAAAAAATGCCCTTTGACATCCGACGATTTTACGGTCCAAAACGCGACCACCTGTTTCTTTTTTGCCGTCTGCCCCGATGGGAAGCGACCGTACAGTGGGGGTTTTAAACTCCTGCTTGATTACATATTCCAGAGAAACCCAGTAAGCCAAATGGCTCTGGAGACTTTTACATATATTACACGGCTGTGTTTTAATGAACTGTTTAAAATCAAAGTCAATCCTCGAGCTCAGATAAAAGGACATAAACAAACTGGGTTTCATACAATCGCTAACTGCTTCCAAATGCTTGGAGCAGCTGGTGCAGCTTCATGAAGCTCTCTGAGAGATGGACTCCAGCGCTTGCGATGTATTATTTTTCTGTCTATAAGATGGATCGGCTGTTTTTCGCCCCAGCTATCCAGAAGTTTTAAACGAATTGTTTTTTTTTTCTTCTAAGTGGAAGCCCAAACTCTTTTCTCAATTGATCTTCAAGCTGAAGCCACAAATTGTTATAAAGCATTACGCAGCCCCTACTCCGCTGACGTGACCCTTATATATCAAGCTTGCTAATGAACTGGTGACTCCTTCCAATCCTTGTAGCCAGTCGTCGATGGTTTTCATATCTGAGTCTGCAGTGCGTGGAATTCAGCTGCCAATTCCTGCAAGTCGAGGGTATTAAACAGAGGAGCTGATGAAGGGCAGGAGCAGGGGGACAGGCGGCGAACAGGGAGGAGAAAGTGAGATACTGGCACCTTAATTGTTTCCATCATTCGCTTTGGGCAGGCTGGGGTCACGGTGAGATTGCTTGCCGGCTAGCGAGACGAAAGTCAGGAGCCGGCCCGGATTCTTCATCTCCACGTAGGATGATCTGCAGTTCAACAATTTCGCAACTTTCCCGCGGGAAAAAAGCTGGCACGATTATTTTTTAAATTCTGCTTTTATATGTGCTTAAAGTATTCTAAATAAAGCAGATGGACCCTTTCACCTTGAGACTTAACCTGCATTCAGAAGCTGACCGCACCCACAGTTTGGTATATCAGGATCTGCTTGGGGGTGAGAGGTCAAAGGTCAATTCTGTCAGGAGAACACGATAATTCTGGAGGATAACCCCCCACACACACACACACACACACACACACCCCTACCTGCATCAAAGAGTTCAGATGAGGGTTGTTGCAGTCTGCTGAGAGCTCAGGTGCTTCTTTTTATCATAATGTCCTGCATCTTGTAGAAGCGGCTGAAATCTTTCGTCACGTGTTTCAGATCTGCGGCTTAAAATCTTTCTGAGAGCCTTCGAAACTTTCATTGCCCGCTTCTTTTTTTTGAGTCCACAAGGCAATGAGGAAATCATGTCAGCCGGTCTGTCTGTGCCTGAACGCTCCCTCTCTGTCGGACCCCATCAAAGGCACAGTACTGGGGCTGCTTCCAGCGGGGGGGGGGGAGCTGGCCTCGCTGCCAAATCCCTGGGAGAACCTCAGATTTGCGGTGACATGTTATACCAGAGCTTTCTCTGCAAGAATGTGAAGCTTGGGATAAACCATTTAGTTTCCCATTGACCCTTGGCTTTTGGAGCTGCGTGAGCCCCCCCCCGTGTTTGGGGAGGACATGGTCTGCACCGTAAGGCAGACTGTTGTTCTTTTTGTCCTGGGCAAGGAAACAAAGAGAGAGCATCTCCTGGAGGATCGTCGTCATGCAAAAAGGGACGATGAAGCGAAGAGGAATGCAGGGCGTTTGCTGGGCTGGTACCAGTGCGGATCGGCCGGGAAAAATCCTGTCCGCGTACAACTCACAGGCAGATGATGATGTTCACAAGCCCTAATGATGATGATGAGGGGGAGGAGGAGGAGGAGGAGGAGGGTGCACATCGCCTGGCAACCTCACCGTTTTCGTGGGGATACTGGCTGATCTGCAAAATGGTGTAAAAAGGAAAACGTAAAATGAGTTGTAGGATGCTACAGCTCATAAACCGGGTGTGTGAACCCCCCCGTCATGCAGTCAGATTCGGAGATAAGTTTATATATTTAAAAATGGGGCGAGTGAGAGTCACTGAAGATCCAGTGAAAGGGAAACCATAACTCACTGGTAGAGTGCAGGGGCTTTTTCAAAACCCCAAGCGCATTATAAATTTTTAAACTACTGTTTTCAATTATGATTCCATAAGATGTGAAAACTTATGGCCGCACTACAAGGTCACACTAAAACAATATTTTTGATCTGACTCAGGCATGGGGGTGACGGAGTTTTTTCGGCCGGGGCGTCCCACTGAACGCTGGCAGGGAGGAGGGCGAACGCAGAGTGGGGCGGAGCAAATGGGATTTGGAGCGGCAGTCATATTCAGTTAGAGCGGCGCTGCCGTGCCAATGAGGCCAAGCAAACGCTTCTGACAGGACAAATTGGAACCAGAGCGAGGCTGTTACCCAGAATCCCATTGACACGCCCCTCCCCCCCCCCCTTGCCAGCAGCATGAATAGGTGTGTTGGCCTGAGCTGAAGACAAACGGTAGGGACATAACTTCACTGACCTGTCACCACCACGACCATCAGCAGATATAACCCAGGGATGACCGAGTCCTGAGCAAGAGCCCAGAAAGGACGCCTGTCTCCTTGAACGAATCGCAGAATGCCGGATTACTGTCCCAGGACTGGCGTGATTTACAGCCATCGGGGTTATCCGGCCAAAATCACATGCACGAGGCCAGCCAGGAGACGTTTCCCGGAGTTTGGCGTTTTTGTGGAAAACCTTCAGCTGCTCACATAAGGAGACAGCAAACAAACACACAGAGGGCTGAGCCTAAACTCCCGCGCATAATGGCACTGACCTTATAAAAACTACGACTGCGACATAAAGCCAAACGTCTGAAGTTGGAAGTTCTCAGGCTCAGGAGAGTATATACGGTTGTTTTGTGTGTCTGCGGAATGAGGCACAACATTCCGCCGGTTCTGAAGCTCAGACGAAATGGCAACATCGACCCCGACGGTCCACAAGAGCGCAGTAACAGAAGATGCAGGCAAATCCTTATCGATCTTGTGTTCAAGTTCATTAACCTCAGATGGAGGTCCAAACAAACCATTGCACTGCCTTCTTTTTTAAACTCGTGGGCACAAATCAATTCTTTATTGAAATGAGTGGGGTTGTGTCTCGTCCGACAGCATCAGCACCCGCAATAGATCTCTGTACCCACGCCAATATCTATAACTCTTCGGGAATTAAATGACATTCAAGGCCTCAACCGCAATGTCATTAGTCATTTCCAAGAGATTTTTTTCATAAAGCAAAAGAGATTATTGCAGTTTGCTGGCCCACATGGCACAACATCGTCACTGATGTAACTGCAGTGTCCTTTCCAAAAATCTAGAGCCTAGCAGCAGGAAAAAATAAACCTTCACCCTCTGTTCAATTTTGGGGCTGGTTTGTGGGTTTTAAACTTCGGCTGAGCTCCGCCGAGGTGGGGACCCTCACTCGTCTGCTGCAGGGCAGAGAAAACGTCCTTCAGACATCCAATAATCGGAAGGTCCCCATGGAAGGTGCTAATTAATGATGATTCTGATACGGGCGTTAATGAGCAAGTAATCAGCTCACAAGACTGGAGTGTTGAGCAAGAAGAATCTGATGGAAGCCAGATGTTCTTGCCGTTCCACCATTGTTATTTTTCTGTCTAGTTCTGTCGCTGCCTCACGTAAACAGTCAGGCACACATGCGAGGGCGCACATACTTTTACACGCTCACTTTTGCACTCAGAGGTCATTTGCTCTACTTTAATTTCAGCTGCCTGTATTTGACTGCGCAGCTTGTAAGAACATATCAGTGTTTGTTATCTGTTTCTGCCTCAGGGGGAACGTAAAAGAGTCTGCATGCTCATTTCCACGTTGCTTATTTACCCCTCTGTCTTGTAAGGGGCCGTCGTCCACTGCATCAATCTCTCCAGTGGGGATTATATATGATCCCAGAAGAAGCACATGTGGGCAATGAAGAATCCCCCATTAAGGGAGCGTCTCCAAAAACTCAGGAAAAATCATTCAGATGATCAACGGGAGCCATAGGGAAGGATATTGGCTGCCCTTCATCCCAGTATCGATATTCCTCACACCTAGAGATCAATAATATCCCGCTACTAGCCTGATTCCTCTCCATGTTCCCTGCGTGCTCAAAATGTTACACTTTCTGCCAATTGAAAAATGGTCCTATTAGATTCTTGCTTTGTTGGAAGGTAGTTGTGTAGCTCCTGCTCCAATCCTGCTTACGCTTCTACCTGGGCGTTCACTGCAAACTCAGCTTTGCTTATGCCTAGTCGACTCCTCAACTGCACATACAGCTCTAAAAAAATATACAGACCACAGCAAAATGTTCAGTTTCACTAATTTCTCATTTTATGGGTAGTATCAGTGTAAAATACACATTTTTTTTGCAAACTCCAGCCTGGCTCTTCCATGCATTTCATTAATGAAGGTCTTCTTCCTTGTTTTATGGGATTTCAATCCTGCTTCTAGGGACCTGATATGAATTGTCCTAGCAGTGCATTTCACACCATTTAATGTTTCCCATTCTTTTTGAAGGTCACTTGAGGTCATCCTCTGATTTATGAGGCCCTGTCGGATACGTTGACAGTCATCTCTGGCTTCCGTTCTCCACCTGGCTGATTTTTGGTCATTCCCAGTGTCTCCTGCTTCACCTTGTTCCTGTGTACTGCCGTCTTAGAAACTTCGAGCCCGGAAGCAGCCTGCCTCGCAGTGTAGCCTCCTGCCAGCAGAACCGGGATTAAACCAGGATATAAAAATGCAGATTTTTTTTAAATACAGAGTGTTCTCTTTCATTTTTTCCAGAGCTGTATATTTGTAATGTGTCATTTGGCTCATTACCGCACAAACACGCTTGGACAAAAGCATCTTCTGAATAAAATAATTGTCAATGTAAATCATCCCCACAGAGTTAAAACACAATTCCACATCTTGTTAAGTTTCATAGCATCAGCTCTATTAGGAAGGAGGTCTGGGATTGTCTCATCGGATTCACCCACCACAGAATTCCGGGAGCGGCTCGTGTTTTCCGAACCGGTGCAATCCTAAAGGAACCCAGCGCCATCGCCGTTTCATCCCCCCTTCCAACCCCCACCCCCCCACCCACCCCAGTCTGAAGATCCAGCCGCAGGAAGCTCGAGCGAGAATCAGCCCCTTCAGCTGTGAAGGGGGACGTGCCCGGAATGCCGATGTCTGGGATTAGCATAAGCGGGAAAGCTGTCGCCGCGGCTCCCCATCCCGCCCGCGTTCAGTATTCAGCCCGGCGCTTTCCGACTCCTCGCGTTCTCATCAGGGCTGCCGGGCCGGGATAATGAGCCCTATCACAGACATCATTACTTATTCATTTGGCAGTAGGTTCGCGCTATGGCGGTCAAGCCACTCAGCGTTCAAGGGCACGGCTCTGGGTCGTCCAGCTGCCTTGGCTGCGTTTACCGCCGCCGGCCGCGCGGGGGTGACACGCACGTGAAATGCGGCCCTCGTCGCCCGGTCTCTTATGACACAGGTATAGGAGGGTCACCAGTCGGCGGTGATGCCGGAAGCGCCGACTGCGGCGCAGCCCGAGCTCGCCGATCACCGTGGATTTCCCAAACCTTATATCACCTCCACTCACTATCGTTTCCCCCGTGTGAGAACATCTCCACCCTTCTCCACCCCAGCCACAGAGAGCTCTGCCCAGCCGTATATTACGTTCCATCCTCATTTTTTTGTGATTGAATTTATTCACTCTAGTTTCATAGATCGGCTGACGGCAATTCGCAGGCGCTTGATTACTAATGACGCCTGGGTCCATTTTTCGACTGGCAAGTCCGTGGTCTGTTTTCCAGAAGAAAAAAAAAAATGACACCGGTCCCCAGTGCTGGAGGTCGCTTGGCATCGAATATAGCGAGTGAAAAGGGAAGAGTATGTTTCCTTTCTATTTCCCTTTAGTGAAAACAAAGGTGAGATTATCTCCACATCGGTAGGTGGGAATGTGGGATGCCAAAGGCACTGCAGCTCAGATCTCCACTGACAGATTGTCCAATCCCACGGAGAGGAGAGTTCAGCCTCCCAGCTGTCAGAGGTTAGTGTTTCTGCTCGGGCGGGAGATCGCCTTCCATTGTGATGCAGAATGGCCGAGCCTGCTCCAGGACCCGACCAAAACACTGTCCAACATTCTGCCAGCAGGCAACTGTTGCTGCTTACGTGTTTGAATCTCTTTAATAAGCGTTCAGCTGTCTGCGCCGGTAAAGTGTGATTTTAAGACTTACGGGTAAGTGTAAAACGGCAATGAAGGTTTCTGCCGATTTAACTGGTCCAAATTGAGCAAAGTACCCTGGGTGTAATCTGGCTCCCACCTCTGGTCTGGCCTCGCCTGGCGACCCGTGAACATTCAGATCCAAGCCTTCTGTCACCGGTCTGTTTTCCAAAAGGAAGCTTCCACTGAATTTCACACTTCCAACAACTGACTCCAGCTTGCATCACACCCCCCCCCTCCACCCTGCCTCGCCCCCTTCAACTCACCCAAATTTCCTCTCCGGCGCTACAGGTTGCAGGTCGTAGCCCAGGCGTCACTCGTGAGTCGGTGGTGTCCCGCAGTACGTGAAAACACTGATGCGACTGATACATCTGAGTTCCCTGAGTGTGTGTGAATGCACCTCAACAAAGAACAGAAAGGCATTTATCCTGGAACCACAGGGTGGGCTGCATAAACAATCAGAACCAATGGACATCACGCGAAAGAGCTTGGTTTAATGTATTAGCTTTCCCCATCGACTAACATGACCACAGGTGCCTTCTCCATTTCAGGACGGAACCTTCCGGAATGTTTCAGGGGTGTCTGCCAAAACATGCCCCGAGCCTTCGCTGATATCGCTACGACTGGCATGTTTATATAAGGTGCATTTAGCGCGTTTGGTATTTGCGTGAGTCTGACAAGGAAAAGAGGGAGAATCTGGACCTCTAGCATAAGGAACCAACCGCAACATGATGGACAAGCTGAAATGTTTTGGCAAGGTTAATAAAACATTTAGCGAAGGAGCAGAAGACAGAAAAGACCCACAGTCCCTGATGCTGTGCTAAGGAGTCAACAGTACGACTGTACAATCTGTGCATCATGGCAGCCCAGATAACAAACCCTTTGGGTTATAAACACAGCTCTCATATATAATGCACTATAAATACCTTCATAATTATTTTATTAAGCATTATAATGCACTATGAAAGTATTTATAGTGCATTATAGATGAGAGCTTCATAAAGATTCAGAGAATTAGAGTATGCCTTTTATTGTCACTACACACACATATAATGAGATAAAGAACATCTCCTTTAGTGCAAACGTAGACACGACAAACAATTAAAAAATTTAATAAACAAAAAAAAAGATCTGCAGCGCTATATACATATGCAAGAATAAATAAATAGGGTTTTTTAAATATATCAATATACAGTGTGATATGTATTGTGGGTTATTGCACATTATTTAGGTTTTACACGGTAATGATGAGCATGCATTGATGATTATGCATTCATAACGCATAATACACATGACTATAATGTGTTATGCCTTTTTATAAATAGTTATAGCTGTGTTCATAATACTTTATGAATGCATTATAATGCATTATGGAGGTATCTATAAGACATTGTGATCACTGCTTTGAGGAAAGTGTTACCATACTTTGTGTGTGTGTGTGTGTGTGTGTGTGTGTGTGTGTGTGTGTGTGTGTGTGTGTGTGTGTGTGTGTGTGTGTGTGAGGTGCAGTGTTGTGGTCTGTGGGAAGAGTACAGTGCACACCACAGGGAGATGCCAGGGAGGGGGAGTGTTCAATCGGATCACATGCTGCTGATCCTTTCATGAAGGTCCAGAGGGCCCTCCACAAGTTAACAGCGTCCCCCCCCCCCTGCAAAGTGACATTCACAACTGACATTAACCCCACCACTGGAAGCCTGTATGCAGTAAATACATACCGTGAGATGTATAGATGTACAGTGCCATGGCATTTCAGCAAACTGCGGTACTAGAATACACTTAAAAAAAAAACACACAGGCATTCAGCGGCCACTGCGATTGGCCGGGCCGGCGGACGCGTCAGCAGCGGCGCCGTGCCGTAGATGGAAGGCGTGCCCGGTGATCCGTGTCTGGCGAGATGATCCGGTGCCGCTCCTACCCGTCCAGCACCGGCAGTAAACTCAGCGGCTCCGGGCCGGAAGCAGGAACTCACCGGCCCAAAGAGCCGCACATGGCAGCTAGAGCGGAGCGGCTCAGCACCCTCCCGGGGGGGGGGGCTTACTTGGAACACGCCGCCTCCCATGTCCGGGAAAATATGCACAGGGATTTCTCAAGAGTGCATCGTTAGAGCCGGGGGCCCTGCCACCCTCAAAACTCAACCCCCCCCCAATGTCAAATCCGTAATCCAGAGCTCAGCTACGTCACTGTCAGGTGCAGAACGTGCAGCATCCTACAGACTGCAGAGACGACAGCATTTGAAACGGAGGGAGACGCGGCTTGATGCTTTTAATGCAGAGGTCTATTTCAGTAAAGGCAAATTAAATATTGAGAGGTATGTCTCCTCCTGTCCCTGTGGTTCCTATATCCCCGTCCGCAGGGTATACTGCACAGTATACATACTATACAGCGTATGGTATAGTGCACACAGCCCAATGCGTCATCTGTACCTCTCTAGCCCGTGTCCTGGACATGATCCACACACACTGCATCCGCAAAACCTCCGGCACTTTCCAGCCCCCCTGCCACCCCTCTCCCGTCCTGCAAAAGGTTCATTAGGGTCTGGTCTGCCAGGCTCTGCAACAGCTTCCTCCCACCGGGTGTCACACGTCTGAGCACCAGCCTGCCCCATTCTGCCCACAACTGCTGAACAGCTGGGAAATACTGTTTACATCTGCTGTATTGTCACTGTAAGCATGGACGGCACTTCTATGCTTAATTTCCTAGTGTCATGCAGTTTCCCTGTTCACTGTTTGTCTATTGTGAAATATATGTTATGTTATGCTACAGCACGCCACATGACATTACATAATGTTACAAAATGTTACATTATGAAACGCAATTACAATTAATCGGATTATGTTATGAAACTTTACATTATGACACATCACGTTACAATATCATGCATCGTGTTGTTACGTAATGGTATTACGTAATGCTACATAATGTTTCATTGTGATACGTTACATTACGTTACATTATGTCAAGTGGATTGTTAATAGCCTTTAGCACTGAAGTATCTGTCATGAATGTTGCACCGGGGTCCAGGAGGAACAGCTTTGTGTTATTCACGTACGGCGGCCTTAATGGAAGAGTTTCTCTCTGTCCTCTGGGGGGGGAGGGGGTATCATTCACAGCCTCCTCAAGCCTCGTCTGGTCATTTTCAACCCTGTCTGTCCGAGTATTTAAGCAGGTGGCCGTCTGATTGGCTCCGAAAACCGAAGCTGGAGGAGAGAGAAAAAAACAGAAGGAGGGAACACACAGCATATATTTGATTAAGGCGCCAGCATGACTGAGCCTAGTTTCAAAAGGTACTCAAGGGGGCTTTCAAAGCGCGTCTGAAAGGGAGAAGGCTGCGAGATGGATCTCGGCAGCACCGGCGGATTCGCGATTCATCTCTAAATTTAATATGTTGCTTAGCAGAAAAACACAATAGAACTGAACTGAATTCTCAGCAAAATTTCAACACCGGAGACCAAAAGAGGTTGTGTGACTTATGCTGCTTATAATTAACTAATTAACCCCCCCCCCACACACACACACACACACATATGCAAACATTAATTATTAGAATCTAAATAAATACCTGATCCAGGATCAAACACGTCCATCTCTGCCTGCAGGAGAATTTTTTCCTGCTTTACCGTCAGGTTTCAGTGGCTGGGTTTTGAAAGGTGTTGCTCTGAGCATTTGCTCTACACCCCCCCCCCCCCTTCATACATCTAATGTTTCCAAATCACAGACAGCTGGAGCAGTGATTGAAACAGGAAGCCGGGTGACTGGCGGGCACGCTGACCCAGAGCCTGAGGCGTAAGCGCAGACCCGCTTCTCGCACACATCGCTGCAGCCCGGCCCTTAACCAGATCAAGGCGCAGATTAAACTTCACTTTGGGACTGGAGTCACGAGCAGAGAAGTGGGGGGGGGGGGTTACGCTGGGAATGTCTGCCTTTCGGGCTTGCGTGGGGTCACTTTATACAAATCTAACCAAATATCGTTTCATGGAATTTTCTCCTGTTTTAAGTTCGACGTAGTTGGTTAAAGATGGTGTTTCTTAATTATGCACCTGTGTGTGCCGATGGACCGTGCTGGAGCACTGGATGTGTAACGCGAGACAGGGAAACATGTTTGAGGATGACAATGGACAAAATTAGCGTGTGTACAGTAACTTACACAATAAACCTGACAAGTAAGTCGGAAAGCAAAAGTTTGGTAACACTTCATTTAAGGAGGCATGAGTAACTTAGTGAGTTACTACTCAAGTAATAATCATAAACAAATATAGTAACTGCATGGAATACATTAATCATTGATGAATCATTGATTAATCATTAATGTATTAATGATGAATAAATGTGGGTATATGACTAGACCTTAGCTTCTGGCTAATTAATACATTAAGTAAGAGTGTACTACTACTTATACTACTATACTACTACATTATTTGTGCCCCCACAAGTAAAGTCTTACTAAAAATACATTCCCGAACATTTATTCTTTTGAGGTAGTGTCACAAAAAGGTATTATCAGCCGAATTTCAGACTCCATCTAGGTCACAAGTAGTCGTCTCTACCTGAACAGTCAACGCTGTATTCTGTAATAATCCCTGAGATTGATTTTCCCTACAGAAATAATAAGCCAGAAATCTGAATCGGGCACAACAAAACTGCTGTAATTTTGGGCCTAAATGCTTCAATAGACACGGGGAAGAGAGTCATATTTATCACGAATTTTCCACCTGTTTCCATCAGACTTTTTTGTGGCGGTGTAAGCTGGACTTGGGGGAGGGGGGGCATATGTGCATGGATGAATGCATTACATGATGTTATCATGGTCCTTTAGGGGTTTTCACTCCCAAATGAAAACGGTACAGGAAGGGTTAGTTTCTTTGGGATAAAAGCCTTTTGAACATGCCTTTCTAGAACAGGCTGGTTTATTTGTGGAAGTCGCAGTCAAACTGAGATGTCTGGCGGAGGCGGAGTCTGCCTGCCAGGGCCTTCACCTGCGTATTGTGTGTTTCAGGACAGGAAAATCCTTAGAGCCAATCACAGACAGTTTCACACAAAAGAAACAATCTCAGTGAAGGAGAGTGTTACCGTGGCGATCTACCTGAGTGGCATCACAATCACGACACTCGCGATTGTTATACAAATATACAAATATAACAAAGTGACAAAATATGGTACAGATACTTTCTACCGTTCATTTAAATCATGCCCCTGTCCTCCTGTTTTGGGACTTTCGTGGGAAACCAGTAAAAGAGCAGCCACTTAATACTTTGTCACCTTACATTCAAACAAGGGACAGCAGGCTGTGGTCACTCTGAGGGCCTTTTGTAGTCACCCAGGTCCACAGAGGCAACAATCGGATGAAATATGGCCCGACCGTGACCAAATGAGTGCTGCGTCTGTGTGCAAGTACCCTTAAGGTAGAGATGAAGGAGCAGATGCCTTAAGTTCCCTAGAGGAACCAGACCAGAGGAGGACAGCGCCCTCTGTTGTCATCTGACGAGAACAAGATTCATTCCCTTGTTAGAGCTGACCTCTGGCTGCCAAACCACTGCTGGAATACATTTCTGCTTAACTTTATCCTCATGATTTTTATCCTTTTAGCTGGACATTTTACTGGAGCAATTTAGCGTTGTTTACGCAGCCATATCAAGAAATTTACTGGTAGCGTAAGGTGCTGGTGGCCATAGAATTAATATGTTGGAGTTCACCGGGAGAGAACTTTAGGATAAGTTCGTAAATCTGCAGGCACTTAAGTTTTGGATGCTAATGTAAATAATCATTTTCCAAGGAGATCTCGCATCCCACAGAAAAATTGGTGCAGAGTCAACATTGATTAAACTCTGAGCCCCCCTATCACGCTTTAAAGCTACCAGACATTAAAAAATCAACAAATCACATTTACAGCGGGTCCAATCAGGAGAGGCTGTTTATAGCTATGTCAGGTCTCGATTGACGTGCGTGGGACGCCCTCCCAGTCTCAGGGAGGTGTCTAACATCACTCTAACAAAATAACGTTAACACGTTGTACAAATTTTTTTCTGTGGGTGGGGGACAAAAAAAAAAACTCAAGGGCCAATTTCCTGGCTTTCATGGTGCAAGCTGGTCTGGACCAAGACAGGACTCCCTCAAGGAGGTGTTTCATGTTGGGGGGGGGGGGGGGATGTAACCTCTCTTTCAGTTGAGATCCCCCGAGCACACGCATTTCACACTCCGCCGGCAGGGAAGAATGTCCGCAGGTACAAGAGGCCCGTCACCGCAGGGCCAACAACCAATAACACACATGCTCAGACACTCAGTCCTTTATTCCGCTGGTGGCTCTCTGGGTCCTGTCCAGGGTTTCACTCTCGTACTTCAGCGAACGAAACGCAAACAGGCTAAAGAGTACATTACACCCAAGAGCAGAGGTGGACATTTCAGGTCCTGGAAAGTACAAGTCCAGACCGTGATTTAGTTTCAACCAACCAGTTGCGCACGAAGAGTCACAGTTACAGAGTACTCCACTGGTTGGTTGAAACAAAATCCTGGTCTGGATTTGTACTTTCTGGACCTGAAATTTCCACCTCTGCCCAAGAGTCTTAAACGGTTAGCGTAGCAGAGCCAGTGAGCAGTGGCAGCGTAAGTGGGGGGTTACACTGTACAGGGTGTAGCTCCAGTTATGCTGCCACTGCTCATTTTTAGGAGGTCTCCAGGGAGGCTTCTGACAAGCAAAGCCGCACACGGCGCGTCTCAGACCATTGTCCTCAAGGGGGCGCTATCGTATCTCATTCTGTCTAAGGATCGAGTATAGGAGCTTCTCTTCCGCAGTAGCGTTGCCAGGAAGCCATCCTGGGCTGGGCATGTGGCAGACACCAGTTTTCAAACTGGTGTCAGAGGTCTTTGGGGGTTCCTTAGTGGGCCTTAGTCGTTGTTGGGGGGGGGTTGGCAATTCATTTGGGTGTGCAGACTACCCACCCTCTGGCCACCCTTAGCCACGTCCCTGCTCTCCCGCCATTTGTCCTGGATGCCACACTCCCCCCCCCCCCCCCCAATTCCCGGCCGTGCCCCCCCAAATTTGGGTTGTATCCGACTCTCCCCGGATTAAAAAAACTCTACCTCCCGTCCCCTCCGGCAGAATCTG
>JAABNY020000043.1:3916947-3942080 GCA_015164015.2 Brevimyrus niger | reverse complement strand
CCATTCATCTATCTTCCATCCATTAATCCAATGCGGGGCCACAGGCCGGTGTGTGTGTGGCATGAGACAGAGAAGGACCCTGGATGGGAGGACTGCAGGACACACACACACACACATACAAATGTCACGCCAACTCACAAACCTGGAGGCATGAGGGAACAGCGCCACCCACTGAACCCCACAGGGACTGGCTTGCTGTTTCGCCGGCTCCCCTGGGGTGTCACTTTGCCTGCTCCCACATATGTCTCAAACTTAAATAAAGAGTACAGTCAGAAGATCATAGCATAGTAACTGTTTAAGAGAACATGCTGCTTCAGCATCTCCTAAATGAGGAACCCTTTCATTTAATATTTAGCGTACCGTTAGTGTACTGTTTGTGGCCAACAGGGGGCCCCCAACCTTTGGTCTGCGTGGTGGTGAACACCGCCAACAGACAGGATCAGAGTTAAGAAAAAGCCACTGGTTCCCAACCTTGCAGACAATGCCGGAACCTTTGAAGTGAGACTCGGAGCAGGGGGAGTGAGGTGGAGCGTGGTGAAAATTGAGGTGCCCGCCTCAATGGCCCACAGGTGACGCATTCCATCACAGCCGGTCAAGGTTGAGTTATCAACCCAAATGTCATTTCTGCCACAGACACTGGAGAAGCATGGCTGAGACGAATTCACACCCACTAGCTCCTCTCTTCTACTTCTCTATTCTCTCATTCAATTTTTTCTCTGTTTCACAGATGCTGGGTAAAATAAAACCACAGAAATGTTGGCGTGTAAATACATATGGAAGCCAAGCCGACTGCTTATCGAAACCCTCTGATGTCACTTTGTTACTCTGAAGGCTGACATTACTCTTCTGCGATGAGTGGTGTTACTCTGTCACACTTTGACTCTGACGGATGATGTTACTCTGCTCCTTAGTCAGGCTCTGCAACGCCTTTTATCAGTAATGTCATATTATACTGTTACTCTTATGTTCTGAAAGATGATGATGCTGTGTTACTCGACACAACGTTTTCAGAAAACACATAATTCCAAAAGAATTTTAAATACAGAGCTTGAAGCTTGCCATGTTGGGAAAGTTATTTCAGCGTTACTTGTGTTAGTGAGCATGCAAATACAAGCACAAGCAAGCCGTGCACACAGAAGTGCAAACACACAACTACACAAATTCACTATTAAGACTCCAGATACTGTATGCAGGGCTCAGGGCAACGGGGAACTCGCTGACAAAGGCAGGAAGTAACGCTCTCTTACCTGCTCCGAAACACCAGCCCCCTGGGAGTCATTAGATGGAGGCCTATAAGTACAACCTTTATGCCAGTAATTATTTTGATCAATTTGTTGACGTTTGTGACTATAGTGGACACATAGTAAAACTGCTGAGATTATTCTAGTGTTGCTGGGAAGTATGGAAATTACTCCTGACAACGAGTAGCAGTCCAGTACCAGCCCAGCACCACATTAATGAGATATGTTTAGCTCTGTATTTATGCTAACCCTTCACCATTGTCCTCACAGAGATCCCAAACACAATCCAGTAGGTATGTCCTCATTGGTACATATTTCCATTTTGGCAAAATGGTATTTTCAAGGCATGAAAAGCTTTGTTTATGTATTTAATAAGTTCTGGAACTCCCTGAACACATGTATATTTACAATGAAACAAGATATATGATGGATGGATGGATGGATGGATGGATGGATGGATGGATGGATGGATGGATGGATGCCATGTATTGTTTTTAATGAAAACTGTAACAAAAGTTGTTTACTTTCTAATCACATACCGCAAACATAGGACCACCAACATCAAGAAGCTTTAATATGCATGACTTCTCATTGTCCAGAAGGCAAACCTAAAAGACCCCTGGGTCTATAATGAGTCCCAACCCTGTCTTTTCGATCGTCTCTGTGCTGCAAGTTTAATGATTAACAGGGCAGATTTTCTTTCTGAGGCTGAGAGGATGTGGATATTACAATGTGAACTTGCCAGAAAGCAACAAATAAGTCCAACCCAACAATGTGTCAAAATCTTTCCTCTAGGGAGCTTGGGAAGGGAACGGGGGAGTGGCCAGTGAATAAAGACATGACCAAAAGGTTTGCCAAGAAAAGGAGTTAATTCCTGCAGCAAGCAACAGCGTTAAAGAGAACAGTAGTGTCTACGTCTGCTTATTAACAATGCAAACCGATTCCAACCACACCCATTACTTTAGGCGATCAACTACTGCCATCTAGTGGTCAAAACCTGGAAAACCCAGCATAACTGATTATAGTTTCTCAGTTCTTTGCATGCCTGTTGTTAGTGATGTCTTTTAAATCAAGAGACCTGCACACATTACCAGACATAATATCATCATGATCATTTAAATCACACTGCTGTTCAAGGACAATTAGCACTCCGATTTGAGTAAACACTGAAGGCAGACAGAATAAATCCCAGAAGACAGTATTTTGGAATTTCCATCTCCAGTGCTTCTGTCCTACAATTATAACGGGTAAATGTCTGTCACCTGAGCCATCTGTAAACTCTCCAGGTGCTCTGATGCATTGTTGGATCAGGACACAATACAGAAAAAGGCTTGAGGCATGGACATTAAGCACACTTGTTTCATAACACTGCCAGTCTCAGAGCTAATGTTAGTCCCCTTCACCAGTCTCCAGATCATGGTATGTCATATATAGAGGGTAGTTTTGTACAGCCAGGTCACATACAAGTCATCATAGCAGGATGAGGAGCATCTAGCTGAGTCCTGGTGGACTACAGAGATCAAGCTAAGTGGGGCTTTACTGTCACACCAGCCATTCAGTATACAGTATACCAGTCTTTCCCAACCCAGTCCTCAGGGAACCCCAGACAGATCCACATTTGTGTTCCCTCCCAGCTCCCAGCCAATCAGTAACACCAAATACCTGGTACAGGTGTGCTGGGACCTGAGAAGAAGCAAAAACATGGACTGCCTGGGGTTCCCCAAGGACCAAGTTGGGAAACACTACAGTATACAGTGACATGAAATAACATTCCCCAGGACTGCGGTGCTACATATATACATAAAATACAGACAAGTTTGGACACACCAAGCCACATTAAAAAGGAGAGTGATAGTGTCGCATCACATGACCTGGTCAACTGACCTAAAACTCAAGTACAAGTACAAATGGTTTTTGAGGAGTTTGACCAGAAAGTGAAGAAAGAGCAGCCAATGAGTGTTCAGCAAATATGTGGGACCGCCTTCAGGACACTTATAAAAGCATCCCAGGAGGCCACCTCCTAAAACTGGCTTAGAGGAGACAGTCAGGTCAGCCAGACCCTGGAGCAACTGAGGTCAAGGGCCCAATTGTGGGATCACTCTGCCGACCAAGGGATTTGAACTGGCAACATTCTGAGAGTCAAGCCATTGATCTGCCCCCCCCCCCCCCACCAATTAAAAAAATAATTTTACTTTTATAACTTTGTTCTTATGATTATTCCAAAATGTAGGAATAGTACAAATAAACCTTCGGATGGGCGTGTCCAAACATATGACTGATACTGCACACACACACACACACACACACACACACATATATACGGGGAGAGGTATAAGTAAAATCATATACACTCATAAAAGTGTTTCATGGTTCAAGAGATGACGGACGACCAATATGACTGAAGTAAACACACCAGATGCAGACACTTCAGGAACTAAGAAATCTACGTACTTATTTATGGTTATGTCACTGTTAAAGCGAGCATATGTGCAACACACAGCAATGTACAGCATTGAAAGGCATAAGAGAAAAAAATACAGTAGAGGATAAAAAAATTAACTGACAGAAAGTCAATATATATACATGTATTAAATGAAAGCAAGTACACTGTGAACCTTGGTTTGGTTTATTTAAAAGTATTTATTGCGGTACTTGAATGAACGGATTAAGCATGAAACATTTATTGACCTGTATTAACTGTGACAGAAGGCCAAGTGAAAGTGTATTTACGAAACGAAAAACCACAAGTCATGTTATTTTGAAAGGAAATTGAATTATATAGGTGTGTGACTGATCTAGTGGATCTTGATTGTCTAAATATGGTGTGCCATTGAAAAAGATTATATATGAAAGGGGTAAAACGTGGATTTATAATTGAAGAATAGCTTAATGTTCAGGACGGTGTATGACTGTCGAAAAGTGAGCGAATAATATTGATTTGTGGATAGTACGAATCAGACACAACCAACTGGCTGTTTCAGAACAAAGAAAATTAAGCCTATTTTTTCTACAAATGAGGAATAATAAATAAAGCAGAATGTTATTAAGTAAACGTAACCTTAATAAATGCAGAATCTATGTCATGTTAGCAGCAGCAGTCCTTTACAGAGAAACGACAATGCGTTACCCTTCAGGAGAGTCAAAACAGCCCAGGATAAAAGATCAATAGCCTTAGAGAACAGGCTGGAGTTCGTGGGGTGTCTGGTATATGTACACAAAACACAACCTCGGGTGATTTTTATTATTGCAAAGGCAATAACTGCACGAGACTGCGTGAAGATACAACAGCAAATCAACAGTACTGTGTTATGGTTAGCACGAGGTGTACCTACGATTCCACCCGCACGCCAAGTACTTGGACAGCTACTCCACGTGTAAAAATTTCTACGCCCTTTGTTATTACTGCATTAAAACGCAACGGTCCATTGATTGACCGATCATGTGAAAGCGGCGTGATCGGGCAGGTCGCGGGGCGTGGCATATCGCCCGACATAGTGGACTGCTGACCAATGGCGGCTTTTGTTTTTGAGGCTCGTGATTCGTCAGCGAGACACTTCGCCGCGGTTCGTTAAGGCGTCGTTAGTCGACGCGGAGGAGCCGAGAAGCGAGGCGGTCAGTTTTTAAAGTGGCTGGAAGCAGACAGAAGAAACCATAGATTGCGCACAGGAATAATCATTCCTAGTTTTTGCTAGCCAGCCATTACTAGTCCGCATTTGTCGCTTGTCCGCATAGCTGCTGCACCCGCCCCCCCCCCAGATACTGCGCTCCGCAGCCCGCCTGCCCGGGTGCGGGTCCCGAGAATGCTGAAGAATGACCCACAGGGACACTCTGGTTCATCTGTTCGCTGGCGGGTGAGTGTTGGACGTGTCCGGGCATGCTTCAATGTCCTGTTCGCTGAGTTGTGAACAACCCCGTGCATTTGCGCAGCGGGGGACAGCTCGGCCATGAGGACGACGCTGATATTACCACGTTTCTTCTTATTCATATGCATAACATGAATGTTCGCTGTTATATGTTACTATTAACAGACAGTTAGCCTAAAGAAACCAATCCGAAGTCATCTAGATGAGATTTTCTAGTTTGTGTGTGTGTGTGTGTTTTTTTTTTTTTGGGAGACCAGTAAACCATGTCAGTTTGCCCATTATTACCTGTATACCAGACTTTTTGCCTCAGTAACAATAGATACACGACGCCCGTGCGGCCATCGAATGCGTTTAAGGTCACGTATATGGCATCTGAATGAAGTGAGTCACAGCCCCGTTATGAAAGAGCGCTTTGGGCCTGCTGTCAGCCACACAGCCTCGGTGCATCGTACAAATCGCTGCGGCGTTTCGGCATCTGAGCCCCGTGTCTTGACCGTCAGAAGATGTGAATGAAGTTCTCAACAATAAAATGTATTTTTAGACAATGAGTCGCGTATTTACCAAATTTTATTATGTTCTCGTTAGAAGGTCATACTCCGCTGCAAGTAAATTGATGACACATGTAACCGTCAATAACCATACTTGCGTTATAATAATTTTTCCTTGCGCGGAGTTAAGTAATTGTGATCGGCACATTCTAGTAAAAAGTCAAGCGACGCAGTCGAATTAGTAAAAGGTTTGACCATCTAAAGAATGAGATCGTCCGACGATACAAACTGTAACGTCGGGAATTCGTCGTGAGTCCTGACGAAAAGCAAGGCTGATCAGATAATGTAGAAAGACATATTCCCAAATGTATTATCTAATATAACACAGTATAATATATGTGATATAATATAATGTGAAATTAATTTAATCCCTGAAAACGAATCTCAGATTACTGCATATTATTTCAAAAGTAGTAGAACATGACTGGTCAACATTAATTTCCAAAACACGATTTCCCCCGTAGTACTTCTGGATTTTCTGTAGTTGGCTGATTGTCATCAAGCAAATGCTCCCAAAGCTAATTAATATTGATGTTATTGTCATCTTTTGTCCTCCACTGGTTAGATGATTGGTGTATTGTGACAGTTGACCTTAAAGTATTGTTAGGCTTAATAAACTAACCTGCCTGGACGCAGACCTATTTTTTTGTTCACACGTTCCATTTGGACGTTCTGGAATTTTCTGCCAGATATTTCTTTGCCGGTAGGTCTCTTTGGGCAGTTTGTGCTGCAGTTGCCGAGACGGATACCTATCCGGCCTGATGGATGTGCTTCCCTCATAGCCAAATATAATATCGAAAACAAAACAGAGCCCCCTTTTTTCAGTCACTCGTTTTGGCCTGTTTGTATACTAAATAATACAGAATCTGATAGTGGAAAGTTGATGTCTAGATGGCTTAGATGTTCCTCCTTGTATTGATGTGTGTCTCCGTGAAAGTTACAGTGTGAAACATGGAGGGCCGTGTCAGCCGGCGCGCGGTCAGCTGACCTCACGTTACCGAGTAAGCTAAGCACAACTGCTTAGCCGTGTGAAACTTGGGGATCCCAACAAGAGTCTGCTGCTGAAGATTTAATGTGGCAGATGTGTCTCAATCAAATGAGAGCAACCTACAGAAAGTCTTTGGAAATGTACCCAGTAGTTTTCAATTCACACTAAAGACCCAACAGATTTTTACTTATGTCTTAGAAGGAAGAATAACATTAATTTTGCGTGGGTTATAAAGTGTCAGGGAATGGTGATGTTTGCTTCATGCCTGTTTGTGTTCAGTTGGGCCTTAGCTGATGTAGGGGACGCCCCCACCCGCCGCGGAGGACTGTGAATGATCACAGCACTTTAGATAGCTAGGCTTTGCTGGCAGGCTGTAGCTCTGGAACTGGGGCATAGGTCACCCCTGCTTTTGTGTGGGCGGGCTCTCGTGCAGGCACTTCATAAATAGGCGTGCACTAAGCTCCCTCAAGCTCCATTTGATGTTTTGCCCAGGGGTTTTCTCTTATGGACTGACAATATCTGTATGATAGGGGGTGGGGCAATGGCAGCCCACTCTGGATCCATAGGAGAAAAATCTGCGTGGCCGTCTTGTGTCGTGCAAGCCGCCTCTGTCTGCTGTCCAGTCTTGTGGTTTGTCCCAGCCCAGCAGTCCGTACTTACCCGTAACTCGCCACCAAACCACATCCATTTGGGGGAGTCCCTGGGAGCGGTTTCACTGCTCATGTGGACTGTGTCTTATTGTTTTTATTTAATCCCAGGAAATATCTTAAAACTCTCTTTAGGGGCTGGGGATTTCGTAGACTCTCATTTTACTGTGCCGCATGCCACTGTCTGAACAAAACAGACGTTGTGGGTGGGGTCCTCATATTTTTTTCCAAGCTGCTCTGTGACAGATCTGGATTTTTCAGATGCCTGGGTTTCTGTTAATGTTCCTCACATGACTAGGTGGTCCTTGTAACATATTGACAGAGTGAATGTCTTTGTGTGCGTCTATGCGTGTCGTACAGGGTGTGCAGTATTGTGCATGAACTTGGTCTGTGTGGCTCATTCTCGCCTGGCCTCTGTTCCTAGGTGTGGGGGCACAGTAGGTGCCATCCTGACATGTCCCCTGGAGGTGGTGAAGACCAGGCTGCAGTCGTCCTCCATCACTCTGTACATCTCTGAGGTTCAGCTGGGCACCGTCAGCGGGGCTGGCGTGGCACGCGTCTCCCCGGGACCCCTGCACTGCCTCAAGTGAGCGTGCCCAGTGGCCACATGCCCCTCTCTCAGCCCAGTTCACTTCCTTCCTTTTTTTTAATCACGAAGTTCCTAAGCTGCTCTCTATTGTAACGTTGTTATTTTTTCCTCTGGCTGTAAACGGTCGAAATGGCAGAAAGGAATTTTAAACCTGTTGGTGTTTTTTCTGTCCTCCTCCTGCTTCCCACTTGCCCATTTTCCCATTTGCACCTCGGCCAAAGGATCGTGTGTCAGCTGTCCGCCTCTGCGATCGGCCTTCAAAGAGCCGGCCGTGTATAGCTGGCACTGCTTTTTGCCCGGAGATGACGCTTGCACTCATTGACCCGTCTGGCCGATCGTTCCCTGGCTATCTTTGATGTCTCGTTATGGCTGCCCAAAGGCTATATGCGGCTCTTATTTTCTCGTGCCCCTCTGCCAGATTTAGCCGCCAGACATGTTCGCTTGTTTGAGAACCCTTTCGAGCAGAAGCCTCTTTACTTGACTTTCCACTGTTCGTTAGCGAAGCGGGTGCATGCTTTCGTTTTATATTCCACGACCATCCGGTTCAGGATCTGAGTCCCTAAGGACCCCAAAATCCTGTGAGTTGTTGTGCATTTCTCATGCTCCCCATCCTCAGCATCTCCTCCCTCGACCCGCAGGATGATTCTGGAGAAAGAAGGCCCCCGCTCTCTCTTCAGGGGACTCGGACCTAACCTGGTGGGTGTGGCCCCCTCCAGGTAAGACGTTCTGTTTATTTAATGCCGACAGTCTCAGGGGTTTCGCAGACAAACGGTAGAGGGCGAGTCGGGTTTCCTGTGATCTTCTCCTTCTTCCACAGGGCTATATACTTCGCTGCCTACTCCGGCGCTAAAGAGAAGCTGAACGCCATTTTCCAGCCCGACTCCACCCTGGTGCACATGATGTCTGCTGGCCTCGCAGGTAACTGTCGTCCCTGGGGGGTGCACTGTCACCGCAGGAGGTCCCTTTAAGATCAAACGTTTCTGCACTGCATGAGAAACAATGTTTGCCTGTGTGCGCTCAGGAGGCTCGACCGAAAGACGAGGTTTCTTCATGCATAAAGCCCAGCCTCTATAAGCCTGAGATGCCGGTATCTTCGAAAAGAGTTTTCATTCCTATTCTGGTTCTGGGGCTGGACATTATGATCACTGAGAGAGGATGCAGTGGAGAAGGGGGGGCTGTTGAAGACAGGTTGAGGTCCAGGGAGCAAGATATTTATTCATTTGTGAATTTTGTTATGAAGTTTAGGGGGCATAAGAGGAATTTATGGGTCATCAATAGGATCAGCTCTTGCTGTCTTATCGTTCTTTGGCTGTTCAGAATACCCAGGTGCGCTTTTTAAAAGTAAAACTTTTAAAAGCATTTTAGGTTTTGGTTGTGCTTTTATTTCATTGTATTGTCATGTAGAGAGGCTGCATAGAAATCTGTCGGCATATAGAACGGATGATCTGAAAAGCCATGAAGCTCTGGTTATCCTACAGCCACTCGACTCGCTGCCTCTGCGCGCTGCACACTATCTGGCGGCGACGGTGGGCGCTCTCACTTTGGGCTGATAATGGAAAGTAGTTCTGATCGCTTGTGAAACGGCTGTGGCCGCAGAGCCGCTGTGCTGCGTAGCAGTGGTGTTGGTGGTGAGGATGATGATGATGATGGTGATGTCCATGTCCTGGCTGGTGACCAGCATTGCCACTGGCTTGTTGCTCTCTGTCTGTTAACCTTTTGTGATTGCACAGTGTTCACACTGGCCCTCACCTGCTTGTTGCCCTCGGTTAAGGTAAAAAAAAAAAAGCTCACGCGTCCTTTTACTTAAAGCTTGCGGTTCACCAGCACAAATGCTAACCTTGGAACGCCTCTCAGAAACAGAGAGCAGCAGGCAGGCTGTGTGTGATGGCCATCTTTAGCAGGGGATGCTGGGGGGGCGCTTGGGGGGCACATCATATGCACCCTGCCGAGCAGAGCGCATGTCTTAGTTCCAGTGTATCGAATGCCCACACTGAAGCAGGCACAGGGGGGGGTACATGAACTGTACATATACACTTTTCTCCTGATCGCTCATAGTCATAGGCGAGACATCTTAGCCTCTGGTTCTTGTATTTATGTGTGAGTCCCACCTCTGTGGTGGAGATGAATCTTAACAGTTCAATCATGAGTAATCGTCTTCAGCCCCCACACCCCGCCCCTCACCACCATCAGAAACAAGGTTTTCAAGGTTAGCATTTGGCTCCTTGTTGTGTTCTACCTCTGCCCCCCCCCCCCCCACCACCCTAAAAGGGGGTAATAATGGTCATAATATTATAACATTTAGCATCCCACCCCATGCCACAATTAATTTCCTCTGGTTCACTTTAAAAGCAGTATTGGACTTTCTCTGGGACCACAGGACAGTACAGCCTTATATGGAAACATCCCAGCAGCTGTAAGCTGAGCCTGAAAGTTTAGACGTTCAGTGGTAGCAAATGAGGGCAAAGAGGCCTGAAAAGGGAAGGGGGTGGGGCGTCGGGTGGTGCTGGGAGGGGCGGGGCCGGGCGACCCGATTGATTGGTGGATCACTGCCTGTCATTGTGGTGCGGAAAGCCTGTCTCTGTCTTGGGCCTTTACTGTAGCTTTCACCCAGGTGAATGAATGAGCGTCGCCACCTCAGTCCCCATATCTGCAGGTGTGAGGAGTGGCTTTGCGCCGTGAGTACTCGCCACAGACGCCACGCTCTCTCTCTCTCACCCCTCCCCCCCATCCAGTAGTACAGTTTAGCCGTATCTCCAGGCTGGACTCCGCTCCCCCATCCCCACCCTTACCCTCCCCCTTCCCCACCCTCACCCCCTCGTGTAACGTGAAAGCCATCTCTAGACTGAATAGCTTAGGTTTTTTTTGTTTTCTCATCATATAGTTCTGATTTTCATCAAACAGAAAGAAAAGTTATGACAAAGCGGATTTTGCATTATATTAGTTCTTAGTCTTTTTTTTTTTTAACCCCCAATGTGTGATCGTTAAATGATGTCGGTTCCTTGATCTGTGCATCACGGCCACCAGAGGTAGTTCACTTAAAGCTTCCAGTAATTAGTTTGTCTCAGGTCATTTGCTTACCTGATTGCATAGCTCATTCCTGGTAGGTTACAGCTGCTTTGTCCCGCCCCAAATTCTCTGTGCCTTTGAGGGTTCCTCTGCCTCAGGCAACATGTACACACACACACACACACACACATTAGTATTTGTTATGGCTCAGAGTGTCCTGGCCGTGCGAATGCTTTTGCCCCTACGTGCTGTGTACTGGCCATTTTGGTAACAAAGGATTTGGTGCCTGTTTTCAAGGTCACCAAGCCTGGTCTGACCAGCTGTAGGTTCTAACAATGCTAACAGCAAGGAAGTGTCTAATAGCAGTAAATGGCAAAAACTAGCCCATAACTGTGCCTGTCAGCTCACCTGGCTAACCTAGCAGTAGCTCAGGGTTTTATAGAATCTGTGACTCTAAAACTGTTTGAGTCTGGGATCGGAAGTTGGTGGCCACTTCTGCCCTTAACCCGCGTGGTCCTCTTCCAGGTTTCACGGCTATCACCACTACCAACCCCATCTGGCTGATCAAGACGCGCCTACAGTTGGAGGCCAGGTGAGCCATCGAGTGGTGCCCCTCTGCTGGTGGGCAAATAGAAGGGAATCTGGGGGCAGGTGGGGGAATCCTACTGTGCTGCATAATGTGCTGGTTCAGCTTACAGTTGAACTTTGACCCGCCCCTTTTCCCTGAAGCTCTGCTAACCTTTGACCCGCCTCTTTTCCCAGAAGCTCTAACTTTTCACCCCCCCTCTTTTCCCCAGAAACTGTGCTGACCTTTGACCCCCCTTCCCCCAGAAACTGTGCTGACCTTTGACCCCCCCCTTTTCCCCTGAAACTTTGCTGACCTTTGACCCCCCCCTTTTCCCCTGAAACTTTGCTGACCTTTGACCCCGATTTTCCCCAGAAACTCTGCTGACCATTGACCCTCTTTCCCAGAAACCGAGGCGAGCGGCGCATGAGTACCCTGGACTGCATACGGCGGGTTTACCGCTATGATGGTGTGCGCGGCTTCTACCGCGGCATGTCGGCCTCTTACGCCGGCATCTCTGAGACTGTCATCCACTTTGTCATCTATGAGAGCATCAAGCGCCGCCTTCTGCAGGCCAAGGCCGCCGCCCACGTGGACGAGGAGGAGGAGTCAGTGCGGGACGCCTCTGACTTCCTGGGCATGATGCTGGCCGCTGCCACATCCAAGACCTGCGCCACCTCCATTGCATACCCCCACGGTGACTAACTCCCCCCTCAGAATAGGGCATCTCAGCCTTTCTTAATTAAACCAGAGACCCCAAAATGAAAATGGACCAGAGCTGGAGGCTTGGTTTACTGCATTGTGCTTTTAGCTCCCTAGGGCAGAGTTACTGTTTTAAAGACTCGTAAAACAGGTTTTCAGTAAAGCCCGAAGCTTTTTAGATATTTTTTTTTTAAATAATCAGAAGCTAATCTTTGGTATCTGATTCTAATTGTTCTATCTGTTTGTAACCTTTTATTGTTACGAAGGTTTTCCGTTTTTGGTCCCTCAGTCGCTCTTAATACCAATCTTCTATCACCATGAAGATAACCATGGTCGCTGGCGTGACGCTGAATCGGCACAGCTGGGAATAATGCTATTGCCAGAAAGCTTAGGAGAGCTTTAAGTACTTTTTGCGTTACATAAAGTAAATCATAATACCAAAGTTTTGGCGATTTTGATTAATTTCTCTTGACCCCCAGCAACTGCTCCAGGGACCCCAGGTTGAACGCTCTTGTCCTGCAGTAATCGTGCTGGTTTATGGACACTGTCGTCATGGTGTCTAGCCTGGTCTCCCGGCACTTGTGAAGGGAGCGTTAGGACAAGCATTCATCCTTTTAACGTTACGCTATTAAAGTGTTCCTGTTCTAAATAGCACTTGCTTGCCATTGGTGTGTCTGTAGGCTCTCTATTTACGGAGCGGGGAGAGCATTTCCTGACTGTAAATCTCTTTTGATCCGCAGAGGTGATCCGCACGCGGCTGCGGGAGGAGGGTACGAAGTACCGCTCTTTCCTACAGACTCTGACCACGTTGCTGCGTGAGGAAGGCTACAGCGCCCTCTACAGGGGCCTCACCACTCACCTGGTGCGGCAGATTCCCAACACCGCCATCATGATGTCCACCTATGAGCTAGTGGTCCATCTGCTGAATGGGTAGCCCCTCCCAACCACATACAGGCACAGCGGGACAGAGGAAGCGAAGATAGCGCCCCCTTAAGGAGCAGACGGATCGGTGTGGGAATACCAGCTCAAACAACCGGCACAGGCCTCTGATCACTTGCGGGGTGTAATACGCCATTGTAAGGAGTCAGCGTGATGGTTAGGCTCAGCCTTAAGTGTAAACTCTGCCTAGCTGGACGTTTGCAAGACGAGCGATTTACAGCCAAACGCATTTCCAATATAGAGTCTTTAAAGAGCAAAATATCTCTGCAAGAATGGGAACCGGAGGCGGGGAAAATGCTTTTAATGGTACTTATCACATAAAAATAACCATTTTAATAACAGCTTTGCTCATAATTAAAAGATCTTTTAAATGATTTATTTAACCCACAAGCATTTCACAGAATGCGTTTTGATAGGCTGTTCAGAATGCTGTGTTACTTCAGCATGGCAGATTGCTGCACGTTCAGTTCGCCCATCTATGAAACGGTTTTATTTGTAGTGTTGCTGGTACTCCGGTAGGTCGGCACGGCCTGTAAGTCCGCTCGTGCGGCTGAAGTCACCGCCACGTGGGTCTCTCGGGGGATCACTGAGGTCTTACCGTTCTCGATACTGACTTGAGAGTGCACTTTGTGGCCTCCTTTGGCTGGTGATTGATTCTCATTTTAATTTCTCTTGATTATCAAGCATAATATTTTATGGTTTTCTTTGAAAATATAGTACAGTTCATTGTACTCACTCCAATGAAATTTAAAGTATGTGTATATATATTGTGTATGTATACACATAGATCTAAAATCTTTATTGAAAAGCTCCCTGCGATGGCCTGCGTTGCAGGCAGACACATTTCATTCAGATCCGAAAGCTTGGTGTGGTTCTCATAGGGCCCGTTGACTTCTGGTCCGTCACTCATCCAGATCCTGAAAGACGAGGTCTGCATTTTCAAAGGCTATCTTCAATGATAAGGCAGTGTCACTCATCTCCTTTCTCAGCATTACATTTACATTCTGGCTTGTACCCACAGAAACACCCCTCCAGTCGCTTCCCTTTCAGTCGTTTGGTATTGGATGGATAGCCAGACAGTTACGCGCAGAGTGATGAGACACCCTGGCAGTTGTATATAATTACGTGTGCATTACCTGTGTGTCTGCTATGGGGGCTTAATGTTTCCGTTCAAGTCCAATGTATTATTTTTTTTTACGCCTAAATTTGCATTGCAGTGGTTTTTCTCAAAGCAGGTATTACAGTCTGATTGCAGGAGGCATTCTATATGCAGTAAGGGAAGATATTTGGCTTTTTAGCCTTTGTTGGATGGGATTGTCACGTGTGAATCACCTGTGGTGCTGTACCTGCTGCTGATGCACTCTATAGTTGCGTGATTTTCATGAAATCTAAATGATTTTTTTGTAACATGAACAAACATCCTGCTACAGATATCAGTGCTGTTTTTAGGGTTTGTTTTATGCTGTTTGTTGTAGCACGACTGAAGAATTCCACAGTGGACACATGGGTTAGAGGTAGTGATGGTCAAATGCAGCTTCATGAACCATTTGCTGTATTTTCTGGCTCTAGATGGTGCTCTCTGTTCAAAAAGGGGGTTCAAAACGTGGCCCAGACTAAACCGAGAGCAATGTCCAGCGGCAAATGATTTGTGAAGCTTCATTTGGCCATCACTAGTGAGAGGCGCCCTGCTGGCTGTAGTCCAGGAGTTGCTGTGCCAATGCCTGATCAAGAAAATGTCAGTTTCCAAACATTGATGGTGACTTTGAGGTGACTAGCCAGAATAAAGGCACCGTAAATGTATAACAATGTTTTGATGCTATTATTAGTGATTGCCAAATAAACCTTCATGCACCATTTGCTGTATTTTATGACCCACTGGATGGTGCTCTTGGTTTATTCTAGGATGTGTTTTTTAGCCTTTTTTGAAGAGAGCACCATCTAGTGGGGTCAGAAGGTACAGCAAATGTTTCATAAAGCTTCATTTGGCCATCACTAGTTATTACTGGGTGATGTTCCTAGATTTTTCATTTGGATTTTAATGATGTAAAAAATATATAATTATGTATTGTACCAAAGGCATAACTTTGGGTTCTGCATGGGGGGGGGTAGAGGTCTCCGCCAATTTAGGGGGGTCCAGGGGGTTGTTTTGATTATTGGGGGGGGGGGATTACCTCCCCTTCCTCCCACAATTTATGCACATGTGTTGTACCATTGTCAACTCGGTGCAACTGTTAGGAATAATGCTCATTGTGTCCACAATGTGGCGCCACAGGGCTCAGTTTGGTAATTGCTTGTGATCGTATACATTTTTTCATTTTTGTTGTCCAGTTATTTGAATGAAAATGTTCAGAGCCTCCTATGCATCACTATATCCCCTTTTGTACAAAAGTGAATAAACTAAATTTGAAACCAGTTTTGCCATTTGTCTGCTTTCCCATAATGCTTCTAATAAAATACTGATGTACACAACAGAAGGCCTTAAGACAAGCTGTTTTTTTCCATCAATTCTTTTGTTAACTCATTCATAGCAGTGAATTCAGAGAAAGCAGAAGAACTGTAAATTTGGATGAGTTACGTCAGAAGTGGACATCTTCAGATGGTTGAACTGGAGATGATGTCCTTGCTAGGGATTCCTCATCATCACTCGATCATCTCTAATCTAGATCAGTGTTTTCCAAACCCCAGGGAATTGGAATGTGGACTGTCTGAGACTCCCCAAAGACTGGTTTAAGAAACACTGCTCAAGATGACCATTAGTGAGCAATATAAGGAAGTAAATTATGTATTCGAGCCTTGAAAATCAAGAAAAATCGACCGTACAGTCGCCGATGAAGCCCCTCCTCGAGTTCTCATTTTGCGCCGCAAGGGGGCGGCATTGTCGATCAGATTTTAAGTGATTTCCAACCTCAAAAAGAGTACTGGTTTTCTACATCCATGTAAAGTGTAAAATGATTAATAGCACTGGAATACAATGTTAACCCCATTAAATTGGGTTTCCAAAGTATTTAATTACAGAAGCAGAACACACTAATCATGAGGTTTTCACGATACCAACGAAGCCGTCCAGCCGACTAGGGCAGATTAAGGAATAATTAGCATTTAGAATTTTATTCATTATTTAGCAACACAAATTTAAGACTGAGCTGAGATTAGTTGAAAGATTAAATAGAAACGGCACACCATTTTGCTTAACTCAGAAGACACGGACAGGGACAATCATAAGTAGTATGAACTACAGCACCCCTGCCATTTAAGAGAGACGTTTCAAAATAAAGTGACAGTATCCCAATTGAAAGACCCAACATTGGCACCCTGACCTTAACACCGTACCAACGCGGCATATGGCGGGTCAGCTCCGTGACGCAAAAGGCGAGCGTCCGGACGAAGGCCGACCGCAACGGCAGGTTTGGATCAACACTAAGCATCGGCTAGGTCTCAAACCCTCTTAATGCTCTGAAACTTCCACAGAGGATTCGTGGTAAAATTCATCGATTGGAAAAATATATGTAAGATATGTTTTTAAATACCACGTCCGTAGTTAAAAAAAGAGGCATGTTTGTCAAAATGTCCGTTAGAATTCACCATGATATTCACCCTTAGTGTAATAGAAAGCATATCGCATCCGTTATATAAATTAGTTATTTTTGTATTGTGTTTATGTATTTAATTATATGACGTTCGTCAACGATAGTATCTAATATCCCATGTGATATCTTATCAAGTTATCACAAAAGTATATATGGCAAATTAATAGCCTCAGTTTAATGCACTGGCAATATTTTATGGTCTCACACAGTCAGAATATTTGAACAATGTAAGATAAGAATCAGCCAAGTAAATCTCAATAATACAGTGGCATGGAACTAGACAGGCTTTAGGACGCCGCAGCACGCAGCGGCGCAGTCTCTCCCCGTGCGGTCCTCGCGCCGGCACGGCCAATCAGCGCTCGGCGCAGGGGCACGAACGGACGGCGACGTCTTCAGTGCTACTTTAACAAAGAGCCGACGGCTGCGCGCGACTTTCGGGCCGACTCCGAACGGCCGATCTGGCAGTGAACCGTGTGTGTGTGGCCGCTAGAGCAATACGGGTCAGCCGAAGCGGGGACAACGAGGCAGCGAGCAGCTCTCCGCTGATCGAGTCGCTTGTTCTGTCGTTGTTAAAATCGGTCTTAAACGTAAGTACACATTTCTTTTGTTTTTGCTGTTTTATTTTGACTGTTGGTTCTATGCGGTGACCGATCTCCTACTCGCCTCCGGTGCCCTGACGGGAACGGGACGAAGCTGACTAACTTGCAATTCGGACGGAGAAACGGTAACTCGATCCGCAGGCTCTGGAGAAACGACACCGAAATGTGCCGGTTTGCCTTGCGCTCCCGCGACCCATGAGTCAGGAGCTGGCCGGTAACTTTTTTGCGCCTTATTTGTAAAAGCGGCAGAAAAGCCTCAAACGCACAAACAATGGCAGTGCTCGGCAGGTCTCTGCGTTCCTAAACGTCCGAGTACCGCCGTGCTGCCCGGTGTGTTTGACAAATGAATGAAGCGTCTGGGACATATCCCTGGAAGTTCAGCGGATAACCTCGCCTTTCCCGTGTTTACTGACGCCTCAGACCAAACACGTTTTGTTACTGTTCTGTTGGAAGTTGTTTTTCCTTCCCCGGAGGGTCTGAACATCCCCTTCAGCACTGCTTTTGAACCGGTGAAAGAAGAATATGGCTTTGGAAGATGAATTGTTAATGAGGTGCTCTTAGTGGTGACCGTTTGCTTTTTAAAATTTGCGTATATCAAACCAGTTACACGTCGCTGTGTCAGCTTCGTAAAAATAGCCTCTATACGCATATGAATATTCTTCTGTAATATAGAAACGATTCGCCCTCCAGTTTTCTCCGTGGTTTTTCCACAGGCTTTTGTCACCCAGGCAAAGTCAAGTTTTGCAAACCAGCTTTAGTCAAGTCTTTTAGGTCAGAGTATAGGCATAATAGCAGTTATAGCTTATTGTCACAGGACTGAAACCAGCAGTCGGGGAACAATTGCAACTGCTGGAGGGTTTTTTCTCCTGCTCGATTCATGCGTAGCTCCCCCACACCCCGACCCTAACCATCTGCCGTTTGGCCCCCCCCCCCAGAGTATAATCCTAACTACTCAGTCCCTGTCCTGTACAGAGATCATGCTAATAAAGACCAATTTGTGTAGAGCACTGGACATAATTGTGTCAGGTTGGGGCAGCTGTGTGTGTGCAGCAAACATGGTAGGGGGTTGTATCTGGCAGCACGCGCAGCCGCTGCATCTCTGAACAGCCTGAGACTGGAAGCAGGTGCGAGATCTGAGTCAGGCCTGTGACTGCAGTGTGCAGAACATCGGGCTGTTGGTAAAAAAAAAAAAAAACAGCCACAACTCGCCTCTGTTCAGCCTGTGCTGGGTGTGAACCATAGGAACATGTGGGCCATCTGAGCCCGGTGGACTTCGGGACAGCAGACTGAGAAGGTGGGGATTGAGGGAGAGTGGGTGGCAGATGTGAGTATGTGGGACAGGTTGGCTTTTTGTGCGACTGTCTGATGCGGAATTAGCAACTCGTATTTCGCCCCTTCTCCTTGGCTTTCCGTTCGGATGACTGTTGTGTTCCAGTCTCCACGTAGGCTCCCGACTCTGACGCACGTGTGGAGAATAGGCACGTTTCCTGGTGGAAGTAAGGAGGGCAGGCAGGCATACCTTGCCTTTAAAGTCTGTTGTGACTTGCCAGCATGCAGCAGAAAGTTTTCGCCAATCTTCAGATCCGGAGTCTCCTTGGTTCTGTTGTACACCGGCTGCCTGGGTTGTTAGTGTGTGTGCGGAATGTAAAGTTGAGCACTTGTGAAAAATTTATATAGTCTCGCAAAGGATTGATTGTCCCTTGTTACACCTTGTGGAGCACTTTAATCCACAGCTCAAAGCTTAGGTGTTCCTTTTGTTTCAAGTCAGGTCCTGGAACCTTTCCAGGAACAACTGGTACAATACAAATTTAAGGCAAGTGTATTACCAGCAGTTGCTGTTTTCAGACCAGCACCAGCAGTTCTGCTTTTACTGTTAAACAGGTATGGAGGACAAAGTGACATCTGGGTATTTTGCATGCGACGTACAGTTAAACGTTTGTGCCACCACTATGAATAATAAAAACGACAAGACAAAGTCCAGTTGGTGGATAATTAATTTAGCCATAGCTGGTTGTTAAACGTGCCAAAGCGCTTGTTTTGGCTATTAACATTCCCCAATGAGTTGCTCCGAAACCTAATTTATCGTGACGTTTTTTTAAACAGCTGGTTCTCAGATAAAATCCACAGAATTGTGTTGGATCGGTAAACTCAGTTTTATGTTGGTGACATAACTATTAGTCACGGGTGTATAAAAAAACCTAGCCTGTTAATTAAGAACCAGTATGTGTAGGTGTGTGTGTGTAGTAGCTAGGGAAGCAACATGACTATATCCTGCTGGGGAGTGTTAATGATTAGGGTTTTAATGGGTGTGAGGTTGTACATGTCTGTGCATGCTAATTCTGCATGTATACTGCTGTCAAAAGGAGTAAACTAAATGATATAAACAAGTCACAGCCTGGCCCTTTGTGTATCTTTGTGCTGATTAAGTATTTCCGTTGTGAACTGAGAGTTTGTTGTAGCATTGATTCGGGCAGGACTGTAAATGCACAAACTACCAAGGATAGCTCGTTTGATTAATATGTCATGCTTATGAAGCCACTGTTGTGGGTGTGATCCCTCTACGGGCCTGGTAACTTCCCCTTTCTCTGTGGCTGGTTACCTGCCAGCGTAATTTATGTGTTGATGACAGACTGTTTTCAGTGAACTCCACGTAGATGCTGTGGAGGTTGGACATAGACAGGCTTAAGACTCAAGTAGGAATATGAAGGCGAGATGAATTTGGTACCGTGTGGACTTCCTCTGTCCTAGTCTGGGTGTCGGCTTTTAGCTGAGGTGTTTCTGAGGTGCTGTAAGAATTCTGGCCCACAGATGTAAAAGCGACAGCATGCTGAAAGGGCAAGATAAGCAAGCAACGGCCAGTGATCCCGTAAAACAGCTTCCCCATTAGGAAACGGCCAGGTTTCCCATTTGCATTTAGATGATGGTGCTGGAGGGCAGCTCTCTAGCACCGTTGCCGCAGTGGTGTTCACTACCATTCGCGGGTTGTGATCCAGTGAACCCGTGTGTGCTGGTGAAAATGTCATTGTCCATCTGTGGCCGTTTTTGTTCTTGTCAGCTGCATTCAGATTTGTGCCCTTTTCTTACGCCGTACAAGTTTGTCTTGCTGGTTGGAAGCAGGTAATATGAAAGAGCACTGATCTCTAGATCTGTCAGGTTGATTAAGAGTATATCGCTCGGGGTGGTGCTGCTCTTGGAAACAAGCCAATACGCACTTTAAGTCCCTCCACTTAAAAGAAATTGCACTCCATATGGGATGTTGGCCATGTGGACAAAAAGGCCTCGAATACAGTTCTTTCTAATGATTGTGTGGCATGACAAGGAATTGTTTTTGAGGATGGGGTTTGCAGTCAAGCTGTTCAAATGGAAAGGGGATGATCTTGGCTTTGTATTAATGCCATCGGTTAGAAGCACTTTAGTTCTCTTAATCAAAGTTGTGCATAAAGGTGTAAAAGCATGAAGTGTGAGGAAGCTCTTTAGGTGTATTTTCTGGCCTCCCGCATGCCGCCGGTTGCCAACTACCCTCCCCCAGCTTTGGGGCTGGACTTTTTATTATTGTTGAACTGGTTACAATGTCTTACTCCTCACGCAGTCATCTCTGTTGCCGTTAGCCATGTGCACATCTCATTACTGATATGTGACTGAGTCAGCCGTGGGTATTGCTGTGGCTGGCAGGATTCCCCCAGTTCTCCATTCGCACTCGAATGCAGGCCGGGATGGTTTTGGGGGAGCATCTGCTTAGGCAAAATATATTGGGCCAAGCTCAGAATGAGAATGTCATTACTCAAGGAGAAAAATCAGTGCCACCGATCTGAGGCGATTGGGGAGATGAGCCTAGTGTGTTTTTGGAAGATGCTTAACAAATTCACAGTTTGTCTTCATTCTTAGAATTAGTCACCATATCGGTCCGGGTTTCCCTGTTAATTTGCGTTCTGTGTGCTGGTGTCATGCTGGGCATATGCAGATGATGGTACTGCAAACTGATTTGGACAGAACAGATTCTCAAAAGTTTCCTGCTGGCTAAACAAAGAGAGTATGTGTGGTAAAGTTGCAGAGAGTGTAAACTGAGCCGTCACTGTGCCAACAGGATGTTCTCTCCTGGTGACGTAAGCTCTCAGTGTCACCTCCTGGTAGGGGTTAGGGGTTAGGGCCTGTGGGCTTGACCAGCTGAGACTGCATGGAAAGAAAGAAGGATAGTTTGTATTACCTATCTATTCTCTGGGATATTTTGAAACAAAATCTATAGCTAAGATCATTAAAAGAAATGATTTCTGCTTTATTAAAGGATCCCCCAGACATACGGTGTAAAGCCATGGGTATGTCCTCTCTTCCTCTGCTTAGTCATCTTAGCTGTCGTTTAACTGACGTCACCAGTCTAGGTTGAAGTCCCTGTGAGCAAAATACTTTATTGGATTTTAAGGATTAAAGAGCTGGATTCTAACTTCTCATTTCTTCTGAAGGCATATGGAAGGTGCTTTTGCCTTGTCTGACTCTTGCTGCCAGTCTCCGTTCACGTGTGTTGAAGCTGCAGCCAGATCTGAGGGTGAACAGTGTGTTTTCCAGGAAGTTGTGACCAGGTGTTGGCAGTGATTTATGCGTTTGTGAATCCTCGCCTCCCGAGTCCATCTGCGTCGCTTTCCATCCTTCCTGTTAGCCAGTCCTTTGCCTGGATGTTTAGCGCAGCCTCCTTAAGTTTCCTGCTGGGGTTTTGGAAAAGACTTCCAAGTCGTGCTTGTGATCCGGCTTGGCCTTGTGTTGTGACGGTGTCTCTGAGTGTCCTACCTGCCTGTCTCTCTCAACCTCCCACCACCTATATATGCGTAACAGATGCTTGTCAGGCATCATAGCTTCAACTGTGTCCTTTCCTAATTACGTAGTTATACTTTTATCTGATTTTTAATTAGATGTGAACTAAGATTTGGCATAAATGAAAGCCTGAATACACTCTTGGCTACGATTGGCTGTTAATGATAGGCTGCAGTTGTTGTATAGTTGCATAATTTGCAAACGAATAAAACTGAGTAGGAATATATTTTGTCTGAATTGCCAGATATGACTCTTGCCAGGACAACTTTGTTTACCTTGTCATGTAGGTTTGGCTATGAAAGCCTCAGCTAAGTTCTATGAATCCTGTTTTTATGGTCCTCCATGGTGAACAGCAATTAGCCAGGTTGCATATGTAAGGGGTGGGGCCCATTGCCAGAACATGACCTGCATTTGTCCGACACTCTGTTTATGGCGGTACTCTCTCCTAATGGCAGTTCTGTAGGAAAACAAAAGCTGCGTGCAATTCACTTCTTCCCCTAGGCATGAATCTTGTACAAATAACACTACTTTGATCTAAAAAATCACACTGCAGAGAACCGTAAAGGATCAGATGAAAGTTCTGCAAAGCAAACGAAAGTACTTTTTAATCATTCAGTTTCAGATGGCACAACATCTGTGGGGAATTACTTGTAAGCAAAGCTGCTTTGTCTGATAGTCAGTGGTAAAATTATTCTGATTTTAAATATCAAATATTTGGTGTTTAACTTGCGGGTCTTGGTCTTATGGAAGCAGAGATTAACGAGACCTTAAGTTTATGTAAAATGCTGTGAATACTTGATGTGCTGATGCAGGTCTTGTGGTTTTTCCATTTTTCTTTGTTTGTTGTGTATCAGTTCTGGGAGTTCAGTCTCATCCCTCTCAAAGCGATGCTGCACCAATGCAGTGTCATTGTAGTTTTGGAACCCACCGGTGATATTTAATACACCACAATTTCCGAGTAACGTGCCGGCCGCTGGTCATGAATGAAGCGGAGCAGCTGGTAGGTGCTGTCATCTCTCCACTGAGTCCTGGAGAGCATTGTGTCTACCCGGGTCAGCTCTCCTGGGGCCCATATCTCCAGCTGGCCTGGCCTGCCCTCTCCCCTGAAAGGCGTTCAGTGTCGTGGTGGCCCTTTGTCTCAACCACAGACAACAAATGGATTGGAAGAGCTTCTTGAAATGTAGGAAACGAGGTGAAGGGGCAGGTAGTAATGTCAGCCCATGATTAACTTGGTTCTCTGGTTTTGCTGATGACTCTAGGGTGGCTGCAGAATTTTATATTGTGTGGAGGGTGCATTTGTATTCAGATTCACTTCCTTCTGAGCCAGCTGGGGGGCTTCTAGGCACATGGAACTGGGAGGAGGCCCTGAGGCTGGCCTGGGATTTGTTTGGAGCACCTGGGAACCCCCTGGAGGATCTAGTGAAGAAAGGCTAGGGTGGGCTGGGCTGGACCACTCTGCTTGTTGCCTGGGTGACCATCAGTAGGCCAAGTGGGGTAAAGATGGATGGATGTAATAGCAGCCCCTCAATCAAGAGCAGCTGTTTTCTACCTCACTCTCCCTGCTTAACCCCCTCGTGACCATTTCCTGTCTTCACCCTTTGTGTCAGAAGGATTGGCTTTCTGCACTTTGGCCTCAGGTTCACCTCCCCCCTCTATGTGCTGGAGATCTCGGCCCACATCGGCTCACGGTGACTAACGGTTCTCTGCCTACTGCAGCAAGCTGTCATCTCCCCCATGACTGGGTATTTCTCTGGATTAACACCGATGCTCTCTAATGAGCAGGGCACCGAAAAACTGCATGAAATGTCAGCTTTTGTTTGGCAAAATTTAAGCTTTTACAAAACATGAAGGGTAAAAACGTTGTGCAGTTGGTTCCTTCCCGTTGCTGTGGATACCTGCTTTTGTCTCTATGGGGGAGATTCAGGGCCCTGGGGGATGGTTGTGTGGTCGTGGGTCTCCACCCCTCATTCAGATGGTTTCTTTTGTCTGCCGTCTGTTTATGGTTCCCTTTCTTGGGCCTGAGGAGCAACCCATTTTTATCGCGGCCCTGATGTCAGTTTGTGACATCTTGGTGTTTTTCTGCATTCAGGAAAGAGCATGTGCTGATGTCAGGCAGTCGCTTATGGCGCGTGTCTTGCTTCACAGAAATGTTTTCCTAACAGCCTAGAATCTTCCTTTCATTGACACACCAGTTTGGATTTGTCACATGACCAGGTGCCTATGTTTTTCATTTCTCCTTTTGTGGAAATGTGGTGGGAGGGCAGGGGACATTGTTTTGAGGGGAGGAGAAAGGTGAGTAGAAAGGAACAAAACGGTGAGGACAAGTGATCTGGATGGAGAAGACTGCCACTTGTATGATCACAAAGCATGTTTAAGTAACGAGTTTTAACATTTAACTCAAAATTCTTAAAGTAAGGTGCATCCACTCTGTTTCCTGAATCCAGGCACCAGAAGGTGAAAACTTGGTTTACTGTCATCTTAGTGGACTCAGTCTCACGGTATAGTTGGAAGTGAGGAATGCGGTGTCGGATGGATGATGGTGACATTAGCCTTGGGTGGCGATCCTTTTTTGGCAATGGCTTGTAATCTTGGATGTTACACAGCAGATTGGGTGTCTTCTAGCCCTACTTTTCCCTTTAGCGGTAGCTGTCAGGATCCCCCCCCCTTTCTCCAATATATAGACAGGACAAAAGAGCTCCAAAATCCTACTCTGACCTGACTCATCCAGTGCAGGCTGAAGTTGGCATTGAGTTTCTTGAGAGAGAAGAGCGTAGTCGTCACTTTGGGAGAGAGATGTCGACTATTTCTTACTTGTGTTTGAGGGGAGAGGAGGCAGAGAAGAGACGGTCTGCACCGATCAGGTCAGTGTTGGGTAGTTCGCTTGTCTGGTTAATTATACCAGCTGAGAGCAGAAGGGCTGATTTTAGTAACCTAACCTTGAGCCGATGGTTGTCTACACGGTTTTCCTTTCTGTGGTAGTTCCAAGAACAGGACAGTGCTGCCTGATCAGGAACCGCCAGCCAACCTTTCAGAATGGTATTTTTAGCCATTATCTG
>JAABNY020000043.1:3895338-3910752 GCA_015164015.2 Brevimyrus niger | reverse complement strand
ATGTGCACCCCCCCCCCCCCATCACCTTATACTTTAATGCTTGAGTCACTTTGTTTTATATTTTGAATGCCTTTTTTTCTAAGTGTGAATTTATTATTATTATGATGATGATTCTTCCTAATTGTTACTGTGTTTATTTATCTGTTCAAAGATGTTTCTTTTAATGTGATATTCAAAGTGTGAATGAATGACCATGGAGTCATGCCCTTGGGCTGGATTTTTTCCCCTTTTTAAACCAAATGCTGCTCTCGATGAAGATGACAATGAATTTTATTTTCTTTTACTATAAATCTTTGACCGGGTTGTGACGTGTTACTGGATATGATTCACTGGGGATCAGTAGAATGTATGAACATCGCTGCCCTCAGCATGTTTTAAATATGAATAAAAGGCAAGTGAATGAAGTCCATTTTTGACTCGTGCTTCTCTGCGCCTTTGCGTGTCCCCGTGCAGCCATCTCGAGCCGTGACTAATAAGCACTAAAGCGCTGCCCTTTTCCGTCCACGCACCAGCTGAGGCACCGGCACGCTGATTGACGGAGTCTCGCGCAGGTCGTACACTTGCAGAGCCGCGTATAACGCACGTTTCGCATAATTGCAGCAATGTTTATTTTGTTGAACAGATTCCATGTCATAGCAGGTTATGCTGCTTAAATAGCAGCTTACTGTAATTTAAAAATAATATGTTAACCTTAGGATAAAATGCAGTGGTATTCTCTTTGTGCCTTTGGTAAAGTTTGTTGGATGTGTTCCTATAATAACGGATCAGTGTTGCCGTGGAAAAACCTAACCTGAACACGCCCTGCTTCCGTGTTTTCTATCTTTTTTTTTCCTTGAAGCGGTATTCCTGTTTTTACATTATCTAAAATTTCACGTAGGCCTAAATGTGTATTTCCATTCTCAATTATGCCCATCTATATCCTGAACTCCTTCGCAAATACATCGAGCGGGTGTTGCACGTGGACTCCTGCCGCTGTCTTCCTTTAACACTACTCCATTACGGTTTGTATTTCTAGCTGCTTATAAGCAAATATCGGCGTGTTTTCTGTCAATGAAAGACATTCGAGCACGAAGCACACTGCCTTTAACGCGGATCTTGCCGTCAGCCTTTTGGTGTTAAGACATGCTGGAGTGGGGATCCCCGCCAACTGTGGGTGACTGACGCGCTGTCAGTCCAGGCCGGCTCGGATTTCGAATACCGAGACCGGATCCAACTGAAGGACATGCAGGCTTTCACTGTGAAGCAGGCACGTAAAGTATCTAACATGAATAAAAGAAACATCAAGCGTTTACCTTCCTATATCTGTGCGGACAAAGGCTAGTGTCCGCATCTAAAGGCATTGAAATGATTTGAAATTGTAGTGGGTATGTACTATTTGTGAGACATCTTTTAAAATTACTTAAAATAAGAGCTTAGAGTAACTTGTTAAACATAATGCTTAAGAACGGTAATATTAACCTCATCTTGTGGGTTGAATGTATATTCAAACCCATCTTTGCCGACGATGTATTTTTCATTTGAATGTCTGTCACTGGAGGCTTCGCGTAATTATCCCGACAGCTACCGCACTATTGTGCACGGTAACGAGGACAAAAATTGTCCGGTACTTAACTGTTCCCTGAAAGAAAATAAAAATACCTGATCAGTCCAATGAGAGTCCTGTTTTGGAACCTTTTAAGTCCTGTGTACATTTCTCACGTTTTACTCCTGGCCTAGGGAGACCCTCATGCTAGATGGTAACTACGATGACAGATTCTTTACAAACGAGTAGATAATTAGCGGCATGTCTAAGGATGTCAAACACAAACGTGGATGAGTCTCAACCTTGGTAAAGCGGTATGTTCACGACTGGGTTTTCCATTTTATTTGTGCGTTGGATAACACGCACCGAATGACGTCAGGTGGCTATTTCAGTAATTTGTAAACACGTTATGTTAAGCTTAATTTAAACTCATAACCGAAATACTTATTCGTAAATAAAGTAGAAATAAAAGTCTATGTAAAAAAAAAAAACTCGATGTCCGCAATTAGTCATTAAGACTAATAGTGATTCTTCAAACACTAAAGCCCCCAACAATCATTAGGAAAATACGTAATATTTGGTTGCTTGCCTCACTTGGGCTGGGGAAAAACCAAGTTTAATGGTTGACATTCTATTACAAAAGGTATTAAAAAAAAGATGGATAAGGAAAATAATGAGGCTGATTTATATAGGCGAACAATACCAATATAGTCACTACGTTCGGCAAATTTTATTCCTTTATTAAATCCATGTTTATTTTGAAAATATTTCAACAACGCGCCTTGTGTGACCTCTAGTGGCAGTGAATATATTTATGTATTTATAATGCCAACATAAAATAAAAACGTAAATACGTAAAGCACACTTCACGCACTTTAGCGACTACTTTGATAATAATATACAGTGGTACCTCGGTTATCGAACTCACTAGAACTCGAATTTTTTTAATGTCGAACAAACCAGTTTGACCTAGAACTCGATCTGAATATCAGAAGTCGAACCGTGAACGCTGACCTAATATAAATTTTATGCGCTATGAAATGACTCATACTACAATGCAATTCTTACTTGAATGCCTTCTTCACAGACTGTACGGTTAACCAAATAAAGCAGCGCGAGGTTACAGTAACTAACAATAAATAAACCACTAACTTGCGTGTATTATTAGAGCATTTATGTCATTTATTTAAACTTTATTATACCAGGTGAATTAACTGAAAACCAGTTCTCAATGCTACGTGATATTCGGGGAAAATAGCAGATTACGCATCAGAACTGCCTGGGATACAAACGTCATTTGTGTAACTAAACTCTTCAGTCAATAAGGGCAAAGGTGTGTTGTCACGGAGGCGGTTCCAGTTTGTGTAGCCGGGTGAGAGGTCGCAATGCATCCAACCTTAATGCATTGCGTCAGGATCAGAATGCGTTGCTTTATTTAAGCCAGCATTGTAAGCAAGTCGAACGCACCCAATGACCGGACCGCGGAAACAAACTGAAACGCAGACTTAATACAGAGGACTAATGACAACAACCAGAAACAGCTGATCATGAGGGGGCGTGGCACACGGAAGGAACGGACTATTGGGGCAAGACAGGGGTAATGTTTTGGAAACCATAAAAAAAATGCTTTCCTTGTTTTATCCTGTTCATTTTGTGTTAAAATGCTTAAAAACATATTTAGGTGCAATTTTGGGCGGCCGGAAACCAATTAATTGGTTTTCCATTATTTCTTGTGGGAAAAACTCGATCGGAACTTCAACTTTTTAGGTTTCGATCCGGAGTCCGGAACGGAGTTACCACTGTATTTCTAAAATTTGGTTATAGAAGAGAGACGAAGTGATATCACCACGAGTATACTTCATTGGTTTTCACTGTAGATTTTACGTTTTGTCTGATTCGGTACACACCACTACCACTAGAGGTATAGGCACGCTGCGTTTTTATTTAATCCAAGATTCAAGATTCCTTAATTGTCACATACATAGTTATACAAAGTACAACACGCAGTGAAATGCATCCTGAACCACTCTTTTGTAGACTAATTCAATTATGCTAAAGCTAAAATGCAAGCAGAGAAAGTATGTTCAAAATGAGCGGTAACACAGACAGAAAAAGTGACCAGTGTAACAGTGCGGATATGGTGAAGGGGTACAAGAGCACGATGTACATCAGGGTGCGAGGTGCAATGACACGTCCAGGTTCAGAGGCTTTATAGCCTGGGGGTAGAAACTGCTGCTAAGTCTCTTAGTCCTGGCCATGATGTTCTTGAGTCTCTTTCCTGATTTTAGAAGCTGAAACAGCACAGAGCATCTATCCATCCATCTATCTATCCTCCCACGCATCTCCTGCTTATCCTGCTCAGGGTCACGTGGGGCTGCCACGAACCCATCCCGCTATGCTACACGCTAATTGTATGAAATTTATTAAATGTAAGATCCAATGTGTGATCTGAAAGTTTTCTTTGGTGGTGGTGGGCTGGTGTTGTGGAGATTTCGAGTCTTTCTTTACTTTGTCGAACACCATCTCATACCACGAAGCAGACGTACAGCCTCCTTTGTGCCCAGGACAGGACAGAAGCTGTATGCCAGACGTTGCTCTCCCCAGGTTTGTGTCAGAGGGCGTTACTATGGTGACGGTAGAAGCCAACCAAACTGCTCGGCTTGGCGGCATAGCCGCGGAAACTAGCTAACAATAGATAAATACTTCTAATAAATTAAAATTTAAGAGGCGGACGGCTGATCGGACGGTTGGATCTAATCAGGTTTGGGAGAAATGTAATGCAGTTAAACAGGAATGGTAACATGGTGATGACTTATTTATAACTTAAGTGACTGGCTGACTAATCGAGCAAGATAAATTTATGAGTTAAATATATCAGCTTTCTATATTGTAAACGAGTTCCGCGTGGTGTGTTATATCAGCTACTGTATGCAAATGATATTACACCTTTATTAATGATTACGAGAGTTCTGTCGGGCTGTTAATCTGCACCAAAATTTCATTGTATCGTATCTCTAAGATTTACATTTCGGTGACGTCATGTACCCCTTCTTTAAGAAGTGAACCATTAGGACAAGCCGCTTGGAAGATGAGCTCCGTTGTAGCTCAGAGCCATTACATATTCGGGGTGCGCTCTGATGTGGCCAACAACCTCTGCTTTCTGGATGACCAAACCGTCGTTTATCCAGCCGGAAACCACTGCGTGTGCCACAATATTGATCTGAAATGGCAAAGGTTTATCCCAGGTAGAGAAAAATCAATCACACTAAAGAATACTTCTCACGGAATGACTGCTAAAAAATCAAAATCACAATACAAGCAAAAGAAATATTATGAATGTCAGAATTAAACACAACTTATATGTAAATGCAAACTTTTTGTCTCCAAGGTAAAGAGAAAAGCAAAGGCATGTGTGCCATAGCCATCAGCGCTAATCGCCGCTATCTGGCGGTGTCAGAGTGCGCTGATGAAGGTACCATCACTGTGTACGACCTGCGCGAGGATTCGAGCCGGAAGAGGAAGGTGCTCGGCGGCGGGGACGTCCGCGTGCGGCAGTTCGTGTGCCTGGCGTTCTCTACCGACTCCAAATACGTCATCGGGCAGTCTGGGGATCCCGACTGGACGCTTTTCTATTGGATGTGGGAGAAGCAAAGGGTTATGGCCACAGTCAAAACTGGTGGGGTTACAAACCCTATATACCAGGTAAAAAGGTTAAAATTATTGCCAGCTTCTCCAGTCACTCTCCTTATATATTAAGGTGTGACATTAAAGGAGTTTGGACATACATTGAATTTAAGATGCAGATGTTAAGATGGAAATTACTATGGGAGTGCACACTTTTTAGAAGGCATCTGCAGCAGAAACACATGAGCCTTAAGAAGTCCTTTCTGGTTCAGGTGAGCTTCAATCCTGAGAACCACACTGAGATCTGCGTCAGTGGAAAGGGCGTGTTCAAGCTTCTCCACTACTTTGAGGGAACGCTGAAGCAGTCCAGCTCCCCTAAGCTGGAGTCACACAACTTCCTTGCGCACGGCTGGACGTCGAAGACGAGGGTGATCGTGGGCACAGACACGGGGACCTTGATGGTGTTCGACTCAGGAGACCTGAGGAGGGAGTTCAGTGTGAAAGCCAGCTTCCCCAAGCAGGACGCTGAAAGGTGGGGGGTGAATTCTTTCATTGGGGTAGTTCTGGGCTCATCTGGCTGTCTGAACACAAGGAGTGTCTTTTTGCCTTTCAGTTCTGTCAACGGTAGGAAGCAGAAAGATTCAACCTTAATAGAAGCTGACCGCAACGCTCACATAACATCCATCGTGGTCTACTCCAGAGGGTTTGCTTGCTCCGCCGGAAAGGGGGCGGTCTGCCTGTTTGAAAAAACCGAAGAGAAAGATTATATTAAAACCAGAGAGATTCTGGTAATTCCATTATGTCAACTGTAAAGAACACTTTTTTTCCCAGAAAAAAATTTAAGATATCATAATGTCCTGCCTATTTCATTCGGTATGGTTGCATGGGGGGAAAAAACCACCAGAATAATTATCGTGCTCTGAAAGACATAATGTTGAAAATGTAATTTTCCTGTTGTCTTTTTATTTGTGTTCAGTAATTTGGTAAATCCAGTGATCGTAAAGTGAACTGGAGCAGTACGTCTGTGACTCAACTCAGCCACAGTACCAGTCGAAAGTCTGGACACCCCTGCTTTTAAAGTTTTTGGTGTCTCTGTCTTGGCTGTTATTTATTTATGGCGAAAGGCCTCAAGGCAAAGAAGCAATATATACAAAATATTTCAATGAGCAAGAGGTATGTTCAGCATCTCAAAATGTTCTCATATTTTAGACTCCACAAAACACGCCCCCCCCCCTATTGACAGCTTTGCAGATTCTTGGTAGAGCTTCCATAGGTAACTACCTGGAATGCTTCTCCAACGTTCCTGAAGGAGCTTCCACAAGTTCTGGACACCTTGTCAGCTACCTTGTTCTTACTCTTTGACCCAGCCCCCCCCCCCAGACCAGCTCTATAGGATGTAGGTGGGGGGATTGTGGGGGCAGGTCACCTGCCACCTCACTCCATCTCTATCCTTATTCATAAAATGATACCTACAATATAACCTCAATGTCTGCTTAGGGTCTTCATCTTGTTGAAAATCAAATGATATTTAGTAGGTGTGTATAGACATTTGACTGGTACTGTATGTTACACCAGTGGCCAAAATTGTGGAAACACTCCACATTTTTAGAAACTGCAGAACTTTATTTCACTGTTACTCCAGTTACTTATTTAATCGTCCAGTGTATGATATTTGTGACATTCTTTGATTGATTACAAACATTAACCCTAGTATTTGCGTAGTACTTTTTAAAGCGTAATGCTTGGTGTTTCTACAACTTTGGCCTCTGGTGTGTATTAACCAGGCATGTTTTTGAAGGGAACTTCGGTGTAAAGTGTTGGCATTCATAGGCTTTACACTGACTTGGCTCGATTCACTCGGTCGTGGAAGTAGTCGGAATGACCATGGTTGCTGTCGTTATATGTGTGGCGTAACGCAGATCCCCGAGGACCACGGCATCGGTGAGTTCAGCCAGGCCGAGCGGCAGGAGATCCTCACCTTGTGCGTCAGCCCTTCTGAGGAAACGCTAGCGGCCAGCACGGACTCGGGGCAGCTCTACAGCATCTCCCTGTCTTCTGCAGAGATGTGTAAGGTAGGGCTGGTGATCGGCGCTGTCAGCTGGATGGAGAAGTGAGCTGGGAAGTGATGTGGTGGGCGGCTTCCCTCTTGTCGTTTGCTAGGAGGAACAGGTGCACTTTGAGTTCCTCTCGCACTCCTTCCATTCGGACGCCATCACGGGTCTGTCCATCTGCAGCCGCAAGCCACTCGTGGCCACCTGCTCCGTGGATTGTTCCGTGCGCATCTGGAATTACGAATCTAAGTAAGAAGAGCTATCTGGATCTGTCTTGGCTGTGCAAAGGAACAACTAATCCTATTTAGTGCTGTTCATTCAAAGACTTACTTCATTCCGTTTTTATTTTAAGAAGATAACAAAAGTTGCTTTTACTTTTAAGAAATTTGACTGCTATGTATGATGGAACAGGACAGTATGGTTTTTCTGGGAAATAAATGTTTACTGTTCTGCTGTGGTTGATCCTTCTAAAGATGTTTCCCCGTACTTTGCTTGATGGGCTTCATTGAGTTGCTCTTATCTCAACTCTGCCAGCACCCTGGAGCTCTACAAGGGCTTCCAAGAGGAGCCCTACAGTGTAGCCCTGCACCCCCTGGGGCTCTTCATTCTGACGGGCTTCGCAGACAAACTGTGCTTCATGAACCTTCTCACAGACGACATCAGGATCTTCAAAGAGTTCAGTGTCCGTGGCTGTAGGGAGGTGAGCGTCTGTGTGCTTCCAGCCCTGAATCTGTGCCTGAGATACGGCAGCCATGACCTGTCTGTTCTGTGCTTTTTCTTCCAGTGCGCCTTCAGTCACGGGGGACATATGTTTGCAGCTGTCAACGGCAACATCATTCTCATCTATTCAAGTGTAACTTTTGAAAACACTTTGAGCCTCAAGGGTCATAATGGAAAGGTGAGATTGAAAAATAAATACAGTGAGTCTGTGGCTCAGCAGGTTAGGACGGTGTGCTCGTGATCGGAAGGTCATCGGGTCAAAGCCCAGCGTGAGCAGAATGATTGCATCGGGCCGCTGTGCAAATCTCTTCTTGCCCCAGGGACTGGCTGCTTTCTCAAAAATGCACATTGCACTGACTAAGAGTGTTTGCTAAATAAATAAAATGTAAATATGTGCAAAGTCATGGATCAGGAAAAAAATAACTTGGAAAAATATGTAAAGGTTTAAATCTCCTTTTGGGGAGGAACAGCAATTACTGGTACCAGAGTGCTACAAGAATTAAGAATAGTAATGGAAAATTACACTACAATGGCATTTCTTGCAATATTTTCTATTTGGCAGGTGCGCTCCATTATCTGGAGTGAGGACGACAGCAGCCTAGTGTCCTGTGGCACGGATGGCGCAGTGTACGAGTGGAGCACGCTCAGCGGTAAGCGTCTGTCCGAGAGCGTCCTGAAGTCCTGCAGCTACTCCTGCGTCACCATGTGCCCCGATGCCAAGACCGTCATCGCCGCGGGGAGTGACTGCTCCATCAAGGAGATCCAGGACTGTCAGGTGTGATACAAACGCCGTGCCATTCCTCAGGAACAAACTCCCTGCAACAATGTTTCAAAAGGAAGGAATTTTGGGATGATAGACATTATCATGTTAACACTCACTGTAGTGCAAAATTTGTGAATTCAGACTATTGTATTAATAATGCTTTACTTGAAACTTTCACCTGTAATGCACTACAGTGCGCCTTCATAATGCATTATAATAGTAGGTATAAGAATTAATAAAACATTACAGCATCTCCAGTTGACAGTCATAAAGCATTATAGCATTGAATATAATACTTCTTAAGTTCCCCTGAAGTTCTCATCTATAATGCATTATAGATACCTTCGTAATGCATTATAATGGTCAGCATAACGATTAAGGATCCTTTGTACTGCATTATGAAGATATTTATAGCGCATTATTGACAAGCTTCATAAAGTATTCATAATTAACAATAAACACAGCTATAATGTGCTATGCCTTTTAATAAATATTTATTGGCATGTTTATAATGCTTTATGAATGCATTATAATGTGTCATGAATGTGTTCCTAGATTCTTACAAACATGGCATTCATAGAAAGTGTTGCCAATTATTACAAATGATCAAATTGTTCGAAGATAAAGGAGGACCTTAATGAAAAAGTGTTTTTTTTTCCTGACAGATCCTTAGAGAGATTCCCACTGAGGATGTGCTCTACACCACCATCGCGATGTCCCACTCGGGTCGGGTGCTGTTTGCTGGCACCTCTGCTGGAACGATTCGGACCATGAAGTACCCCTTACCAGTAAAGAATGTCTGGACTGAGTACCAGGGCCACGCTGCTCCCATCACAAAGGTTGACCACCGTGTTTCATACCAAACCTTAACCTTAATCTACTGTGTCATGCAAATAAGTCATATGCAGTTTTGTATACCACATGCAAAAACATGACTTTTACAATTTTGCTAGGTTTTAAATACTAAGTTAGGTTACTGTAGGTATATGCCATAATGGCTGTAGCTGTACTGTCCTTAATGTTAATGTCAATGTGACATTCAGATGATCTTTGTTGCCAGATGGTCATCACATCTAATGACCAGATGTTGCTGACTGTTTCGGAGGATGGCTGCCTTCTTATTTGGAAGCTCATTGACAAGGAGGGATGGGGTCTGAAGAGGGACAAGGAGATCCACTATGCTGAAGAAACTCTCATCACCAAGCTGGACCTGGAGGAGAAGGTAGATGTTCTCTTTCAACTGCCACCGCTGTACTGGAACAGGTTGTCTGCAGCATACAAATCTGATACGGCTGCAGAACCAGGCCATGCTGGAGCTGAAGACAAGGGTGCATGAGCTGCAAATCGAGAATGAGTACCATCTCCGGCTGAAGGACATGAACTACAAAGAGAAAACCAAGGAGCTTACGGGGAAGTTCGTTCAGCAGATTGAGCTGCTGGAAACCAAGAACCAGGTCAGCCGAGGTCACATTGTGAATATGAAGTGTAACAAGTATTTTAAGCTATAGCTACACAGTAAATACACCAATATTAACCAGCTTGTCTTTACATCTGTGCCCTGAAGGTGCTGAGATCGGAAAAGGATAAGCAGGAGCTGGCCCACAAAGAGGCGATGGTGGAGCTGGCAGCACGGCATTCCCGAGAGCTTCAAGATACAGGTGTCCTTCTAGATCTTGGTCCACACTCAGGATAACTCCCCACGGGGTTTAGGTAAAGGCTGATGGTGCAGCCAAGTAAATCTCACAGCAGCTTTTGTACCGTCGAATTCCCACAGAGTCCACAAATAACCAAAAGCTGATTCTGGAGTATGAGAAATACCAGGAGCTGCTGCTCAAGTCTCAGCGCATGGAGGAGGACTACGAACAAAAGCTGCAGAGTCTGGAGAAGAGCAAGGCCCAGGAGCTGGAGGAGCGGACCCAGTTTTATGAAGACCAGCTGCAAGAGAGTCTTCTTACGCTGGAACAGGTGGGCAACTTGGGGGCTAGGATTGGGTTAATGTGTGAGCTTTTGTCCAGGTGAACAAAATGACAGAAAGCACTAGGTAGGAAGAAGAGTGTCTCCTAGATGAGAATCTTTCTTCATCCATCACCCTGAAAGACAGAAGCACTGAAAATTCCATAGGCTGATCAGGAGACCCAGGAGGGTTAATAAATGACTTCATGATCACAATGTTTATAAAGTGCAATGAGTTCTAAGCAAACTTTACTTCTGATAAACAACATTAAGCTGTCAGTAACGTTTACATGAGAACACAAAAGTATTTATGAAGAACTAAGCTTCTGACCGGTTCTTACCGTGTGGCCTCCAGCACCGAAATGATGCCAGGCAGAAGGTTCTGGAGCTAGAGGAGTGTAATAAACAGATGGAAGAGGATGGAGAACGAGAAATCCAGGACCTCCGCTTGAAGTACGAAAGGAAGCTCAAGGATGAGAAGGACACCAATTTGCAGTTGATGGGGGAGATTGGAGTCATGAGGAAGAAGGTAACGAGGCAGGGTAAAACCAGGTAAAACCGGGTAAAACTGGGTAATGGCTGTTTCACCTTTTTAACTGACTCTATTAATGATTCTCAACATGTTTACAATGTTTATCATTCAATAGAGACCTGAGTAATATCAGTAATTATGAGATAAACTAACCCATACTGACATCACCCATCTATGGAATTTGTCCCAGGCGGCATGAGGCAGAAAGGGGGTGTACCTTGGATGGGATGCCAGTCCTCAGTAACAACAACAGACAAAGAATAAAAAAACGCGATAAAATGTTGGCAAAATAAGTAATAATCGTGCCCTGCTGATTATTTATAACTGTACAAATAATCTGTGCTGGGAAACAAATGACAAATATTCAAAGTCATTGTATTCAGATCATAGTAAATCAAGCAAGGAAAGACACACATAGTTATTTGATCTTATAATTGAACTGCAAAGGACATGAATTTAATCACATATTTGTTTCTCCAACTTAAGTCTTGAAAGTACTGTTTCCAAACCATGGATGGCAGCATTATGTAAATAAGAAGCTGAGTGTCTCGCCAGTCCTGCTCACTGTTCCCCGTTTGCCCTGGTCTCACGGCATGGTAGCTCATCAGTGTGCAGCAGGAGACCGACAGGCGTAATCAGGATATAAACAAGATGAAACAGGAGGAGCAGAAGATCCTGGGTGTGATCAAGTCTTTGGAAAAGGAAATTCAGGGACTGAGGAAGGAGATTCAAGAGAGAGACGAGACCATACAAGACAAGGTGTGTCCCTGGGGACGACCAGCAGAATGAAGGCGGCAACTTCGTCTTTCAACTAGTGCAATATGTTCAGCCTTCTAGAACTTTCATAGCAGACATAAAACTGTATATAATATCCCAGCAGCCATGTCAAAATGTCTACTAAGACTATAAACCAATGATAGAACACATTAACCATTTTATTATGTAAATAACCAAAGTTCCTGTGCAGTTCATTCCTCGTTACTTGTGCATTTTTAATGTGCTACTTGTTACACTGAATGAAAAAGTTGAAGATAATGTGACCCGGTCCCTTTTCAGGAAAAACGCATCTTTGATCTGAAGAAGAAGAACCAGGAGCTGGAGAAGTTCAAATTTGTGTTGGACTATAAAATCAAAGACTTGAAGAAACAGATCGAGCCCCGGGAAAATGAAATTAAAGAAATGAAGGAGCAGATTCGGGAGGTGAGAATCCTGCCCGATTCCCCAAGACTATCATGTCGTCCCCATTGTATCTGTTACAGAAATGTACCTGACTGCCCCTTTTGTTCAGGCATAGCGTGTGTCTGTGAGGAACCTGTCATCTACAAAAACCATGATTTCCTATCTGCTCTATGTCCACAGGTGGACATTTCATTTTAGGTCCAGAATGTCAAAATCCAAACCAACATTTCCCTGGACCTTTTACTTACTAGACCTCAGGCTAAAATATACTAAAAGTACTAGTTAATCAATTGAACCGTCATATCTGGCTGGTCGCGATGTGTCACACTGACCTGACTGATTCATATGTTCTCCGTAATTAAACATGGGTTTCAGTCTGATATACACAGTGTTGCCTCGACAGATGGAAGGTGAGCTGGAGCAGTTCCAGAACCAGAATACCCAGCTGGACCTAACCATCGCAGACCTGAAGATGAAGCTGAAGACCAGCGAATCAGAGACGCATCGCCAGATACAGAAGGTGGGCACCAACATGGTCTTGTCCAACCAGGAAGCTGTTATTGGTGATTCTTCCCAGTACATGATACATGGAAGATTGTTCGAACGTCTCTCGACTTTTCCTGCCCCGTGACTTAATTCAGGTACGTCAGTTGGAGACATCGGTTGACCGGTTCAAGACTGACCTTCACAACTGCGTAGGCCACGTTCAGGAGCCCAGAAAGCTGAAGGACAGCATCTGCAAGTTGTACCACCGCTACGTGCAGCAGTCCGATCTGGTGAGGAACCATCATCAGAGCTGGGTCTCCCGCATACATACAGGATTATTGTTACAGATTAGGAACTGACGTCACATGGGGCGGGTTACTCGTGGCTGCAGGTGGATATCGTGGCGATGGATGCCGATATCCAGAAGGAGTATGGTCGTCAGCGGGAGCACATGGAGAGGACGATGGCCTCCCTGCAGAAAAAACTGGCCAAGGAATCGGAGGTCCATCGCGCAGAGAATGTCAAGATAATGAAGGTGAGATGGAGGAGATTGGGGTTGCAGGTGGAGGATACAGTGTATTCATCCGAACAAAAGACGGGGAAGACCAAGGATGGATGAAGCTTTGAATGCGGCGCCACTTTTAAATAGGTTCATTACTCAGCTATAGAAGATTTTTGGTGTAAAGCTCTGTTCTTCATTTCTCACATATTTTGCTTACACTATGCCTTGTTACAACATCTAGTCTCCCGCATAACTTTACACACAGATACATATATGTTGAGCTGCCGTAAATAAACAAGAAGAGTGTTGTGCTAACGATGCAAAGGTTGTTGGTTCAAATCCCAGGGAACTCCCCATATAAATTGTAGCTCTTCGCTCTAGTGTAAACTGCTCTGGGTAAAAGCATCAGGTCAGTGAGTAAATGTAAATGTCGTCTGGGCAGGAAAACGTCTCGCTAATCAGAGAGATAAACCAGCTGAGGAGCGAGCTGAGGCTGATTCATGCTCAACTCCACGAGTCCAAAAACCAAGAGAACTTCAGTAAGAATCACAGGAGGCGGAGCTTCTCCGGCTTTGCAGGTAACACCTCTCCTAACTGTCTGGGGAGATTAACGTAAAATATATTTAGGGATGCCCTACATTAGGGCTCCCCAGTTCTGGTTCTGTATGGTTAGTGTGTAGATTTTCCCGCTCAGACACCCATATTAACCTGGTAATTAGGTGATTGAGATGTGTTTGAGCAAACTGTGTTAGATCCTGGGGCTCCAGACCATGATGAGGTCACTCACAATATAAACATCAAAGTGATTCTTTTTAAGAGATTCTAATCGATTATTAATATAAGCAGATGGTGCCACTGGTCCCGGTGGGGGGGCCCGGCCCGGCTTGACGGAGGAATCGGAGACTGTGATCCAGCTGCAGCATGTGAGGGGCCCCCAGCTGCAGCATGTGAGGGGCCCCCAGCTGCAGCATGTGAGGGGCCCCCGGCTGACCAACCTGCCCGCCCTGAGCACCTGATACCTACCACACACACACACACCCCCCTCCCGTCCAAGGGATCCTTAGAGATTCAGTGTGGAAAACATTTTTATAAAGCACCAGAATGTGCTCATTAATTTTACTCACATGTACCCACATTGAAGAAAAAGTCGTCATCAAAGCAACGTGCATCATCTTCTGTTCTGGAAATATCTCTATGGGTAACTTTAAACTGATGTTAAAACATATTTTTTGAATGGATAATTTATTTAATATTGGCAAGAAAATGACGCTCTTCATCACCATATTCAAATGAAGTTCACTGTATTCCTTAAGGATTTCAGGAAAACTCTGTGTGTGCGCGTGTGTGTTCTTATGGCTGTGCTGTGTGCTGTGTAGGTGTGTTCTTATGCCTGTGCTGTGTGTGTGTGTTCTTACGGCTGTGCTGTGTGTGTGTTGTGTTCTTATTGCTGTGCTGTGTGTTCTTATGGCTGTGCTGTATGTGTATATATGTTCTTTTGGCTGTGCTGTGTGTGTGTGTATGTATGTTCTTATGGCTGTGCTGTGTGTGTGTATATATGTTCTTTTGGCTGTGCTGTGTATGTGTGTTCTTATGGCTGTGCTGTGTGTGTGTATGTATGTTCTTATGGCTGTGCTGTGTGTGTATGTATGTTCTTTAATGGCTGTGTTGTGTGTATGTTTTTATGGCTGTGCTGTGTGTGTGTTCTTATGGCTGTGCTGTGTGTGTGTATGTATGTTCTTATGGCTGTGCTGTGTGTGTGTATGTATGTTCTTATGGCTGTGTTGTGTTTATGTTCTTATGGCTGTGCTGTGTGTGTGTGTGTTCTTATGGCTGTGCTGTGTGGATTTCCTTTGTTTGCAGTTTCACAATATTGGTCCCTTATAGCTGCTCTGGATGTGCCTGTCTCTGTTTTATGTGCTGGATTAGCATGTAGCATCCAAGGACGATACCATATAGGTCAGAGACCATTTCAAAAGCAATTATCGGAGCTCTATGGGATTACTGTATTTACAGTACTGTGCAAAAGTCTTAGGCAGTCCAAAGAAATGTTTAAAGCTGTTTACCTGGGTAGCAAATGTACTT
>JAABNY020000043.1:3882931-3893164 GCA_015164015.2 Brevimyrus niger | reverse complement strand
TGTGTGTGTGTGTGTGTGTGTGTGTGTGTGTGTGTGTGTGTGTGTGTGTGTGTGTGTGTGTGTGTGTGTGTAAAATGGTTATAATTGTTTGTTTCTGCTTTTTGCACTTACTTTTAACGTTTTGTAAGATTGTGGATTTTCTTTGTGTATGTTTTTATAGTACCGTATAAGCGCAGAACTTTTAAGATGGAATAAAATAATTTATTTCAGGCAAAGTTAACGCCCAAAGCAAAACTCTGCTTGTGATTCAACCACACAATAACGACCGAGGGTAGCTGTATACGCTTTTAAGCGCAGTCATACGAAATCGTTTCAATTAGTTACGACCCTCAAATGTGATTGTACCCCCACCCACTTCGAATGTCACATTTTCATCACATGGTGAGCACGACATCTATCTAGTTCATAAGTTTACTAACATCATCAAAGTACCGGACGTTTAAGGCAGCCGTTTATAGGATAGGGTCTGTTCATCATTTTTGCCCGTTTCTTTGGGAAAGAATGGACTCACTGTTCATAAGAGTAAACAAATTGTTATTCAACGCTTTATAAGAAAACAGAGAAGGCGTTGTTAAGGTGTGAAATTTATAAAGATAGTTATAATGTAACCCCATCACGTCAGGGACACTGTGTAAACTGTAAAACGTGTATTTAGGATTACTACGATTCCGATATTTGGTAAATCAGAGGGTGGTGATTTAGATGGCTTCTGTTCAGTTCGTATTAGCCTATAAAATATTCAGGTTTATGAAGGAGTTATCACAGGGGATTAATTTGGAGAAAATCATTTGATATCAGACTAAAATGAACTTTGCGGATTCTGTCTTATATGTTCAATAACACATTATCCCATTTAATCACACATTTCTTTACGGGTAGAACTGCACCTTCCAACTCCGGTTTATCAGCTCGCCAGTTTTCCAATTAGTTACAAGAATTAGGGCAAATTCCTATAATGTCTTTGCTGACGGTCAGTGACATGTCAGATTTGAATGATAAGGGTGGTGCACGTAATATTACATAAATCGGTCTGGGGATAAAGTTAAGTCAATTCTGGTTAAATCAAATGCTGACCTGTAGGAAGCGACAGTATGTATGTTTTAGAAGCCGGGACATCACAAGTACATCACAAGACCTGACTGAAGTCACCCCACTATGGGCGGCACTCTCATTTACTGGGCTCCGGACATAATTGGCGGGAAGACGGCGTGATGGTTTGGTAAACACAGCATCATTTAAAAATAAAAATGAATATGCAATGCAGCTTCTTACGGGAAAAAAACACAAAATCCAGTTATGCATTTTGCAAACAGACCTGACGGTTCCCGGTCCGTTTGAAAAGCGAGCATCCAGCCAGTCATGCATCGGTACCACAGTTACCCCCCAAACACGTAATCATTTGCTTTTGATTGTCATGAATTTTGTCTCCATTAGTGATACTTTAATCACTATTTTGGGGAAAGATTCATCATTGAACTATATGTAATATAAATAACCATGAACGTTTTTATTAAGTGGTATAAAAATACCTTACTACATTTACTGCAAAAACATACAAAATATGTTATAGTGTTCTTTTAATATTTTTCTATTTATAAGCATATTTTTATTTAAGTCAGCTCATTATAATGTTTCCTAATTTCCTAAAGTTCGAAATATTTAGGTGCGTGAGCACCTCTGTGCACTATAACAAACTATAGCTCTGAAAATACGTGTTTTATTCCTAATTTTCGCCCTTTTCATTCATTTGTTTTTCTTTAAAATGTATCTTAAATACTAACTTCCAAATTACACATATAAAACTGCACGAATTTGCAGCTACCAATTATTATTATTATTCACGTAAGGGATTTATTACCACTGTAATGCAGGATATGTCTGCATTAATATTCTCTGTTCTTGCTATTTTGTGAACATTATACACCTTATAACACAGTATAAACAACCAACAGACACACCGCCTCTGTTTATATAGTTCACCTAAAGTCTTTGCGTTTTATTTTTAAATCATATTTTACTGTAGTTACATTTCTGGGCTGGGTGTCATACTGGCGTCCTATATAAAGTAATAATTCAGGACATTTGTCTTCGGCACGCAGCCGCGAAACACGACTTAAACTGTCGAAAACCACGCAAATATCATGCGTATCTGGGAGAGGAGCTGTACAGTCTCATTTATTAACATAGGGTGACATTTACAATAGCTACTATGGCTATACAAAACAAAATGTAAAAACTTTTTATTTAAAATTCTCCTTCTTAGTCAAACTAAATTTTAAAAAACACTTTCTTACAAATATTTATAATTCATCTTCAAATAAAGTGTACCCATATATTTAAAGTCGAGTGCTTGCTGTAGCCGTATATCATTGTTGTAATTAGCTGTGATTGATTAAAAACAACTATGAAGAATGCCATTTCGATGTCGGTCCATTGGAGGCTGTTGGTAAAAACTGTGCCGAAATAATGTTTGTCGGTACGCTGAAGACGGGTGTAAGAGCTGGTGATGTCCGGGATATTAGCAATGACTGTGCGCTCAGTAAGGCGGACTGAATGGCTGCCGGGGGCCGGGTGACTGTCTCTGAATCTGACGATGTGCTGGACACCCCGATTATGTTTTCTATGCTAAATGACGGCCTTCTGGGGAGCGCTGCCTTCGTACCCGATGCCGTCCCTACGCCATCCAGCTGCAGCTGAACGCCCGGCCCGGCCTGAGGGCTGTACGCCCCTCGACTCAGTTCAGCGGAGGATAACAGCGGCACCGCAGGTGGAAGCATCGCAGTCAGAGAGGGAATGTATGGGTACTGCAAACCGGCGGCAGGAGAGAAAGCTGGTGGGGGCATCCCATAGTGACGACCGTACGGATTCCCAACGTTGTATGGCCCAAAGGTCTGCATCAGAATGGTGGTCTGGTCTCTGAGTATATCTGGTTGGTGCCTCTTAAATCTCTTCCGTCTCCTTAGAAAGCTGCCGTTATCAAACATATCTTCCGACTGTGGGTCCAGCGTCCAGTAGTTACCCTTGCCAGGATTTCCCGGTTCCCTTGGGATTTTAACGAAACAGTCGTTGAGGGACAGGTTGTGTCGGATTGAATTCTGCCAGGCTGGAAACTTCTCTCTGTAGTACGGAAAGCGGTTGCTGATGAACTCGCAAATACCGCTGAGAGTCAGTTTTTTTTGCGGGCTCTGCAGGATGGACATGGTTATGAGCGCGATGTAGGAATACGGTGGCTTTACCAAGCTGCTTTTCGGCTTCTTCTGTGTCGGACCTGGCGCACATCCCTGCTTGTGCCCAGTGCTCTGCCCATCGCCTGCTCTCTCGTATTCACACGAGTTACCTGTCATCTCTGTAACCCTGATCTCCTGCATGTGTCCCAGGTCTCCTTGGCAGTCGCAGTCGCTGTCCGCGCCCGCGTCGCCTTCACCGACGACATCGATGTCCGCATCTTCAGAGGTGATGGCCGGTGGTGCTGACATGTGGCTGGCACTGGTGCCTTCAGAGAGGGTCATCACCGCTCACTTCCAACTCCAGCGGAACGCTAAAGGCGGCCAGGTGACTGACCAGTCGCGGTGCGGATCATCGACCGATTCTTCTGCCACTCTGATGGTTCAGAATTCAAAAATACAATATAAACAAATCGATATAAACCTGAAATTCGTTTACTGCATCGGTGTCCTGCACTCTCCGGATGAGTTTTCTCCGCAATTACTTTTTACAACTTGAGGCGCGGCGAGTTTCACTCAGATTAACAATCGGCTGTCCGGTTAATTACTTTTCACTTAGTTGTACAGTCACGTGGTCGAATGACGTCTGACTCGCCAGCAAAAAGGGGATTGTCTCGCGGGTTTGCCAACTATGTACTTGCTACTGTCCGACTTCCAACCTCTCAGTCATACCCTCTTAAAGTACGCCTTAAATCATGGATATTGTAGCATCGGAGTATCACATTTATAGGTTGACAGTGAAGGATTTGTCACATCTTTCCTCAACGCCGGCACGTAATAACAATAGTTAACCTCGAGGGGAGAGTTCTTAACGGGCTTCTCACGTGTGTTAACGACCTTATCATTGCAAATGTTAGCATAAGAAAAAGTCGGAAATGAGAGACTGGTGTGAATGTTAAGCGACAATTCACAACCCGATTGCAAGCCTTGCTAGCGTATTGTAACCATGAAAAGGATGCAAATCATGTAGGCTGTGCCTAGCTAACATTTCCTACAGCAAAGGCGCACCAAGCAGCAGAGAACTTCATGCAGTATTTGCGAATGAAAACATCAAAATACTGTGCCTAGCTTTGCGTGAAAACTGATCATTAAAATTATTTGATAAATTATTACAAAACCTGGAAAATTTACAATTGATACTACATTACTACTCGCTTATTTAATTATGTGTAAAATCAGTAGACATATTTTTGCGAAAGGATCCAGAAAGTTCGTCTCAGATCTCTCTGGGGAACGAAATGTGTTCTTCATCACTCTTTGAAACACATAATGCTGCTGCTTTTGCCGAAGAAACAAATATAGCAAAGAAATAAAATAAGCACTGAACGATGCATTTTAAAATAAATCATTTAATTTATCTATATGTAAGTTATATAGTAAGTTGAATTCAACTGTTTATATAAAATAAGAAATGAAACAGTTATTTAATGTCTGTCCATGTAACCCGATAGAATCTTAGTAAAAAATATTATTTCAAGTTGAAAGTCAGTTTTCGCAGTGTGTTAACTGGAATGCAATAACGCATCAGCCTATTAGCAAAGAAGTAGAGCTGCAATTGTATTGTAAACAATTAAAAATGTTTGATAAACTGTCAGTGAAATTCCACAGGTATAGCCGGCTAACCAGAAGACAAAGCATTACCGAAAAAAACTATCCTGTGTTTTTCGTTTTGTAAAACATCTGAAAACAAAGACCATACATTATTTGTGGTTATAATTTATGTTTTCCTCCATTGAGTAAAATTGCTGAAACTCGTATAAAATTGTATTTTTATTTTGCCGTTTATGTTTTAAGCTATGTTTCTGTTTACAGTAATTAAAATGTTGTATTTAATATGACGAACAGTTTACTGGATAGAAGGGTAAAGGCCGTGTATTGGCTGCAGTCTCATTGTGACTGCGTTGTTTTACGAGAATATAGGTACATCCGGAATAGCCTATATTTGTGCACCGAATTTACTTAAGGACAAGCACTTGAAACATCTTTTTGTAACAGCTGCGATGTTGCAAACGGACTATAAACGATTAGAGTAACGTGTAAATATCTTGCGAGGAATATATGAAAGTCCCTTTCTCACTTAATGCCAGATTAACACCTCGCCGAGGTTAGAAATGACTGTTAATTAAAATGTACTTTCTAATTAGATTTATAACGGTTGACCTCGTGCTTGGATCGCTTCAGGCTGCCATCCTGAATCGCCGGTGCCCCGTATGAATCATGCCCCCCCCCCGGGGTCTCAAACCCATCTGTCCAGCACGGGGAAACATTTCATTTGTAGGCGTCACCGTACTGGAGAATCACAAATCACATTTAATTTGCATTGCACATGCGCCCTAAAATGAAAGAATAATTAATATTATTTGCAATATGGCGTTATAGGTTAAACTTTCCTATTTAACAAGTCTGCCAGTTTGCTATGCAGTTTATGGAGATTTAGCATACTTTGCTTCGTGTTTTGCTCAAAGTAAAAACAGACAAAATGCACGTGCTTGTTATACGTTAGCTTTTTACACGTTACCGGTGGCGTTTGAGTTTTACATTGGGGGTGGGGGGTGTACATCATTGCATCGCAATAGTCGCATCGTAAAAGAATGCGGTGTAAGAAAGATTTTTTAAAATATAATAAGCATTTCATCATTTTAAATAAGACTAACATTGCATAACCAAGCATAACCCAAAAATGACTGATCCGTATAATAAAATAAGTTTCTCTGATACAGGACTGCGATCTTCCTCAGTTATTAGTTTCGTCCTCGCGCTCTGCATGCGCTTTGATTTGGCCTCAATAAAGTGCAGATTGATAATAACATAAAGGAACATGCTATTATTTATTTGTTTGTTTGTCTATTTTGAGGGCGAATTGTGGAAAAATACATTTTTAACAAGCATCGCTTGCACATTCATTTGAGTGGAATCAGCAGATTTATGAGAAAGAGTATTTATGAAAAAAATGTTGTTTCTTTAACTATAAACGTTTTTAAGATACATTTGTTAAAATTCTCAGGAAAGTAACCAAGGCAGTTCAAAGTGTGCCATGATCTTTTGTGAGAAAGTGCAGTGAATGGGACTCTTTCATTACACATTCGTGTCTTTTTCAGAGCCCGCCTTTATCAGTCCTACACACTTTTGTGTGTGTACATGTGTGTGTATGTGTGTCCCCACACAAATGTCCCCGCAATGTGATAAAAAAATCTGTTATTTTGACATTGTGGGAAACATTATTTTGGTCCCCACAAGGGAAACTCTATAATATAAAAACTTTATCCGTGACTGCGATCAAAAAAAAAATGCTAAAAATCATGTATTTTGTTTCTTTACTTATGGTTAAGGTTAGGTCTGGGTAGTGGTTAAGGTTGTTATGTTGGGATTAGGGTTTTCCCAATAGAAGTGAATAGACGGTCCCCACAAAGATATAAAAAGAAAACGTGTGTGTGCGTACATGCATGTGTTCCTTACTTTGATAATTGCTATAAATACTAACAACTTTTTACTAATTTGGTTTTGGTGGTACGCTTGTTCTTTTCCGTGAGACAGACCTTATAGTCCATGTGGTCTGGAACAGAAGAAAACATTCCAAGTAGCAGATGTTTTTACCAGATACTATACTGGCCGAATGACTACTGTGGACGACAGTGGAAAGACATCTTGCTAATTTCACTGCTAATGCTGACCTTCAGGATATTTCCATCTCTCACACTGCATGTGGAGAGACAGCGGGAATATTTTTGTTCTACTGAACAGTCCATTCATTTACTCCGCATGCATTATTGCCCTCAAAATTAAAGGCCTCTTTTAATAATTGCCCTTTTCCTCCAAAGCCAGTTTATTTGCGATTCTTTAGTTTCATCCAGCAAAACTTTAGAGCTGGACATATTTTGCCATTTGAATGTAGGCGCTTGTGGGATACGCAGGAGCTCATAAACTTTTTCTTTATGGTAACATTTCCTGTTTCTATTTCTGTAAGGGCTGCTTTTCTGTCTCAGTTGCATCTTCCTGTTCCTCTCAGTGTTGATATTTTTCTTGGTCAGGCATTGACTTTCAGAATATTAACTCGGACTCAGATATTGACTCCGAGAGCAGGTGCGTGCTTTGATTATATTCCCATATCCATGGTTAGTGCTGATGGATAAAATATGGCTTCAAAACTCGCTCTAAGTGTGACTGCTAAGCATTTCAAAATCATAGCCTAGTTTAAAAACAATAATCTTAAAATAGTGCTGCATGGTTTTGCTTTTTGTTGCTGAGCCGTTGATGTAAACTGTGAGACTGTTAGTGAAATGTAGCAGAATTAAGCGATAGTCACGGCCTTTATTCTGTGAGCGGAACCCTGGCGATGTTACGCCCACGTCCGGACCGGCCCAACCTCACCTGAACCTCCAGGCCTGCAGAGATCTTCCTACCCGGGGGGTTGATCAGTTGCTGTGCCTCCCCATTGATGAGTTGCCAGATTTTGTCCCTGTCCTTTGCGAGGTGTCGAGTACCTCCCCCCCCCCAGAGTGGTTCCCACGCTCTCTGCTTCCTCATTACTTTATGCGGCCTGTATTTCTGAATTACTGGACGCCTGATTCTCGCCAGCGTATCTTCCTGGGTTTGGCTGCCTCGCTCATTCCCTTTCTCTCATTGACCGTCCGCCTGCACCTACGTTTGGTTGTTTGGGACAGTTATGGTTTGTTTAAACCCGCAAACAAAATCGAGATGCCAATTCTTCGGTGGGACAAAATGAGGTTCCTTACAGACTGTGACCCAGGGGAAGAGTCAGGAGGAGTGGGGGTGGGATATGTGCCCCCCAATATTTAATATGGCTTCCTTCCTCCCCCAAAAAGAACAACCTTTGCATTTAAATGATCATGTTTTGCTCCCCTTTCTAATTGCCTCGTTAGCCTGAATGATTATCTGACCAAAATCGTGTGTTTTTAATTATTAATGCAGAACTACGTAGGGATGTCGACAGGATGCCGGTACGAATCCTGCGACCAATTTGGCAAAAAACTAGGCTTGAAAAATATATAGGGTATAATAGCACAGTGGGTTGGTTATAGTTCATAAATGTCAGATTGTATGTCGGGACGGCAGAGCTGCTAGCTGGAGATTGGAGTGATGCCGTGGGCGGGGGGGCTGGCAGAAGGGGCCCCAGGGCCCTGGGGCCCTCAGGTGGAAGCAGCTGGACTCTACATCTATTCCCTTCCTCTCACCTGTCACTGTCACTTACAACATTAATACCTTCCCAGTGTGGCAGCATATTGTAGCAGTTGACAATCTTCTGGCACTGATCCATTGATTAATTTCTGCACTAATTGCCTTGATCAGTACTTCAGTGATGCCGCACATGGTGTGCAATGAGCACGTGTCCAGTGGCATCTCGTGACTTTGATTTCACTTAAATAAGTGCTACATGAGTCCTGGGTTAACCCTCAGCCCTCATTGGTCCTTTCAGTGCCGCGCTCTATGACAAATTCCCAGAAGGGGAATAGAATGAATAGAGAAGGGTTATCATCATCCGAAGGACGAGCCGAAATCCTATTATACATATTCATTATGTGATAATGGCATGATGGCTGGGCAGGGAGAGAGATTCGCTCTCACCATGTCCCTTAGGAACGGTTCCCCCATCTTAGGATTGATGGATTGTGTCCTATTAACGTGTGATAGATTTATTATGTCTGTACCCAGAGCACTGCTCTTGTCCTGATCAGTCAGCAGTATGCTAGCCCGATCTGTCCCCTTAGCGCCCCCTGCAGGAAGGCACGGGTCATGGGAACAGAGGGGCCTCCTAAGGTCCCCCCTTTGGGCGGCGGCATTGGAGGATGTTTATCCATCGCATGGCTCTGGTCTTAGGGTACAAACGGTGTTTATTAAAATGTAATTTAGCAGAGAATGGTGCGTGGATGTTCTGTGGGGCCATTCTGCCGAGGAGGCCAGCACAGCAGGCCCTACATGAACGCTGCAATCCCCCGAGAGAAGATCAGCATAACCCCTGACCAAGGGTGTGTGATTTAGCGGCACCAAACACTGAGCTGGTGATTGGAAGGTCACCGGTTCAGGTCCGGTTTGCGAGTTCCTCTGGCCTTGGCCCTTAGCCCCCTTTTCTCCTGGGATCCCACTTTTTTTTTTTTTTTTTTTTTTTTTGAGAAATTATGTCACTATGAATGATGGTGTCTGCTAAAAAGACAAAACACTGAAATCCACAAACACTGAGGCCCATTCTAACATGAACCTGCTTAAAGAAAACATGGAACGCGAATCCTGGAAGAACTGGGTGAAAACCAGCACTTGCTAGCTGAAATCTAGATGTTTTATTTTTTCTTGAAAAACTGCAAAGCTCACCTTTTGGGAGGTTTATGGGACGTGAGTGAGTAAAAAAGGTGATTTGAGGCGACTATAAAAGTGGAGTCGCTGGGGCTGGATCGGATTATTTGAATGTTACACATGAAATGGCGTTATTGTTACACACATTATTGTTATGCGTGTTATTGTTACACACGTTATTGTTACGCACATTATTGTTACACACGTTATTGTTACACACGTTATTGTTACGAATGTTATTGTTACGCAGCTTGTGCAGCTTTCTGGACAGACCTGGAAGGTGGAGCAGTTTCACAATGAAATGTAACATATACAATTATGAGGCTCATCAATCACATCTTCAGATTAGGTTTCTCACGTCTTTTTAGCCGGTTCTGTAGAGCTAGATGAATTGCTTATTGTACTGAATTCCAGGGCTCACTATGGGGTTGTGGGATAATAATAGCTTCTTATTTTTATTAATTTCTCAAGGCGCGCCAGTCCAGCGCAACATGTGAATTCCATGTTAGCGCGGCTCGCTAACTGCTGGCAAATGTCACCTGATGGGGTGGCATAGACATCAAATGCTCTCCAGTTGAAGGGACTCGTTTAGCTCCGGCCCACTGGGGGGGGGGGGGGGGGGGGGTTTTTGGACCAGAAGGGGTAGAAGGTGGAAAGTGTAGTGGGGTTCGTGGGGTGGGGTGTAGTGTAAAGGAGAGAGGGG
>JAABNY020000043.1:3857708-3879048 GCA_015164015.2 Brevimyrus niger | reverse complement strand
CCGCGCACCGATGCGCATCATGGTGTTATTGGGAACGAAAAAATTAATAACGTATCAGAAAATGGCAGCAAATCGCAGGGCACAGTAACGCACGAAACCCTAACCCCCCCCCCCCCCCCCCCGAGGTTTTGAATACTACTATCCCCCCCCACCAACTGACCAATGATCCTGTATCAGACCATACATGCTATACAATTTATTAATTCTGTTGCAGGCCCTTAAGGCAAGGACTGTTATGTGAGTTTTAATAGCGAGTGTTTTGTTTTGCGGTTTAAAATTAAAATGGAGGTTTGGTAAAGGAGATTAATGGCAAAAAATAGACGCATATTTATTCAAAGAAATGTGACGGTCAGTGAGTCTAGGAGTCTGTCTCTCCTCCTGCGCCCGGGGGGCACACAGAGACCCGGCTGATTGTGAACGGGAGCACAGGCCGCCCCGTGGGTAACTTCTGTACAGTGGGTTATTGTTTGGGTAGCCCACGGCCTGTTTACAGAGCACACAATGAGAAATAGTCTTCCACCAACAGGCATTGTGTACACAGCCTGACCTTTTCTCGCAAAACAAGACACGCTGACCTCCGCATCTTTACGACCGATTCATTTTTCAAGAGCGAAACATTTAGCATTTCTTGGAAGAAAAGAAAGAGTGTAAATAACACTTAGGAAATCACAAGGCAGGGCCATTGGAAACGATGAAATGTGACTTTATCGACTGACTCGATGTGGCGGTTAGGGTTATTGAGGGGTTAAGGTTAGGCTCGGGTAGGTTTTTCATTTAACCCTGAGATCTCAGTTCTGGTGAACCTGATCTCACCACACCATCTGAGTGACAAAATGGCAGTTTATGGCCATGAACCCTTGACATTATGACTCGCGGACCAATACCATTTACTCATACCAGTACACCAGTTATGACCAAATTAAGTAGTAAATGTCATATACATTGAGTAACATTTTGGAGCTTCGACTGGAAATAAAGTTTTCTCTCAGTTGTGAGAATGAATGAATGTTGGTATTTGCCATCCTAGCTGCAGTGCATTTTGGGTAAACTGCCATGATAAAAAAATACTTCACACTTGGTTCTGACCATGATGTCACAATGTACTCATGAGGCCACATATAAATTAAGTATAACTGGCTATGAAATATTGATCTGAGATTTTTTGAATTTATTATAACTAGACTTTTTCTACACATTTATGTGAGGAAATTATATGACAAGTCTAATTATATTAAATCTTTCGTGACATGGCTACATTTTACTGTGTCTTTAAATATGTTCCTGCCTGACTCATTAGCATAAGCTTGATTGGACAGTAATGCATTGGCGTGGATGCCGCCGAGTGCGACTGGGAGGCGGGGGCCCAGAGACTCTGGGGCCACACGCCCAGGGAACCTGGGGAGGACACCCCTCATCGGAGGGCCCCAGCAGGCCATGTCCTCACGACTGGCTCCCGGCGGAGTGAGCGTCGCTGTCTGCTGGGACACATAGAGCAGCCATTGTCCATGAAGAGGCCCTGAGACTTCCATAAAGCCGTGAGTATCTGAGCCGAATAGGGCCCCGCGGTGAAGCCGAATGGGGCCCCGTGGTGAAACCAAGCAGGTTGGGCTACTGAGATCGACTTGCAACCATTGATTTAGGCTCAAGCTTGTCTGATTATATGAGGATTTGACCTGAGACTTTGCTCTTTCAGTTTTAGAAAGTGCCCCCATTCTCAGCGTAAGTGACGGGGGGTGGCCTTCGCCCCCTTGTGGAGCACTGAGTACAGGCCATCAGGAGGTGTTAGGGTTAGGAGGTGTTACAATCCTGGGTCATGCCGCCCATTTAAGCAGCTTGTGTTTTTACTGTATTTGATGGATTTGGTCAAGTCCTCGCTCTCTGCTGGAGACCCCCCCCCCCCAGCATGCCCAGGGCGGTGGACGTGCTGGAATCACCCTCAGTCCAGTTTAATGGCACTAATGGATTAAACAGTAACACAGGGGATTCGGGAGTGAGTGGGGGGGGGGGTGATCTGGGGCGGCACAGAGATCCAGTGACCTGTCAGATCCTGTGATCCTGTGATCTCCCCTCACCTATACGCATGTGGTCTTGTGGGTCCCGCTGTTGGACAAAACCAGCCTCGTTTAAAGGTGGCCGACGACCAGCGCCATGGAAATCCGTCAGAAAATGATTTGTTTTTAAACACAGGACCAATATAACTCAAAACTCCATTATACTTGGAAAGTAGTTAGTACATCAGTCTGTATTGACATTGTCAGAGCTGGATGTTCCCCTTCTCTCAGTGCTATTGAGCTTAACACAGAAGCTAATTGTTTAGCGAGATACATTTATATAGACACAGACTGTTTAATGGTCATGTTTATCACACTACAACCACAATGAATAATATCAGCCCTCCTTCCCATTTCTGGTTCCCCCATATGGAGCACAGTATTGGGGCAGCCCAACAGTGAGCCATGGAGGGTTGGGGGGCAGCTTCTTTCAGGGCTGGCAAGACTATGAATGATGAGCAAAACACAGCCATTAGCCGGCTTTTCAGCTGCCGCGTAATTAGCTCGTTAACACGGTCCTAATCGGGAGATGAGCATTGCCAGGAGACAATTAGTGACATTCGACCAGCATTTAAAGCTCAGTTTGAGTGTGACCCCATTCACAAAATGCTGAAGATTAATGGTCACGTTTATGTGTTTAGTTGCCCCCACTGACCATTATTTAAACTTGGCTGTATAACATGCGTAACATTGCTGTGCTAATGAGGACTATTTTGGGTATAATGGAAAGCACTGTCCCTGTACCATGCTATATGACATTCATCCATACATTTTCTTTAACTGCTTATCGTATTCAGGGTCGCGGGGGGTGCAGAGCCTATCAGGGAGGCTATGGGCACAAGGCTGGGACCAGCCAGGATGGGACACCAGCCCATCACAGGCCACACTCACACACCAGTAACTCACACATGCACACCTACCATGTCATATGTGTAATATACACACTCAGTGACAAAAAGACAAGCACCCAGAAGTAATGGCCCGACTTGGATGTCATTTAAATCTATGTAAATGGTTCAATTTGCAAGGAGCTGGCAAGTCTAGTCACGAGACACAGAGGACGACTTGTAGACGCATTAGACAGAATTACCAGCACTGGACGGAGTTTGATAGGTGTCACATTGTGGGTTTGCATGAGGCCTGCTGGTCACAACGTCCTATTGCCCGGTATGTGGGGCATGCAGACGTCGCAGTTACCCAATGTTGGAACCAATCATGTCATTCTGTCATGTTGAGGTCAGCCAGCCAGGTCCCCCGATCTTTCCCCAGTGGATCATGTGTGGGATCAGCTTGGTTACCAACTCAGACCCAGAGGATCTCGAGGGCCAGTTGCAACTGCTGTGGGCCGACTTGCCGCAGGAGAGAATACGACGGCTGTACGACTCCCTTCCGCACCGTATCACCGCATGTATCCAGGCCCTGGGGGGGCGGGGGTTGGGTTTGACAAGCAGTGTGCTCATACTTCCAGCTCTGCTGTCTATTTGATCTGATATTATAATCATTGCAATACAGTCACATGACCTTTCACCACATGCAGATTCATTTCATTTCCACCACTCCGTCTGGGTGCTTTTTTGTCACTGAGTGTATATAATATAACCTTTTTATTTGCTGTGCATGTGAATGAAATGCTGACTGCAGGGAAGAGGATCCGCGGCCTTTGGTCCTGCATGAAAACCAGAGCTTCCTGAAGCTGAGTCTGAGCCCAGCCGCCCCAGTGAATCTGATCATTCAGTCATAATTAGAAAATGAATATTTCAGATGCTGCAGTGATGGAGCATTAGAGTGATGAGTTCTGGAATCTGTTATAACCTTCATTGTCCTCCCAGCAGAGTCCATGTGGAGCTCAGGCACGCAGACGTTGATCGAAGACGGATTTCTGCACACGACCGTGGGCAATTAATCCGACTTCTGGGAAGAGATGCTTACAAGTATTGTAACGGAAAGCAGTGTGTGGTGGGAGTGCAGAGCATTGGAGTGGATGGCGTGTGTGATTGTGTGATGATTTCACAGCTCTGCTCCACCACCCTGAAATGTCAGTGGGAACCTTGTGATCCTTACAGGGATCTGGGCGGCTATGGAGCTGGCAAAGTTAATGGTGACGTACTTGGCTGTTCAGCCTTTCACGTTGTCAAGATGTTTTCTAGATTAAAAATTAAAATACATTGCCTGTGTGACTGATTATTAGCATTCAAAATAATTTCAAATAATCAGCTGTTAAATAGCATTACGAGTGCATGTATGGTAAATAACAGAGCTCTTTGTTGCGATCTGCGCCTGTGTTCTGGAAAGTTCTTGGTCTGAATCTGTAGCTAGTAATTATATTACCAATAAGCCCTTGGACAATTAAGGTCCTTAAGTTCAACTGCTCCAGGGGCATCGGATGGGGTATGCAAACAAAAAAAAAAACAATTTTCCCACAGGAATGAAAGAAGTACCATTATTATGTACTAAAAAGTATCATTTCAGTCCATTCAAGTTAATTCAAGATAATAATAAAAATGATTACGGCGAAAACAGATGATGTATGTCATACATTTGCTGTAGAACACAACACAAATTAACACCAAAATTAATTGATAAAATGTTTATGATTTGTAATATTTTCGCCTTGTTTTTTATTGGAATTTAGCAATATTTGAAAATCCGTCAAATCTATGTACGCAGGAAACGACGCAGTTTTTTTTTTGCTTACGCATTCTTTTACAGCGAAATTTACACAAAGTTTGATAAATGATGCCCCGGGTTCTTACCGCAAAAACGTGAAAGAGGGAAATGGTGCCACCTGCTGATCACATTATAAATTTTAAAAATTGTGTATTTAATGTTTTATGCATTTCCACAGAAAATGTTTATTCATCCTCTGTTTTCTCCTGATAGCGTAAAAGATTTGCAGGATCCTGAACACTTCATCTTGTCAATATATTTTCAGAATTAATTTAGATGTGCTTGTCCAGTTAACAGTAAAAAGGAGAATATCTTGTATATGTGAGGTTAGAAGGGCTCTTTGCAATGCCGAATCCAAGTAGAGGCCCGTTTAACCTCTAAATCAATATGTTTCATATATACATTACTTATATGGTGTAGTGACCTGAGAAAATCTTTGTTGAGAATAATGTTTGTTACCACTAGAGGGCGCGAGTGTGTTATCATATGAGTTCGCTCAGGTTTAAATGTCAGAGACTTAAGTTATGCCCATCAGCGATTAATCTTTTTGAGATGTTTCCCCGATTTAAAAAAAATCCAAAGAAAACCAGGGATTGTATGGAAGCTGTTGAAGCGGAATTAAATTCTTGGATTCTGTCAGAATACGTGCTTGAAATGCGATGTTGTGATGACATATGAGGACACCTGGGTCTCTGCAGCCCAAGTCCATCCATTCATTTTGGGTTCCGCTTGTCCGATCCAGGGTCGTGGGGGAACAACATGACTAGAGGCGCAAGCTAGACCACAAGCTAGAGGCGCAAAGCAGGGAATAACCCAGGATGGGGCACTAACCAATGGCTGGGCTGCAGCTTACGTCTGATTTCAAAAAACGGCAAATCGACTGCTGGCAGGTGAGACGGCTTTACTGTCTGGCTAATTTCTGCAGCAATATTGGTTCAGTCTGGGCCAATATTGAGCCTTATCAGCTGTGTTGCTTAATTCTGTCTCGCTAATCTAAATTTGTCCACTGTCAGCAGTTCTGGAATATTCCTTTCTGGGTTAATCATATTTGTATTTATGTGTTTTGAGTTTTAGCATATTCTCATTCTCAGTAGCCTGGAGGTGAGTTCACATTTATGTAATTATTTAACTTTGATGCTGATCAGCTTCTTTATTAAGCATCACCAGTGTTGCTATGGCTGTTTCATGATTTTGCTGTCCGGTTTCTGACGAGGCCTTTCTGCCTTGTTCATCTGGACAGTTTGCCTTGTAAATGGTAACACATATGTTAGGCCAACACTGTTTATTTCAAACGACTGTTCTTTTCAATATTTCCTTGCTTTATTCGTTTGTATTATAAAGCATACAGGTGCACATTTAGTTTACACAGCGAGGTACATTTTAGAAATTCAAGATAAATGTCTCTCTAAAAGCGGTACAACAGCGGGACCCTGGAATCCCCAGCAGTCCAATCAGAACTAGGGGACCCCAAAAGTATCAGCACCCTTCAGCACCTCAGTTACAGGAAATCAGAGGTCCTTAAGGAAATTCAACCAAAAAAAAAAAAACATAAATATTTGAGCTTCATAAATATGATTTACCACAGGAACTTGTAAACACATCTTTGCAATATCTATAAGAAAATATTTACAGTACAAATATATATGCACAACATGCAGAACAGAGTCAATGTGACTCAGTAATTCTGTGATTCACACGAATGGTTTCACCTTCTCTTCGTTCTGTGTTTCCCTCATGTTCTGCTTAGATACAGTGCTGGGTTAAAATCCCAAGCAAACTTAGGAAGCTGACAGGCACCTCAGCACACAGTAAGAAATCCTTGCGCCATCATCAGCCCAAACCTGAAGCGGTTTGACTCTATTGTTGTGGTTCCACGTTATAAACATGGCAATCTGTCTCCTTCTCCTGAATCTTACACGGATGTCTAACAGGGGACTGTAACACTGTCTTTGCTTTGGTTTTTGCTGATTGCGGTTCTGAACAGCATAAGCGCCAAACCACGTGTTGGGATCTTTCCGGCCGGATAACTGCGGTTTTTCTGGAGACTTGCCAGCTGCTTACAAAAAATGTGACTTTTGCTGGGGGTCCATTAGGACTAATAATCAGGCCCCCACCAGACTGAGCACGTTTCACTGCCCTTGCAGTTCAGCCATAAGGGTGGGGGCTCGTTAATGAAGCGGGCTGCTGTCCTGTGGCACAGGATGGACTGAGATCTTGGTTGTCCTGATGGAGTATGAGCTCCCCCTGCTGGGCTTCCAGTGCATGCCTCTTCTTCGCTCCGTTCGACCCCTAGCCCTCCCGTGGATGTATTTCCCATTTAGGTTTGCGTCTCCACAGGCATTGAACCACCATCCACCTGCAAGGGCAGCATGGGATTGTTACAGTGTTTACCTGCCTAATTTGGTAATAGTCGGTAAATGTTAGTTGTGTTTACCAATCATGGTAGTTAATTGTGGTGGTGTCATGTCATAGAGTTTCTTTAAAACTGAAAATTTTCATTACTATTTTTGGATTTGTGTGTGTGTGTGTGTTTAGTTTGTGCCAGTTGAAGTTGTCGTTTTAAATTTTGAAAGTCTTTAAATAATCGTACATTAGGATCTCCGAGAGGTGACTTGGATGGTTTAACATACCCTTTAAAAGCGCTGTGCTCCCAAATAGCACACAGTGCGTTGCTGTACTTTACTGTACTGTGTTTTACTGTGCTTTGCTGTGCAGTGCTATACTGTGTTTTACTGTGCTTTGCTCTCCTTTGCCGTACTGTGCATTGCCGGGACCCTGCGGGGGCCGCTACCTGTGTAGCTGTGAGCACAGTTGGCCTCAGCATCGTTGTCGTTGTCTCTGTCCTTCGTGGTGAAGCCCATTCCGGTCTGGTTGCCCAGAGCATCTTCAAGGCTGCCGCTCATAGGTTTCAAGCGGATGGCGTAGTGCAAGGCCGGCCCCTCCAGGCTGAAGCGGTAGTCGGCCGAGCGCCTGCCCTGTTTCCAGTCCTCCAGCTCGATGCGCAGGATGTAGTCACCTTGGAGGGCTATGGAGTGGATCTTCTGCAGGCCCAGCCAGAACTCTCCTGCAAAGCGTTAGTGGTATAATGAGACATCACACACGTGTCAGTGGCTCGATCATTCCGGGTGCCGTAGGCCTCCTCTGAATGGGCACTCCCCCTCTAGTGACCCCCCCCCCAGTTAAGGCCACCACCCCCCCCATCTGGCATTCCGTCACTTTTCCCTCAGCAGACTTGCCCATGATTGGTGTTTTTTTTCTTTTCCTTTTTACTTGTGGGAGGTTCTTTTCCGGAACCTTCTCTCTGACCCAGTAAACTTCATAAAACTGGAACCGGCATCTACGGTGACCTGTCCCTGGGTCACAGGGTTTTTGGTCACCATCCTGGCCAGAAACGCTCGCACCTTCATCCCCAGTCACCATCATTTCTGAGAGTCATGTTGTTCCTGAGTCACTCATTAACAATTACTGTTTGTCTCACATGCAATATTGGTTTGTTTTTGCGTTATTAGATAAAAAAAAAAAACATTCACTGGTTGCCTTTAGGGATTTTTCAGGCCTTTTGGGGAGTCCATGTCACTCTGCCCTTTGGCCGCCCTCCCTAACTGTCTAGTTCTTTGTCATGACAGCAAAACATCACTCCGTTGTCACCTGACGTGTGCTTTTGCCAAAGGATCAGAGACAGTCAGCCAGTGTTCCTGGGGCAGTTGCGTTTACGGGCCTTGCTCAGGGGCCCAACACCTACCAGAAATGGGTTTAGAACTGGTAACCTTATGTTTACAGGCCAGTGAGCCACATACTATGGCAATGAGTTTTGGTAGAATCACAGCAAATATGAATGTTTAACGTTTTATGGCCTTTAACTCAAGACAATGAGCTTCTGATCTTCCAGACGATTCCACTTCTCATTTAGGCTTATTTTGGCATCATTCATTTTCTGTTGACTGCAGCAGAAGACACAGATAATGTTAATCTATGGAACTGGATGCATGCATGGGCAGGTTTGCTGTTTCTGGGGCTCCATTCAAAAAAGTATTTTGGGGCCCCTACAGTGTGGTGACTGTTTCTGCCCAACAGGGGGCCCCCCACACCTCAGGGGTCCTGTGTGTGGCCTGACTGGTGGTAACGTTAACCCTAATCATATCCACTGAGTGTTTACAGGCTAGTCCTGTTTCTTTACTTACGCTCAAGGTTCCCAAATCCGTTTTCGTACTTCTCCCACGTCTGGTCAAATTCCACTGACCCATCCTGCCTCCGTTGGATGACTGTAGACCCCCCATCTGCGAATGACAGATATTTGATTGGCTCACTGACGCCCACTGAGACACCAGCCGTTAATGAATCAGCCTGATCCTGGTGTCGCCCCAGTAACCTTCCCTGTTGATGACTTTCTTTGTTGTTTAAGAATTCTACATTAGTAACATTAAATTTTAATTCGTCAGAGTACCAGGTGCCATTGTCACTTGCACGTTAAGTTGTAGGGTTTGTAAGTAGTTCTAGCTTTGTGCTGTGGTTTAAACATCATTCTGAGTGATTTTTTAAGACGTTCTTATGGTCGTCAGGACTGGTTACAGAACAATCTGGACATTCATATGTCTCACCTGCCGTCATGTCACAGTAGACACTGAAAGGCTCAGACTGGTTTGGCTTGATGAGATACACACCGCTATTCCTCTCTCCTTTGTCGAACACGTCTTGGCAGTCTGAGGGAAGATCTACAGTTTGGATAGACAGTTAGGCACATTTCCAGTGCGACGGCAGTGATGTAATGTGGTGTACAAATCTTTGATTCCCTTACCGTTCAAATCAGGCCTTCCGTTAGCTGAAGCATTCAGCCGGTTCCCTACAAGAGGCTCCTGGTTAAATCTGACGGCTTCCTTTGCAGTCACTTGCGAAGCGCTCTCAGTTAGCTGAAAGAGGAAGGGGTTGCACTGAGCCAACAGTCCTGCATTGATTTGCGCTCATGTACTGTACAATAGCCAGAAGAAAGACGTCTGTCATGTCCCTCATTCATATAAATGAGTAACACTTTCATGGCACCTCAGTGATACGGTCAGTGTCTGTACTCTGCTACGGGCTAGTAGTGCGTTGCTCGTACGGTACCTTCTCTTCCATGATCTTGATCTTGATCTTCTGCTCACTGAGCTGCTCGTGTTGCTCCCTCACTGCCTTCAGCAGGTCTGAGATGCACTTTTCCTGGGCATCTATTATGTCCTGTGGAATCCAACGCACCACGGAGTCCACGGTCAACACAACGCAAGCAACTGCACGTGGTGCATGTTGTAGAGACGTGTTTTTGGTACGTAGGACTGAACAATCATCGTATACAAACATAGATTCAAATTAATGAAGCTAAAGGGAAGCGTCTGGGCTGAAGCTCAACAGTAGCCCCCACCTTGAGCGCTGAGATCTCATCCATCTGGTCTGCTGGCAGGGGGTCATGGATTAAGACACTGAGCTTCTCCTCCAGCTCCACCACCTTCTGCTGAAGCTGACTGCGGTTCTCCATGATGTTGTTCATCTTTGCGTGGATCTCCTGTGACAGGTTTATGACCTTCTCATTGCTGGCCTTTAGGATGCCGGTGGTCTTCATCAACTCCTCCTCTTCCTCCTTGATCTCACTGGTGACGGTTGACAGCTGGTAGAAGGACTTGTCGAAGACGCTGATCTTCCGGAAGATGTCCGTGATCTGGCTCTTGGTCTTGTGCACGAACTCCCGGAGGCTGTGTCCGAGCTGGAGCAGCCCGTTGGCCACCAGGCGCACGTCCTCCAGCATGGCAAAGCGGGACCTGCTGTCCATCAGGCCCTCCGCTCTCTCGCCTTGGCTGGGGAACGCGCTGCTCAAAGCGACGGAAAGCGTGAGGAAAACCAGCCTCGCGTCCAAGTGAATCGTTAGCATGATGGTAATGAATAGCTGTAACCACTGCTTTGCTTTGTGGGAAGGATCTCAGACTCTCCGGCGGTTGGGCTTTATATAGCGGTTAGTGGTTAAGTATTAACTGGGTCGGGCCGATTTGAACAGACATATTCACCTGAGGTTATTCCATGCGGCTCCAGCGGGTAAAAGGATCACAAAAGTAAACGCAGGCAAAACCCCCATTTAAGCCTGTCTTTAATCAGCAAAGGTCACAGGTTGTACTAAAATTGGCATCAACTTATTGAATACAGAAAAATGTGTAACTGCTAAGTTTCTTTTCCATATTCATGGGTAATTTACCACATCAAAATTGTTCTTTAGCCACTTTGTTATTTTTAAAAGCGAACGAGCCACAACGTATATTTTTATATATTAAATATATTATTTTTTGCATCGTTTTTTGGCATTTACGGAATATGCTAGAATTAAATGTACCAAATGTTGAGCAGCAGTTTTGACTTCGCTTTATTATTACGTTAGTTGTTCCGTAAACACAAGATGCCAAGGTACCCGGAGGGGTTATTTGTTCTGGTTTTGCTTTGCTCCGGGCGTCGTAACCTGAAAACATGGCCAGCGGCAAACAGGCAGCATCTCAGCACTGGGCCAGCTGGACAGTTTTCAGGCTACCTGCCGCCTGGATCTTAGAATGGCATTAGAATGTTATTACCCTGTCCATTTCTGTTTTCCTCATTGATTTATTCTGTGCAGATGAATAATTAGCACACAGGGCTTAGCTACCTACCATTTCAGTTAGAATTACTTTTAGGTTTTGAGCTGGAGTCTGGGTTTCCATTAGGGTTTAGGTTAGGGTTAGGGTTAGATTTAGGGTTGCCATTATGGTGAAAGCTAAGCGTAGGGTTGACATTGGGGCTACGTTTAAGGTAGGTTGATGTTTATGTTTTGAAAAGGTGTGGCCAACAAGGGGAGTCCATCCTGTGGTCAGTGTGGATCCCAGTGCTGCTGTCTTTCAGATGAGACTTAAAACTGAGATCCTGACTGTCTGAGGTCATAAAAGACCCCGGGGCGTCTGATGCCCTGGCTATAATTGACCACTGTGGCCCTTTCAGATCTGGCCTCCTAATCATCCCCTATATCTAACTGGTGAATCCTCTCCTGCCCCTTCACCACCTTAGCTACTGTGCGGTGACATACTGGTGCAGAATGGCTGCTATTGCATCATCCAGGCAGGTGCTGCATAGTTATAGTGGTTGCAGTGGCTCTCCATTGGTTCTGTAAAGCACTTTGGGTGTCTTGAAAAGCGTTATAGAAGCATAATATTCATTCATTCACTCCATTTTTTTCATTAAGGTTTAGAATTGCCTTTCGGGTTGAGCCTTGGGTTCAGATTTCCATTCAGCCTGACATCAGGTTTAGGCTTAAGCTTGGCTTCCCGATGCAACCTTCTACTTCGTGTAAACTCTGATAATGAAGAGCCATTGGCTCGAGGAGTGAACCCCTTTACACAACAAAGGTGGCAGCAATCTGCCACTAGAAGCCAAGTGGTTATGTCTTTGCAGGGAGCCAACAGAACAGGGTTGAGTTTGATCCAGATCTCGGACAGGTCTTAATGGAAATGAGGTCAACGCTTTCTCAGTTACTGACCCACTAACTGCCGTGACTGACTACTTTACATAATCGACACTGTCAGTGGAATCCATATGATGAAATATCCAGCGGAGGAGGCCTGTCCGGCTCCGGACGAGCACTTTCTGGAGAAGGCCTGGTTAAATGTTAATTTTCTCACAGCAGTTTTGGCTGAGACTCGGTCTGTAGAAACAGCAAACACCCCATTTGTCCTGATGTTTACTCAGAGGCATCACCTGCCTTCCACCTTCCAGTGGGGTAGGAGAATTTTTGTGATGGGGGGGAGGGGGGATTTTGTAATGGAGCTTCTGTTGCACTATGAGTTTGGAGGTCATTTAAAATAAAGGATTTGCGCAACCGGGCCTAGGGAGGTGCAGAGGAGAAATCTGATGATGTCTAGTCGACCAATGAGGTTTGAGAGAGCGGCAGAGAGGGCACTTGCTTATTGGTTGTTGAGCTCTGGCTGGGAGGCATTCAGTACTTAGGAGATGGCTGTTAGCAACATGCTACCTAATAGTAAAGCAGGGGTGAGCTTGGGACGGCTCATCTCCACAGCAAGGCCGACGCGAGAGGTAAGTGGAAGGTCACAGGACTTTTGCACTTGTGGAGGTTTAACGTCCTGTGAGGGGAGCAGGGGTGCTCTCCCGTCTTGACAGTCGGCCAGTAACTCAAGGTGCACTGCACGGTGAAAACCCTTCACCCTAGTAGGCGCAGGCGAAGTCAAACAATTTCACATAGAACAACTTGGCAGGGGTTCACCGCGCAGAAGTGCACGCAGACATCGTCGTCACGCGCAGACAGTGTCAGCATGTCCTGAGGCACTGACGCATGACCCCCTATAGGGACTGTGCTGTTACCCAATGCATCAAAGAAGGCTACTTCAATCTCCAAGCACAAGGAAATGCCGCAAATTAGACTTTTAGAGTGTGAAATTGAATATAAGAAACTCGCGTCATCAAATTACTCACGTCTTACACATGTCAGGGTGTTGTTCTGAGATCCAGAAAAGGACAATTGATGTTTGGATGGACCATCCTTGCATCTTTTCCCCGCATAGGTCCCCCTCTATGTTTCTGCAGGCTTTCACCGTGGTTTCCCTCTAATTATCTTTAAACCGCAAATCACCGAAACCCAGAACACTGTTAGCGGAACAGGCCCACGTAACCAAGAAAAGATGCACCTTTTTTTTTTTCTTCAAATGTAACAGCCTTTTAGTTCACTGGGGTAAATTCCAGGAAATAGCCCCTAACAGCCAATGGGCTTCCCTTTTCAGATGAGTGCTTTCCAGTGGAGACGGAGAGGAGTGGGACGTGCGGGACGTGTTCGCCCTGGGGCTGCCTCGGCACTCACCGTGTCCGCCGCCTCCAGCCCAGACAGGTAACAAGACCCTCTGCTATTTGTGGATTTGACCTCACAAACAAGCGGCGCGGGTTTACACATTATATCCCAACATCCTTGAACCGTCTGTCTGTTCCTGACCAAATCCAGCCCCAGTTAATGGATCTGCTGCAGCATTTCCCTGCCAGGCGCGTGATTTAGTAACAAATGTTTGCTGGCTCCTTGACATTAATGACAAAGTTTGTTAAATGGATGTAATCCCAGTTTAGTCGCCTGGTTTGCACTATCTCTACAGCGCTGCTTATGAATTCTTTCCATAATTACATGATGATTCAATAATAAGTCTAGCACTCTTGTAAATTATGTCAGATTGACACCGGATTAGGTGTCTTACTGTCCACATATATTTTATCAATAATACAATAAACACTGACGTAGAATTAGAAGCTACATAGAATGTCTTGCTTATTTATGCTGGTTTTATTTTGCTTCATTGGACGTGTCTTTATATTTATAGGTCTATGCACACCTCTCTGGTATGCTGGGTGCCAGAGAGCTAAACGTCGAACGACCCGCCGAATGGCGTTCGCTTAGAACCCGGTTCCCCGCAACCAGCCGACAGCGTCGGGACAGACCACACAGTGCGGGTCACATGTCCAGCTCGTCCGCCGTGGCTTTACTGGGAACGAGGGAAATTAGGCGTAGGTTCTATGCCTGAACCAGCAAAGGGACCAGTGGGAAGTGACCCAGGCCGGCTGAAGACGGATACGGCTGACAAGGGTGGGGGGGTCCTGCAATCCCCCACTTCAGGATCCCGTCTCCATCTAGTTGTCTTTGGCTCCGCTGAGGTACCACACAGCAGATAACCTCCCTCCGAGGGTGCAGACAGCAAGTGGGCGGCTTGAAAAATCGCCATTGAGTTTCTCTCAAGCGGGAGGCTGCCTCTCGTTATCCTTGATGTCCCATCAATTACGACGTGTAATTTAATTACAGATGCATATCACACACAGATCGGGCACAGTACCAAGCAAAAAAGAAAATCAGTTAAATTACACCACGTGACTCTCGTACAACCGGAATACAAATATGCAGGCAAGATAAATTTAGTAGATTAATCTTCTTCTGTCATGGTTGCACATTATATAATTGTGTTAAAACTACAGACATGGAAGCCTCCTAATATTCATAATTCATTTCAAAATATCAAGTGAGCACTGTGCCCATATTGAAGCACATGCTGAAAGAAGATGCCTGGGTGCATGAAATGTGAAATTAATAAAAAACATCCAGAGTGACTCTGGATTAAGTCCTGGATTAAGATCCTGAAAAAAGTGCTTCAAATGTATTTCTGCAAGCTTGTCAGGCCCGATTAATATTCTTCGTTTTGTACGCTATCATTGCTCTATACATTCTTTATTTAATCCTTCTGCCCTCCTATAAATAATAATGAATTCAGCAGGCTGGTCCTTTTCCCACAGTCTTAACTTCCTTTTTTTCCTTTGTGCATTTATCTCCAGTATCTAGAAAGATTTGTTAAATAAATAAAGTATAAAAACTATTTTATCTCCCCGTAATGTTCCTAATTTTAAGCTCTCAACGCGCCCCTGACCCTCTCCCATGGTGGGCATGTGCCTCTATTCATTGTGATTCTTGACCCATACAAGCTCTGTCATCACAGCCCAAACAGCATAGCCCGATATTGCCCCCTACAGGTTCCCCTCCAGTCCCACAGCTGACTGTAAATAAGTGACCTCAAATCCATGCAGACCTGAATATCTTCGCTCAGCTGAATTATATAACATGTTTTTTAGCTTTCTGGATGATACCTCCATTTTTTTCAGCTATATGTGTTTCATAAAACAGTTCAGATAAAAATTGTTAATACATTGTATTATTAATTATCCTAAAATCCATACGTTAATTAAATTTCTTTTAAATATCTAAAATGTACAGGTTAAACATTAAATTGAGAGACTGGTACTATAGAAAGGTTTTACCTTCATAAATTTGCAATCGTTATTTTTAACGTCAGTTGCTAACATGAAGGTAGCTTCTGCTCTCGGCCTCAGGGAGAGACGGCCCAGTGCAAAGATCCACAAAACATTTACCTTTACATGCACTGCAGAGCCCCATTACCTAACGTCCAGTTAACCCTATGGTGAGCATTGGCTGTTAATGAAAAACCAGCCTCCTCCTGGAGCTGGACTGTCCACTGCAAAACCCAGAAAGAGAGACTGAGCGCTTCAGTTTACTTATGAGAAATTCTATAGCACTCGGTTATGTAACAACCGGCAGAATATCAAAGTCCTCTGACCTATAGTTTGGTTAGATTTTATTGATCGCCGTTTCATTTACATGCTGGCACATTTTTTACGCACGTCCTCTTTCTTTACCTCACTCTTTACAGTTCGGTGCTTTACAGTGTGTTTTTTAATCTAAAATATGGATTTTAAATGCGGCCGGGGTACCATGCTGGGTAATTCCCTGCCTTTGCGCCTGCGGCTTCTGGGGTCGGCTCTGCATCCCCGCGGCCTAGAGTAGGACAAGCGGGCACAGAAAAGGGCTGGATTCTGTGAAGGTACCAAGGGGTGGTGTTTCTCAGCGGGTTGGGCCTCTATGCCTTTGATCGGAAGGTTGCCTGTTCGAGTCCCATGCTCAGCAAAATACCCACTTTTCCAGCAAGGCTGAAAAATGCACCGGGGTACAGGATAGACAGCTGACCCCCCTCCCTGCTCTGACCACCCTCCCTGCTCTGACCCCCCCCCTCCTGCTCTGACCCCAAGCTTTGCTCTTACCTCTGCAGGTGTGTACATGTCTGTTTTTTTTGCTTAAGTGGAAGGTGGGGGAAAGCACACATTCCAATGTGCCTGGCAAATAAAGCTTTGTTTCGTTTCAATTTAGAAAAATGTGAAGTGCAGCCAAAGAAACATGAAGAGTGCAGATTGAGCGAGATAGACTGCAGAAGACTGTAGTGATGCCTTTAGAGATGTTAAGGTCTGACTGCGGCAGGTCATGTGACACACTGCTTGGCAAAAGCATGGCAGAGTGGCAGGAACACGTGGCCCACGGGGACTCATGGTGAGCTTTTTAATGCGATTTGCAAGTCTTTTTATTGAGCATTTTAACAAACCATGAAACAACAAAGAAATGACCGACAGCATTCAAATCAAACAATAATGCTGGACAGGACTACCAACAGAGGAATGGGGGGGGGGGGCTTGCCACCACTTATGATACGTACAGATAATAATGGCTTCCAGACTTTGAAAAATTTCCATCAAACCTCTAGTAGAGTACTTAAGTTTTTCCAATTTTACGTGTGACAAAACATTCTCCACCCATTTATGATGCATAGGGGACTGGTTTGACTTCCAGTGAACCAAAATTAGCCATCTTGCCAGTAACAGACAGAAAGCCACTGCCTCACGATTAACTGATGGTAATGAGATCCTAGCTGGTAGCGGCCCATATACTACTGGATCTGGTTCCTGGAGTCCTTTTCACACAGAAATTATAATTTGTCAAATATCTCAGACCAATATAAATGTACAACAGGACACGTCCAGAACAACTTAGAAATCACACCATTTTCAAAAGACTTCATACGTAAAAGGTCTTCAGTCCAGGCTTGAACTGGGGGGCGTGGAAAAAAGGCTAAATATTTCTTAACAAAGTCTCGCATCTGCAAATACCTGAAAAAATGGGATCATGGTATATTATAGGCTGTAATAAAACTACTGTCATCACATAGATCCCTAACACATTTTAGTCCACTATTAAACCATAAACTGAATGCAGAGTCTATTATAGAAGGTTTAAACATATAATTAGATACTAAAGGTAACTGTCAGCATTTGTTTTTGATTAAAATGTAACCACATTTTGAATGAGCCAAGTACCACTGGATTATCACATGCAGGTTTACTGACCATTGGTAATGAACCACAGGTTAAAGAGACTAGAGAAATTGAATTACAAGAGTATTGCTCCATTTCAGCCCAGATAGGACCACCACCCTTAAGAAGATTTGAGACCCAATAACTTATTCTCTGGATATTAGCCGTCCAGTAGTAAAAAGACAGGTTTGGCTATGCAAGGCCACCATCCTCCTTCTTCTTTTCTAGATAAGCCTTCCTCATCCTGGGCATGGTCTTATTCCAAAAAAAGAAAGAAATGTGCTTATCAAGTTAAAAAAAAAGAAAACATCTTAGGGACAAATATAGGTCCTGTGTGAAACAGGAAGAGAAATCTAGGCAAAATATTCATCCTGACAACATTGATACATCTTGCAAGTGAAGTTGGGAGTCGAGACCAATGAAACAACTGATGATCCATTTTGTCGAGAGCTGAAGTAAAATTTTGTTTAAACAGATCTTTATATTTACAGATAACAGAGACACCCAGATATGTAAAAGTGCTCTGTTGTATTTCAAATGGAAAAGAGTCAAACTTTAACTGACTAGCTTGATCACATACTGGAAACAATATACTATTAGTAAGATTAATCTTATAGCCAAATATTTTCCCAAAATTGCATAAAATATCCAATACACTAGGCATAGATATGTCTGGTTGAGAAATATAAAGAATAAGATCATCAGCATACAGGGAGGGTTTATGGATATGACCACACCTGCTTATTCTTATTAAACCATTATGAATCCTTATTGCTATTGCCAAAGGTTCTATAGCTATGTTGAATAAAAGAGGGGATAGGGGACACCCCTGTGTTGTGCCCCTAAAAAGTGGAAAGCAGTCTGATATAATCGTATTTGTCCTAATACATGCTTGTGGAGATGAACATAAAATAGCAATCCAGTTACAGAAGTTATCCCCCAAAGCCAAATCTCTTCAACAGTGCGGCTAAATATGAATATTCTATACGATCATATGCCTTGTGTGCATCCAAGAACAACAACAGCTCTGATACAGGTGGTTTTCCCGAGGTGTAAAATATATAGTAAAGCCTATAAAGATTTTCAGACATTGGTCCACCGTGTAGAGCTGAGCCTTTCTCCTGGCAAGATTCTGCATTTCCCAGCTTTCCTGCAGCTTCTCGGACCTCCATCCTCCAGTCTGCGGATGCTGTGGCCTTTTGGCGCCATGGGTCCCTGTGAGTTTGGTGCCCGAGGCTGTATCCCCTGTATCTGAATTCTTACTTAAAAACTACCGAATGCAGAAAGAAAAGAAGATACTTTTCATGTGGACAGACCTTCTGCAATACTTAACTTTGGCCTACAGAGGCCACTCTTACTATGGGAATTAGTTGGATTCACCAGTCTTTAGTAAATGACCACTGAGTAGGCTTGAATCAATATCTTTTCTCTGTAATTAAATATAACTCAAATTCAAACTCTACGAATGAAACTTTTTAATTTGGTACCCTGTGCTCATAATGAAATGGACATCACATTCAGGCCATTAACAAGTCGCATGTTTGCGTCGCTATATTGCTACCCTCTCCTGCAGCCCCGGTGTCGACAGCCCTCGATGTGATCGGGTGATTGGCTCAGGGATTCCCGTGCGAGTCTCAGTCTCCTGCAAGTGATAAACCCATCCAGGAGCCACAAATAGCATCTGAGAGAACTTTCCCGGGTCACGATTTGTTTGTCTGAAGTTCCTAAAGCCCGCAGGAGTGTTTCCCCAGGCTGACTGGTCGATGGCGCCGTCTGTGCTCCGATTGGTCCGGCCTCAGATCGTATGCAGATTAGCGCAGAAGGTTTTTCTCATGATTCTTTGGGGACCTGGGAGTCAGCCTGCTAAGAGCTCAGAGGGCATCTCCTCATCTGCGTGGCTCATTTTCCGCTGTTTGTTTATACTGTCTTATGCATCCTGAGATGTATATAATAACATTTACTTTTCCTATTTTAAGTGGTCATAGCCCCACAATTGTCAAGATAAACCGAAATAACAAACGACTCCTTCGCCCTGTTCTCCTTCTCTGTGGCATTTCCTCGTTGCCGGTGTACCCGTGTGCGGAGTCATCCTCATGTGGGCAGATGCCTGTGACTTCCAGGCCCTTTTCCTCTCATGGTGGATCGCGTTGCACCTCCGACGTCTGCTGTTATACGCGGTGGGGAAAACGCACGAAGCCATGCCCCACAGCCTCGGGTAATTAAGTCGCCCCTGTTCATTTCCCCTGCCTGCTCACGAGTGCCGCAGCTTGTGGGGGGGGGGCAGTGTGTGCTTTGCTCCGTTGAAGCACCCGCCCTTGGGGTGGGCGCCCAACCCCCCCCCCCGGGAGAAGGGGGCGTGTCCACAGCTCTGATCACACAGCGCGGCTCGCAGTCTTAAGAGCCGCCCCGCGCAGGCATTCCTGCATCCCGCTTGCAGATGCTATCTCCAGCCAGAGGGAGGGAGAGAGAGAGGGAGGGAGCGAGGGAGCCTGAGCTGAAAGAGAGTCCGTTTTACCCAGAAAGGTGCACTTGGGACGCGGACACCCCACACCGGCATCGCCTGAAGGTAAGTGATGATGGACGACCCCGCCGTAGGATTAGAGCGGTCGCTGGAGGATAAATGTTGTCTGTAAGGTCGGCTTGGTTTGGGTGGCGTGAGGGAACAGCAGCGTCTCCTTGACAGCGGATGGAGATTCACCTGCCGGCTTACAGCCTGTGGGCGCCTGTTTCAGGCGTCCTGTGACCACGGACTGCAGGTCCGCTTCTGGGGGACTCTCTCCTCAGCAGAAGCTTGCAGACGTTGCAGTTCTGAGTGTGTTCATCACTCATACTTTAATTTTTGCTGGAGTGGGTCGGGGCTCACCTCGTGGGATCGTGATGATCTTGAGGGTGCTTCTGATGGCCTCTTCTTCCTGCATTTAATTTCCTCTCGGAGGCCAGTGGGGGGGGGGACAGTGGTGGGGTCCCGGGGCAGTGTGTGGATTATTTTGCATTCCAGTCACACACTTATTGAGCTCAGGTCGGTCTGTCTTAAAGGGGACAGACAGGCAAACGCATGTTCAACCCGTGTTCTACTTTGCTGACAGGTGTATGTCACTTTATGGTAGGAATTTGGTTTTGGTTGTTCTTTAAAATCTCTCAGCCTTCTCACCTGTGACACAGGATGCACAGGGCTGCCTAAACATGAACACCGGCCTCAGCAGCAACGCCCTAACCGTCCACAGACGCACTTCGATATTCCTGTCTGTTTATGGACAATCCTTTGATGCCAGAACAAAACTGAACAAAATACGAAAATCAGTAAAAGATATTGAGCTTAAAGTTTTTTAAGCAGGTGATGTCATGGAAGTTTGGTCAAGTTACACTGAACAAGAGCTTAGAGGTCTGATATGAGCTGTGGAAGCTATCAAGGTAATGCTAAAAGTATGTATGTAAAAATTGTGCCAAATTCTGACAAATGTCATTCCTGCTTTACAGAACACATGGAAGTCACATGAATATCCCTCACTAACATGACAAATTTTTTGCATATTACAGGCTGAAAGAATGCATTATAACTTCAGACCTGACCAGTGAGATGAGTAAAAACAAACAGCGACAGCCTCCACTGTGCACAGATAGTATCTGTCAGGCTGTTCAAATCCCGCACGTGTGTTTAGTCTCGAGAGCCACGCTTGGCACAGTCACCGCTCAGGAGATAAACGGCACGCGCTCCACAGATTGCGACGTGCTGCGCTGTTGCGCCGATGTTGCATTGTACTGCGGTAGCTGCCCAGCTGCAGTGGGGGGGGGGGGGGGGGTTTGGGGGTTGGGGCCTTTTTTCTTTTTATCTCAGGGGGGCCGGGGGTTGGCTTCCGTCCGTGTTTTCCCGGGAGAGACAAGCGGTGCTG
>JAABNY020000043.1:3834507-3849662 GCA_015164015.2 Brevimyrus niger | reverse complement strand
CTCTGTGTGTCTGTGGTTCCCCCCCCCCCTGTGTGTGTGGTCTGTCTGTGGTCCCCCCCCCTCCCTGTGTGTGTCTGTGGTCCCTCTAAAGGGGAGGACATTTTTTTTCTAGCTAATCTTTTTACGTAGAACCCTCTTTTTCCCTCCTCCCATCTATCTGTGTTCCTCTCACTATGTGTGTCTGCCTCCCAGGCCCCACTGTGTACATCTACACTCCTCCCTCCACCTCCTGGGGACGTGTGGGTCTATCCTCCCTCTGTACATCTACGCTCCTCCCTCTACCTCCTGGGGACGTGTGAGTCTATCCTCCCTCTGTACATCTACGCTCCTCCCTCTACCTCCTGGGGACGTGTGAATCTATCCTCCCTGTGTACATCTACGCTCCTCCCTCTACCTCCTGGGGACGTGTGAGTCTATCCTCACTGTGCACATCTACGCTCCTCCCTCTACCTCCTGGGGACGTGTGAGTCTATCCTCACTGTGCACATCTACACTCCTCCCACCACCTCCTTGGGATGTGGGAGTCCATCCCCACTGTGGGTATATCTCTAAGCCCCTCCTTCCTCCTATCCTGGTGTGTTTGCCCTTCCATTCTAGCATAGCCTAGGCTGTTTCCTGTCTTGTTCCAGCTACACTTACCAGCACCCCCTCCCCCAAACACAGGGAGAACACACAAACTCCACACACAGATTACTGGTGGAGACTTGAACTCTGGTCTCAGTGATGGGAGACAACAGCACTAACCACTACACCACCCTGCCACCCACACTGGATTCATTTGAAGTAAAAATATGCCATGAAAAATACCATTGTTGAAAGAAACAGGTAGCAACCATACAGTAAAAACTTTTTCTAAATAGAGCCTTTTGTTCTTAACTTTTGACAGAAATTTAAGGTTCACACCTTCAGGTTTCAGTTTGGTCAAAATCCTTGATTTTTTACCCAGAGAAAAAGGAAAACCCATGATGATTAAGACAGAACCTGGAAACTCCACACATGGGGCCATGACAAAGACTTAAACCCTGGTCCAGGAGGTGCGAGACCAGAGTGCTAACCACTACTCCACCATGCTCCTGATGTTTGAGTCATTTAAATTTAAAATAGACCACAAAAGATCATTTAAAAAAACACAAGAATAAGAACTTTTTTAAAATAACACTTTTCATTCACGATGTTTAATTTGTTTTTGTTTTTTTCTTGATTTATTATTTTTTATTATAAGTTAAATTGACCAAATGTTAAGAAATATGGTAGACAGCACCCTTATACACGTCCAACATGTCTTGGTTAACAATCGCATGACACGAGAGATTGACGAGTATCACCAACAGTGCATGACTGAACTAGGCTGTAGTCAGATTTTGCTGTATGGACTTGCTGCTGTTGTAGCCATTTCTTCAGCAAAAAGCTGCCTGAAATTTAGTTTATTTTGATAACTTGTAGTTACGGACCTTGACCATTTAATTGTCAAGTTTAATTTAACCATTTTAATATTTGACTCATGACTAAGAACCACCCTTTGCAGGGGCTTATACGAGGGGGGATTCTCTGCGTTAGAGCTCCCATCAGTGGGGAGGGTGTGGGAGCGTGCGGGGGAGGAACAGGAAGTGGTCTGCAAGCAGGGGGAGGAACAGGAAGTGGTCTGCAAGCAGGGGGAGGAACAGGAAGTGGTCTGCGCGCGGGGGGAGGAACAGGAAGTGGTCTGCGTGCGGGGGGAGGAACAGGAAGTGGTCTGCGTGCGGGGGGAGGAACAGGAAGTGGTCTGCGTCACAGATACAAAGCCACTCTGATTCAGGGCCCCTTCGTTGCATGGGTTGTCGAGGTGTAGTGGGATGATGCTCCAGGAGAGGAGGCTGACAGCCTGGCTCAGCGGTGCAGGCTCAGTGCCCATCATCAGAAGGTTGGTGGTTCGAATCCCGTAGCAAATACCAGTTTTATAAGCTCACATGTTGAGTTCCTCCCAGATACCAAGATTCTCCACACATCCTTGAACAAACCTGAGCACATTAAATATTCTGTCCATTTCAGCAGTTCTGGATCAGGCTGGTTGCTCTTCGCTGCCCGTGGCCGGTTAACCCTAACCCGCTCTCCTTCTGCATTATCAGTAAACTGGCAGTGAACCACAATGGTCCCACGATGAAGTACCTCAGTGGATCACAGAGCTTTATCACACAAGTGAATTTGCCAGCAAACACCAACAGGGGGCGCACATCATCCTGCTTTAATGCTCTCCTCTAGGATTTTAATTAACACACATAATCCCACTGCCACCACCACGGTCAGTCTTCTCCGCTTCCATGTTCCGTTATAGCTTGGACCTCACCCTACACACGAAACACACTGAGTAAATTCTGCCACCCGGCAGCAGGACAATTAAAATCACTCCCATATGCCACATCTAAGCCCCAGCAGACTTCAGGGAAACTCACCATGACCAGAAGAGTGTGCTGGAACTATAGGCACACTCGCCCCAGCTGAAAGCTGATTGGCCCCCAGAGTGTTCCTACCCCTGTCACTCACTGATTCAAAACATATCATTGGCTAATGATAAGGTTGGCTTCTCCAGAGGGATTGTCCACCATGCCAAGCCAAGACAGATGGCACACAGTGGACCGATATGAAGATATTAGCCACTGGCAGCCAGTCTCCTGCATTAAAAACTGCGGACATTGTACTGCAGCCAGTGGCAACAGAAGCTTGCATGTAACAGGATGTAAGTAAGCAGCTGCACACTGATTCCTTACAAAGGAAATTCAGTCAAAGTGAGGTTGAATGAGGTACCTGGTCTGCAAGCATTTAGCTCCTTGCCCTCACAGGAGAGTAAGGGCAGATAGAGACTTAAAAGGAACACAATCTCACGTCGCCATCGATTTGATCTCCATTCCATCTCCCCCTGCCGACTGCTGACAACATCTGCTCTCGGTCCCGTGCTGAACACAGTACAGATTGCATCTCTGGATTTGCGTTCCTATATCTGTGTCTTTTAAAGAAGAACAAAAAAAAATGCTTCCTCAGCATTTGACGCGCGTCTTGCTCCTGCACGTCTCAGCAAATCATTTCCACGTGCAAGGAGTCAGATTGTGGGGGCAGAAGACAGAGTCACAGTTACAGTATAGCGGTGGGGTCAGTTTGTCACAGCATTTATGCTGAAGCCGTGCTACAGTGCCATTCCCGCTTTGTCGTTAACTCTGGGATTACGAGCCGTGAAAGTACCCCCGGATTTATCGACACTCCGCGAGCAGTAGCATATATAAAGGTAATGTGGTGTCTTTTGATGCAGATGTACATTATTCCGTTTTACAGGACAGTGTATGAATTGTGTGCATCGGTTTGTGTTATTTTTGTAGTTTTTATGCCAGGCTTAATTGCGTAATAAAAATAAGGAGGTTTCCAGCCACAATGGAAGCCTTGCTGGTCGACGTGCCCTTTAATAGGTCTTCAATGGTGCAGTTGTATCACAGCTATTTCGCCATGGGCGAGTGAGATGAAGTAAGAAAATAATTTGGACAATAAGTCACTTCCGCCAGTTTTATCGCCAACAGGCTTCCGAAAACTGCTTCACTGATGCAGAATTATCCTTTGTTGGCGATATGATGTCAGAATAATTGAGATGGATCTGTTAGGCTTTTTAACCGTCAAGTCGCGGCTCACTCTAACATGTCCTGTGATTTGCAGGCAGCACATACATGCGACGCATGAGTCAGAAGATGGACAAGAAAAAGGGTAAGATGACCTGCACCGATGCCGTCTGAGATCCTGAATGAGCGATACCTCCTGCCTTTTGGTCAACAAATTTTTACATTTGCCACATCTGAAGACATATAAGCATTAAATACAGATTGCAGATCATTTTCTGCCCATCACAAACGGTAATGTAGAATTACGTGTTTCGCAAATATTGAAATAAGCCGATTTCTCAGTTTCAGAGAACGGCTTCTCCTCGAAGAGCGCTCAGGCCGGCGGCACGAGGCAGCAGCTGCCGTACACTGTGGAGACACCCTACGGGTACCAGCTGGACCTGGACTTCCTCAAATACGTGGAGGACATAGAGAGGGGCAAGACCATTAAAAAGATCCACATACATCGGAGAAACAAGGGGCCCAAGTTCAGCACATTGCCCCGTAACTTCAGCCTTCCTGCCACTAGCTACCAGTCTGGCTCCCAGGCTGATGTGTGGGCATCTTCCACCTGCCTTGGATCTGGTGGCAGGACCAAGTGTATGGAGGTCCAGCAGATCTTTGACTTCCAGGCTTCTGACAGCCGATCTGCAGCCTTCCCGAAGGCGGGAAGGACCGGGCACACATCCAGGAAGCCGACGGACGATGCCAGCATCAGAGCCTTCGATGAGCAGCCCCTGGGCATTCCTGCCAGACCACACCTGCTGAGAGCATCCAGCATGCCTGCCACTGTCCTCCAGAGAAAGAATTCGGAGCTGGATGATCAAGAGCTCCAGGCCGCCTGGGAGCCCTGTGAAGACAACAGCTCCTCCGAGAACGTGTTTTGCTCCGGCACCGCGGGAGACGGCAGGAGTCCTTCACAGCAGGTCAACGTTAAACTTCAGCAGCTACACGTAGCTCTGAAAAGGATCAGAGAACTGGAAGAAGAAGTCCAAACCATCCCTGAACTGAAAGCCCAGATCCGGGCGCTTAAGGAAGAGAACGACCAGTGCCTTCTGAAACTCTCCAAGAACGAGCCACATGTGCCAACTGATTCCCAGAAACAGGCTAACGAGGTTAACAAGGCGTCCAGCGGGACAGAAAGCATTGTAGCACGATTGGTTTCTCCTTCAGCTTTCCAGGAAACTGATCACCGATGTTCAGAATCCACACAGCAGGTACAAGGAGACCGCGGGACATCATGTAAGGATTCTTCAGCAGAAGCAGCAGAGCAATTAGAAGTAAGGATAGAAACCCAATCGGAACAGCGGGAAGAAGCAGGAGACGCGGTTAAGGTACAGGAAGTGACTGCAGCTGTGAAACTGGCCGGCAACATGGAGCTGTTCTCCACTGCGTCACTGCAGGCAAAACTCGTAGCTCTCGAGCTGAAGTTTGCTGAATCCAGCATGGAACTCGAGAGAGTCAACGTTTTATTAAGGGATCAAATGGAGGAGAACAGGCTGATGAAAGAACGGCTGAAGCAGAAAGAGGAGAAGAAGCTGGAGAAAGAAGAAAGAGACCAGAAATTTGGTGATTCTATGGAGACAAAGCTGCTGTCTGGTTATGCTCACACCTGTGAGGCACCAGGGAGCACAGATTTAGAACGTGAGGCTATATCTGAAAAAAGGGCTTCAACTGAGGTAGAGGCTTGCTTGATTGAAAGCTCCAACAAGCAGCCCGAAGACCTGAAGACGACCAGCACACAGACAGACCCAACCGAAACTCAAGATGCAGGCGTATTGGTGAATGTCCCCACGGCTGAGAAACATGTGGAAGCCACCGTCGCCATGTGTGACGTAGCAGTCAACACAGATTCTGGGGGGAAATCATCAAGTGGGCCTGCTGCAGAAGACATGGGGTCAGAGGGAATGGAGGGAGGCCATCTGGAAGCTGCATCTCGGCCCGAGGCGAACCCAGAGTGTGCGGCCGAAGATCATAAAGCAGAGGCCCAGCCTCAGGGAGAGGGTGAAACGGAGGCGGTGGAAGCCACCATCAGCCAGTACGTCAGCAAGATACAGGAGCTCCTGGAGAAGCAGTGGGCCTGCCTGCCCAGCGAGCCCTCGGGAAGCATCCCCAAGGACCTGACCTCAGAAATCAGCTCCATCCACGCCGAGCTCGTCAGCACAGTCAGTGCCCTCTCCTCCATCTGCTGCACGTCCGGGCAGAACACGGCACCCTCAAAGGATGGAGGTACGGTGCCTCCGACTGCCAGCCGACTCCCAAAATCTTACGTGCGGAACAGACGCCCGTCTGTCAAACCATAAGCAGCTCCGTCAAACAGATGTTAGTCGGCTTGGGTCGGGAAGATTGAGCCTCTCTTAGCAGGTGTCTCAGTGACTCCGAAGCCTATTGATTTATGATCACAAGGGTAGCAACATATGCTACAGCCTGGTATAAATGACACTGCCAAAGAGCTTCCAGGCATAAGTTAAATGTGCTGTTTTCCCAGCCTTGAATCTTGTGCTCTTATCTCAATCAAACAGAACTCAGACTCCGATTTCAAAGGCACATTATGTAATAATTGGATTATGAAATCCTGCACATTACATCTTAAATTCTATTAGTCTAACGCTTAGGTCAAATTACAGTCCTAATTAAAAGTAGAATCCATTACCTTGCCTGCAACCGCAGAACTGTAGCAGTTTCCAGTTTTTAGAATAAAATTACTTTAACATAAACCATGTTACCTGTATATTAAACAGATTTTGTTATTTTCTTTGAAAAGCACAGTGAGCCTGTAAACTATTTACTCAAACGGGATGAATTCTGAGTAGGAGCGGGAGTTACACCAGTGTCATAGTTATTACCAGTGTAATTGTGCGCTGCAATATGGATTTGCACTATATCCTTACCACCGCAGTAAGTCAACAGCCCAATTATACAACAGCCTATTAAAAAAAAAAACATTTTATTTTCTTCCAAGCTTCAGTTGTTAAACCGAATCAGAATGTTCAACGCCTTTAACCGGCAAGCAAAACGTACTGCTGCTTATGCGGCCCTTTTATTTGCGCTAATTCGCCATTAGTGTTAATAACAGCAACGAATGGAACACCCACAACTAATAAGCGTAAGGTTCCTAATGACGTAATACAGTGGCTGCTCTGTCCTGACATCGTACAGCTGAAAAGTTTCCAAACGCGGTACGTTTCTCGTGAAATGTTGGAGCCCCTCCCATGTGACACACACTTCACAGGTCCATGTTTTTGTCCACTACATGTAGATTTATTTCATGTTTGCAAAGTAAATATAAACAGGACATTATTTCTGCTTCCACAATATACAGCTTTACAGTGAGTTACGTCTGACTGAGTCACGTCTGAGGTCCTTAGCGAATAAAATACACTGATCAAGAGACGCCGGACGTGGACGCAGGACGTTAGCTGATGTATCACTTAGTTTAACAGGTGCAGGAGAATAGGCAGCGCTGGTATCCGTATAATAATTCATTGTCCGTAATAACTTAACATAATACAGTATGCCTACGGTAATCTATATGTGATGGACAGCTGCGAAATCGAAATACGCCCAAATTGACTTGCATGTGGTGGTCCTGATCCCAATATGCAAACATAAGTCAAAGCAAGCCTGTATTGAAAAAGATAAACAATAAGAAATGGCATGCAAGTCAATAGCCTCCTCATTTCCAAGAATTCCTGCTCCATGCTTCCAGAAACAATCACCGTGACGCAGATCGCTGTAATGCATCACGCGCATTTCCCCTGTGCACTAGAGGCTAAACCGAAGCCATAGGGCAGCGTGCTCCTCCGGGCTTCACACCCAGCTGCTCCATTACCTCCACCCTCCCTGCTTCAGCCCTCAGGTCGATAATGAAGAAGACCAGCAGCGTCGAGCAACTGGGGAGCAGGGGCACCAAGAAGAACCTCAAGTTCGTTGGCGTCAATGGGGGGTAAGAGGGCCGCTTGCTCCGTCCATCTATAACATGACGATGCGTATCATGTGTGCTCATACTGAGCTTGCAGGTAGAGTAGCTCCAGGGCAAAGCTGGACATTGCCCTGCAGAAATCCTGGTTAAGCACTATTCTTGAGGCAGCAACCTCAAGGACCTAGAACCTACAACCCTCAATCTCAAGGCTCCAGTCCATCGTCACACAACCCTGGGAATCTAAGAGAGTTTCATTCCCCTACATGATATTCCTCTATTCCACTTAACGTCTGGATTTCACCTTCAGGCAGATCTCAGAACTTGACACCAATATTTCAAAGAAATATACAGCCTGATATCAACATGCAGTGAAAGCACCTTTATAATTTATATAAGACTGATAATTTGTATTAGCTTGACATCTAGGCACCATCCACCACTCACCAAGGTTGACAGTGGGAACCTGTCAAATTCCTACTATAAAAATACCAGGCTGTCAAATGGAATTATGCACAGAGATAGTGCCAGAGAGGCTTGGAGGAGTCTGTTGAAAGAATTCCGATATCCTATAATTATGTGGGACTTTTGCCCGACTCTCCTGGCTTTGGGAATCAGGAGGACTGGTGAAATGATTCTGATGTCAGCTCCATGTACTTCACAGTAAATACCTCACTCCACGCTCCATGTTCACATAACTTGCTTTCATAGGTGCCTTTGGGCATTTAGCAAACTAAAATGTATTTGTAGTGTATTTTACTGATGTTCTATTAGTTATATTATTCATCTATGAATGAATAGTGCTTTTTTATATTCTTCTGTGTTATAGTGAGGTTTTAACCTCAGTGGCCTTCAACACAAGCAAGTATTACATAGAGCAGCGTTTCCCAGCCCAGTCCTCGGGGAACCCCGGACAGTCCACATTTTTGCTTCCTCTCAGCTCCCAGTGCACCTGTACCAGGTATTTGTTGTTCCTGATTGGCTGGGAGCTGGGAGGGGAGCAAAAACGTGAACTGTCCGGGGTTCCCCAAGGACTGGGTTGGGAAACACTGACATACAGTATTGATCCACTTGTAGCCTTGGTTCTCTGGCTGGTATGTTCTGTGTCCGTGTGTCTAGCTTTGGCCAGTACATCCTGCCAACATCCAGCTATTGCTCCGTAGTAGAAAATTAACTGATTTCAAATCAGTTTTGCCAGTTGAATTATTGCTTAAATTGTACTCCACTGGCCTTGACTATGGACCGATTGGTGAGTAATGTTGACCAATCAATACCAGTCCAACTAATAAGTCTCTCTGATGAGTGCAGACAAACGCAAACATGATTGCCCGTGTTTCAGAATTCTTGGAAGTGGAATTACTTTTTGCTAATTTTCTGTCCAGGTATGAGACAACATCCAGCGAGGATTCAAGCGAGGAGGACGATGCGGAGATGGACGTCTTTGAGTCTGAGGAGCAGAAAGAGGAGGATGATAAACGGGAGATCAGGGAGACAGTGGAGCCCGACAAGGCCGTTACCCCCCGAGGACCCGACACGGGCTCCCAGACAAAGCAGGCAGGCCGGTAAGACAACAGAACCACGCCCACCGGATCACCCACGGATGCTACGCTAACAAGAAGAGGGACTTTTCTGGATGGTCGTCTGAACTGCTATGCTAACATTTGTGCAAATGGTTGATTATTCTGCTACGATAAAGTAGGAAAGGGCATCCTTGCTGACGGACAGCTGCGCTGCCGCACTAATAGAACAGGAAAGACAACTAAGCTACTAATAAGCTGCGATTGCTCTCCCTTCTAATGGACAGCTATGCTGCTACTGCATCAAAGCAGCAAGGGGGCTATGCTACGCTGCTATGCTAACTGTGTCCAGTGGGCGCCATCAGGCCAAACAGCTTCAAAGGGCACAATAACTACAGCAGCTTGCATTCAGCCACTAATAGGAGTCTTTTAGGAGTCGCTTCCAAACCAATTACAGGTACACTAGCTATGTGAAGTTTGTCACTTTGGAAAATTCACCTACATATATATAGTACATGGTTGAACAAAGTTTAATCATGACATTAATCTCTTTAGATCCTCATTGTCGATGATGCATTAGGGGAAAAGGTGGCAGAGCAAGCTTCAATTGTTCTAACTTATTTGCTAGCAGACAGACAGACGTGATCCTTCGCATGTCTGGGAAGGCCAGTGTGTTTCTGACTGAGGTCCATCCTCTTAGGAAAGTGATGGATGAGAAGTTCCTGGCAGCTTGTCGTCACCTGAACGACCGCCTGGAAGAGATGGACTCCCCCGACGACGGCATGGTACCTGCCAACGCCGAACCATGTTATTGTCAGGATTAACGTCACTTCTGGGTTTGCACCGCTGCACAATTTATAGAAATAAGTCCAGGACAACTGCTTTAGCTGTAAATTACAAATACAGCGTCCCTTCTGGGATTTGAAGCAACAAACACTCGTTTAAAAACGTATAAACAAAAGGAGAACGCAGCAAGAATAAATGTTCTATTTGGTTCTGCAACAGAGGAATGATTGATGATCAAATGGTGCTCTTCTTACCATCTTTGGATCAAATCGGTACCTCAATATAAACCCAAACAGGGGGGTTATTAACTGGACCAGTGTACAACACAAACACAGAAAACTTGATTAATTCTGCCACAGATGCATGCTGGGAAACCTGGACAGTCTTCTTCTCTCTTCTGTAATAATAAACTCCAGCTTCTCTACGACATGCAGCAAACAGGTGTGCAAATAATGTCACACATGCAGCGTTTTCATTCCCTTTGGCTGGAACTTTCTTAATATTCATTTATAAAAACAGACACACTGTATCTCATAGATGCAAATGAAGAACTTTGTGTTTTAGAGGCACGGAAATGAATGCATTCTTTCCAAGCACCATATTATTTCCTCTATTCCCCGAGTAAGCAGGATTCTGGAGTTGGTAATCAGCTTGATAATTTACTCCTATGATCCTAGACTGCAAGGTATCTCCAGGACCACAGACTGAAAACAAACTACAGCGTGAAAATTCAGCTAAATCAGACTTAATAAAAGTTAACCCTGCTGTAAGGATTCCATGCAAATTCATTGTTATTCACACATATGTAATTATTTTTTGTGAGTTTGTCTATTATAATTATTAAATCAGATATCATATCATAATAAATGTAATTCAGATTTTGGTCATTAAGGATGTATCACATGGTTAGTAAAGATGGGGACAATTATGCTAAACTAGATCTGACAAGAACTGAAAATTCTGCAAGGAAAAGGATTTTGGTAATCTGTCCATGAGCATGCTCAGTGGTGTTTTGCCCTCTGCTGCCCTCCAGAAGCAAGTCCTGGCCACAGTGTACAAGGAGTGGTTCCGCGTGTCCAGCCGCGAGGTGTCACGGGCAGACACGGTGGCCCTGTACCTAGGCCATATTGGGGGGGCCACGCCCTCGCTGCTCCGCATCATCGTCAACCTGGCCGATGGGAACGGAAACACCGCCCTGCACTACAGCGTATCCCACGGCAACTTCCACATCGTCAAGCTACTGCTGGACACAGGTGCCGCAGGCTCAGACTTCCCCCCGCACACGCGCTCCCGCCCGCTACCAGACCATGACACTGGGGGGCTTCTGTAAATCCACTATGAAATACGTAGTCTGGGGTTTTAATAATTTACACAAACTGAGAGAAATTTAGCAAATAAACTATTAAGCTCCTGCTGTACAAAAGCATCACCCTTCTGGGATTAGTACCTGCATTGTAAGTTTTCGGTCACCTGCGTCCCGGAGTAATGCACGTGCGAACATAAGAAGTCTTTTTACGCTCATGTTAATGATGTCAGAACGCTGCACCATTTGGCCCTAATTTCAATATTATTCAAATCTGCTTCTGAATATTCATGAAGGGGGCTGTCCGTGGTCGCAGTGGTGCAAGAGTAGTAAGAGATGGTGCAATGTGCTCTCACCAGGCCTGTGTGAGGTGAACCAGCAGAACGAGGCGGGCTACTCCGCCATCATGCTGGCCGCGCTGGCTGTAGCCGACCTCCCCGAGGACGTGGGCGTGGCCATGCAGCTGATGAGACTGGGTGACGTCAACGCCCGCGCCGGCCAGGTACTCCCCGGGGACACCCCGCACGCATCACTCATGCACTAACGCACGCCAGCTGGCAATGGGGGCAGATTACAGCGACACGGACGTTCTCACTCGTCAGGTGGAGCCCTGAAGCCTGACTGGAGGGCAGAATAAATGATAATAAACTGTCTGGACCACGTGTATCACTGCTCCTGTACATTACCCAACAATCCTGATCATTCCGCAGCGAAAGAACATGACTGATGTTCTCTGTGTACTGGGTGTCCTGAGTGACACGTCAACGCCCCAATCAGTATTCGACTTGTAGTGTACCAGACAGCTATTGGCCCCTAAGTGGGCGGAGCTTGTACCCAGTACAAGAAGAACCCTTTACTTTGCTTCTGGTGGCAGGGAGGACAGACAGCCCTCATGCTGGCAGCGAGTCATGGGCGCGTGGCCATGGTGCGCCCCCTGCTGGACTGTGGGGCGGACCCCAGCATGCACGACCACAGCGGCGCCACTGCACTGATGTGTGCCTGTGAGCAGGGCCACACGGACGTCGCCCGCGTGCTGCTGGAGTGCGCCCGCTGTGACGCCGGCGCCACCGACGACGTGAGTCGCGTGGCACACGCATGTGCACACAGATGCAGACACACACCATGTACCTCAGGAGGAGGGGACACATAAAGCAACATGGATGTGTTAGGGTTAGGCATGTCCCTCAAGCGCAAGTCCCGTTAGTGAAACATCCCAGATGCTGAAGTGAATAAAACACAAACACGAAATGCAAGTTTTGATCTCTGACACGTCACCAATTTGTGGACAAAAACTCTTCCCTCTATCATTTCACACAGTGCAAACATGTCAGATGAATGTAAAGAGTAAAACCTCAGTTATTTTATATCTTAATTTATGTTCTATGTTTTCTGGGAATGTAAGCACTAATACCGGCAAAACAAATTCCCAGTACATGTAGGTGTACCTGACCAATAAGGTGAATTGTGGTTCTGATCCCGACCCAAAGATAAATACCAGCCCCGCTTGTTCTTGGTTTCGCCTCCGTCGTCATCTGTCTGTCTCCCTCCCTCAGGACGGCAACACTGCGCTTTCTCTAGCGACAAAGGCGTCCCACTCGGAGATTGTTGACCTTCTGCGATCCCACACAGTCAGCAAGGTCCCGGACACCAGCGCGCCCCTCTGAACAGTCGTCTCATTTTCACCCCATGGGATAACAAGGCCTCCATTCAGATCACGCGGCACGGAGGCGAGCGCCGCTAACCTTAAAAAAAAAAAAGAAATACACTCAAATATCTGTGGACATTCTGCTTGAGTGATTTCCATTGGCTGTTGTCCAATGAGAAATGGGCCCTTGTATGCCAATCAAAAAAAAAAGACAGACGAGAAATTAGAGAGAGTAAAACAGTGTGGACGGTGTGGACAGTGTGAACGGTGTGGACGGTGTGGACGGTGTGAACGGTGTGGACGGTGTGAACGGTGTGGACAGTGTGGACGGTGTGGACGGTGTGGACGGTGTGAACGGTGTGGACGGTGTGGACAGTGTGGACGGTGTGAACGGTGTGGACGGTGTGGACGGTGTGGACAGTGTGGACGGTGTGAACGGTGTGAACGGTGTGGACGGTGTGAACGGTGTGGACGGTGTGAACGGTGTGGATGGTGTGGGTCTTTGATGCTGCTGTGGCACCTCAATTCAAGTTTTTTATGCCTGATAATAGATCATTAGTCACACACAATAACCTCCTTTCAGCACAATGTTTATGTTTTTGTAACTGTCCCTGTGTTTACAGGATATTTATTGTAAAATACTGTATATGCAAACAGCCTAAAGGTTGTGGATGTTTATTATGCATTATATTGCTATGGTTACTCCTCAATCATTTTCTTATGTCACGAAAAGCTATTATTTTGCACCGAGCGTTCTTTATGCAACGGTTGTGTGGCAGATTAACAAGCAAGCAAGGAAACACATCATTCTTGTGTGTTTTAAGGCCCACAATCACAAATGCTTCCAGCAAGGGATTCAATAAAATCAGAGTCGAATTCTATGACTCTCCAACTGTGATGAAAAGGTCTCTTGCTTTCTGAAACAATGGACAGGACATCCTGTTGGGCTTCTGGACACATGGAGGGGGGGCCAGCATAGGGAATTTTAAGTGGAACATCGAAAGTTAAGTAGGGATGGGTTGAACTTGATCTCAAATTCTGTTCCTAGAGGCACAAAAGTCTGGTTTTGTCTCAAAGAACTAAAGAATTCCTTTCATCCTTGAGGTACATATTTACACTCCCTGTCTGCCCTCTCACTGTCTTCTGCATGTAGTGACTAGTGAGTGTGAAAGGTGAACACACAAGCACAATTTTGATAACTGGCATATCCTTTAATACGGCATGATTATGTAACTTCAAAACAGACGAGTTGTAAGAATCTTACACAATGGGATACTTTATCATATCAAGTTTAAAAGAGTCTTTTGTTGGAGGTAATAACGCAGAATATTTAGTATTTCATCCAACATTGCAAACATCATTTAGTTGATCGTAAATGAGAACTTTGACTTTACATTTCTTCCACATTTAGGTCATTTTAAATAGCTGGATGTGTTCAACCAGAAGTCATGTAAATCGTTAACTTGTATGGGAACCAGCATCTTCCCGGGTGGGGCTCCATATGCAGAAGCACTAAGTTAGAGCGGGGACCGCCCCTCCCTTCCCTGAAGATGTGTAGATACTCATAAATAGCATTAGTCTCTCATTCGAGTGCGTAGCCAAATCCCGCTTCTCGATGTCACAACACACTGATACTCAATTAACCCCTCAGAAACATCGATAAGAAACTTTCCAGTACCAGCCGAACATCTTGTGGCTCCCCATCCAAAACAAAGTGAAAATGGCATTCCTGAGTCGGCCCCCTCTCCGATGAAAGCCTACTGCCTACTTCAGTGCCATTCGGCGGTTCTTTAAGATCGAAATGGCACCACAACGATACAGAGAAGCCCTTTAATTACCGTAAATGACCTCTGTTCCAGTACTGAAAAGCAGGACGCACTTGGATGTAGGATGCATTATTGTAGCAGCTAATTAGACGCCATAAGCGATTGCCCTAAACCGCAGCAACCGTTAAACTATCATTACTGCCGTGCTGGTGTCTATTATTGGCCGATTTGTGTTACGCCCCGATGGTCATCGATCCTATCTGCGGACATGACAGACCAGCTGCCGAATTGTCGTAATCGCATTCTCACGTAAAAACATTATTTTAAGTTATACACAAATTAACCCATACTCAGCTACTGGAAAGAAATGTCTAAAGAACAATCGAATAACGGTTGCATTTATTCGCTTTTGAACTAAAAACAGCATGTGTTAATGCATTTACAAATAATAGCAATGTACGTGCTTGTGTTATGCATGGCCACGCGCACTGGGGTTTGAATGAGCATCACTTTCTGCGACAGCCTGGTCGATGGATGTGTCAGCTAGCAAAGGTGATAAACAGACCTTTAATAATCTGTTAATAAACAGACCTTTAATAAAC
>JAABNY020000043.1:3799942-3810327 GCA_015164015.2 Brevimyrus niger | reverse complement strand
CAGCCAGGGCCACGCCCCCCCAGCACCACCCCCCCCAAGCCCCTCAGCCCAAAAACCAAGCAGCGTTCTAAGCCTGACAAGATACAAGATAATGAAGTGCCTTCATCTATTACAGCATGTCTTACTTATTGTTACCACTCGTCTCCAAAATGTAGCATTCGTTGTAATCGGGGTATCATGGCTCTTCAGCTGGTTAGCGGAAGTCAGCAACAAATCAACAGCGTGGTCTTCAGGACTCAACAGAACAAACCGGCCCCATTGCAAGTATACTTATCTGAGGCGGGGGGTGTGAAAAAAGGAAAATCTGCTATAAAATATTCATGATTTAGATACTCTCATAAAAAGCGTGCATTATCATCCAAAATACCTAATTCATATTTCACACAGTTACATCCCCTTTGGAGAAATATTAAAATGAGGACGGCTGGGTTTGTTCCCATAACCCTTTTGGTAAAGACATTGTGCGAATGGCAACGACCTGACGGGATGCCACCCGTGACGAGAAGGCAAGGTGTCAAAAGACAGCAGCCATCAAAGGGTCCTTCACTGCGTTGGGCCATGTTGCCCTTCCCAATTCTCAGTATAACTCTAAAGCTGACGGCCTAAACCTCACGCCTGCCGGTGCTCAGGGGCAGTCTATCAAGCTCCTCACGGGCAGCAATTCTGACAATTAAGATACAAGGGAGGGGTTTTGTCAAGATGAACTTCATTACCCAGGACTCCCAGCAGCTTCGGGCAATACCAAAAAACAGAAACACGGGGTGATTAAATAGTGCATATTAAAGGCTGCGCCCTCACTCTGCTAATCCGGCGCTTAGCGAGGCTCCTGCAAGCTGCTTGAAAAATACTGCCACGTTAATTCTTAATGCTACTTAGGGGGGGCCCATAAATTTCTCTAAACAGGGAGGATTTTCTAAAACAGAAAGGACCACAGGGGAGAAAGGTGAAGACAATCTGCAAAAAAGCAACAGTCCCAGACTACTAGGGACCAGCGGCGTCTAATTACCCCGTAATTAATATTTATAAAATCAAACTTTTCGGCACGTCTCATGGCTTGTCGGCTTTTAAGTGCATAATTCCCACTGCTAACATTATTCACACCAGCAGACACCAGTCAAACAGCGTGACTAATATGGTCTCTGATGAGGAGACATACAGACAGGTATTTGTGGGTTAAAATCTACAGTGGGTGGGATAATTCCCAGCCATGTAGCGTATTGACACTTAGTAATTCAACTTAAAACTTCCTCACTAAAGCCAGAGGTATAGTCGGAGGACAAAGGTTAACACTCAGCGTAAAACCTAAAGCATGTAGTCAGCAGTAAATCAGCAAATGGATTTCCAGCTCCAAGTTATAAATATTTAACTTTGTTAATCACAATTTCTTTTTAAATGTAGTCTCTTAATTATCAAAGATGCTGAGTAAGAAGCCAATTCAGGCTGCAAAGAAAATGTTCATACTGTAACATAACCAGCTTGAATAAAAAAAAAAAAACGCAGCTTAGTTTGCAGAGAAAGGGGTTCATTTTGATTTCTGAATTACTAACACTCGTCCGTTTAGAAAAACTGCAACAAATCAGGGGGAAGATTCACAGATCTGAAGGGACCCAGGATAAGATATCAGGATTTTCCAGTTTTCTATGTGATTTAATCTCTCAAAGTAATGAGCCGTTATTCAAACCCAACATCAACAGATTGATTACTCTGGACTGCATGTCATAAATCACCATGCTAATGAAAGTGTTTTTTTTTTAATCAGGTGATATTTAATGCCAGGCTGAACATCACTATTTCACCCTCTTTATTTCTGCTCTCCCTGGGACTGCATTGGGCCCTGGTGTGAGTGAATGCACTTTCCTCACCTTTCCATAAAGGAAGCATCACCAGCGCCTCATCAAGGGCCGTTTTATGCTAATAAGAAGCTCTGCAGCCAAATTCCACATGTATAATTCAACATTTGGATTAGTCAATTAACAGACACGAATAATTAAAAAAAACACATAAATTAGGCACAGGGTTGTCTCAAGGGTGGGGGCTGGGGCACTATGCAATTGTCTGTTCTTCCAGCGAAGGGTCACAAGTTCTTAGAAAAACGTGGTCTCTTTGGTCGCCCCCTATAGGGCAAAACTTCTTCAAAACTTCACACATACTTATTCTAACTCGAGCGAGTTTACATCAAACACTACTGCTCATAGCCAACCTACGCAACGCGGGCTGCCAAAGGCTAATTTAGCTAATTCCAGATCCATTTCCTTTACTGCCTTTTCTGTAAAAACTTCATCTGTAATGCATACATCACTAGGCAGAGTAAAGAGAACATTTCATTTCATTAACGTCTACCTTCATTGTTACAACAGAGGCACACAGGTCGGAATACAGCTACAGTGCACAGGAAGGCAGGCGTGATATACTGAGCTATTAACGGCCCTGACTGGCTTGGGATTCATCATCGGTGTGCAGATCCTTTGTGACGAGACACCGTAACGTATGTGTCAGGACACCAGAGGGCGCTTCGTAATTCCACCTTTTGCCAGCTTATTACCTCACATTAAAGAGCAAAGGCCTCTTATTAGTCTCACACTATACAGCATAAATCAGTACACTGATATCATCGGCACTGAGATATCACCACCATGAACGCCTCTGCCTTCATCATCGCGCTGAGATACCACCACCATGAACGCCACTGCCTTCATCATCGACGCTGAGATATCACCACCATGAACGCCTCTGCCTTCATCATCGGCACTTCGATACTTTATCACTTCCATGAATTCTCAGTTTCATACTGCGATTACCAAGCACAGCTGAAGATCCAAGCTTACGCCGCCACAAGGTTTCATTACACATTTCACCGCAGGTTATACTATATTCTTCAGTTGCGTAGCAGCCAATATTATAAGAAGAGGCTTAAAGATCTACTCATACTCTGTACCCACGTTAGTTTATTGCCTCAGCTCATGACTTATAACTTTTAGACCACAAATTAATTTTCTTAAAGAAGAATAATGAAAGACGCTGAAGATCAGGACCTTAGAGAAACCTCTGGAATAAAAGGAGTGAGAGCTTGTTGATTTTGGAGGTAAAAGATGCTAAGTGCTAAGCTAATTTTAGATGCAGGTGCGACACATTCAGGAAGGAGGTGTGTCCACATGGTGGGGGTGCAAAGGCTGCAAACAGCCTTACCCCAGCAAAAAAAAGCCACTGATTCTCATTTCTTCCCATCTTTCCTCTAAATCGATTTGTTTACACTCTCTGAAGAAGCGGTGGATTAGAGCAGGGCTAGCAGCCGTTCATGGGAAGACAGCACCCCCATGCTGCTCTGCTGCACTCGCCGACCCTGCTCATTTTTCTGCAAAATTGCTAACGCTGGGAGAAATAAGTGCTTCCACAAGAGGAAATGATGTGGAAAACTCCCCTAGTGATGAGCACGGTTATGGCCGCAGAGATGGCTTATCTGATTGGCCAAAATAGGATCACGTGATTAAGAAACTCCCAGCACCACAAGCCAGGGGTGTGAGTAAAAGCAGGGGCAATTAAAGCTAACATGTACCAACACCTTAGCGCGGCTCCGGGAGTCCTCAGTGATCCAGCCTTAAGAGGATCGAGGTTTCCAGACCAATAGGTCTAATAAGCATGAGCTGCTCAGGGTAACTTAAGGGCATCCGATAGGGTCTCGAGCAGGAAGCATAATCGCCCGCGTGCTATAACCCCCAACACTACAGAAAACGTAAACACAAGGCCCAAACCCAAACACGGCTTTGCAGTTCGCCCTGTATGCCTGCAGTTAGCACAAACACCATATGAGCGACACCCCTCAATGCAGCAACATCCCTCCACTTGGGGGCAGCACTGAGTTATGGCCAGCCAGAATAATATGGGACTTAGGTCACCCAGACCAGCAGGCAGCCTGCGCCCCTACGCCCCCATAGTCAGTTGTGCTACACAAGCTGTTGACTCTAAGAGGCCAGTCCGGCTTCTGCCTCTTTAGAAGCCAGGAGATGAGAGACCGGGGATTCTCCACGAGAGATGGAGATTTAAAGCCTCTGTGTCCGACTCCAGAGGTGTGTAATCGCATGGGTCAGGAGCGAAAGGGGAAAAAAAAGAAAGAAATAAAGAAAAAAAAATCAATGCCGGCTTTCCAGCAGATGGAGTGGAAATACCCTACTGACCCGCCGTTGTGAAGAAAGATCCAGAAAAGACGCGAATTCTCTGTGGACATTTCACAGAGACCCATGTATCAACCATGCCTCTTTAATAAAGAGTTGGGGCCCCTGTCATTTACCCTCTTCCGGCTGTGGTCAACTGAGGGATGGGCCCCGTGGATTTGGGGACCCCAAACTGCATTTCCAAGAATAACAGGGCACCAAACATCATCAGCCATCACTGGGGACTACTCCAGAACTTGGCTGCTTTTTAATATGCCACAGACCAGCAAAGTAATGCAGGATTCGAACCCCCAACCCTGCAGGTATTTCGCTCTATAATCAAGGCATCCTTTAACCCTAATAAAGCATGCGGCATGCTTTAGCCCCAAACCCGCGGTTTGAGACCTACCTGCGGCACACTCCTTCTCATCCGCCCCGTTCTCGCAGTCCCGCTCTCCGTCGCATCGCCACGACAGCGACACGCACCTGCTGGTGGAGCCACCGCAGTCGAACTTCTCCGGGGGGCACGTCTGTCGACCTGTCGGGGTGGGAGGGTGGCGCAGACTCAGCGGGGCCTGGAACGGGGCTCCGGTAACACGGCCGTGACCCCAGTTAAGGGGCAGCATGCCGAGGTTCTATTAGCAAAGTCCATTAGCAATCAGTCCTATTGCTTTCTGCCTGCTGAGCAAAAACTGCTTACAATACATCAAAGTGACAGTGCCCCTCACCAAAACTGGCCACGCCGTCACACAGGCTACGGAACTGTTCATCTTATCACAGCAGCATGTGAAATTACCATGGTTACCATCAGCTGACCAATTGTATTTCACAATCCTAAAATTAAAAAACTGGCTTCAAAATCAATACCACTTACATGAGTTCTTTATATCACAGCCCGGTGACGCCCTTCTCTCTGCCAGCTTCCTAAGATGCTAAATCCTACTTGGGGGGGCTCTCCCCCCCCCAAGCACACTGGCAGGCTCGGCTCACTTGGCATGGCTGGGCTGCCCGTGGGTCTCACGGGAGGATTTATCAAACGTCTGCCGGCGCTTAACGGCCCGAGAGAGGCCTACTGGGCGATAAATGACGTCCCGGGATTGGTCACGGGCGGCGGCAGCGCACTCGCCCACTTTCACCACCGGGAGTCATATTTTGGCGGAAAAAAAAACATTCGGCGTTATGCTAATCCGGGCTTTCCAACTTAACCCCGCGAAATGAATGTCGACGTAGCCTAATGAGCGCCGCCGCACAGAGTCTCTCAGGGAGGCAGAGAAGGAAGGTCGATCGTCTGAGGCTCACAGGACACGGACGGGAGGATAAACCGGCGAAATCCGGCCGCCCGACACGGCGCCGAACAGCCGCGTCGCTCCGCCGTCGTGAGGCGGTAAAACGCAGCAGGCAAACAAAGGATCATCCCACGTAAACCGGATGAGCTCATCAAGATGTGTCTAATTCACACATTCCAGTAAATTGGCTAAAACTGGGGGATTTTGTTGTGCATAACACCCAGGAGAAGCATCCGGGCTCTGCCTGGGAAATAGGTTTCTGACTATATGGGGAAATTAGGGAAATTAGAATTTTCTTGTATGTTCTCTGACCTCTTTGAAGCGCACAGAGAACACCGTGTATGTCGTATCGTCAAAGACACACACCGCCAGCCATCAGGGGTTTGCCTTATGAATCCTGCCCCATTTAATCCGGGCTGGGCTGTGGGGGGGGGCACAGCCTTGGCACAGACCTCAGCGTGCTTCCCCCCCCCAAGTGGGCCGCCACGGCAAATCATCAGCGCACGAGCTCTGCACATTTACCACCCCCGTCTTTCCATTTAGCTCTTGCCGCAGATGAGGGGCGTGGCCCTCGTGGGACTTATCACCGGTCACGCGCTGCTGGGGCCCAGATACGGAGAGCGATGACAGGTCCAGTTCGGGCCGTGTGGCTGCCGGACACCGGCGGTGTGCTTGACATCTCCGTCGAGTGGGACTTGCATACATCAGTCACGTTATCGCCGTTTGTCAGAAAGAATCCTCAGCAAGTGTTTGTGGTAAAGAGGCTTTGGGGCACAGCTGTGCATTCTGAAAGGTGACAGGTAGTCCGCTGGGAAAACAACAGTTGTCCAGGTAGGTCGGCCAGAAAACACACAGACCCCTACCGGGTCCGTCGACAGCTCAGGTGGGCTGATAGATTTATTGACAACTTCCTCTGAGACCTGGGAACTAACAAGATGGATAAGATGATGGGCTCAAAAGCGAGCGAGCCTGAGGGACACATCCGGTGGCCAATTATCTGTCCAGAGCCTTATCTCTGGCGCTCCACTTCTTCCACTTCCATCTCGTTTCAGACAGTGGCAGACCTCAGTTCATCAGCAACCAGGTTCGCGCCATAGGCAAAGGGTGCTTTGGTGGTTGAGTATCTAAGCGGACACCAAGTGATAATGGTCAATAAAAGCCATGAGCTTTAGAAATGAAATGTGCGCATTGCATGGCTCTCATTATGCATGGAAGGCTGTGGGTTTAGGTGGCAACAATGGACCCCTGATTTACCTATTGGTCTGATAACCACACCAGACCAATAGGGACATGCTGAAGCACAGCAGGCACTGGGCACTCAGTTCGTCGAGAGGAATAACCAAGTTAGAAATCCCACAGGAAACCAAGGTACTTATTCTCCCCCAAAGACCGAGGGCACCTTAAATGATCATGACACATCAGTACAGTTAAAAACAATTTACCCTGGGTTTAGGTGCAGTCATCCTCTGAGCACTGAAACGACAACTGCCGATGAGCAAGGCAGGCGGAAAGGTGAACGAACGGCATACGTGACTGTGCAGCTCATTCCTCCACAGAAAAAAGCAATAATCATCTATACGGTCCCCTTCCTCGGGGTGTTAATAACTTCTCCGACAGCGATGAATAATCAAGCACTACTCCAGCAATAACACTGTTGCTCAAGCAGCTACTTTATAATAATATTTTACACGTACCGCTACCAAATATAATAAATTGATCATACCTCAGCAACACCTATACTGAAATGCAATAGAGAGTCATGAAAAATAAATTCAATGTAACCTTTCTATTGCTACATTACTACTGCAGCATAACAGTGGTCACCAGTACTAATTGCCCCAGTAATATGCAGCCCCATATGTACCTTTTAATGGTTATGAAGCATCTCATTGTTTGTACTGTTCCAATATGATATGAATTAATTCAATGACTACAAAGCATCAATTTTTAATTTCTCATTTGGCTTTTAATAAGATTTCAGTTGTTCAGATCCTAAGGGGGAAAGGATAAAATTCATTCCCCTCGTCTATTGGTAAGTCTTACGAAACGGGACGCTTCCACGGTCTGATCCAAGGGGAGGAGACGGCGGCTGATGGACAGCAGGACCGCAAACACGTTTCACCAAGACACATCACCAAAAACAAATCACCAAAACATCCCCGATAGTTGATTCAACAGCTAACGTGACTTCTGGGCTTGGGTCGTTCCATTCCAGCTGACGGCCGCGACAGTTAAATATTTAAACATGGCAGGTAAAGAACCATGACCTACACAGAGGGGGCTCCTTGTTGATTCCATAAGGGCCCCATGTCTCTTAGTCTTTCATTACACATTTAGTTTATTTAGCAGAGAATTTAATTCAAAGATACATACATTTTTGAGAAGAGAGTCAGCCAGTCCCTGGACCAATTCAGGGTCAGGGTCCTTGCTGAAGGACTCACACTCTGCCAGCCGCAGAGTCTGAACTGGCAACCCTCTGATCACAGGTATAGCGCCCCCTGGTGTTTGGCTCAGCACTGTGTTACTGTCAGCTATTTCAGATTGCCACTGAAACGGCAAGAGGCTGGGGGTGGACGCGTAATGTGTGGTGAAGAGATGCCTAGCATGTGGAGTACAAAACAGCATATGCACAGGGGGTTGGGGGGGGATGGTGGGGGTGGCCTGCCTGCCTCCTTCACAGTGTAAATTTATACAGGAGAAACAAAAGGCGGACGGCCTATTTTCAGGGCTGGTACAGCACCGCAGCGAGAGAGGAATTCAGCTGGATCTGTCTGTGAATCATCACTCGTACCCAGGCTGTGATCCACCTTCACAAAACCGCTTCTCTTTACAAGTTCCACCGACATCGGAATGCCAAACCCTGTGCACAAATTCTACCTAACGCAGCACAGTTTCCTCACAGAAAAACTTTGTTGATGTCTCATCATATTAAAAATTACAAACACCAAGGGCAAACCATGTCTTCCAGCTCTGCCCTGGGAAATTTATTTTTCTCGGAGCAGAAATTCAATTTGTCAGAATAATTCTCGTTTTTTTTTTGTTCCCGGTGGTATTTTTAAATGGCTCCATCTAATTAGCGATGAATCACTGATTATTTATTATTGCGCAGTGCTCACTGGGATTTACAACTGAGACTTTCCCACCATCTCTGGGCCCTGGGCGCTCGTGACGGTCAGCAGTCTCCAGGGGCGCTGTCAGTCAGCCCAGCAGCAGTGGAGGGACGGGAACCTCTAGACCTCCTGCACTGTCGGTCAATTTAGCAGCGGTAGAGGGACGGGAACGTCCCACTCATCCCGCTCTATTTTGGACTCACGCCGCACACAACTGAATTTGCCGCCATGCTGCAGACCAGACAAATATCTCTCCATCAGACACCAGTGTTCACAGTAAGCCCTGGCTCAGACCCCAGTGCTACCCATGCAAAAACAGCCATTTGCAATAGTTGCCTAGCATCAATTAAACTCTGCCCCCAGCAGAACCACATCCAAAGCAAACCCTACGGCACAATGCCATGGCAATGGGTGGCTCAGTCTCATTTACATTAATACCCAAGCCTGGGAACCTACAGACACATCAGTACAAGTTCCAAGTGTCTAACACAAGTCATGTATTTAAATAATAACGCCACCATAAGCCATCATTGCTTACTTTGATTAAACCACCACTACTTCAGGTCATATGTATACTCATTTTAATTATATATATATATATATATATATATATATACAAACATGTAATGAGGCCAAACTTAGGGGGACTGAAACACACTTCTCCCTGTAAGTGAGAAAAAAAAATCCTGCAACAGTGGTAACAGGAAACCAAACTACCATATCGAGATGGTTCGACATGCTGCTGTTCTGTGCAGAGAGCCGTCAGAGAAGCTCAGGAAGAGCAAAAGCATCTTTGATACAGACTAAATTAAACTTCTTGTTCTAATGACTTGGCTAAGCTGTCATCGGGCAGAAGTGACACTCATGTCAGACAGTTTGGGGATGGGGAGGGGGGCCGGTTCCACTTCCACAGGGCCACATGGGAAATCATTCCAAAGGCTGTAGCTTAAAGCATGAAATTAAACCTGCCACGTGTATATTGAGCTGAAGCCTTCCTGCATAATCAAACAGCAGCGTAACGCACGAGCATCGTGAAGTACGGGCAGACTGCTTGGTACCGCGCTTTGTGCCGTTTGCGCTTCCAGCTTCCACAAGAAACACAGCGAGCGGCTAAGATTTAACACTTCACTGTTAAGTTTAAATATGACGGGCAGACGCTCAGGTGATACCCGCCCACAATGCTGGCACTATAGGCAGATGGAATGCACTCCCCTGAAGGAGAATCAACGCAGATGGCCGACTATCCTGCTGCCGCTGAAGAGCATCTCCCGCTAAAGCCCATGGCAACCGGTGGAAGGCACAGATCGATAAGCAGGTGCCGGCGGGGTGATCGTTCTCAATCATGTTACCCTCACGGCCAAACCGAATGTTCCAGAATGCGGCACAGAAGGCAAAGCATCAAGCATTTAAAGCGAATCGCTTTCTTGTCTGCATTTGAAGCTACGCCAATTTCATTTTAAAGCTCTATGTGTCTGAATGCAGCACAAATACACTAAAGCAGAGGCCAAAGTCCCTCGTAGGAGAGAACTGATCAGAACAGGAGCCCATTCGCGCTCGGATGTGAGAAGTTGGCTGAGTGGCTGACCCTGAGGAGAACAAGCGGAAGGACTTTGGTACAGAAATTCTAAAAAGTCAAAGCTACAACAAGATATATAATGCTGAAACATGAAGTGTGACCAAACAGATGGAACAAGTCTGGGCAAAAACAGTTTGAAGATTCATTATGATTTGTAAAGAGCACAGAAACCAGGGAGATGTTCCTCATTAAATGCTATAGAACAGAACCAGCTGCTGGCACAGCATTACAACGTATATAAAGACATTAGGGTGACGGACTTCAA
>JAABNY020000043.1:3777360-3795279 GCA_015164015.2 Brevimyrus niger | reverse complement strand
ATTCCTGTGCTAGATTCCAGAAACAGCTTCAGTGTAGCAAGTCCCGCGCAAGAAGATGGACATTATTTTATTTATTTTATTTAAATTTGTGTGTACTTCTAAGTTCAAACATGTTTGGTTGGCAAAATAAGTGTTGTAAATTCAAATCGGACCGTCTTCCGTGTCTGGAATGAATGTACAGTATTATTGAGTCTATAAGGTAACAATAATATTCAGTAATAATAAGAACCTTGCTCTAATTGTGAAATGTGTTTGACCAAAAGAAAATTTTGTTTTTGTCTATTCTACTGAGTACTTGTACTATATTGACTGGATACAATAGAATTGCTTTACTAAAATGAAGAGACTAAAATACAATTTTCATTGACTAAAACTAGACTAAAATGTCATCAGTTTTTTTTTACTAAAACTAGACTAAAATAGTCATGGATAATTCTGACTAAAATATGACTAAAATGCTCAGACTTTTAGTCGAATGAAACTTGACTAGATTAAAATGAGTATGGACTTGACTAAGACTAATAATAACTGAAATGACAGTTTGACACAAAGACTAGACTAAAACTAAAATTAAGGCAGCCAAAAACAACAATACACGGAAGCCGTCTAAACTCCTGAGCCTTGGACGGCTTTTATCTTAATCACAATATGAGTGTAAAGAAAAAAACTCAAGGAGGGAGTGAAAAGAACTGTTGAGTGGATTAAACAACAGCCAATGTAGGTGAATGCCTAAGATGCAGATTAGTAAAGAAATACAGGCTTCCTTTCTCCAGGTTGAATTATGGGTAGCAGGAAATTAAAGAGACCTCAAATTCCCTCCTCTTTAAGCACATTGGGATTAAATCTAACACCCCTCGGTTTCCCTGGCACGAGGGTATGATAAGCTTGGTACTGTACTTTTTGTGTGTAGTCCACCAAAGTGCCAAAAAACTCCCCCAAAAATTTTCACTTATTTTCTTGCGCCAGCTTTGTGATACACCAAGACCACGATGGGGAAAGTCATGATGCAGGAGGGTCGACTGTATTGGCAAATAAATTCCCAGAGTCCCAGAGAACAGGCAGAGCAAGGCGATCACCAACGTCGCCGATTATTAGTGGCTGAGAGATTCTCTGGCCTACTTTCTGACCTCAGTAAATGTACCCTCAAACCATCTTCTGCTCCAATCCCTCCCATCGCATTAGAGACTCCCACTAGCATGTTTATAACAACAGTAATAAAACTATTAAAATGCCTTTTAATTCCCTTTTCGGTTCAGTGTCAATTTAGGGTGCCGTCAGTGAGCTGAAATCTGCACCGGAACAGCAGCACAAAGAGAACCAGTGACTCACGGCAGCTGAATGGGAATGAGGGGGCAGCATTCCCAGACCGAACCGCCTATCGCTCATGGTAACCAGGCGGCCCCCCCAGGCTGGCTCCGGGTCCGACGCCCCCATCTGTGTTTCCTTTGAGCCTTTTTGAATTTCCATTGCACATGCAGATGATTCCAATGTGGGGGGGAGGGGGAGGAATATCCTCCAAACCATTTAGAAATAGCTTGCTAGTACCGCTTCTAATATAATAAAATTTCTTCTCCAGCTCTTCTCAACCGCCAACCTCCTGCCCTCCAAGCTTCACCTCAGATGCTTGATCAAAACACAGGGTCTACGTGGTGTGGGGGGTGAAAAGGCAGAAAGCAGCTTTTCACAAGCGCCTGGATTACGCCAGCTTCAGCGAGCGGGGATGTTTTCGGAGCTGCAGTTGGCCTCGGCCTCGTACAGGTAGAGCTGGGCCAGGAGCAGGATGAAGAGCCAGATGAGGCTGGAGGCAGGAGGTCAAAGCCGCAGAGTCTGTATATCGGAGAATAAAACATAAACAGCTCCATTCGGTGGTGGAGTGAAGCAGACAGCACTGCAGATTTTGGGGTATTTGGGAGAGCATGTCATTGTAAAAATGATTTTACATGTGAATATTTCAAGCCTAGTGCCCATTGCTTGCAGGATGGACTCCAATGCAATCCTGCACAGGAAAACAGATAGATGAATAACTGAATGGATGACTGAAAGAAGGAAGGAAGGAAGGAAGGAAGGAAGGAATATTTCACCCACTTACATTGGGTAACTAACTTTATTATGGTTATGCACCAGAATCCCCCCAGACAACAAAGTCCAAATCTCAGGCTATTCTACTTCCTGCTCTTTTCACAGAGATGTATCTACAGGAAGAAACAAATGACTATAATCAGTGGCACACCTTCCATCAAGAGTCCCGACTCCTACGCTTACTGTCAGAGTAAGAAGCATATTCCTCCGGATATTATGGAAAAATGGAAATACCAAGGCCTTTGTGACAGCAGCGAGAGAGATGCATTATCTCTGAATGTGGGTCTTTCTCTCTGTGCCTATAGGCAGCCTGTGAAAAGCTCTTCCAAGGATAAAAGGAATTCTGGAAATTAACATGGACAAGATTACTCGCTACTTCCTCTGGCAGTTAAGGCGCATATAAATTTGGGAGGTGGTTTCTTTTTTGGGGGGTGGGTGGTCCAGGATCGAAGGATAGCTGTGGAAGAACTCCGAGAAACCTTCAGACAAGTGGCTTGGAAGCCCGACATTGCCAGGGGCCTTCAAAACCAAAGCTCTCCATCTTGGATTTTCTCCTCATACAGGAAACACCTTATTTAACATACCAGCCAGTCTATATCTGGACTCAGACATACTGGGGAACATCTGGACCATGCCTAGATCTAAAGGACTATTCATGTAAAGGGTTCACCAGGAGTTGTTAAACGATAATAACTTTTAGATCATAACAGGTCATCCTGAGTAAACTCACCAGGTCCTGGGTGACATTTACACTACTGCTAAAGTACCAGGAAATGGAAGTACAGAAAGACTGATTCCCTGTCAGTAAACGAAAACAGGCCTGTCTAAAGTCAGATGGAAACAGAACATGAGGCAGACGTTTTTCAGTCACTGTGTGATCCGGAGCTCTGCCTAAGGGTCATCTTGACGTGTTCAGCCGCTCTGCTAAGCAGGAGGCTTCAGAGGCGTGAGCACAGCAGCGATTTCAGTCTGTCAGGCAGTGAGAACGGCAAGACCCCAAGTCTATTGAGTTCCGAAACAGAAACGCAGACCGCACTGCACCAATCGATCCACCGGCATAGTGCTCTCAGCCCAAACGCAGCTGTGAAAAGCTCTATCTTCAAAGTTAAATAATTATTAAAACCAACCCCAACTGTTCATCACATGTTCTCTGTTCAACCTGTGTGACAGCAGCTGTAAGTTCTGGACATCCTGTGGGGACCCCCCACGTGCATCCTGGCAGCTGCCACCAGTGCTGATGGTTCAACCCCCCCAGGGCTGCCAGCTCCATCCTACATCTGCATTCCAGCCCCCCCATCATCATGACAGATGCAACATCAGGCTGCATGCAGATAACAACCCCCACCCTTCAAGTGCAGATTTAAAAGCACCTCTTCTCAACACACATCTGCCTCGCACTCGCAACAGACACACAGCTACAAACTGAAGCAAATGAGGTTGCGGTCCTTGCTCAAGAGTCCAACTTAGAAACTTGTTTGTCCAACTTGTTTGACTAGGACTTGAACCAGCAAGCTTCTGATTTTAAACGCAGCAGCCTAACCCTCTTAGCCACACTCCTCACCAGCTTTAATGATTAAATTCAACTCAAATTGAACAGAATCATTAAGCCAGTGATTTCCATATGGCCACGTGGCAGACAGTCACCAGGAGGTCCAGCATGAGACGGGGATCACCGTTCTTGCCAAGCACCCTGCAGAGGCCACCCCATCGACCCGCACCTGGAGCCAGACACACGGGCAGGTGGGAGCACACATTCATCGGCAGGTTTGGGCACCCCCTCAACACCAGGCCGTGAGGGTGGCCGCAAGCCAGAAAACCCTCCGAAAAACTTCAAACGCCCAGCCGGTTTGCAATTATATTCAGACACATGGGCACACGAATAAGATGCGCCAATCAAAAATGGCGGACAAACAGGAAGTGGCTTTAATGAGAGCAGCTGGATAAACGGCCACTTTAGTACGTGTTCTACAGCAAAATGACCAGAGTAATTAATCACTCAGAGACCCCAAGAGCACGTCATGATTGCAGAATGTACCTAACAGTACAGAAATTCAGGTTTGCTGAATAACCTAACAATCTGATAAGACTGTACATAGCCATAAGACTGGGAGGGGGGGGTTACTGGATGGTCGCCTTCGTGACAAAGGACAGGGAGCCTTTGGGGAGCAAGAGCGTCTTTAAAGCAATATAAACACCTCATTGTGCTTCACAGCCGGCCGCTCCGCCCCTCCCCCATCTGTGTGACAGTCTGAGTGCCCGTTTGTGGTGTGGCAGACACCCACCTGGCGGGCGTCACCCCGCGTGCCACATCCGCTCTGGCACAGGGAGCCCCCCCGGCGGCAGGCGTGTGGCTGTAGCCTGAGTTCTGAAATCATGTCCTTTAGGGGTCTCGTCAGCAGGGCCAGCTAATCAGCCGGCCGGCTTACATCTGCTCACCGTGAACAAAGCAGAGAGATTTTGAGGAGGAGGGGGAGGTGGAAAGAGATAGATTTCACTGAAGTGCTCCACCCAGTCTGTGGTATCACACAAAAGGTCATAATAAAATGTGAAATGGGGGACAATGTGTGAGACGTTTTGGGGACTAAATCCATGATTCACTACTGGTTAAGCCCAACAGTGTTAATGAACGAGAGGATGGACATAATTAATGCAGGAAAGAGCTCTGAAGCCTGCAAATGCCAATAACTCGAGAGAAAGTCACTACTGAAGACTTCGGTGTTAACTTGACAAAAAAGACATGTCACATGCATATTGCAGGTTTATCTGCAGCGGAGCAGGATAAACAGGCAGGTGGAGCGTGACTTGACAGTCGTTTGTGATAAACAGCATGGCGCCACTGACACTGTCCTGAAGGGCGCAGAGGTGTAGCAAGACCACTAGGGGCGCAGCGGAGCACCATAGCTCAAATACACGGACAAAAGCTCCTGAACAGCCCGAATCCGGCATGTGTTGGGATAACGGGAGAGAGACCGGGAGGTCCACACGCGTGCGGGTGTCGCTCTGAAACACAGATGCAGAGGATCTTTGGTGAGGGGGCATGGCTGACCGCCCAGGTTACCTTCCCACGATTGTTAACAGGATTAGCAAGGGTTTCTGATCCCAGTGGTAGAATAAGATAATAAGATCTGGAGACAGGCCACCCCAGCAAATGCTTTCCTGTCTCCAGGGTGCACCCCTCCCCCCCCCCCCCCCCCCCTCCCTCCTCCTTTTTCCCAGTGCATCTAGCCCCACAGCCACAGTGCAATATCTGATTCCCCCCCCCCCCCCCCCCAATCTTCATTTCTGCCTTTCTGACAGGTGATTAAGCAGCCTAGGATGGCAAAGCTATGTTAGGGCCCCAGATGTCAGGTGTCACACATCGGAACATTGTCAGCACATAAATTCTACCCATGAGAAGGCCGCTAATTATAATATTTATTATTATTTATCTCGTCTTTTTTAAAGCCAAGTGTAGGAAATGGTTTTTAATGTCACATTTGTACAGAGAACCTTCCTGTCCAAGAGATTCGGTGTGAAATTAGACTGACAACCTGACAACCGCTAAGCCACAAAAACCAAACATTTTCATAAATATTTTTTAAAAACAGGCATAAACAAAGACCAAAGCATGCTAGGTAATTGATGAGAACTCGGGCTCCTCGATATCAGGATGCCATAACAATTAAGCTCCAGTTCCTTAGCCAGTGAAAACAGTAGGCACCATTCACAAATCCAGCACTACGAGATTACATAGGTTGGGGGAGGGTGTAAAGCAGATGAAAATAATCTTTGAGGACAAAAAAAAAAACAACATAGCTAGCGGCTGAATCCAGCGTGCCTTTGATTGCCGGCTCACATTGCTGAGCGTCTGCTTCGTCACACTGATAAGAAAACCCATGGTGAACTCGTACAAAACGAACATCTTCCGTCATTCTTCCCAGTCTTTCCTGGGTAAATCTGCGTCTGGTAAAGAAAAATTGGACCGAACATTCGCTCCCTTATCTCAAGCTGAGAATCCTACTGTTTGTGGAAACATCTGGCTCCATCAGCCAAACCAATGGGAGTCAGCTGTGGAGAAGACCAGATATTTATCAGGGCAAAAACCGGCCCAGCTGAGATGCCAGATTTTTCTTCTGATGAGCATATGGATACACTACAATCTGTATGTGCAAAGAATGTTCTTATCAAAGGTTACCACAAACACACAGGCTGGTGTACCTATCTTCCATTCATTTCCATGGGAAAAACCCTAATCTCAATCACGACAGCCTTAACCCCTACCCAGCCCAAAATGTAACTGTAAGTAACCAACCAAAATACTTTTGGCTTTTTTACTCTATTGATTGCATTCACAGACTTTTATAAAACTGAGGTTACTCAAATGGGAACCTGAGAAATATCCCCAAAACCTTCAAAGAACCCCAAAAATTTCAGGTTTTACTACACTTTGGTCCCTAAACATGATCCATGCAACCACCCCCCCCCCCCACACACACACACCATCACACCACATCCACTCATATTCTGAATACTTAAGAAAGCCCAAGACAAGCTTCTGACTCAACAGCAAGCCAAGGATGCAACCTTCAATTCATCATAATCCATTGTGATATTTCTCACGCTTCTTAAATCCATCTGCTCGTCTCAATAAAATACCCTGTGCAAATGGCATTCATGAAACATCTATTAACTTCCACTCCGACGACGTCTCCACAGCAAAGGCGGCTTATTAGACGCAGAATTTCACCCGCAAACGTACCAAGAGCAGCTGGATCTGTGGGCATCCGGCAATCATCCTCGCAGATCCTCCTCCCATAGAAACAGATCTCAGCCAGCCGCAGGGTTCGCATATGGCTGAGCCGCACGGTATTCAAGGACCTCCGTGGCTTAACTCGACAGTGGGATTAAGGGTCACCTGCAGCCGCAGTGTGAACATTCAACGGACCACTAGCCATGAAGAATGGAGTCACACAGATCTTAAGCATGTGACACAAGTAAAGGCATTCACACCCGTACACACAAAACACGCAGCAAATAGACAGACATAAAAAGGACAATGGGCACTGCCTTTGACTCAAAACGGCTTTGTTCTTGGCTTACTGTTAAACGCTGTTAAAGTCACTATTGAATTCACTGCTCTATCTGGATTCTCTGCTCTAGTGAATCTGCCATCCCTTAATTGAATTACATTTCTTTATGCATTCTACGTTTTATTTTTATACGATTTATATTTTGCTGCATTGTTATTTATTCCAATGTGATTGCCTTCTAACCGCAACCCTGAACCAGACAAGCGGTTATAGAAAATGGATGGGTGGGTCATTGGTTCCTGCCTCATACTTGCTGCATTACTGTACTTCACTGTTTTGGTGTCCTGTACTGTGCGGAATGTGTCTCCTGGAACATCGCAAATTTTCCCCCCGGGATAAAAACCACACTCCCGGGAGCTTTACCTACAAAGAACTTCCACAAACATCGAAGAAGACATCTAGCGAGGTATTAATGACAGCGTTTCACTGGGAGGGCGATAAGCGGCTTAGCCGATACCTCTGTGATAAGTATGCCATCTTCGGGGCCAGCAAACAAACGGCCTCATTACTGCTGATTGAAAGAAGTGCAGTTTGAACAAGAAAAATTACATGATGAGAGCTATTGTTCTATCGGGCCGAAGATGGAGTTCCTCTGTGCTTTAATTAATTTACTGAAAAGGGAACATTCTGTTTGAGTAACAGGAGATTTTTATTTCTCCCCCAAAGCCCAGAATATCTTTAGTTTTACACTATTTTACCTTTAGGCAATGCATGGAATTTGACAGTGAACTTATATGATCTGTAAAACCAAACACAAACCAATTTGCCATAAACCACTTTACTGTTCCAAGGGAACAGCCCCAGGCCGCATCCAGGATTGTAAGTTAACCCTGATTTATGGTGTTTGTAGGCTCTGCGCAAAGCAAGCGGCACGGCCTACACCGTTGCGAGTATTCATACATGTGCATGGTCAGGATCGCTGCAAATTGTAGTTACATTTCTGTGGAGGTGCACGTCAGACTAGGTACCGAGTGTAGATTCAGCATACAAACGTAAATCAGGCTTCACCCTTTCACCCTTGGGGTCCCACCCCAAGCTGAAAATGATCCATCCAGGTAGGGCGGGGCAATTAATCGAAAATGAATGAAAAACGAAATTCAGAAGCTCTAATTGACATTATCTTGGCCATATCAGTTACTTCATTTTTTTTATTTATTTTGTAAATACTTAATAAAATCTGTTGATACTTTCTCCAGTGCGTTTTCATGTACCGTCCCCTTAAAAACATACTACTGTGTGTTCTGTCATGTGACATGTAGGCAAACTCACATGCCGAGCCGAGTGACCAAGTTTTATTGATTATAACCATATATTAAGCTCTGTAGAGACATTTTAGTGATTATCACCAAACATTTAGCTTGGTAACAACAATACTATACCTGTTTGCTCTGCCCACACGCTGACATCTCTATCTGGCAGTGTGTGAGACATGAAGCAACAGCTATCTGCCCAACACCCCCCCCCCTCCGCACACACACACACACACACACACACTACAGGTGTAGCAACAAAACATATATGGTTGCTGGGGTCGCTCCCCCTTCCGGCAGCTTTCAATTTGGTATTACTGACAAGTAAATTAAAAGACTCTAAATGTATAAACTTTGGTGTAAGGGTGACAGGGATGAGACATAGCCATGTTTAAGTGAAAATGATATAACAAGCCTTCAGACTGACAAACTTGTACTACCCCATATGTGGTGAGGATAGTGTTGCAACCCACCGCCTGACAAGACTGCCCGTTCCGGGAATTCCCACTGCTCCAGAGGTTAGAGTAATGAATTGGAAAGCCCTCAAGACAAACCCATTACAATAATGGTTCTCATACAATAAAAATGCAAAAAGGTTCACGTCAAATGTGAACAGATAAAAATCACATATAAATCATCCTGCAATGATATTCCCTCGTCCAGAACCTGCAGAACAGGCAGATCCCGCAGGTAGGCTGCCACAGGCCAATACAAACAAGAATGAGAGTCTGAAGATTGGGCAACAATCCAAACTGGACTTAAAATCCCAGCAGGACACTTCCCATTGGACCTCTGGCCTATGTACCCAACCAGATTTGTCTCAGTGAACATCAAGCTGTACAAAGAAATCACAAATCTGTGCTGTGCCATAAAGATTAAAATTCTATGACTACCACAAAGTCTACTTGACTTTTCAGCAAGGAAGCCAATGCTGTGAAGATTCAAGGTCATTTTGTCCCTACAGCCATCCGTTTCAGTTCCGCTAATGGAGAGGCTGAAACGCAGCATGACGCTGGCCGTTAATAGATGCTAACGGCTGACAAAAATATCAACAATTCCCAGACACCAGCCTGCAATGCATCTATTTCCACTGCGATTTTACTAAATCGAATCGCCACACTGGTTAAAAGACCTCAGTATTTACAGTTAACAGTTCATTTCAGGCTGTGAAATTTGCAGGCAGATCCCAGAGCACAGAACACAAGCAAACAGGCATATTTACCATATCTATTGCAGACCATAAGATACTGACTGTCACACAAAAGGCATCAGAGCCATGTGTCCTCATCCAATCAATAAAAATGTTCATGATGAGGACAGACATTTACACTATAAATATACTGCTGGGGGGGCGATGGTGATGATAAGCTAAACTTACAATTAAACATAACGTCTTCTTAAAACTTCGAGTGATGCTCAAGAGCAATGATGGTTACTAATAGGGATGGGCTGATCCATTTTTTTCCGATCTGAAGTTCCGATCTGCTTCGGATGCAAATTCCAATACAAGAGCTATATTTCCTTCAATATTACATATTTTATATATTATTATAATCATTATATATAATACTAGAAAATATCTTCTATGAGAGTATACGCAAGTGGCGCCACTTACACTTCATATCACTATCATGATAGCAGCCCCCCTACAGCGAGTGCACAAAACAGTCCAAGCTAGCAACTCCCAAATCATCCATTGCTTGTTTCATATTACTTGCGTTGTCCTGCACCTGTGCTTTGTTTAGGGGGATTTTTCACTAAACGCCACTTCCACCTCTCAAAAGGTGTAATAGGTATGGATCAGTGTACCTCCAGTTATTAACACACACACACACACACACACACACACACATCAGGTCACTAACAAGAGTTGATGTGAGCTTGGGATTTACAGACAAGGATTTCAGGGTTTTCTAATTTGAATGCTGTCATCTTTCTGACAACAATCTTCCTCAAGATTCCATAAAGGATTAAAGCAAGACTGAGTCTGTCAACACAGCTGGGGTCCTCATGTGTTACCCAACTGAAGCTCAGAAATGTCTTTTAACCCAATTGAAGCTTTCTGGCATTTTGATACCTGATACAATATGTATATAAGATATTTCATTGACTCAAAAGCTACCTGCCCTAGTCAACATACCACTGACTGCATTTGGTTAAATGCCTGTGAGTGCACAGAACCAGATTTATACGTACCGTCCGGGGACCGGGGTGGATTCTATTTCTCAAACCCGACTTAGGAAGGAAGTGGGAGCCCCACAGAACATTTACTGAAGCTGTACGCTTTATAAAGTCCCATGAGGTGTTACCAAAGCACCGATCTATGAACAGTCTACTTGATGCTGTGGATTGGATACATTCGTCCCCTTTGGACCTACATTTTTGTAAAGATGTCTGGGGGCTTCACTGTCTCCACTGACACCTGCGCAGTCAACCAAAACGCATTTCGAATCTCGTTCCAGCCATGCAGCCTAGCAGACTGAGATAGAGTGAGAAGTCCAGTGTCAGCATATTTGTATGAAAATGAACACAAAATGGAATGGATGTTATCAAAAATGCCCCATATTCAACCCACATATTACACATGCATTCATTTCCATTTTTATAGACGTCTACATTAGCTGTTTGACTCATGGTTGACCCCTTGCAGGCTGTAATTTGCACAATAATGATGTATAGCTCAGAATTCCAGGAGTGAGGTGGCCAATATCTCATAACGGGGGGGGGCGCAGGGTGAAAGCAGAACAGTGTTCTCTAACCAGTATAAGCCAGACTCAAGCAAACGAGGATCTAAAAAAGGCTTGATGGAAGTCAGCATCATATATGGACAGAGAACTTATTTTAATCAGTTCAAATGATTTGATTGGTCGACATATTCTGAATAATTCTGATTGGTCATAGTTGACCCAGGGTGAGGCATCCCCTGAATGCGTCACAGTAATAAGTGTAATTGTGGTGAGGTTACTGGTGATCTATATCACACAGAGGACAGGAGGCTCCAACTGAATCCCATTACACATACACAGCGGTCACCTAATCCAACCTAGTGCCCGGTAAGACCAGCACAGTGCTAATGGGGACAGAGCAAATTGATCCCATGGTGTAGGTCTGTGACACTCCAGGCTTCAAAAGCTTGTTAGCATGTATGTCTGCTTGCATCATAGGGAATCTCATTATGCAAGCATTCCCAGTCCAGGCAAACATGTTCCCTAGTGATCCAAGACTAGGATCTCATTCCTCAGACAACCGGTTTCAGAAATCCTAATGTGGTGAAAAAGGTCCATGTTCTTGAAGGAACAATGCCAGAGGCAGTATATCCCATATACAATTTCTTTCTGTCAGGCCAACAGATTTCCCTTTAACATATTATCACAACACTGCATCACTGCTTTCACAGAACCTCATTCACCCGCTGCTGATTGGGTTAATGCACAGCTTCTTTTGTGAGTGCAGAGTTTCATCCTCATTGTGGTGCCTTCTCCCAGCTGGTTAGCGCAGATGTTTGTCACATTGCTGGTGTATGTCTACAAACCACCACTACGTATTTGCTTCACAGAGAGGAGGACCACCTACAGCACATAGGACCTCAGAGCCAGATGGTGAGTTACCGAGTCAAGGTGAGGACAGGAAAGAAAAAGAGCACCTTCAGACAAAGGCTCATTTCTATAAATATAAAACAGTGCACGGAAAATGTATTAAAATTGATGATCTTTATCTAGTTCTCCCATATTTGCTTGTGCAAAATGCAGTCTAGCTATAGAGGACAAAAACAGCTGATGAAACTGATAAGATTTTTACCGACTTAAATCTCCTGTGATAGAAATGCAATAAATATACAAAAACATAGCATGCTTTTACCAAGGGAATAACCAAGGCAACCCTAACCACCCCCATGAATTCCATGATCCACTGACTGCTGCAATGGAACATCATGAAGCGATATTATCCTCAAAGTTCTTCCATTTCCCTCACAATCATGAAGACATTTATGACAATAGACCACTAAATGTTACAACGTGACTGGGTGTAAGTCCACCCTGTAATAGACTGACACACCCTTTTCTTGCCAAGTCAGGCTTCCTTTCACAACAACTATAATTAAATACATGGTTATTGTAAATGGATGAATTGATGGATACAATATCCTCTCGCAGCCTATTCCTGTTGTACCCTCAAATCCCCACCTGCACCAATTCTTGTTTTCGCACGTCGGTGTTGGCGGCGATCCCTGCCAGTCGGCTCTTTGAGAGGCCCACGCAAAATGAAACGACGGTTTTAACACATTCAAGCACATGTGGCAGGAGGAATTTTGATCCCCAACAAGCAAGTCCGAAGAAAAAGAGCGGATATCTCCCATGACTCCAGCTGTAGTCTTGATCCAGAGCCAGGCAAATTCATACCATCGCAGCTAAGGATTTCCAAAAAGCAACAACTATATAAGAAAATCCACCAGAGATCCTTTGGCTAGAGGGCCGAAAGAACGGAAAGCTACTGAGTCTTGGGATTTGATCCCAAACATCTAAGTAATTTATTCCATGTTATGACCAACAGACTGTGGCAAGTAACAGATATCACATCGGGCCTGAAATGAACACCAAGCAGGTGAGCGACCATTACTTGGTGATGTTAGCGGCAAATACTAGAAGGACAAAGCATCTGTGTAGTACACACTGTCACGGTGGAGAACAAACCAGGAGGGACTACAGGGGACCAACATCAACACAAAAACCTGAAAAGTTGGTCGAGTAGCAATAAGCAAATAAGCCATCAAGAAGTAAACAGACAAACACACACAGACTAACTGAATCATAAGAGGTATCTACCCAGTGACTACTGTGTATGCTGAGCATCTACATCTAGCAGGAATGTCAGGAGTTACAGTTAAGATGAAACACTGCCTACAAAATTCTCCACCTTCCGGATCATTCATGACATTCTTAAAAATCTACAATCATTTCAATAAATTACGAAGCTGGTTACAGATCATTACAACTGTGCTCAAGATAAAAGCTTAGGGAATGTGAGCCAACAATCCATAATTTAATCCGAAATCTCCTGTGCTTTTTGTTAAAGGTTTTATGAATTTTCCTGAAGTCTCCAGGACTGAGACCAAAGTGAATTCAGCTTGGATTGCTAAGAAGGTTTTAGTTTAGCTGTTTGCATACAAAACCTCACACCATCTTCATACGTGGCCTTTCAGACTGGAAAGAGCAAAAAAAATATTTTAGTTCACTATGCTCAGAGTCCTGCTTAGCTGGTGACTTATGAGTCAAGGGTCAAATACACTGGAGATAACATCTACCACATCCACTGACATAATATTTACAGGAATGGTAAGAATTTTGTCCAAGACAATGGAGCAAGTCTTTAAAAACAATACTTAACCCAAAGGCATCCATCTGTAAAGACTTCTAGGTTGTTGTTTTAAATGTAAAATTAAAAAATGCAGCCAAGACTTCTAACCATTGCCTTGTTTAATCTGAGGGTCATATTAACATAGAAGTGCATGTAATGTGATTTTCTTCATAAGCAAAGCAATGCTAAGACACAGCTTCTTTAGGGACTCTTGACTACACCACCATGAAAAAGGCAGAGGAAATAATTGATTACTGTTATGTAGCACTGATTATAGCAACACCTGATCTACAGAGCAGATGCCTGCTATACCACCGGTTGGAACAGAGGGGAATTGTATTAGTAAAGTTACTATTCAGAGTCAGGTGAAGGTGCAGTCAGATCGACAGCCAAGGTCTCTGGAGACCAAACAGCAACATTCTATAATAAATTCACTGATTCACTTTCACCCTACCATCAGTCACATGTGGTATAAGAGGCAAACATCAGAAGAAAGGGCATCAAGTCCAATGTACTACTTGAATCAAATATCTGCTACTAACAGAAACAGAGCATAGCAAGTGTGTGCAGCATCCATAATGTATAACCTTTATATAGTCAAACCATGAAAGCACAGACACAAACTGTGATGTCCAAGACAGCCACCATATAAGAAGTTAGACTCATTGAACGCCTGGGTCAGTTTTGTTGATACAATCACTCAACTGCCCAACAAAGAGGATTTCGGGACATGATCAGGGTGATATCAGAGCTCATCAGACATGCCAACATCTGTGATGCCTGTTACCTCCACCATTCACTTCTTAAGACGCTAAGATTGAGGACTTAGTCTGTGGCACTGAGGTTCCTTGATGCTTTAAACAGAGATTGTGGACAGACCTCAGGCAGTTTGTTAGCATTGTTAGCAAGTCACTTTCCAGTATGCAGGTATCTCTTTTCTTATTTTTCGCAAGAGTTTGTCACCTATAAGCCATATAAAGAGTAAGTAGATGGTGAGAATTATTGCTCCATTCCCCACACAATCCTCTATGCTGGCAATCATAATGGAATTTTAAGTGATGCCTAGCAATATTTCGTGGTACATCAGGCAATTCCCCTGGTTGACATGAAGCTTCTTCAACCTCCCAAGTCTCCGCACATCCTTATAACCACCATTTGCCCTGCTTGGTTATTCAGCTCAGGAAATTCTGGATCTAAACACAAGCAATAAAAGGATAAAAGTGTCTGTTAGTGCCAAAAGGTTGAAGAAAAGAGATGAGAGAGCAGGAAATGTAATGAGATTCTGAAACTTACAGACAGTGGTTGACAGCAAATTCAAAGGCTGCTGGTCAAATTCACTGGAAAGCATAATACTGAAGAACGCAAATTGTTTCAGAAAAATAACCAACAATATATATAAACTGAAGTCACATTGAATAAAATCATTTAGAACAGAATGCCTAAATAATCAAATGTATCATAATGCCCTTCCAAAGGTTTGCCAACCATACTAAGTCTCCCAACTCGTTCCCCCTTATGCAACAGCACATTCTTCACAATGCAAAAGTAGTTTTCCTTTACCACTATGCTAACAAAGTGTGTGACACCTCATTATGGCCTATGGGGGAACAAGGTGCCAAAGGGGCCTCTCTAATATGGTCACGTGAATGAATCCCATGAGCGCCAGTGGAATTTGTTTCCAGCTAATGGGGATCACGGTTTCTACCTCTGAGATGAACGAGCCCTGAATCTGGCTGTCCTGATCCATTAAGAGAATGCAACTAAATATTCCATCTAATTTAGGTGTCCAACACATTATGTCCAACTCCCCTGTTGGGCAGCTAGCTGTAGTCAAAAATATATTTATATCTCAGCAAAGCTGTTTAGCTGTAGCAGTCGCCTGCCCAAAAACACCAGTCTTCCGACACAAACAGTACAAGCTGCTACAGAGTGAGCAGGGGGTAAACATATTGTTCTAAGCACAAAATCCAAAAGCACATTAGGTGGCAGACCATCACACACAAAGCGTGTCGCTTCCAATAAATTTACTCCATTAGGCATATTAAACCAAAATGGGGAAAAGAAGCTGATCATCTATCTCTAATTAATTGAGCAATCCATCAAGGAGGCGGCGTAAAAAACAAAAAAAAAAAAAAAAAACATGCAAACGTCATTGAGCTGCCCAAGTGACGTTCTAGCACTGCAGGAGAAATAGGCAAGCTGCCGATAACACGCCTGAGGACCCTGCCGCAGGTATGTCACCATGACAACAAGGTCCCACGAGATGCAGCGCCTGAGAACTGGTGAGCACATGGTTCACCCTTTGGTGGGGCCTGGGTGAGGTCACTGTGAGTATGGACCAGTGGGCATTCGGTAAGGCATTGGGTAAGGCATGGCTAAGTGTGCCAGACACCCCCCCCCCAGTCTCGAGGGAGGCTTCCACAGCTGGTGCTTGTCCTCAAGCAGCTGTTACTGACAAAGAACAGAATGACGGCAAAACAGAAATGAGACTCAACGGTCCACTGGCCATTTTCTTCAGTGTTTGTTCACTGTCTCGCCCCATCCTCTCCAGATGAGCGCAAATTTTGTAGGTGGCTTGGAGACGCATGTTCCATGCTACACCTACTTTCAGAACATTCCAGGCCACGTTGCTGAGATTCTGTCACACTCCAAATCAACCTAAGCAGGACATCTACAGAGACCAGCTCACACCTTGACATTTCAGCTTCTGCCACTCTACTGGAAAAACTTCATACTTCAAAATTTCTGTCAGAGTTGACGTTTCGGGAATAAACTCCGGATTATGACATCTGAAAGCCAGCCACTGAGGGCAGAGCAGGGAAACAAACAAATCATTAATCAATAATGACACGGTAATCAATAACACATGTACAAAGGAACCAGCAACAGAGGAATGGGTTGGCTGAATGGCAGTACAGCCTAACAAGCAACTGCGTTGACAAAACAGCATGGTTAGCGTAGTGCTAACAACAAGGCAGCGAGCATAAGGGGAGAGACGCGGAGGCGGACACTCAGCCTGCATCATGCAGCTAGGGCAGCTGTCACCCGTGCCTGCCTGCACTGCGCAGCAGCAGCGTGCCGTGTTCTGGTTATTAATCGCTATTCCCCCATGGTGAGATGCCGGGATGCTGGTCGTGATCCCCGGGGGACATTTCATCCCGCTATGTGATACATCGCCCATGGATCGGAGAAGCTCCCGCACACTAACATTCAGCTCAACTTGCCATAACCCAGTGTCACAAACAGCTCAGAGCACCAGACAGGTCTCTCAAATTCAGCAATAATACATTCCTTTAGTCCAAGAGTACCTCTGGGAGTTACGCATGCCTGCCACTCTGACCAGGCGGGTGATGGTGTGCACAGGCCAGCACCCTGGACAGCAGCCACCTGTCAGAACTTCAGGACCAGTGTATTGGACAGCGGGTATAGTATGCGGCTGCAGGGCCACACCTAAAACAAAACACGTCTAGAAATTAATGAGCCAGCTGTCACCACTATACAGTCACTTCATAATATCCTCGATAGTGCCAACGGCCAATTACTGCCAATCACGATCCTTCAAAATAAACGAATAAATTTAAATTCTTCAAGATCATTGTTCATCCGGTCATTTGTTTTCTTGATAAGCTGCCTGCTGCCATTTGAACCAGACAAACCTGGAAAAGAGTGACGACTCCTACAGTCCTGAATCCCCAACCTGCCCTCTACACAAAACTCCACCTGGATTTTATACATACAGCCTCTCTGCTGCTGCTTGTGTCCTTTTCTTTCTCACCCCCCCCCCCCCAAATAATACATCACAGGATGTTCGACCGTAGCCAGCCAGGTTAACCACCAGCAACCTGTCTGCTAGCCAAGTCACCTGCCAACCAGGCCATCCGTGACCGAGGACAGGCTGCATGTCGCTCTTCCTCAAAGGCAGTCATGGGCAGCTAAGGGTGACCATTTGGGGACTGGGGAGACATGGGATGGGGGGGGGGGGCGCTGCCCTAATCGCCTCACACAGAGAGAACAGAAAATTAAAAGCGAGTTGCCTATAAGCCAAGCAGCGCCCTGGAAGCACTTCACCACCCCCCCCCCCCCCCCCCCCCCCCCCCCCCCCCCCTACCAAGCCCCACGCACAAACAAAAAAAAAAAAAAAAAAAAAAAAAAAAAAAAAGAAAAAA
>JAABNY020000043.1:3747161-3777350 GCA_015164015.2 Brevimyrus niger | reverse complement strand
AGCGCCCTGGAAGCACTTCACACCCCCCCCCCCAGACCACCCCATTCCCATGGTTAAAAGGCCCAGAGAAAAACAGCAAAAAAAACTGTAAGAAAAATAATAATAAAATCTCAGCAACTTCTGAACTTATGTGTTATGCATGTTCTCAGAGAGAAAGACGTTTTAGTAAAGGAAAATAAGTCCTTCTTCACAATATACGACAAACACACAAAAACAGGAAATCAGTATGAAAATTTAAATATGAAAATTGCAAAGGCTACTGTGCTACCTGAAAGGAAAATTGCCAGCCATAACAGCAAACATTACGGAAGTGGGGGGGGATCTTACTCAAGTGAAAATGAATTCACCTGCCATACCCCCACTGAAAGCTGAGGTAAAACCACGGTCGTGTTTATGCTCAGTGTAGCAGTTGCTTTCACGTAATGCAAGACGCAGCCCTTTCAGAAATGCAGCACTGAGGATTAACCGGGATTAACGGATCAGACGGCGATCAGGAGCACCAGGAAGCAGCATCCGACAGGACAATAAACACACAAAGGAATGGAAATAAAAGACAAAAGGCTGCATCTCTACGGCGAGACCTGACAAGGCGCAAATGACACATCAGGTGAAATTTAATTATGCTGCTTAGTGAAGCTTTCATGCAATCTAGCAATTTTTTTACCTGTCAGTGCAAGAAAAATAAAAGCCATATGTATTCTTATTAGGTACTTTAAAAAACACTGCCTGCCACAGCATGGTCTGTGATTTCAAGCTGTGGCACTCAAATTACAGGCCGATGTCCTCAACCGCCACGCCACCTGCTGCCACTGAGAAACTTCAGCACCTTCTTTGGACCCCAGAAGAAAATTCACACCAGACTGATTCGTTCCTTGATGATGGTCCACAGAAAAGCAGTTGTTAATGTCCCACCCCGGGGGGGGGGGGGGGCACATACCCTTGGAAGCGAATCCCACAGCACACACATACACCCTGCCCCCGCAAAGAAAAAAAAAAACTGAGTGTCGCTTCCTAAGGTGAGGCAGGTCTAGGCAGTAGTCTAAAAGTCAGCTCCAAAAAATTTGACTCTAAAAGGTGACTGATTCTAATTATCACAAAGCAGTGATTACCATTAATTATTCACCAGCGGCTGTTTAAGCAGATGAAATGTGTGTGTGTTGCTGTGTCAAAGCCCCAAAATGCCGCGCTCACTTTGATAAGGACATACCGCAAGCAGATTAAAAAGAAAAAGCCTCCGCAATCAAAGCCAGTCTGAAGGTTATATGGCAGACAAAGGAACTGGAGCTTTTTTTTTGTATAATAGAGAAATCCATATTCACAACACAGAATCTGGACATCTGCAGGTTTGTCCAGCAAACTGAAGTGCCATGATGAGGTCTTTTGTCATCTCAAGGCCACCATGCGAGCTACAGCAGACCAGATGCGGAGGTGTTCATGGACGCAACCGGCCTCGATCACAGGCTGAAGGCCGGCATCTGCGGGTAACGAAGGGTTAACAGAGTGCCACCCCTCCCCCATTAGAACAAAGCCAGGTGCTTAAAATGAAACAGAAACCACCGGTTAAAGACGCCACTCGCACGTTCAGACGATCCCCAGGCATGGCAGACAAGGAGGCACCACTGCATCCAAGCCAGAAGCAGCCGGCTGCCGATTTGGCCGCAGATGCCAAAAAAAGGGATGGAGAAGAGGAGTGGGATTGGTGATGGAGATGTGAGGCATCATAAAATTCCTACACAGGAAGCAGGACGTGGTCGCCTGGATCACATGCCCATACACCTTATTCAGCTCATCTCAATAGGCGGGCTTTGTCTCATCTCGCTCTCACTACATCTCAGCGAACCCCCCCCCCCCCCCCGCCAAAGGGGAGCCAGGAAAAGCCATAAAACTGGGTCACCGAAAGTCTTGCATTCCAAGTTCCTGGGGACAAAGAAGGAACGACATTCATCGAGCGTCGCTGTGGCCAAGTCCCCTCATCAAGCTTAACGCTGGGGATGGCAGCCACGCTTAGCTTGCCCTCCACACAGCCGTCATGAATCACTGGTGTAACAGTCGCCAGAGTAACAGGGTGACCTCTGACCCCGCGGGAGCTGACCGGCCTGACAGACGGGGTCTGCACAGCAAAGTGGGGGGGAGCAACAGGAGTGTGAACAGCTGGGGAGGCAGGACAGTACAAGAAACTGCCAGATCCCCCCACCTACCTCCCCCAACAACCACCAGGGTGGCTGAGCTGTGAGCTGTGAGATGAAAGGCATTGTGGGTCGCCCGCTGTCTCAGGAATGCTGGCAGACACCTCCTTCTACCAGCGCCGCTCTCCCCCCACCAGCGGACGGCCCTCCGGACAGAGGCGAGAGGTTCAGGCGGGCAGATGGGGGCGCGGCTTCGCCTCTCCAGTGGGAGATAAGCGTTATTCTTATTAACAGCTGCCAGCCCCAGGAAGAGCCCCCCCCCCACGCACCCACACCCAACCCTCCCCTTTAAGGCGCACCACTCAACGGCTGCAAAACCCACCCCGCAAAAAGTCCAAGTCACCTGGAGTTCACACGGGACCATGCACACGCATTGTGAGCTCTCTGCCAAGCAGGACCAACAGCAAGAGGAATGAGATACGCTTCCAATGGGGAAAATGAACAAAGGCCGTCTGACAGACTTACTATCCTTCCAAAGTAAATTACTTCTCTCCTCTGTTTTTTTTTTTTAATATATACATATTCTAATTATTATGCCAGCGTTCCTATTTTTGCCATTTTTCTACAAGAAAAACTGAGTTATCTTCCATGTATATTATTATATGTAAATATCACCTATATCCATGGATGGTCAGAGCCTTACAGTATAAATACCTAGGCTGCATTTCATTAAAGCAGCTCACTTCAATTCAGAACAACATCAGGATCTGATCCACTCACATGCTGGCCCTCGATCGCACACTTAGAGATCAGAAGGTTTCTGAAAGCGCGGCACCACGCGGTGTCCAGAAACGTCAACATCATCTGCCAAAGCGGTGGTCAGTGACCCCCTCCACGAACCGCGGTGATCCGACTTCTGGAAGCGATTCAGGGTCTCTGCAGCAGCAGGTCAGGAGTGCGAAAGCCCACCATCCTGTATGAGCAGCCCAGATGGAGACCTTACAGCCAACAGAGGGAGACCAGGGTTTGCGAACTAAGGATCGGCAAAAAGACTGTCACAGTCTGTGACGTCGGGCACGAAACAAGTACAAAAACTGAGGAATATTACAATAATAAACAAACAATCTAGGCACACAGCCTGGCTGGGGCCAGTTTAGGAGAAACAGAGGGAGGGTTTGTGATCAGTAGTCCAATGGGCTCTCACAGAACAGTAATCAGGAGCCTGTTGGTGTGAGACACTGCACAAGATTCCCCTTGCATAACATGCAAATCAACATTGACTGAAGTTTTGCTATGGCAACATTTGCCCAGTACCAATTAAATATAAACCAATGCCTATAAATCACCACCTGACAAGAAAAACATAATTAAATATAAGAAAAACAAAAAACCAAAAAATCGCAATTTTCTCTAAAGTCAGTGCTCTATGTGACCTCCCCGTATTTTAATGTATTGTAATTTGATGCTCTAATAGATTCCAGCTCATGTCCGTACATTTAACACCCCTATCAGAGCAAAAGAAAAAGTTAATTAACTTCCAAAAAGTCATCAGGGTTGAATTTATTTGAATAAATTACCTGCATCCAGGCTATTGGTGAGACACGGGGAAATAGCATTATCAAATCCGGTAAAATCCATTCCTGGAAAAGCAATTTCCAAGTTAACCTCAACATTCCTCTGGTTGACAAGACAAAGGTCAATCAGAATGCTTCAAGCGCATGCTTTGGGATGGATTCCTCACAATACAAGGTGTATATCTAAACAGGCAGAAGTGTAGCTCTTAAAAAAAGAATGATATGTAAGTGGAATTATGGAAAAAGTCTTCCTAATACATTTATTTAGTGTGTGGGCAAGCAGTCTTCACAGGATATGGGCAAAAATTGATTGTCTATTGAAACACCATACATACAAATAATACTAGCTTTGACAGCAGAATGCAAGTCAACAGCATAATTATTAACCAGCCTTTTTACAAGGGATATTCTTTATACTGTTGGTTATATACTACCTATAAGAACATTGCTTAATCTGATGCCACAATTAATGCATTCATTTATTTATTAAATGTGATGTCATTCAGACCTCCTTGTATGAATGGTAGCTGCAAAACTGTCAGATATTGAAGTGTTCTGGGAAAAGGAAGCAAATTAGACCAAATGCACAAATAAAACTGTGAATATAACGGTCTAGTGGATTGCTTGCTTTGAAGTGCATCCTAGTTCCTGTGGGACCTCGTCTAGCTGTATTCCGACTTCAACGGGTGCCCAAATTCCTCACCCCATGCACTGGCAACGGGAATAATGAACGGCACACTGGGGTTGGGGCAAGCACCGAATCGATTCACCCATCAGCGCTGCCCTCTAGAGGCATGCAGGATTATTTGTCATGACATTCATCCCAGTGGTACGCCTTGCTGGTCCCCAGGGTTCAGGTGGAAACATCGGATGATCCCCGCTACATTAACTACAGCACAAATACTGAGTGTGCGAGAACCAGCAAGTGTGGGAATTTGAGGCAGGTGGATGGGAGTTCATAAAGACATACAGACAGAATGGCATCCTGTTTTGAGAGAAGCAAAGATCGTAATTAATTTTAGCAGCCTATAAAGAGAGCGGCTTTCACAGTTAAGGCCATCAGAAAACTGGAATTTCCACATCAAACAATCAGGCATTAGGATCCATCTAGAAGATTGAAAGAGGAGGAGAAGCCGGTGAAATCGGCAACATCGGCGCATCTTCCAGCGGCATAACAGCTGAGGCGGGAGCGAACATTTGCACGCGGACGGTGCGGCGGGTGACAAGCAGACTCCCAATGTTTTCGCGCCAGTGCTCACCGCCCCGCTTGGTGAATTCAGCGGAAGAAAAACGTTGGCCAATACAGCATCCAAATTAATCTGAAGTAATAATAGGATTTAAACTGAAGAGTCCTTAATGGCCACATTAGGAGGCCGGCCAGAGCCACCTGACAGGGCTGGGAACAAAACCCAAAAAGAGAGGAACCTCCAAGGGGAAATTCCAGCACTACACAGCGGAGTGAAGAAAGCGGTACATCGTTCCACACCTACTGCCTCCGTGCGCAGGGAGATAGCATGAGATAAAAGGCTGACACTGCGCACTAACCCCAAGCCTCACTCTCACCTGTCCATGTGTGCAGAAGAGCAAGATGGCATATGCGAATACTAAAAGAGAGCAAGATGGCATATGCAAATACTAAAAGCATTCCAATGCTCCAGCACTCATACTCATTCAAATGGCAAAGAAAGCATCGATTCATTTCATCGCAAATATAGTACCTGATAAATAAGAAAAACACAGAGCTGCCCTCTGCCTCTGCCACAGAGCCAAGGAGAACGGCGTTCAAGTTCCGGACTGGTACTGAGAAGAACCAGTAGTGAGGGCCGTATAGAGAATTGGGGAAAGAGAGCTTGAGACACCTGGGCTTCTCCCCCCCCCCCCCTCCAGCAGGCTTCCTGACAGCCGACGTACTGGAGATACAATGAAAAGGGGAGTTGTGAGTACGTGAGATTCTGCTCTTCTGGTCCATGCACTCATGCAGATCCACTTCAAAATGGCTCAACCAAACTGTTGCCAGCAGCGTTCGCCAAAACCACCCGCCCCCACCCACATGCAGCCGAGTCGGCCGGTACACAAACTTCAAAGACACCCAGGGGGAGGGGTGTCTGTGCTCAGCCATGCTGTCTCGAGTAGTGGGGAGTGACACCATGGGGCTCAATCTCACATCGCACACCTCACGCCGCTCGGGGGAATCGTATTTTAACATGATTTACTCTGCGGCACGCGTGATAATACTTTAAGCGCCGCAGTTATCTAGCAAGACAGGCCTGAGAAGGATCCTTAAATGGACGTGCGCGATGAGGAAGCAGATCATAAAATCGCTCATAAATACTTAATTCTATTCAGGGAAGACATCTTTCAGGAAAGCAAGAAAACATCATCCAGATAATGAACGGCAGCCTTCGAGTACGCGATTAATCACGTGGAGACACTAACATGTGTAATCACATTCCCATACACACAAGGACACACCCACAGGGATAGAATGTTTAGCATTTCTACATAGTTTACACATGTTTACTTCCACTTATTCATTTAATTTGTCTATGGTGGGGAATATATGGAATTTGCTGATACCTCTAAAAATATACCGCAAAACATGCTGATTAACATGCACATCATAAGGGACTAGTGATTTCGCTGTCGTACTGCATTGAGTAATGTGAAAAATAAGCCGTCGGTTTATTTAGCCAAATCTCTGGATAGATTTATCTGTTTTAGGGCAGATTTATTCATTTTATTTCTTGTGCAAATAGTATAAACAAAAATTCAAAAGAAGAACCATTTTGGATGACAGAAGTGGAACACACATCAGACACAGGGCTCTTTCCCAATTAATTTAGCCTGTAGAATCCCACATACACACACACACACATTCATAAGAAGTATTACCAATATCTCAATGCATGTTTAACCACCTCTATTTTGAGCATCACGTCACAACATTTATAACACAAAGAGCATAAACCCAAAATCTGCCCACAGGTCTGTCCAGAGGGAATATCCTAATATCAACTGTACCTGCAGGTTCATACCATGATCTTACGCAAGTAGACCTTCCACCTTCCCATTCAGGTGCCTGCAGACAGGAATCAGCCTGGGATGGTGGAATACAATAAAGTAACTGAAAGATGTCCCCTGGGCTCACTGAGTGGAAGCTGCAGAATAGGAACAAAGGTGCTCCAGGATGTTGCCTGAAAGCGGACCGAAGGAGGGAGGGGGCAGCTTGGCTGGGCTGTACAGAGGCGGGGAGCAGGAGGGGGTGATGCGTGACCCTGGTGGCACATTAGTGACTCGCACCAAAGACGCCAAAGCTCAGGGTCCTCTCAACCATAGACAAAAGACTCCATTCACTCCATTCAGACTTCCATGGAGACCTGGTAGAGTTTGGGAAGCTCAAAGCATTGCCTTGAAGCAACCGGCAGCCATGACTGGGCTGAGGTCCCATGCAAGGATTTACAGCCCTCAAAGAGCTCAAATCAACTCCTAAAAGGAAGCTAACAAGAAGCCTGTATGGGGGAGGCGTGCAGATCCCGTCACACGGGTCAGCAGCTACGTGGCGGAGCTCGAGATGAGAGCGCGGATCATGAAAAGGACCCGGCTGCCATTCTCAGACCCAACACAACGCAGCAGTCAACCCGCTAAACGGGCGGTTTGTGACCACGGCAGACGGCCGTTTACTTGAAAGACATCCCCTTAAGCAGGGCTGCGAGGGGGGACAGTTCACTCCTTTACTTGAACACATTCATAAGAAATTGAGTGCAAGTACCTTGTTAGGTCCAATGAACCAGCCCAAATGCCACTCTGCAGTACGCTTGTTCTTTACAATCCCTTTAGTAACATGTGCACACAGACATATATACATACGCCAAACTTCTGCCAAACTTCTGTTCGGTACTAATTCCATTTTGGACACCCCCCCCCCCCAATCCCAGATTCTTTAAAACAGCAAAGCCTTCACCTCCCTTGATAACTGAATGCTAGGACAAAAACAAATATAAAAAATGAACATCCTGCTAACAAATTGAAACTCTGGAAGCTCAGGGCTCTGTGGGTTAGCAGTCTGTGACTGTATCTAGAAGTTTGCCGGTGCAAATCCTGTGTAGGAGTAATTCAGTGAGGCCTTCGACCCCAAAAACTGCTCCAGAATTGCCAAATAAATGGCTGCCCCGGCACTCTGACCCCAAGATTTGTTCTCACTTGTACAAATGTGTGCGTATGTTTCACAGAAGTGCAAGACTGCATTTTGTTGTACCTGTAGAGTGACCAAGAGGCAAACCCATGAACACAGCCAGCTCACGTAAACCAAGTTAACAGGTAAACACACAAAACAAAACCTCAGGCATGACACCAAGAGGAAGGCCAATGGTCTGCTGATCCTCACTGGCCCTCACAGCCACCAGCACCCCCTCAGATCCCTCCTTCAGGATTCTAAGGATTACTGCCCCCCCCCAAGCCCATGTCTCACAACATCCTGCTTTTTCTGAATACCTGTTTTTCTTCCACATAAAATATCTCAGCTCTTTTTTCCCCCCATATACTGTAAACATCATTAGACGTGTCACAAATGTACGATTTAATGTGCAAAATTAAACTTCGCTTCGTTCATTATTAACATCAATCCTTCTACCCATCTTTCAGCCACTTTACCAGTGCCAGGTCACAGGATATTAATTAATTATAGATAATGACTGATCATAAAAGGCAGACTTATGATATGGAAAAGACCGCAAACAGAATCGATGAATAATAAAATCATCCTACAAGGGGGCTTGGGGGGGGGGGGGTAAAACACAAAACAATAGACAAAAAGAACAAAGCAGTGTCATAAACTAAACACTTTAACTGATGTGCTACAGGAACACGCACTCCGCCAGAAGAGTAGCACCAGCTGAGCTAGCCTCACACCAACCTGAGGTATAAGCACTATCTGAGAGAGAGGTGATGCAAGGTGACAGAGGACTGGAGTGGGAAGGTGATGGGACAGCTCGGTCCACTGAGCTCCTGCCGTCCTTATGTTACTGCCACATCGCTCTGAGGGGCAACTACAGGGCAAAAGCGGCCTCCTGTCACAGAGGAAGGTGGGCCATCTCCAGCATTTCTCAGGAACCCCCCTCCCCACGTATAGTTCTGTTAAAGAGAAGGGATTTAAAATCGCCAGGACTTCCTTTTTCCATCTTGATTGGCTCCGACAGCTGTGCCATCAGGGATGGGATAGATGTGCACTACACTGAGGGCTTTGGCATTCACAAACATTAATGCTGAATTTCTAGTGTTTGACACTAGTGGGCGCCGATGAGCCGCCACCCCCTCCCCACAAGGAAACAGCAGCCATGCCATTGCCAGTGCCAGTCCCAAGACGCATGTTCTACACTCTGCCACCGCTAAACTGGAAAAGCCTCTGGTCTATATTCATATTTAATAGACTTCCGTGCTTCCCTCTAATATTCATTTCCAATAACAAGAAAAGTTAATGAGCAACTGGAGCTAATCAGGAGGTAAACTGGCTTCTGAGGTTGGTGTCTCGGCACTGAGAACATGCGTGTCGGCACATGATGACCCCCTTCTTTCAAGTAACAATAATCTGGAGGAACAAAAAACTGACAAGGCACTCGGACAAAAAGAAAATGTTCCACAAAAATAAACGGGGGTAATGACCCTTGTAATGTTCCAAAGCAAAAAATCTTGACTATGTAAGGACACACACTGCTACGGAACAGTTTTAACTGCAAAAAAAGGATAAATTAATCCAGAGTAATTTAATATTCATGAGTCTCCTCTGACCTCTATCCCACAATGCCTCCATACATGCAAGTAGGGAGCAAATCAGGGGTTTCTTCTACTGGTTTGCCGTGATCCATGGGCACTGTCCACATCTTGCTCCATTTTCTGCATCCCCTACCCATGTGTAGTAAGAATCCAAAGATAAGCAAAATGGAAGTTGAAGGAAGGGAATAAAGAATTTGCAGGCACCATCAACAGATGAAGCAGGGTATAACAAACTAAAATGGCCACTTTGAAGTATCTGAAGGATCACTGTGCTGTACTGATGCCAGACCCGCCCACCATCACCACTGCAGCCATGCTGGTAACCAAACCTGCTCATCCAGCCAAGATCAAAAGACAACACACAATTAAGACCCCCTGATCTTCCGTGACTTCACTGACCTAGCAGTTGACAGGTGTCTTAATTTTACAGGTGCCTCAGAATTTCATTTATAAAAAGGAGAAAACTAAACAGAATGGCTGTAAATGCAGAAAGTTTGTTTGGAAATACAACTTTTAATAAAATTCCCTAGTTCAGGTCTATTTCTGGGGACAATATACATCAATTTACTGCTGCACACAGTTGTTCACGTGTCCATCTAATATGTAGGGCAGGCAACATAACGGGAATGTTCCATAGTGTTTTTAAAGCTCAAGTCAAAAGCAGCCTGGAACTCTTAGACCCAAACCTTTCAAGATTATCTTAATGTGCCTCGATCGACTTGACATCGATTACTCACGTCCCGTTTCCCCGAAACCGCCCGCCGACACAATTAATCCACTCCCGCCACAGAGCGCGCGCCGGGACGATCTCCAGCGAAAGCTCGCGACGCCCCGCCGCGCGCGCTCTGCATTTCAATGAGCGTGTCCCTACGCGTCTCGCGCCTCGCTGTTTGAATCATACCTCGCGGTGTCTTAACAGTTCATACCGTGCACATAATTACGACACTTTACCAACTTAATCGATCAAATCTGCCATCGCTATTGTGTAAGTTCGCACAAGGGATTTCAGAGCGCTGTGCGGATGCCGCTACGTAAATAACTGAGTAACGATTGCAGTGACCCGGTTTTCCTGCTCGAAGCCCGACGGCGCGTCCCGCTCGCTTTGGCGGCGGGATGAGGACGTCAGGCCTCCTGGGACACTGCGCTTGCAGCCAAATTGAAGCGCTTGTACCGTGTATCAGTATTGCTCCCGAGTCCTCAGAAAGCCCCTGTTTTGATGCCGTTTCAGTGCCCGTCCTTCCTCGGGTTTCGTTGAGTGAAGTTCGGGCCAGTAGAAGAGGTAAAGTGATGCATCAGCAACGCTCCAGTTGCAGCTCATTATAATATAAGGGCAATATTTTATTTTTATTTTTGCACAGAGAAGCATGACATTCTGGCAAACAGGTGTCTGTTTTGTGCATGAGGATTGGTGGGACATTTTAAACAGCTCATTACTGGCTGGAAGGCCCATAGTGGAAGAGGTACCATATTTTCCAAAATAATTTAACTATAACTCACTTAGTCATGAGAGACCTGGCAGGCCTCCACATACTGTCATTTTGTCCTCCTTCTAACAATGTAGGCCACCTACACGTCACTGCTGGGAAGAGGAACACTGTCTACACATCAGTTTTTTCTATTTATCTACAAGCTGTCAGCTGACACCTCTGGAGAGAGCAGGGCACCGAGCCCAATCCCCCCGACCCCCCCTTCATGAAATTGTACTCATTTTTAGAGGTCATTTGCCGGAGAGGTAACCCAAAATGCTACCCAGATTTACGAAGAGCGAAAAATATCCAAGACAGACATCATCTGTTAGCCTGAACACATCTGGGGATGGGGCATTGGGAAGCAGAGAGCCACACAGGGTTTCATCGCCTGCTGGCATAACACCCGACGTACCTGAAATGACTGCAATATCACTGCAAACAAGGGATTGAGCGCTCAACATTTACGGAAGTCTGACCGAGGTCCGGTCACTGCAGTGACTACACTGCCGACAGTGACCACGTGCACTGCACATTAATCACAAAACGCCCGAGACCTGCACACCGAGGGCAAGATCATCAGGGATTAGCTGTGCAATGCACGAGGACACACTATAAAACAGGTTAAAAATGTTAATAGTAACAATAGACATTATTTTCCATTCTTCAGGGGAAAAAAAACCCAACATGTACCCTTTATAACAAGGCCATGTAAATTTGCAGATTTTTGCAATTGCAAATTTGCAGATTAATGTAAATTTGCATATTAATGTAGGCCTACATTGTCAAAAGTTGCTTCATTTCACTAGTAGTTCAGCAAGGGACTTAATGTCCTCCCATTTCATACGTTAATCATATGACATGCAGCCATCTAATTAACCCCGTATATTAATACACAGAAAACGCTTAACGGCGCCATTGTCTTTATCTGGGTATTAACGTGTCAGCATTAAACGTGATTTAAACCAACCTGTACTTCCTTTCAATATGTGATTTGAACAGAACTGATAATTGAAACGCCAGATGTGACTAGTAGCCAGGTTTAAAGTTTTAAACTGTACGCACCCAAATGAATGTGCTCAAGTCCGGACTGTCGGGAACGAACCTCACATCATCTTCTTAACAGGCTGTCCCGAACTGAACATAGTGCTTAAATACACGCCACTGTGCGGTGAGATTTCATCACAAAAAATAGCAACTCTATAGGCTGCAATACAGTCCCCGGCACTGAAGCGCACCGGCGAGATGCGCAAATATTAAACGGAAACTGCAGAAATGCATACCGCCCTCAGCCATATAACGAAGGGAGCTCCTAAAACACCCCCATTCATCGTTTTATTTTTTTCAAGTGCATCATAACCTTTATGTTTCTTACTTACGACAGTTCTCTTCGTCACTGCTGTCCGAGCAATCGTCATCATCATCACATCTCCAGATCGTGGGTATACATCTTCCGTTTTTGCACTGAAACTGACCCGTCTCACATTCCGTTGTAGACCCTTCAACAGACAAAATTCTGGGTGAATATATATATTTTTTTGTTCAAAGTCCATAATTACTTAATATAAAATCACCTAAAATATAAGCAAAATGCCCACAAAACAATTACACAGTATCTTCCTACTTTGTTCAACCACCAACTACAAAATAAAAATTTGCAAAAGAGGCAGATGTGAAATATTGTTTAATTCCAATGGGTGGCACAAAACCGCTGGCATTATTAACAGGTATCATTGGGCTGTGGGTTAAAGGCAGGGAAACGAATACAACACAGACGCTGCCCCCCTGTACACTTACACCGTTATTACACTGAGGGCTCCCTTTCAGCGGGGACTGCCATGCATTCTCATGCACAAATAAAAAACGTGTTTCACTGAGCCATCTCACTATAACGACATGAACTGTCCATCACGGCATATCTGTCCGTGGAGGCGTTTTCTGAATTGCAGTTTAAACTGCAGCTCCAGTTACAATCGGGTGATAAAAAAACATGCATCGCTCCGCATCCCGCACATCACCATCTCTTCTCACACATGCACACACATTTCTACATTATCTGGAGTTGTAAACGCAGCTCACCTTTGGCGGAGTGTAGCTCCACAAGAAATAAATGCAGCAGCATCACCTTCCCCATTTCGGTCCACATCTCGGAGCTGAAGCGTAAGCCGGAGCCAGTCCGATTCCCGTCCGATTTCCGTCCTCCAGCGATGCGACTGCTCTACCTCACCGATCGTCCTCCAGGCCCACTAGCAATTTGAAGTGGTGACGACGGCGCTTATGGGCGGGGCCGCCTCTTCAATTGTCCAGCAAGGAAAATGTATTAAAATATTAATAAAGAGACCAGAAATCACGTGTAAAGCGAGTAGGAGACGAAAGAACCCGCCGTAAAATAAATGCAAGATCTGCTAAAATTCTTTACTTATGTCAGTTCTCTACGTCTAACCATGGTCAGCTTTGTGCGAAAATAGAGCTGTTTATACGCTTTGATGCTTGCACAGAAGGGATTTGACCTGTGGAAAACCCTGTAGGCAAACTTTATATCTTACGGCAGCAGCAATAGTAATATTACAGATCCATTTTCAATGGCTGTTACCTAATGAACCTCTCAGGAAACATACAGCGTAACGCAAAGCGTTTAACATCAAGTCACCTTTGAACGGGAGAGGAAGCCCCAGCAAGATACATACAAAATTGTAATAAATTCAGCAATGATATATACATGTCTAAACTGCTATAAACAGTAAATTCCCCACACATATCTTTTGTCAGACATAGAAGAATTTTGACTTGGAGCAGAAAACAGCACCAGCACACATTTCAAAACCTCCAGTGTGTAAGAGGCCATTAAATGATGGGGGGGGGGGGGGGGTATTTCACTCTGCCAAGAATCAAGTGGGCTTCTTTGATTTTGGATCACGTGCTTGGCAGGGCCCTTCTACTTTGAGATCCAGAAGATTGAGAATAACCTGGTTTTCTGTGAGCTTTAGTCTGTACTGGGAAATCCAGTAGACTGTCAGATAAAAGGATACCAATTTGTACCTTTGTCACTGGGGCTGTACCCTTAGCTGTAGGGAATTGTACCTTTTAAGGTGTATAAATGGACTCCAAGGAACATCTACAAGGTATAAACAACATTAATGTGCCAGCAATGGTACAAAAGCCTTCCTTAAGGTCCATTTCTGTACCTTGAAAGGTACAGTTACCTACAGCAAAGAGCACAATTGGCAGACCTTTGAGGGTACAGCCCCAGTGACAAGCAAAGGTACAAATTGTTATCCTTTTTTCTGAGAGTGTACTTAATATCTGCATCATTCTGAAGATATGTAAGGTTGGGGAGGGAGTGGGGGACAGATTCAAAGATTCAAACAAGAACTCTGAAGGTATATAAATAACTCCGGGGTCCGATGTGGCCCATAGATCAAAGTATGAAGATGACGGCGTTCCATTTGTTTGACTGTGAGAATTTTTAAATTATTAAATATCTGTATACATTAAATATCTACCAGTAATGTTTAATGAGAAGGTCGATCCCAGATCTTCAAAATGATCATGAATGATACTAAACACTCAATGATTTTTACATTACAAAAAATGTCAGGCAAATTTTATAATTGCCTATTCATTTCATTCTGAAATCCAAGAGTTCATCACTTTAACAAAATTATACAAACATGTTTACAGATAATGTGATTTGCCATTTTACCCTAGATGTGCATTGCATGAGAGGCTGGGAAATTTGCAGTGTTAGGAGGACTCGAGCCTTGCTGCTCCTCCATTCACGCCGTCGGCCTGGTTGCAGCTTTGACAGACATGTGCCTGTGGGAGATACAAACGGAGCAGCTCATTTTGATGGGACAGGTGTTTCCCGGCCATCAGCAGACAGACAACCTGCCCAGCATCAACCTGAGTGAGACCTTCAGATGCATGACTTTAAAATTAGGAGCAAAATTAGACAGTAACTCCAGCTGCAGTCAAAGCTGTAGCTCTCCGTGTTTAACTTAAACACGAGACATCTATTTGTTTTGCTTTTGAGAAAGCTGACCGTTTATGCTTTTAAAATCATCAAGGTCTTTGAAACTCCAAGGATTCGAAGCACGATTTGAGCTGAATGACCCCTTAAACTCCACCCCCCCCACCTCCACCTCATAGATATGCTGTGTGGTACAGATGCTGCCTGAGAAACCTGAAAGGAAGATGCTGTCGCAAAGCATGCAATTTAAAATAAAAGCAGCCCAATTGGTTCTTGGTAGAATTTTTACACAAACCCTGCTTTGGTCTTTAGTGTCTTTGCCTGAGGGCTTCTGGGATTCACGCTTGCTTGGCTTTTGTTGCACAATAACATGTCTGCGCTTAGAAAAGCGTTCGGGGCTAAACTGTACGTAGACTGAAACACATGACATCTTTGCTTTTTTTGTATGATTCTTAAAATGTTCTAAGATTTCTCCATTTGGCTGCCTGTGGTTCAGTGTACTCCAGCACAGCTGTGGAAACAACAACAAAAAAACGATTTACATAAAAAATTAGATGTACAAAGTACTTTAAAGCTGCAAATAGGACTGTTACATGAAGGAACATTTCGATTTTTCCTAAAGGCAAATTTTATGAATAAAGTAGTAAATGGTTAAACATAATTAGTAGTCATATTCATTTAAAATGCGTGTCTCAACATAAAAGCACTAATAAAAGATTTATTTGCTTATCTAGCATTTTTACACACTGTCCTGATTTTATTCATTCATACAGCTGCATTTTTCTAACAACCCAGAGCAACACATAATGTAATAATGTAATCATCTACATTCTGAGATTTGAACCATTGACCTCTAGGTTATGAGCCCATGTCTTCATTCCACCGTAATATAGGCATCTGAATTCAATTTACATCAAAGCAGAAATTTAATTTTAAAATGAATCCTATTATTTCATTGTCATGTGAACAGACTAAGCACTTAGAATTACATTTTCTTCCCAGACATAATCAGAATGTCTACATCTGATTGTGATTCAGTAGTGATGTAGTCACGTGCATGTCAGTCATCCCAAGAGAGTCCTCACAATGCGTTTGCTTTCTGGGAAGGAACTTTTTTCCATTTGGTTGTAGTTCTGTTGCAAATGCATCCATTGTCCTGCTCTTCCCATTGCCCCCAGCAGCCTTTGCCCCCTAGGGGTATATTATGATAATTACACCAACTACGTGGGTGAATTACAAGGTTGGGGTAGGAGGGGGTCCCACTCATTACACATTGAACCAAATTATTAAATGATTCAAGGGATTGGTGTACAAAGTCTTAGTCTTACTGGCAGTGACGGCAGAATCTTCACACACAGATCTTTGGCCAAAAGGTTCTGGGCAAGAACACAGATCTGACTGTCCTCTCTGTAGCCCTCCACAAACAAAGGGCTGACACATCAATACCCTGAATCTTACAAAATCCTTTATGCTCTATTCAGCGAATATAAATGATGCCATTGCAGATTAATCACAGTTTTCGTAGGAGAATCCATCTCTGAGTAATAATCAGCCATTTAACAATCTAAAGTACCAGGCATTACCGAAGATGCAGTAATCGTGTCTGTAAGGCCTGTAGGCAGCCAAATGTAGGCTACAACCATTCCAACAGCATAATCAGTACATTCAATGGCATTACGCTTAGGCTGCACATAATCTCTCGCTACATAAAAATCTGTCCGACCAATCAGATGTCACCAACAGGGGGAAAAGACACAAAAATAAGCCCCAATCAATAACTGAAGACCATGAGGAGAAGATACAAGCTGTACTCATAGAAGCTGGATTATTAAACGGTGCGTTGTTTTGATCTGTAGACCCATTCAGCAGTATTAATTCAAATAATCTCCATACGATTCCACGCAAATTAGCTTTTCAAATCACGTGCACGACAGCTATTTTAACAACTTTATATTTTTTAAAAGAATCAATTATTATACTACCATTAAAACCATTGAAAATGACCGGGCTCCTTACACTGCCACTGAAACAAAGAATACTGAAATGATACTGTGCAGTTTAATGTATATTTACTTAAGCAGACATCATTCAAGGACTGAACTGACTGGATGGATTTGTGCAGGTAGCTGATACACCTGACAATGAAATAGGGGGAGTGGGAAGGGGGCTCTAAAAGCCCATGATTGATGATCCACAGCAGACCCACCCCCCCCCCCATATATATATATAAACTGCTGTTTATCTATATACCTTGCCATGTCATTCTGTCCCCTCTATTCTAGCTGTCTCTACTTAGTCATGCACACATATCCAAAACGCATACATTCAGCACGCCACACAATTCTGCTATGATCGCGTCCATTTACAAGGAGTGAATGTACTATAAATGTATACGAAACAAATTCGGCCATCATGTCTCAGACAGTGGGACACTGGGACAGAAGACGAGGCAGGAGAGCACTCTGGGGAGTGGCCTGGCTGTACATTCTGGGGACAGAGCATAGGAAATAGGCTTCCTCCTTCCCAGCATCCCTTAGCGGCAGCCCCGCCCAGACTAGCGTCCCACCTGCTCAAGAAAAAAGATGAACCCACAGCTGGACCCTCCGCAAACACGTCTCAGAACCACAAGCATTTACACCAGTAACAGCTGGATTAATTCTCAACCTTAATTGCCAGTAAGTCACATTTTATGAACGATGCAATATTTTCTCAGAGTGTAAGTGCAGCAACCTAAGTGATCGATACAAATAGCCATCTGGAGGTACTTTAAAACATAATCACAGTGCATTATGGGATATAGCATACCCACAGCCTGAAGAGAACCAGCCGTGCAGCTGTGGTGATGACAGAGCCAGTTTGTGCAATTGCAGAAAATCTATGCAAGTGCTAGGAAAGTATACTGGACTGGGTTATAATTCTTTCAAACGCCACCATACTTGGAATCTCGCGTCTTTGTTAATTCCAGTGTCCGTGTTATTACATTTCCTAGAATTTCCTCATACGGGAAGACTTCTGTATCTCTGCAGACTGATCAACAGGTCAACCATAGTTCTTAGTAAAGGGGTACATGGAAAAGCCCTCTTGGGATTTGAACATAAAACCTACTGGGCACAGCCTTAAAAGTCAAGTGACTCTAGTTCTTCATGAGTAATGCTGCTTTGGACACTGGTCCAAACTGCTCTGAGTCACATCCTGCCTCACAGCTGAAATGCAGCTTGAAAATTCACACGTCACTTCTGAGTTTGTATTCCTTTACAAAGTTCAAAGAACATATTAGCAGTCATTTGCTGTTTGTACTTGTGTAATAAAACCAGAAAGACCTAAAGTAAGCACACTTTTCCATCAATTTCTCTCTGCATTCCAGTGAGCTCTGATTACACATTTCTTCCTGGTGAAACAACTTTTATTATGTGATGAACCTTTGTTGAAAACCGAAAACCACATACGCTCACACGAGGCCAGCAGGGCTGTGACCCTGACGAGGGACCCTGGAATGGGAGTCTCACCATTAGCATTACTGGGATTTAAGCATGTGAGCTCAGTTTTAGTTTTGAATTTTAAACAACGGTGTGGCAACTGACACGTGGTGTCACTGAACGACAGGCAAACTGGACAGCAGATGACCTCAGACCGCAGGGATGTTTCCTGACATTCAAACCATGCATTTGTGTGGGGACCTCAAGGTATGGGAGCCCCCTGTCGGCCGCAAAAGGATACTGGGGGGGCAGAAACAAAATAAAAGCTTTTTAAGGCAGTGCAAGCCTTGTGCGGTCCCTGACCAGGTTTCATGTACGCAAAACGGGACACTGACATAATTTCAAAAGGCGCTTCTCTCTGCCCAAAGTGGGGCTTGATCTTTTACCTGAAGTAGATCTTGCAGACAGATCTTATAGTACATCGGCTAATTATTCCGTATGAGAAAAGTCCTTTATACTAGAAGTACGTCATTGAGAGTCGCAGACTGCAGAACCCGGCATGCGAGACCCCGCGCAGCGCAAACAGTAAGTTGGCAGTTTAAATGCAACATCTTAAGGAGCCTCGGCGTTTGAAGTACGGCCAGCTTTTTAATCAAGATGGAGCTGCGCATTCTCATTAATAATGACAATCGCATCAGAGCACATTTCAAACGCTAGGAAAGTTCATAATGTTTTATACGAGATTTTTGCTCTCATTAAGCACAGTGCTGCCGTCGGAGAAACTGCATCCACGTCGCGGATGAATTATTCAGCGCGAGACGCCAAAAGGTACATTTTTCTTACTTTACACGTTACTCTGCGCTACCGTTTTCCTTAGTGACTGCCTTCCTTTAGCCTAAAATTTGCAGGGAATGTTAGGTTGCTACAAATGCGGTTAAGCGGGAGTAATAAATTCATATTGACGGGGTCCATGTATTGCCAGATGGGGTAAATGGCTTTATGTGCATAGTCCTAAATATGAAATATGACAGGTGGACGTTCTTATTAAACATACTGCACTTGTCTGTACAATCTATGCTGTTCAAAAGTAATGCAGAGGTTATACCAGGAAGCACAGGGTGGGACTGAGGGGAGACCCAGGCAGGAAACATCAATTGATTCTCTTACTCCGCTGTCCATATGATTCAAACCCATAACCTTCTGGACAAAGACAGTGAGGCCCTAACTCTAACAAGCCACACACTGAAACTCACACCAGAGCAAAAACAGGGACTGTTGCAATATAGCTGAGAAACCCAGCACTGCGTTACAACACAGCATCAATGGAATCAGGGTGAAATCTGAAATCTGATTGTGTGCCGAGCTGATAGCAAAAGACAGAAAGAGAGGAAATGGACATTCAACTCAAGCTTCACTCCTAAATTTCTTCTCCTTTATTTAGTCCATATTAGCAGTCATTTGCTGTTTGTATTTGCGTAATAACACCAGGAAGTCCTAAAATAAGCATACTTTTCCATCAATTTTTCTCTGTATTCCAGTGAGCTCTGATTACAGATTTCCTCCTGGTGAAATAATTTGTATTACGTGATGAACGTGAAAAACGAAAACCACGCACGCACACACACACACACACACACACACACACACACACGAGGCCAGCAGGGCCGTGACCCTGAACATGGAGCCCGGCATGGGATTCTCACCATTAACATTACTGGGATTTTAGCATGACAGCTGACAGGCGGCAGCACTGAATGACTGCAAACAGAACAGCAGATTATCCTTCTGTTTGAATATTACCTCCGACAATGACAGTGTTACCGCTACTCAAACCCAGTATCTGTGTGTGTGTGTGGGGGGGGGGGGCTGCTGCCCCCACAAACCTACCCCTGACATGAGAGTTTCAAACCTTAATAATCCACTTTAACTTTCCGATTCTGAGTCACATTGGACTGTAACGGGTTTTATTACACACTTTAGCGAACACACCTGACACTCCTGTCCCGTCTCCTCTGACAACCTCTAGCTACAAACTGCCTGGATATAAGAGGTGTCTCTTTATTGACGCAGACGATGCACACAGTGAACATGTTTTATCTCCCAGCCTTGTGACAATCTGAGGGCAGCTGCCAGGGATCCTTCAAGTCCAATGACGCGTCAGTAACAGACTGCCCAGCAACAAACAATTAATGCAAATAAACGATGTCAATAAAAAGAGGCACGTGCAAATTAGTCCTACACTATTTAACTTAAATTAGATTTCATTTTTTTGCATTGAAAAGCATACTGGTTCAAAGCAGGGCTGTAAAATGAAAAGCATTTTAATTAAAATGAAAAAAGGTTTTCTTAATATTTAGGGCACATTCAAAGGGTAACACAGGAAGCAATAAAAATGGGTCATTTGGGTTTTTTTTTTCCTGCGTTCATCCACTCTGCCACAGAATGAAGGCGCTTATAGACGACAGTGACAATGGAGCAGCTTGTATTGAAATTAATGACAACAGATGACTGATGGCAAAGAAAATTGACAACAGAACATTGAGAGATGGCCGGCGGCAGAGAAGAAATGCCACTCTGCCCCTGAACGGAACACAGAGAGACCCCTCTGGGTTTATGCCAACCATAAAAGCCAGAAAGCAATTCCTTGCCACTCACACGGCCAGTCGAGATCCCACAACCGGGACTATCATTCACGGCTGAGATGCCCAATAAAGATTCCACAGCGTCTGCAGCGGGTGAATTTCCAGATGTGACAGGGAGCCAGGTGGGACACGCCCACACACCCAGGCTGTCACACCTGTGTGGCAGTGTGATAAAATCACCACAAGGGGGCGCCAGTAATTTAACAGAATTTAAAGAGACCAGCATTTACAAAAATACCCCATTCCCCATCGTTACAAAATGGTGTCCCCAATCACAGTCCTCTTTAACCAGCACACACACATTTTTTTTTCTACCTGAGCACACAGCTGAATTAATTATTTACCCAACTAAACTATAGTGGCAGTCCCTCCTCAGGACTCCCAATGCTAACGATTTAAAGAGCTTGTAAGCCTTCATGCACTGTGGCCCATTTCAGAACAGCGGAAGGCCTTTAAATTACCTTTCAAAGTTAATCACTGCTAAGCCGGGCACAAGCCAGTACCGCAGCCTGCTAGCATCGTCACAGCAGCTCAGGGAAGGGAGCCGGGTTAAGCCGATCGGTCCGGCGCCCATGGTGATCGATCACCAGACCTCAGGTAACAGAACTACGCTGGATCTCACAGGTTGCCATCCTCATTAGTGCGTGAACGGGGTCAGCCGGGTACAGCAGGGATGCTTCGGGTCATACGCAACTCGCTCTCAGCGATGTGGTTTGTGTCCGTTGGGCTCTAGGCTGTAGGTGATGATAAATGGGTTGTGTGTGTGAGGTCTTAAGCTGCTTTGTTTAAAAAAATAAATAAAAATGCCACTTGTTTGAATCCTGCTACCCTGTGTTTGGGAGTCCGGCACCACGACTGGCTGAAATATGTGTGAGTCTCAGTGTTTCCGATTCCAGTCCTCAGGGAAGGTCATGGTCTGTGTTTCTGCTCCTTCCCTGTCAACAATATGATGTTGGGGGAGCAAAAACACGGACCGTCGGTGGGTCACCGAGGACCAGTTGGCAAACATTGTACATAGGAGTTTTGAAATATGGGCTTAACCCAAAGTCTATTTTTCATGAGGGATCCTTATCAATTTAAGTAGATTAAGAACTTGATCACCAACGGATTTCTCCTCTGGTGACAATATGGTCTTAGAAAAAGAAGGTATAATGTTTTAATATTAATTTGGTTTGAAAATTAGTTGATGCTAAAAAAGGATATGATGTCAGTGAAATTAAATTCTTCCCTTGTATATTTTAATTTATTCCCCGATCTTGGCTGCGAGCGGGACAGAAGGGAATCGGTGGCTGAGGTCACTTCTGGTTCCCCTTGGAGGTCTCAGATGGGGTGAGAGACTGTACCACACACACACACTCCCTCTATGGCTCTCTTGCGGTTTGGTGCCCAGTTTCACAATTACTTGGGCATCGGACCGGTTCAATCACCTGCTCAATGGTCTGACTTTGGACCCGAGCACCGGCACGGTCTATCAGGTACATTTGCAGGTTCTTAGCCTTGGCTGAAGTTCACATTAACTGGAGTCACCATCTTTGGAAAGGCTCCCAAATGCCCCCCCCCCCCCCACTGAAAAACAAAAACTTAGGGTAGATATGTCAGGGTGTCTTACATGCTCAAGCAGGATGGCACTACAGAATGGTCTACTTACAGACAGTTCTCATAAGAAGGGAAGTTTTAATGCCCAGGGCTTCAATGCATTGTCCTGGCAGGGAAAGATTTAAGGGGGGGGGGGGGGGGGCGGGTGTCACATGACTGCCGGCATGGTTTTATTATTCAAAGATGGCCAGATCCAGTTCCAAATGCAGCCTACAACAGAAACAGAATCTCTTCATTTTCATGTACATGAACAATGTGTGTGGGCTTCCCACCAAAGCGATAAAAGATAAATAAAACAGTAAAACATAAGAATAAAAAATAATAAATAAAAAAGTAAAATGGGAAATAACAGATGCAATATAGATGTTCAGTGTCAAGCTGAATGGTGAATTGAATGTGCAATTATGTATTCTTTAAGAAGCAGTAGACAATATAGATTTTTTATGTCAAGTTACTTAATCTGAATTAATTAATTTCAATGCCTTATATAGGGCTAACTGTAGGCCACGTTGTATAAGCATCAGACGATTTAAAATGAGGCAGTTGGAATAGGCAAGCGACTTGCTGGCATTTGTTTATATGGAATTTATGATTTCATGTCTCCGGGGTCGGTGGGGAGGTCACTCAAGTCGGGATGTTGGCAGTTCTAGGGCACAGGGACGGGACGCTTTCCGAAACTGAGTCACGAAGCTTGAGGCTCGACACATGCGAGACAGCGAGAGCAGAGAAGCGACGGCAGCTCAGCGGAGGGCCTGCGGGCCTTGGCAGAGGTAAGAGGCAGCTCAGTGGGAGCAAAAAAAGTCACGCCCCTCCCAGATAACGCTGCTGGGTTCAGCCCAGCCTCAGCTACATAGGGCTTCAGTGAAGAGCCCGGGCTACCGACACGCGAAAAGGTGAGCTCTCCGTGTCATTCCAAAGCTCAGCGCTGCAGATGTGGTCGCTCTGTCGCTCAGCTAATGAAAAACAACACTTGCTGAATGCAAAACATCTCCTTGTGTGATGAGCCAGAAGGGCTGAAACATCATTGGCTAGTGATCACTGTAGCTGATGCGCAAAGATCACCAAGATGCGGGAGTGAGGTCACTGAGGTCAAGGGTCAATCTGCAGACAGTCTTGGGGCGTTTCTCAATGTCAAGAATGCATAGATCGTACTTGTGGTCTTGGCAAGAGGAACCTTGCTAACATGCATCCCAAGAACAAACTTGGAGTGCAATGAATCATGGGATTGGTCAGGTTTGGTGAAGATGCAACTGATGCATGTTTGATACTTGGGACGGGGCAAGACCAGCATCCAGGGATTTTTATCATCCTCCGTATTTCTGTTCTTACTATTGGAACTGGTCTTTGGCAACGGAGGATGATGTAAAACGGGTGTGAGAATGGTCAAGTATGTGTATCGAATAATAACCTTAAAGTCACCTGATCATAGTGCCACAGGCAAGTTCACCTGCTGCAAATAGATTGCAGGGAAGCTTTTAGCTCAATTTATTCTCTTCGCCAAAAAACTTGTGCTCACTTGAAAAAACACAACAGCTGTGCAGGTCCAGCGATCTAAGGAGCGTTACTGAATAATTATGGGAGCAACTGATCTGTCAGAGCAAAAACAAAATCCAAAAGCAATTTACCAACAGGAAGATTAGAACATCGTGCTAGACTGGGTTGTTCCAATCTTCTCTTCAAAATGGCCAAGAAAAACTTTACTTTAGACTAGATAGGTTTTGTGTGGAGAGCAAATAGACCAGAATAATTCCAAGTCCCTTGAGAATTTGAAATAATTAGGCTCCCTCTATTCTAAAAAGCCATAGAAATTCCATTCCCACTTAATTGAGTCAACTAGCCTATTTTCCCGCCGTTTTCTCTCCATTAGAGATGATTCCATCGCAGTCGCCCTGTGTTACCAGCGGTCTGGCAGACTATCATCTCTGCTAGCAGAAACGGGATTGACGGAACACCACACGGATGAGAATACGGTTTCCGAGAGAGACCTTTCCATACAGAAATGCTGCTCTTCTAGGCGCTTCTGGAAATCACCCAAAAAATATCCAGAATTATATTGCAATGAGTCTGGCGAAGTAAGCAGGCTGCTCAGCACTTTTCCTGTCCAGGGAAATTTACAACCTGCAACTTTCTGTTTTGACACGCTGCTCTCACCTCAATAGGAAAATGTCACTGATGTTTCCTCTGTGCGCATCACTCTCATATATATTATAGTTCAATTCAGCACTTTACAGTTTATTTTCTGCAAGAATCACAAGGTGTAAAATCCGTTCCAGCTGATTAAAAACCTGTCACTCTCTGACAGCATCGGGTGATATTTCCACATAGACTCTCCAGACCTACTAAACTGTATGTGACCGATAGTGTTAGCTATAGCTGAGCCCCTGAGGGGGCAGGATAATCCTACTCACTCACTAAAAGGTGCTGTGTTACTCGGTGCATATTTTTAGCGAAGTGAGCCTAAGGCCCAGTATATGAAAATTAAATAGATTTCCTCTATCCTTGTGATATCGGGAAGCAACGTGTGTCAACAGCATCTACATATATTATGACTCTGAAGTGGTTTTAAACCTTAGTAGTAATTCTCAGGCCCCAAGTCAAACCATTTGAATTTCATATTGGTGCAAGGAGCAAGAAAAGCAGAGAGAGACTGAGGAAGCAGAACCAGGCCTGAGGCAGCCGCCACAGCCATGGGCTTCCAGGAGAATTTATAACCCCAGCCTGGAAATCAAACCTCAGCAAACCTCAGCATCTATGGGCACCTTTGCATTAAGTCACGCCGCAGTCATAAATTTTGACTGGCTGCTGCTCTGCACCCATGACTTGCAAATGGGGTTGCAGGAGGTGGGGGGGGGGGTTCGTCTTTGGTGTATATAACATGTGCTCCAAAGGCGTAATATTACCCTGGCGATAACACTGCCCCATGTCAATTACATGCTGTTCGGCTTCTAACGGGGAGAATCGGGAAGATTGAAAATCTAGAACCTTTGAATAATAGCTGATGTGGATCATCTGTAAAAACAGCACAGTTCATATAAGGCATTTCTGTTATTTCTGGCTTATATGACGAAGCATTATGTCTTTTGTATGTTTCTTTCTTGTCTGATTAGGGCCACATTTATACCAAAAAACACACTTAACATGTGAGGCACTAAAGGGGAAAGTCTGCAGGAAAATATACAACTTTTACATTAACTTTACATTTTACCATATGTGGTAACATATGGCTCTAATAGGAAATACATGTTTACTGCTTGTTGTTATTTAATAAAATATTAATTATTAATATTTCTTTTATATTATTCTCATGAAAGACATATATTTCCTCGAATGATCTCTCCACATTCAGTTGGTTTAATTAGACATGAGAAAATTCATTTATGCTCTCAGAACACAGAGTGAATGCATCAACCTTCTCAAAATATTCATTCTAGCGCAGAACCGCTGTCCATGATTCAACTGAGTTCATTCAAAGAATAATGCATAAGAACTAATACTAATGAAATATTAATTTAATATGCATTTCACATGAATAAAGAACATATATGTTTAATGACACTAAATGAATATGGATTGCATATTTGACTGCCCAATAAAGAGCTTATATGAGTTGGGTAAAATGCATGTGATTCATATGCTATTTAAAAAAAACAAAAACGTTTTCATACTGATTTTGTTAACGATGCAAATGGTCAGTTTCTCGCCAGATTGTGTTTGTCATCGACACGAGTCTCATGGACAGCATCACCGTTGCGCTGGACCTTCGAATCCGCCACGCAGGATAGGCTGATGCGATGGCAGAGACGCCCGCAGCATGGGCGTGGCCCACAGAATGGGCGTGGCCCGCAGAGTGGGCGTCGGCAGACAGCGCGGCCACAGGCCCGCCCCCGAAAACGGCCACGCTGGATCCAGCTGCCTCAGCGAGAAAAGGTGAACAATGAATGACCTCGGCGAGGATTCCAGGTGCAAAATCCAGGACTGTATTAAATATGTTTAGTTAAAAATCGGAGGGCAGCTGTCTGCAAAAAGCCCTGCGAGTGGTTTGGGACTCAATCCCTGCTGTTCGTTTTTTCCTACCCCGGCACTTTCATGATGGATTAAAGGAATGCGTGTGACTCGACCAAAAGAATGCAAATAAAAATGCCAAGTATTAGAAGACATGCAGGACTCTCCAAACCTCACCTAGAAAGGGGAGTTCAGGTCAGTACAGTTTTAGAAATGTGCAAGACAGGAGATCAATGCAGAAATTAAAAATCGGAAAATATCTCAGGATAGCATGGGTGTGAATCACCCCCACCCGTCCTATGCATGGATGAGCAAAATGGTTTGGACTCTACAAGAAAGAGCCTTCTCTCGAACCCGGGACCCCGTGGAACAGAAACGTGACAGGCGGCATCCTTCTCTGTGACAGCTGCCCTTAAATCGTCCACATCAACCTTTACACAAAACACAGTGACTCGGGCAGGGAAATTGCCTTCACTTCAACACAAATAAAAACTGCACCAGGTAACAGCGGTACAGGAGAAAGAAAAAATAAAAAACTTCGACGGCTGTAATTCTTTACGCCCAGTGGACTCGGCTGTCTCTGACCGTGATCAATGGCCGCGGCAGAGCCATGATGTAGCGGAGCACATTTATCAGACCGCGTCGAAGGCGACTCACAGCCGCGTGGCCGTAACAGTGTCAAAGTCTTTCTCTATGAGCATCTCGGCAACAATCTCCATGGATACAGAAACCTCTTATGCCCTCTTATACCCTTCACCTACTAAATACAATACCCTAATGAAAAAAATACTAATAATACAACTTAAAAACTGAAAGATTCCCAGGGGACATTGATTATGTCTTTTTGTGGGCTGCATGTTCAGTCATATTTGTGTTAAAATTACAAATCCTAAATTGTCTGTGGCATTTAAATTGAAACTAGTGACCCCTGGTATTGCCTGAGGGGAGGACAGCCTCTTAAAGACCGATGAATTATTACCCAGTCAATCTGGCCCTCCACTGCCCATCATTGAAATGCAAGGGGCACCCTGGGTATTTACCACAGGCTTTGGGAGGGGCCCTGGTGTCACCAGAAGCCTGCAGGCACGTGGGCGGACAGCTAAAACGAAGGGGCCATTAAAATTTTAAAAGGCAGCTTTAGTCTGCACCGCGCCACTGTCTCTGCTGGACAGAGAGCCGCTAAGGTTACCAGCCTGGCCCAGTTTCTGCGGACACGACCTGAGGGACCTGGATGATGGGGAAGGCGCGTAACCTTCAACACCCTGTGAAAAGGAACGGGCAGAATGCTCAGAGATGCTACACCAAGTGCACAGCTGTGATCTCAGATCCCTGCAGCTGGTTCAGACCCCCCCCCCCCGCTCTTTATTCACTGCTGGGATACAGGGCAGACCCCCCCCCTCCACCTCCCACCCATGATACAGGATCAGTCTGCCTGACCTCGAAAGGACTTTGAGACACAAAAAACCCGCCTGTTTCTGTGCTGGCCAGTGCTGGGCTCCATTTGCAGGTCGGCACCCACCTGCGGTGTGATGGAGTGCCGCCACAACCAAAGAGGCAGACCCTCAGTTAACCCTATGGAGCCGGGCTGCAGCGGCCTGCTGAAGCTAACTACCGCCACCACACCAGGGCCATTGGACCAGTCCCTCAGGTCTGCAGATAAGCCCCATGTCTTGTTTGCCTACCATGGCATCTGGCTCTATTCCCTCCCCAGGTCAGTCCGGCATATTTTCCTCCCAGTGGCCAACAGAACAGCACCTCCCATAACCAGAAGCCAGTAGCACGGCAGTCCTCCTTAACTAGAAGCCAGCAAAACAGCAGTTAACCTAACTAGGAGCCAGCAGATCAGCAGTCCCTTTAACCAGCGCCAGCCACACAGTAGTAATCTAGTCAAAAGCTATCCATGCTAAATTAGACATGTTTATGATCATTTTGAATCAGGGAGATCTCCTCACTCGTATTCTCAGGCCTCCGCAGGCCCAGAAAGGGGGTGGTCACGTGACCAGAAGCCCAGCTCCATCATTGGCTCATGCTTCTTGAGCTGCCATGATGGCAGTGAATCACTCCGCAGATTGCCGGATGCTGTGAATGACAGCCGTCCCAAGAATTAATTAGCCGCTGCTGTGGGGATGATTGCAGGAGAAGCCAGGTTTTGCAAAAGTCATTTTAAACATCCTGCTGATTTTTTAGACTAAAGACATTGAGCACCACGGAAAGGACACCACCGAAATCTGCCAAGTTATATCATGAAGCCGACAAGCGCTGTTAGGCCACCAGGGGTCTTCAAGTGACCTTTTGAAAGGGGATGCTACCTGCCATATCTGCAGAGTATTACATGGGTCCAAAATGTCTTGACTTAAGGAAATCTTTCAGTCCCATACTAAATAGAGAATAGTATTTCCACCCTCAGCATGCACAGAGATAAAGCAGGATTTAATTACCCTCCAGAAAATGACAGAGGGATGACTTTTAACACTTAATGACCTTAGTTTTTAACCTTATCTGAGATTTCTGACCTTAATGAGTCTGAGTTAATTTGCTGCTAATGGGCCATGACGGTGCAAAAAACATGTCGACCACAAGCTCCTCCTACAGACGGGGCCACCAATCATGGGCTGGCTGAGGGTCATATGCTGCACCGGGGGGAGTTAAGTCATCACGTGTTCATGGGTGACTGGGCAACTCAATACCAGAAGAGAAACATAAACTCGGGTTGAAAACGATAAAGCGTCACAAACTCCATTTCCATTCTATAATTTATTGAAGAGGTGTCATTATCGATTTAGTCTGCATTCATTAGACAGAGGTGTGTATGGGATGTATCTCTAAGTGACAGACCGTGGGTGGTACCGAATAATCACTTCACTTTGCCATGGTGAATTTCTAAGCAGCATATCTGATTACAGGTCCCACAAGACAAAATGCAGAGAAAATGCAAAACAGGAATTAAACACAAACTCATTGTTCAAAATTACACTGGAGACGCACGGGACACCACGTTCCCATATTCATTAATTCAAAACAGCTTAAATTAGTAATGCTCTATGAAAGTGCCTTCATTTACACACCAGGAACCAGTCTGTTCCTTTCAAGAAAGCCCAGGTTACGCGAATAATTTCATACAGTATCTTTAATATAGAATGGATTTTTTTTCGGCGGATTGGGCGGGAAATTGTAATAAAATACTTAGGCGTGAGAGAACGAGGCTGAAATTCAATTAAACAAAACAAATGAAAGGCCACCCGTGAAGTCCAGTGTTGGAATAAGACCTGAATATTAACTGGCCATTTATGCAAAATAAAGGGCTAAAAACTATATTAAGTATATGTGGTATGTTTTCCCTCTTAATTAATTCACATTATGCATTATTTTCTAGAGCGAGTAGATTTGCGTAATAAAACACAAAACACTCAAATTAAACTGAAAACCTTCAGGTTCAAATTAAACTTACAAAGCCAGTGATCCTGCATTAATATCAATAATAACCTCATCAGCCCATAATAGTTAAGAAAATTTCTGCCCGATACCGATAATTTCGAAAACGGACACCCATACTAAGGTTCTGATTAAATAAGATTAAATGGACGGTCCACCTATATATATTTTTAAATAAATTACATTGCAATATATA
>JAABNY020000043.1:3715221-3727903 GCA_015164015.2 Brevimyrus niger | reverse complement strand
GACCTGTGCTGGTCCTGACGTGGTGCTTGTGGATGCCGGTGGGCTGACCTTTGCCCTGTGCATGCTGACCTTTGCCCCGTTCTGGGCGGCAGACTGGGATTTGTTGTCTTGTGCAGCATCACAACAAAATCACTAGTCTTCCACACAGCACCTGGGCCGAGCCTCTCCATTCCTCCCGTGTGCACACACATACACACACACACACACACACACACACACACACAACCTGCACCAGTGGCTTGGGCTGAGTCCAGTAAAACACAGGATGTTCGATACACTCTGAAACAGATGGTTAGGCACGTGTCAGAGACTCCGGTAACCAAAGGCAGCATATTCCAAGAAATCTCAATTGCCCCCTCAACCTCTGCTGCCTGGAGTGGTGACCCTAACCCCACTTGTATCGTCACGTGCAATCCGGGGACCTGGAATAAATACTATAATGGATTCTTTTCACAAATATTCATGTTTAGAAGCAAAGCATAGAAATAGGGAAAAGAATGCAAATGCCAACATATTTGTCAGTCCACAAGAGACTTAATATTATTTTTTATTTATTGTTTGAATGTATTATTATTATTATTATTATTATCATCATCATCATCATCATCATCATTAGCAGGAGCAGCATTAATGGAACTGATATTATCATCATCATTATCATCATATGGTATGAGATAAGAAACCTGAATATTAGACATAGATGTAAATCTATCTGTTATGTTAATAGACTGGAAATTTAAAACAAGGGAGATAAATGCCTGAAAAAGCACGTGCTGCCTTTGACACCTCCTCCATCGCTGTAGTCAACTTGGCCCAACAGCTTAACACTCAATACTTTGCAATTTGCGCCCCAGCTGAAGCTCACAGGCACAGGAATAAGAAAGTGAGTGTTCACAGGATGTGACACCCTGCCCCCCCCCCCCATCTCGCCCTTCCTGCTCCTTTCCTCTTCCTTCCCCCCATTGCCCTTCTCTTTTTTCTGTTCCACTGCAAACTCCCTCCCCCACTCCTCATCCCACACCACCACAGCCTGGACACACCGCTACACCCTCTCTTCAGCCCTTTGAAATGTGCGGGTGGGGGGGGGGGGCTGTGCATGAACCTGCTGCCCATGGATGGGGGAGCCATAGACCCAGGCATTCCCACAAATTGGTTTTTGAATTCAACTGCTAAGTGTGATGCTGAGACGAAAGTGTCCCCCCGACATACCAAATACCCAGCCATGATGTCTCCACTAGTGGGGGTGGTAATTGAAATGCAATGTGATAATTATGACGACAAACATGCTACCCAGGTCCCTGGAGGAAGAGGAAGACCCATGAATTGTCCTAATCACTGTCATTCATCTTCCTGTGTGATTTATGGGCTGAGCTGGTAGCTATGCAACAGGATTGAGGGGCGGGGGGGGGGGGCGGCAATGTGGCAGTTTAGCGAAAACGAGAATAAAGGGGGTTCTGGGGAGAGGACATTGTGGTGACTAATTCCATGAATCCTCAGTCGCCGAAGGGAAATAAACTGGATATTTCAATGAGAGCTGCCCACCCCCCCAAGATCTGATGAATGGCTAAATGCAAGAGAGCGGGTATTGTTTATTAAGTTCACTCTCCCCTTGGGTTCACTTAGCCTAGCCACTGACCGCCCAGCTTTTCTGTGGATACTGAAGTAGGTGTAAGTACCGCGTCTCATCTTCATCACTCACTGCTCCTTCATCATCCTCACCACAATGAATCTGTTTTGAGACAGATATGTGTTTCCTATTATGAAGCCTGTGTATATTTTACAATAATGGCACTATGCACAAAATAGAAGGCATTCTTTTAAGAATTCCCAATGATATATGATAATGCGTCTGCTAGAAGCTGTGGTTTTTAATTAATTTTAGTCGTGCGTTTTCTTAAAGTCAACTAATGCGGTGATATTTTGCTCAAGGCTTGTCCTAGAATTGTGTCTAATCTCCATTTTGTTCCATGACGAAAAAAAAAATCTCTCATATGTATTTTGATTTTTGTTATTTTGTTGCTTCGTGTAATGTAAATAAAAATCTAAAATATGCTTTTATGCGAATATGTTGAAATAAAAGGCGCATTTTACATTCAAGTTGCCGCAGACGTTGATGACGGTCTGAGGCGATGATGTGAAGTCGGGTGGGGCGTTACGGCGAGCAAAAAGTGCCCGTCTAAGTGTCCCCGTTAAAAGACATAGCAAATAAACAGCAAAACGTAACTGACCGTTTACATCAAGTCCTGTTGTGGGAGCTGTCCTCCGCCCGGTGCTGAAATCCGCCCAGTCTACCACACCTTTCATTCACTGCACCCAAACTTACAACCTGTTGCGGGAAAGTTGCATATTTACATGCATAAATCGCACAAAACAGTTCGATGTTAACTAAAACAACGTATTTTCATTAAAATAAATACCCACTATATCATCACTGAAACATAATTACTGCCCTGCACTATACTGAACTGCATTAGATCAAAATGCAAATTTCAGCCATATAAGTACATTTTTTGGCGAGTAAATTTCACTTCAGTCTCCGTTTTTCGTAATCAGAGTAATTGTTGTATCCTGTCTACGATATGAGCAAACATTGAAAATAATAATTTCTCTTCTTCGGTTTGTACAGCGTGCGTTTACAACGAACTCTACGACGTAGACAATGCACAAATGGGATTCTTCAATGACGGATGTACTCACCATCTCGCTGAGAAGGGATCAACAGGTGCCCCTGAAACCATTTTATCAAGAACGTGTGCATCTTTCTTTATCTCGTCTCCAGCTGCCATTGAGGCAGACGTCAATCTTTGCCCTAAGCCCTCCCACTAAAAGATGCACGTAACGTTGCCTGTGATGTTACTGGACGGCTTGAAGACAGATGAGATTCAGTATGTGTATATATACTGTGGAAACATCAGAGAGGGATGGATTGTTATGGATGACGACTTCAAAAACTAACCAATGAGCGTGCGATTTTATTTTACACCGATCGACTACCTCATAGTCACTAAGGTGCTGTCATAGAAGCCTGAAGAATCAGGTTTTAAAGAAAGTGCTATGTACTTGTCAAATTATTAATACTGATCACATACGGATTCTTGAGTACATATCATTAATATATTTGATTATAGATTTGGTCTTTTTATATTGAAAATAAAAAAAAAGAATTACCAATATATTACCAAAAGTAGAACATGATCAATATATTTTAATAGATGGTAGGATGTTAATTATTATTATTTTAGGTCATGAAGAACATTATTATTAAAAATTATATGATCTTATATAAAGAAAATACACGGGATATGATATGGGCAAATTCAACAATTTATTTCACAGTGAAGAAGAATTTAGGGGTGAATTTTAAGCAGATCAGTAATTTACAGTGACAATGGCTGCCGTGAGTTTATTGGTCATTTCGAAAGCACGGCCTGTAGACTGTGATTTGAAGCTGTGTCTGGGGCTTCATTTTGGATCACAGCGCCTGCTGTAAAAGAACGAAATCCGTGTGTGATTTATGGCCGGCGATTGAGTCGAGGCGAGCGGACGTTAACCTTCGGCGACTGGGGACTGTAATGCACGTGGCAGCCCCCGGCTTCACAGGCATGTGCTCCAGCCTGAGGACCACAGATACAGAGATAATCAGGCCAGGGAGCGAGGCATGGCCACGCGGGTCCCTAGGGGCGGCCGGCGAGGTGAGAAGTCCAAGGGCTCCTCACTCCGGCACTTTAGCGCTAATGAAGGCAGAGCGGAGGAGCAGAGCTGCGAAGGAAGGAGCAGCGCAAAAACAGGGATCAGTTTCATTATGTCGTCGAGCCTGGAGAAGGCGGCTGTCCAGCTGCGGAGGAGGAAGCAGAGGCAACGAAGCTGGGAGACGGGACCTAGGGATGGCTATTATTAGTGCTAAGCATGGAGGTAAAAGGCCATGTTATTTAACTGGCACATCCACCATTCCATCCATTTGCCCTTTGAACAAATATCATCACTGAGTGAGCTGAGGTTTTCATATTCTCAGCCAGCGGTCTGGTGGCCGCCCAAAGGAACTAAAAGGAAAAGCGCAATTCATAGGCCATACATGTGCCTGCTGTTAAAGAAGTCAGTCTCCGATGACAATGGCGATACTGGATCGGAGGAAAGGATATGTAACACGCCTACATACCCCCCCCCCCCCCCCCCCCCACACACACACACACACACAAAAGAAATTTGTTCTTCCTGTTCTTCGAGTATCAAATGATTGCATTGTTTTAATGAGAACACACCTGTACTCACCTTCATGCAGGCGGACACTGAGCTCGGATGGCGCTTTGGAGAATGTGCCCATGCATCTCTTGCCCAGAAGGTCTGATTTCCTGATCTGTTTCCAAGACACGGGGGTAGCGTGGGGGTGTGAGGGCGGGGCCGCACCATCAGGTGTTCTTTCTTTTTTCCCTACCGGGTCCCCAATTTAAACGCTGAAGTGCTGATATTAGCATGTGAATGCAGTGGGGAGGGCGGCCGTCGAGCACCGTCGCTCCCAACTTCACACAATGGCTGCGCGCCGCACGTGCCCCAGAGAGCACTTTCGCCAGAGGTGCGCAACATCTCTTCATGTCCGCTTATAAATAATCTAATTAGACCCCTTTCATTGTGGAGGACGTTTCCGAACATAGCGTGAGACAAAATTATGATTTAACATCCATTTGAAAAGCCCTGTAGTATCTTTATTGCACCAACCACACTGCGTCTACTGTCAGAATGAGAGGGGTATTGTCTGCAGAGGACACCTTAGTACCGCTCCTCGGTTTGAGAACAGTTCTGGGTTCGTTTTAGTAAATGGTTATTCTAGTTCTACTTCACTTAATGATTTAAATTTAGAGTGACCATTTTGGCTCCATTTATTCCAATATCATCAAAGAAATTAGCCTGTTCTAAGTGTTCAGAGTTCAAAAACTCATGTATCACCCACTCGAATTTTTTTTAAACTTACCTCTACCAGTACTTTTGTTTTTTTTTCGTCCACTTTATTTTTAAAATAAAAAAGAGGTGAAATGTGGTCTTCAGGAAAAGTGAATACGCCGGGGCCCTAAAATACACTTGTGTCCTCTTAAATTCCCTTTTACCTTTTGCAAGTACATTGTTGTCATGGCAGTGAGTCTGACATCTTTGTTCTACAAGCTCAAAACGATTATTGTAAATGTAGCAGAACTCATTTGATATAATGAGTCCATTATGGACGATGACGTCAACACCTGCCTCAGTATATCTACCCAAATACACTGCGAATCGCAAATACTTCTGTCCCTTTCAAATATTTAGCTTCATTATTTTTCCAGATTTGCAACCGGATTGAAATTGTAAACAAATTACAAGATGCACCGTAAACTTAGACGATTCGTTTTTAATTTAGCTCTTAAGTACATGCAGTGTATTTTGAGTCCTTGTTAAACTATTGTGTTGTAGATTTTCAGGTTGGCAAATATAGTACGATTGTTCTCTCGCTGTAATCAGGGAATATTCTTATGTGAAGGAGACAGCACACTTAGTAATAATGTACGTAGCAGCAATAAAACATTAGCTACGACTAGCTGACGTGCTGCTATAACGAGTGAAGCATGTCTGTACGCCGCAGGAATATAGTAATTGTGACAGGATACATTGTTACTGAAGGATGAACGGCTGAGTGATCCAAGTATTACTTAAAATATATTCACACCACGCCGATGAAAGCTCTCAACCAACAAGTAAAGGACATAATATAAATCTTAAGACCAGGGTCTTACAGCGAACAGCGAATGCCCTGCTAAAACGTTTGCTAGTTTTATGCACTTTCACCTTTTTCTACAAGAATATTGGAAATAAATTATTATTCGTAATATGAGCTAAATCTGTTCCAAATTATGTGGCTGCCATACTGGAATTTGGTTCATTTTACCAAAAACAATGTTCCATAGACACGATATTGTGGTCCTCGGTTTCTTGCGTATAAACAACATTAGATAATCTAGTCCAACGATTCTCAACCCGTGCGTCGAGACCTAAATTTGCGTCGCGCAAAGTTCAGAAAGGGTCACGAAGCAGAGTTGGAAAAGTAAGCATTTTAAAACCATCAAGGTCCTGTGTTGATCCACGATCAGATTTCCCGGCCCCAATCCTTGAATAAATCTATATAAACGACTAACCAATCCAAGAAACCAAACCATAAATTCTTAATTTAAAATTCAGTAGCACATCCAATCAGATTTGTGCGATAGGCATTGATTGGCGTAAATTGCAGACTGTACGCCTTGTTTGATCATAGCGTTAATTTAAACTTATACTTAATATAAGGTCGCGACTGATCGAGCTGGCGTGGTGAAAAATGGGTCGCGGTGCAAAAAAGGTTGAGAACCACCAGTCTAGTCAGTTCAGAAACTTATAAACCAGAAAGAAAATGTCATGGAGTTTAACGTGTCAACCTTATAGTTGTACTGGTAAACGTCGCGTGAGCGCAAAACCACAGTCAGTGGTTTCTCCATTCTTGCGCCTCTCAGTGGAAACGCGGTTTCGTGTAGCTAAAACACAGAGGACAAGACGAGGCTGAAAGAAACATGGATAACCGAATGAATAAGCAAAGATTTAAATAAACTACTTTTCATAATATAGCCACTACAAAGGAAATTGAACAGTACATCATTACCCTCTTTTACTCTTCTTCGGACACGTTGTAACTTAGTAAAGTCACTTGAAAAGAGCGGCAATAAATTAATGCGTTAACAGTGAATCAGTTCTTCTGTATATTTTATTAGTTTTATTGGTAGCATAGAAATCGACTCGTGAAGCCCCAAACCGAATACTTCAAAGGAAAATACAGATGCAGATAGGCTACATTAAAGGAAATAAAAATACGTTTTGTAGTCTACATTTATAAACAGAAAAAGAGCTAGATTTAACTAAACAATTGCACTAGATAAATAAGAACTGAACATTAAAATTATTTCGGCAACGATTTGTAAATGTTACTATAATTAAGGTGAAAGCTTTTCCAATTTCCTGCAAAGCAACTACGATCGAGAGCACGTTAAAAAAATCGTTTGTGCAGAAACGCCAGGTTTCCTTCTCATTCAAGAGTTATTTTATCTGTGACTACGGGGCGAGGAGAGGGTGTATTTTCAGAAATAAATTACCCGCTGCGATCATTCTTAAAGGAAATGGTAAGGGGAGGGGGATCCAGCATATGAACCCAGTAGGTGGGACGAGAAAGTCAACCCGGTCGCTCTTTATACTTGGTGAACCAAAATGCGAACAGGAGGAGGGAGGATTAGGTAAATTAACGAATTCCTCCTATTCTTTATTCGGCTTTAAAATATAAAACGTTTCTGTTTCTGAAGGCGGTGCGTCAAGTGTGATTACGTGATGCAGATACGGCACCTTCTACACGGTTAGAAAATAAGCTTTAATTTAAGGATAACACTGGACGCGACAACACAGGATGACCTCGGGGTACGTAATCAAGATGCTTTACCGGCTGAATGTACTGGGGCGCAGTCCTCAGACAGCAGATTCATCTCAGGTAATCGTGGTAAAATAGCATGAAGATACTTTTTGCGTTCAATGACCAGCTGCACGTAGAGAGATCGTCAGTTATAAAGCGTCTAGCGCAGGATTTGGAAGCGAGAGAGATCCATCACGTCTGCCGTCTGCCCCAATAGTGCGTCCGCGCCATGCCAAAGCACGCGAGGGTGGACGCAAGACTACAAATAATCGACAATGGATTAAAATGCACTAATTTAAGTTTTAATCAAACAAGACTTTTCAAACCGTTGGTGCATGGGCTTATCTGCTGTCCTGGTTTAGCAACACATGTATCATAATCATTGGCTATGAACAGCGTTTTTTGTGTATAAAACTATTTTTTAAAATTTTTTATATAGTTCGGAATTGTGTTATTCGTGCATACGAATAAAAATAAAACAATGCTTGTTTCCTGTATATAATCAGTGCACTGTGTATTATTTCAGGGTGCTTGTGTTTGGAGCGTAAATTAATAAAACAGATCGCTTTTTCTTTTGCTATTGTTACTTCAGAGCCGGAAAATGTGAAAGGACCGTGACTCGCGCGCCGCGGCGTTACCATGGTTTCGGTGTTGGTGCTCAGAGAAGAGCCCGTGTTATTTGTCTTCGACTGCAAGAAACCACGGTCCTCCACACACTCCTCTGTTTCCTACAAGTTCACATGACTGCAGCAATATCACAGCCCTAAGTAGGCCTGGCTATCACCAAACGTGTTTTGCATGGCGTTATCACCAGCTGGCTGTACCTCTTGCTCATGAACCATTTGTTGCCGTCTTGCGCAGGCCCACTGACGTGCAACTTTGATACCACATCAAAAAGAACACTACAACCACTGCTGGGTAAATGTATTAGCGCATGAAGATTTAGGATGCTCGGGGTATTAAGTATATTCATTTTCTGTGATTTGCTATAAATCCGCTTACAAAGGACATGAAACATCCGTAAAATCTATAAGCTCGTAAATGGAAAAAGCCAACATTACAAAGGATCCTAAAGCATATGCAAAAAAGTGTAAATAAAACGTGCCCGCGGTGATAATATACCTCTTTTGCCACAGCCTAGAAATTTAGAGCTATTCAAATTTAAAACGTCGGAAACACTGACACCATGTGGTGTTTCAAGCGAATATGTGGCGTGATTAGCATAAAATTAGGAAATATAAATGGACAAATAGCTGCAAGGAATTGATCTGGCACTGAATACCATATCTTAGAATTTTCGTGAGACAAAATTCCATTGCGTTGGCCGGGAATCGAACCCGGGTCAACTGCTTGGAAGGCAGCTATGCTAACCACTATACCACCAACGCTAGACAGAATTCATCGTCGGTTCGGCCCTAGAGTACATGACAATGTGCAAAAAGGAAAAAATCGTGAGGCTTCCTGGTACCTTTGACAAATTAACAAATGTTCTGAATGGGGAGATTGGAAGCGTGTGTGGCTTTTCCCACAGTCTTTCCCAAGATCTACATCGTGGAAGATGCTTTCCTTGGCAATAAAAGGATCACGGAATAGATTAAGAAGTTTACAGATGTTTATTTCGTGGTGACTCCTACATGATAAGGAAATGTTTTACATTCTTTTCCAACACTGACATTTTTTTCAAGTTTAATGTGTAAAGTTACACCAGCATCTGAGCAGAACAGGCCAAAATCATTGATATACATTTTACCGGCATAAAAACTAATCTGTAGACACAGAGTGGACACAAGCAGTCTGAAGATTAATTTAGCTACAAGAAAGAAAAAAAAAGACATAACAAAAAATTGAAATAATGGATGCACTGGCTGCCAGGAAAATGGCTCAGTAGAGAATCATGTTCTTTTGTGTATATATTGTATATATATGTATGTTTACATATATTTATGTCTGCATTAGTATACTGTACAAAGCTCAGCCTGTATGCTTTCATGGACCATCCCTCCCAGTATAAACATATACAAATATAAACAGCACACACCCAGCCTCCCGAAGCTAAAACGATGCTGGACGTTTAGAGAGTCTCACGTATCCCAATCCTCCAGCAAACGGCAAGACAGGTCTCTCCTTCTGTCGCACCACTTGTGAGGTGGTTGTTGTTAAAGTGGGCAAACAAACTGCTGAACGCACGTCCTTCAGAATGTGCGTGTAGGTGTGTGTGTGTGTGTGTGTTTGCGTGTGTTTGTCAGAGAGTTTGCATGGCACACAGTCAGGCACTGCCGGTCAAGCTGGGCCCGGTTAGTCCTTCCCCGTCCCCCCCCACCACCCTCATAGCACGTGGGGGATGGTTAAGGGGAGGCAGGAGGCTTGCTGCTGTAGCACACCTGGTACCGGTTGACGGGTAAACCATTGACCTGGCGGGTGACGCAGCTGGTCTTGCAGGGGACCATGTCCTCGTCGTCGTCGCCCATGAGCCAGTCGGCGACGGCGCGCTCCGCCGCCGGAGTCACGTGCTCCGCCAGCCAGCCCTGGTGCCACCTGTCGAATCTGCCATGTTGGGAACGAGCCACGCTGTGCTGCAACTGTGGAACAGCGAGAGAGGAGACCTGAGGGCCAGCACCAGTCAGGGGGCCCACATTGCAGACGTTTCTTTTATAGCTAAATATTACTTTCATTTAGCAGATGCCAGGGTCCAAAGCTGGGGACCGGAGAGAGGGTCAGCCAGTTTCAAGGGGGGCTACGGGGCTATAAGAATCTGGCTTAAGGGCACAACAGCAGGTACCCAGCTGAAGCTTGATCCATTTGGTCACACGTCTTCGCCTGCCGTGTCCATAATTAACCCCCCCCCCCCTTCTTAGAACCACAACGTACCTTGCGAGCTTTGACGAGGGCACCGCGCCGGTACATGTAGTCCTCCGAGTTCATGACGAATACCATCTTGTGCGTGTGCAACTTAAAGCGGCAATCCAAGCTGCCGGCACTCTCCACGCCCAGCTGGCGGCGCCATTCGCGGCGAGAGCGCATGGCCTCCATCTGCCGCAGCTGCCAGCGCCGGAAGCGACGCAGGTTCCTGGGGGGCGAACCGGACGTCGGGCCAGTGTCAACAGCGAACAAGGCTATCCTTGCAGATGCATGTTACTGCAACGTCCGCAAGATCTAATCTGCAGAGACTCAGGAGTACATCCCCAGACCTCCACCCGGGAATTAGACCTCTAACCTTCTGTTTACATTTGCCCCTTAACCATTGTACCTCTTCCAGTCCTTGCAAACCCCCAAGGATTTGAAGAGTAGCGACCAAGAGCAGATTAAATGAAATGTCAACACTGGTGTAGCAGGAACAGAGCAAGCATGCAGACAGTGATGGAGGTCTGTGCTGAGGGTCACACCTGGGCAGGAAGACCGGTTTGAAGCAGTATCCTTCCATCTGAGTGCACACCGACTCTGATCCAACAAACTGCTCCATGTAATTGGACAGGTACTGTGCAAGGATACGAGGCAGGGGTGGGGGAGAGAAATCAGTCTTCTGCTTTCCATACATAGCTTTATTTTATCCAGCTTTCTGCCCCAGACAGGGAATTTCAGGGAAGTGGTACCTGCACATCCAGCGGGTCGTCACCCTGGGCCTCCTCCGTGTCTAGAAGCTCAATCGTCAAGGTCACCTGACCTTTGCTTTGAATGAACATAACCTGCAGCAAGAAGGGGAACCAGGCAAAGCATCATGAGATATTTTGGCTTTCTGCAATGGTCAGCCAACAAGCTCCACGTTAATGCACGTTTGGCTTTAAAACGACCGCGACTATAGCCGCTTCTTCTGCAGATTCTCTACCTTGAAGCAGTTTTCGTCAGCCATGACCCGCTCGGCCTTCCACTGGTAGCTGGTCTCCCATGCAGCCCTCACGCACTGCGAGGAGAGGTTGCCCCCGGCGGCACCCCTCTTACGCTCAGCAAGGTAGAGCTCCACCACCTGCAGGCACACCTCATCGCTGACGAGGTGCTGCAGCTGTGGGCCACAAGGACACCAAGGACTTAGACCTGGGGCTTCTGTACCACTGAGGAAACTCCTCCATGAAAATCAACTGAACAGAAGCAGATTAAGAAGCAGGACCACACCCCACCTGTCTGATGATGTTCTGGATGAGCTTGTCAATGGTGAAGCCAATGTAGGCATGGATGGTGAACATCTCGCGCAGCGTGTCCTCGTACTGCGTCGAGTCCAGGTTACCGTCCAGCAGGCTGCGCACCATGTCCAGGAAGGCAGGGTAATACTCCTCAAGCTCCACCTCACCTGTGTGACATCACAGATATGGCTCCGAAACCCAAAAGCGCCAACACACTTAGCCCACTTGCATTGGGTTACTCTAATGCTTCCCATTTGGTTAAACTGCAGGGAACTGGGAGGGAGCAAAAACATGAACTGTCTGGTCCCTATGTACCAGATTGAGAAACGCTAGTTCTCAAACTGGTACACAGATTGATAGGGGGGCTTACTAGGCTGTTTGAGGCGTAGCTCCATGGCAAGGTCGGTGGCCTTGTCCCGCCGGCCATCGGCCAGCAGCAGCCTCTCACGCTCCTTCTCGGCGCGACGCTCCAGCAGCTGTCGTTCGGCCTGCCGGTACACGCGGAGCAGCCGCGAGCACAGGGTCTGGTGCAGCCGCAGGAAGAAGTACCAGTTGTTGTTGACAAAGAACAGGTTGTAGACGTCATCTAGCTCTTTCTGGTGCTCCGCCTCTGGATCACACAGGTCCAGCTTCTCGCCGCTACTGGCAGTCGGGGCGACTGGACCGGGCTCGGTGCCATGCGGCGAGGTGCAACGTCGCCTCCGAGAGTCCCCATTGAGCTGGGGTCCGGCCCCAGTGCCCACCCCTCCCGGGGTTCCGCCCCCACCCTCCTCGGTGTCCGCCTCCTCGTCCGTCCACTCTTCCGTCTCGCTCAGCTCACCGCGGCGGGCGAAGAATAGGTCGGGAACAAAGTGCTGCATGATGCGTTTGATGTGGTCCTTGTCGTCCTTGTGGATGGTGGGCTGCCGCTTGACGTGGTAGATGATCAGGGAGGCGGCGTCCTCTAGGATCTGCTTGTCCTCGTACATGAAGATCATGTGAGGCTCGCTGCTGGTGCTGCCGCCACCCCTGTCCCGCCCCTGTTGCTGCCCGCCTCCTCCTTCCTCTGTGCTCTGCTCCTGCCGCTGCAACAAAAAGGCAATAGCCCTCACTTTTAAAGTGATAAACCAACCAACCA
>JAABNY020000043.1:3701898-3715121 GCA_015164015.2 Brevimyrus niger | reverse complement strand
TTCCTCTGTGCTCTGCTCCTGCCGCTGCAACAAAAAGGCAATAGCCCTCACTTTTAAAGTGATAAACCAACCAACCAATCAACCAGCAAGGCAAGAGATCATTGCATGCTGCCCATCACAGACAGGTCTTAACCCAAATTCTGGCTCCCACTGTGTTTGACCTGCCATCAGCCAGGGTTTCAAAGGCTCCTCCTGTCTAGCTGCCACAGCCGGAATCAGTTCTTACCTCATCGTAGACACTCTCGATCTCGTTGAGCAAGCTCTTGGACCGCAAGGCCTTGATATCATTCTGCTTGAAGTTGACACCCTGGTGGTCGAGGGATTTTAGGTAGGCCTTCTCGTACTGCTCACGCCAGATTTTGTTGAAACCCTGCTGGGCCTCCCGCCATTCTTCTTCCTTCGCCTTCAGCCTGTGGTGAGAAAGGCAGTAGGGTCATCATATCAACACTGGCTTGAGAGACATCAAGCCGCACCCCCCTACATTACAAACTCAACTCTATAAACCCAAAGCACACCCAGTCAGGTAATGCACCATTAACTCCTGAAGGTATCATTTCACAGAGGAAAGCATGAAGCTCTGGGCTAAGTGCTCTGACCTCTTGAGTACCACGGGCACAGCGGAGAGGGGGCTCCTCTTCAGGCCCTCGATGACCTCGGGTGCCTTGTCGCCGTAGATGCGATAGATGGCGCGCCGTTGGATGACCTCAGAAGTGCCGCCCAGACAATCGTCAAGGCGGAAGCGGTCCTGGTCCTCGGGAGACAGGCGCGACAGCTTCTTTTGCACACTCTCCAGGACCCGGATGGTGGCCAGGTTGGTCTCCAGCACCACGTCCAACTGACGGAGCAGACGAGCAAGATCAGTATGAGCAATCACACAGAACAGGCATCTCCTTTCATAAAACTCAAAACCCATTTTAACAAGAATAAAAGAAACTGACAATGATTAATTAAAATGAGTTGACGATGGTTTATTTAAACGAACTCTGTAAGAAGATCAATGATAAGATTATTCACAAAATTTCCTCTGATCTCTATAAAAACAGCCCAACGTGCATAGAAATGGCAACAGCATCCATGCAGTAGTAGCACGTGGGGGGAATGAAGAAGGAGGCCGTTAAAGTGCGAGATAGACCGTTTAATATCTACACATCGGGTTTGCAGAGTGAGCTGACTCAGAATAAACAGTCAGCATGACAGCAGCTGCCTGTCTAAGACGGAGAGGCCTGCAGGGTAGCCGCTCACCTCGAATCGCTCGTCTTCACAGCGATGAAGCTGCTCCTCGTACGGCGTCTTCTTGGAGCTGACGAAGGTGGAGTCCTCTGACCACGACGGGAAGGACACCCATGTGTCGTTCAGCACCTGCCCTCGCATATAGAGACGGGAGCCTTAAGACGATGATGGGGAGGCTACCCCCCCCAGCTCAGACAGCGTAAAGGACGAATCGAGGACAAGCACGTGAAACCAGAGGACGCCCAACATGGTGTGCATCATCTGACCTGGGAGACATAACATTCGGTGCTGTAATATAGGGGATCCCAATCCTGGGTGCATGGACCCGAACTGGTCAGTATTCCACCATGCAATGATGTGGATTTTGTCAGGCATTGGTTAATTACCAAAATAAAGGAAATATTTTTCATTATTTACAACCCTTAACATTCACATGCTCCGTTTGCATCTAAAAAAGACGCAAACTGTTAATCTTATGAAAATCGCCCATTGATCTGTTGCCCCCGCCGTTGTTTTACTGGTCTGTAAAAGTTTTGTCTCATGCAAAATGGTCTGCAGACAAAGGCTTGGGAACTCCTACTGTAGTCTACTGACAGATCCTCTCTGGCTACAAAACACTGTCCTTAGCACCAGCAGTACAACCAGCTGCCGCAACGTCCTCTAGCAACCTCGAATCCTCTGTAGGGAAGCTCCACCCTCCTCCAACCCAGGCATGGCCCCCTCGCAGGAGCCTCACAGTACCTCCTTGCAGATGGCCGTGCGTCCGCTGCACTTCGGCTGCTGGTAAGTCTTGGGCAGGGCTCTGTAGCTAGAGCCCAGGCGCTTGCAGGAGGCGTAGTCAATCTCCCTGCCGCCACTTTCCATGTAGCGGTCCGAGAGCCCCGACAGCGAGTGAGACAGCTCCTTCTCTCCCAGGAATGACTTGAACTGAGTGTAGAGCTCCGGGAACTTCCTACGAGTCGAGCAGGTCAGTTCATTGGTTAGAAATCAGCGCATCTGAACATGCCTACATGCCCTCAAAAGTTCTAATTAGCACTCCCAAACCTTCTCATGTGGATCACCTGGGGCCCCAGAGACTGCTTTCATTCATCCACTGGACTTCCTGCTTCAACCAATCAACTAAGATACCAGCCCTTTTTAGAAGTCAGTTTGCTCAGCGATGCGGAAAATGGAAATCCTGTGATATTCAGCAACATCAGCTACTGCCAGCTAATCACTGTAATTTTTATACCTGGCAGTTGTCCTTGAGTAGGTTTCATTCTACTTGCTATGCCTTTTGTTACTCGAGCTGTGTATGTTGGAACAGAACACATACAAATGTCTTCAGGAACCCACAAAACACCCCTCATGTCAAAACACTCACCCCAAAAATGGCGTGACCAGTTGTAGAAGCTCTGCCCCTGACACCACCTCCTGATTGAACAATGCAATGCAGCGCAGGAAGTTCTCATATACCTCCTGGCTCTTGAACAAGCGCCGGACCTGAGAAGGGCAGACAAAGGAGGCTGTACAAAGGCAAGGAGCAGAGCGCCAAGCCAACAACATCCCAGTTCTCCTCCAGCATCTACTTTCCGCCGTTTCATACCTTGTCAAAGAACGTGAATTCCCGCAGAACTCCATGCTTTCCAACAGCAGCGAACGATTGGTCCTTAGAACAAGACAACTTCATCTTTTTCTATAGAACACAAACAGCAGAAAACGTTATTTCTGTGCCTGTCAAACTAAATCACGACTTAAAATTTATAGGAGAAATTCAGAGCATGAACATTTGAGGTTTTGAAACTCTGATGGCTCAGGTCATACCCTGGATGTAGCTGCAAGTTTAGTATCTACTGAACATGGAGGAAAAGGGCACCAAACAGCCGAAAATCAGCAGAGATGATGGATTCAAACAAGGACTCATGACCTGCAAGAAGCATGGACAGGCTGCAGGGGCACCCAGCACTCATTAAATTCCTCAAAACTAATTTACTCCAATAAAAAAAAACCCTCAGTACAACTATACAACCCGCTTGCTGGATATATACATATCCAGGGATGCATCCTAACCGGTGCACAATTATGCACTCACCACATAAAGCAAAATGCACAGTAATTGTCATAGCAGTGCAAATGCACATAAAGCGAATATATGTTTGTGCTGCGACGACAAGAAGTCGCTGTGTATTTTAGCCCCCATCCGGCTAATGTGCACCCTGTTCACGGTATGAAGAATAAAACGAAACGTGACGAAAACCGGAGCAATCCTCACAGCAGGGAAAGCCGCGCACTCCCCCCAGGAACAGAGGGGGACCAAACACAGGTGAAGAATTCCCCAGCTTATCCCCTGCATGTCTCTAAAACATAATCACTACGGCAGCAGCCTGCAACAGGGGCCGCAGTCCGTAGCTTCCAGCCAGGCTGCGAGATTGGACTACAGCGAATGCCTATTCTGTGGTTACTAGAAAATACTGCTTTCCATCTCAAAACAGATCAGAGTCCAACACACAGCGAGGGCAGCGTGATGGCGAGGACACAAAGTCAAAGACAAGGACCCTTGAGCAGTCCTGCAATATACCGATACTGATTATGGGGGGGCTTTTTGCCGTTTCACAAAAGGACATCATGAGTACAATGGGCTCCTAAAGCGCAGAACAATTTCAACCTGAAGCGTCACCCCGTAGCTGAAAAGGGGTACCTGGACATGAGGAACAAAACTGGAGGACGCAGTGGAAAAGGGCCGATCCAAGAGCTTCCATCAGCACCCAAGCGCCCCGCGAATCAGTGGTTGCTAGCGGTCATGCACCACCTCCCCGCCTAATCAGCACTAAGCTGCAGCAGGCAACAGCAGAGTAGGCGAGGTGGGAACAGATTAATCCAAACCAGTAAACTGGGGTATCCCAGCAGGTAAAGCTGCTGCCTCACACTTTCCCAGCTGTGCACTGGAAAGCGGCCCCAGAGAGGCGCAGTGCTCACGTGTTCACGACACGCGTCTCCTCCCACAGGTTAAGAACGTGCGGTTCGACTGAACGGGCGCCGTCCTTAAAATATAACGCATCTGAAAGTAGCCTCCAGTTTAGCCTGTGTGGGTCAGGCTGCAAGTACGCATGCAGCGTATCAGAAGGCACAGATGGGGAAACTGAGCAGGAAAGAAAAACTGCAAGCTGAGGCCAAAAAGACCCAACCTTCACCTAGACGAGACTCTCAAAATAGCTGCACCTACATTTCAAGCAGCCATCTTCCAGAAAATTCCCCCTCCCCAAACCCAGAATAATTCTGCCCTCCGACAATCACGCAAGTTTTCTGCAGGCCGTTTTCACGCCGACGTGCTTAACTGCTGGTTAACTGCTCCATTTGGATGAGCGTGACCGAAGCGAAGAGCTGAAATCATTCATTCAAAACCCTGCCGTTGCCCCCCCCCCCCAGCCCGTCTGCTTGCTGTCAGGCTGATTACACCCCATTTCCCACGTGTAAATTCAAAAGCTCACATCAAAACTTTCACTAGCCTACTACCTTCGCTTCATCAGTATATTAATCATAACTGAACAAACAATATTTCTATAATAGAATTCAGGAACATGCTGTTTCCTTAAAACCTGAAAAAAGCACAAGCACTAAAGATAATTTAAGACATCTGCCATGTATATGAGGTACACCGTAACTCTTCAGCTGTCTCCTACCCCATCTTGCTCTCTATGACAGATTTTGGGGTAAGAGCAGAGTGTCAGTGGGGCTAAGGGCGCCATCCTGATATTACTATCCACAGGAATCAAACCCATGATATTCTGGATATAAGATTGCGCACCTAATGAGCCACAAACCAGCTTAAATTGAGCCTACCGCTCTCAGATCTACACTGAATGTCACCAGTCACAACAGGCCAATCAAATCAACATTTCTTTGTAAGCTGTTTTAGTAATAAAACAGGTACCTTTAGTAGTGGAGTCATGTGGGAGAGCAACATGGGTCTGGACCTCTTCTTGCTCTGCTTGGATAACTCCTCATCCTCCATCTTCTTCAAGTGGTCCTTGCCTGTCAGTGAGCTGCCAGTGAACTGCGGGGAAGAAAGTCACGATATCGGGGAGGGTAGCGAGGCAGTCTCAGGACCGGACATGCAGGATGAAAGAACAAGGATATGTCGAGCTGAAGCCTCACAAACAGATCCCCCATAAGCCACCAGGATGGCGCCAACAATAACAGCCCCACGGCACCAATTCTGAATATACTGTCGGACACACAATGCTGATCAAAGCCTTTAAAGCTTTAGTGTAGCGTTTCCCAATCCGGTCCTCGGGGACTCACAGATAGATCTAATGGGAGCTGGAAAGGAGAAAAAATATGGACTATCTGGCAGGGAACTGGGAGGAAACTAAAACGTGGACCGTCTGAGTCCCTGAGGACCACGTGGGGAAAAGCTGCATTAGAAAAAATGAAGCATGTACAGATATAGCGCTACTAACTAGTGATCTCTTGGCATCGGGTAAGAACTGTCCGAACTCTGCCAGCAGGTCTTCCTGTCCCTTGAAGAGGCTGGCCACCTTGGAGAAGACCTCGTCCTCCGTCATACCACCACGGCCCCTCGCCTCCTTCACTTCTAGCTGCTCTTTCTGGAAACACAGAGAAAGACCCTTTACTTGAAAAAAATCAGACTCACTTTCACACCGTGCAACATCTGGATATATTTCAGCCGACTTGCAAAAGACGTCGTGCATTCAAAAAAAAGTGAAACCAAGTCTAAAAACCCGGGCACAGACACATACTTGGTAGGTGTGTAGTATCTCCAAGAAGGATCTGTAGATTTCTGGATGGTCCAGGAAACGGTTTTTGATCTTGTTCACGTAACTAATGGCGCTGTCAAACTCCACCGGGCTGGGCTCAGAGCCTGGTGGGGAGGACGAGGAGGAAGACGGGGGATGGGACTGGCCCTCCCGACCAGGCAGGGCCAAGGAGAGCCGGCTAGGGGGGTCCGGAGGGCTGGAGGATGAGGGGCTGGCGTAAAGAGAGGCGGCGGCTTCCCCGTGAGCGCAGCCGTCCTCGGCAGGGGAAGACGCCGAGACCCCCCCGGCCACACCGACCGCCACTGCCCTCCCTGGGCCCGGGGAAGCCTGCATGGGGGACAAATCCAGCTTCTATCAGCACACCCCCGCAACACGAGCACCGATCGCATTACTACTGCAATCGCTGGCTACTTAGACTGGAGAAGTGGGTGCAGACCTATGGCAGGAAGCAGAGTCGCTCACTAAATAAGACGCCCTCCTGCATTTTACCATGTCCCACACCCAACTCAGTAACTCCCACAACTGATTCCCTCTTCCCCACGGGAGAACCCAGACTGCATGGTGGAATGGTGCGACTTCGGTAATAACAGTAGGTGATTTAAAACAACCGCAGTACAACACGCATTAAGACAGACAGGAAACATGCATCGAGTTTTCCAACCTGGCCGGAGAGGGGCGACTGGAGGGACACCACCCCATTTTTGGGGACCTCTATCCGGTACCCTGGGGGTAGAAAGGCATTGAAACCCAATACGAGGTCAGGGTGACCGTGGAAGAGCTGGGACACGCGATTTATTACCCCCGGTGTATCAATGCTGTGGGTGAGAAAAAGAAAGATTGTAGTTCAAACAGAACTGCGTGTTTAGATGTGTTTCTGCGTTTAATACATATGTGTTTATGAAAAAATCTCTCACCATTTCAGGCAACTCGAGCTATCTCGGGCGTATTGGTGAAAAATTTCTAATACATCATCGGTTTCACTTTACTTTTTTTTTTGTTTTAAGAAAAGTGCAGACAGAACAGAATAATTACATACCTTTGTGATTTGAATTCCTTCATGATGTCCAAAAATTTGTTGTATATCCCTGGATCATTCCCAAATCGTATTTTCACCTGGTCAAGGTAAGATAAGGCATCTTCTACCTAGAGTTCAAAGTAACAAGGTAAGCTTGCCTGAAGTTTTAAGTTAAGAGAAACTTAACAAAAAATTATTTAATTAATGAGTCACACAACCCGCAGCAACACAAGTTATATTACGGGACCTCTTCTGTCCAACCACACAGCAAAGATGATGTCGGAACCGAGTGCAAAACTGGAGAGAGAACAGCCGCCAATGAGGCGCAGTTTCTGCTACGACAAACCTGCCTTTTCCCAAAAGCCAAGAAGTGGCTATTCGCAGAACATGAGTTATGCCTACATCCTTGCTGACGAGGTAGTTAATACACTTTCCTCCTCTAGAGATGACCCCTTCCCATAATTGCGCGTCAACGAACGAACATATTTCATGCTTACATCGAAAGGGCAAAATAGGCAGTACGTGTATGTGTATGGATGTTGTCCAAGACTCTTTAACAAAGCCCTTTGCACAGAGGTAGCATCAAGCTTCAGGGGATACAGAGCCAGTCCATAGGGGGGAAATCGGCACTGCACACACACATCGGTGTGGTGCTTTCTTTTCCAGACCGCTCCCATACTCCAAAACTAGAGCTACATCCATCAACCCGGGGACGATGCGACAGCCCGGGGTACAGGACATGAATGACACACCGAAACATTTCAGATTGAACAGAAGTAATTCACTGGGCAGCTGCATAAAGACACAAAGTAACATTACGCAGCCGTGTGTTAACATTTTACCAGCTACACCGCAACATCGTTGCGACCACCTATGTATATTTGGGGAGGGGGGGCAATCAAAAAGGCTTGGTACTCAGCTTGATAGCTGGTACGCGCTTTTCTTTTGCTCCTCTCACTGCCGAAATGGAAGCACAAAATGGCTCTGGACACCGCAGGACTTCAACTCTCTGGCTTTCCCCCCTCCCCGCCCCGCTCGCTGCCCGCCACCGCTTACCTTCAGCTTCTGGAAGTGCTGCTGCTGGACCTGTTTCTGCACCACGTACGCCTTGTCCTGCACTTGGCTCATCTGCTTCATGGTGCCGTGCGTCTGTATTTTCGCCATTGTCTCTTCAGCCCCCCCTGCTCCTCCCGCTCGGCTCCGGATTAGCCAGTTAGCTCTCCCTCGCCAGCGAGCTGAAAGAAAGCTACGGCTGCCGTTAGCTAGCCAGCTAGGGCCGAGGCGACGGCAATTTGAGTTCTATCGGTACCACTTTGTTCAAAACGCCATTCCTCGGTTAGCTACCACGTAGCTCCTCCCACGTTACTGTTTTTTCCCCAGACCCAAAGTCAGTGGAAAGTAGGTCTTTAGACAATGGTTTAAAATTATTAAAAATTACTAATGAACCCCTGTCTCTTTAAATTCGGCGGCAGCCGTGCAGACTGGGCGTCCGGAAATGTACGTAAAACGGGGGAGCGAAGTGCACATGCGCATGGGCCGTAATTCCCAATTCGACCACGCATGCGCACACGGGTAAGAAATCGTCGGTCTTATCAGTCAGCTTGTCCCCCTCGTTACCAAATGATTCACTTGTGATTTCATTTCTACTGTTTTTTTCACTATATTACAGTTATGTCCACATGTTGTCACGTTTAACCTATATAATTTATAATTTCTCCTCGTTAGCTTTGCCTTGCCTGAAACCAGACACTGGAAAACAAAAATTTGACACAGTAGGTAGGACTAATACAACACGACCAGTAGATGTTTCATTTGATTAATTTTATTGAAATGTGAGGAAATGGGAAATAGATCAATTTTGCACACAGCTAACACCAAGAAGCATCATGAACTCAACACTCCAATAGCAGTCGCTATGATGTCTGGAAGAGCTGAAGCAAATTTTGTCCTGTCCACGTCTAGCCGGCCGTGGACGGGGACTTATTCAAGGGCCTTGGCCGCAAGCCTCCATCGCTGGAGCCACTGCTGCAGAGTCAGACCCCCTGTCGTCATCTCCGGCAGGGCAAACTGCGCTGGCTGCCCCCACCTGCAGACAGAGGAGAAAGGAAGGACAGAAATGAGAACAGATCAGTAACGTCTGGTGCACAGCCGCCGAGCAGCACTGAAGAAACACCCCCACAGTGCTGATCTGGAGCTGAGATTAGGGGTGCTGCAGTGCTCACCAGTGGCCAATGGCAGTTTTCACTTCAGCTACCAACAGCAATGTCTGGGAGGTCCTCTGGCTCAACTGTTGGACCCGAGGCAAAAGAGACTGGAGCAGCTCTTCATCCAGCTCCCGCACCTGCAACAAGAGGGCTGGGGGTGGGAGGGCAGAGTGTGATCGGGGGGGGGCAATCAATGGGAGTCAGCCGCAGCTGGAGAGCAGAAGGGGTGAACTTACGTTTTACAGGGTGGTTTGGGAAAAGTCATTAATATTTGTGATTGGCCAGTGAATGCCTTAGAGTTTCCCCGAACCATGCAAAAAAAGGCAGCCGATAGATGGGAAAACATCCACTGGCCAATCAGGAAGCTTCTCCTATGAATATTGACTTCTCAAACCAGCCTGTAAAATGAAAATTTGAGTGATTGACGATTCTGACCCCATTACAGATTTACTTCCTGTGTCAAAGGTGAACATGGAGAGGCCTCACCTGTAAGGTCGGGGGCACGCTGCTGAGCCCTCTGGTTTTGCAGGTCAGTCTGAGAGGCTGAGTACAGCTGGAGCAGCCGATGCAGGAATCGCAGCCGCAGCTGCTGGGAAACAGCTTGGGCACAGAGCTGCTCCGGAGCCTGGAGGGACAGGTGGATGGGGGTGAGGCCGCTGGTGAACAGGGTGGAGCATGTGAGGGGGTTCAGCAAGAAGGGGGCTCACTTTGTACATCGGGAAAGCCAGGTTCTGGCAGAGGCTATGGAAGGTTCCGGAATGGAGGCGGTGAATTGAGAGCCACTCAGCTGGGACGCGTTGTACACTGGAACAAATTTCATACAGACCGCTAGTTTAGAAATATCAAACTTACTGGTAATTGCTTGGTGAACATTTATTTGATATGACAGCCAAGCATGCAGCATCCCTCAGCCACCCTGCTCCTCCCACCAGGGCTGTGCAAAGGGCGGGGCCCGCCCCCCACCCCCCAAAGCTGCTTACCCGTCGAGCGTCCTGGCATCGAGAGCTGCCAGTGACACTCCTGCCATCTGCCGGACCCCCTGGGCCACCGTGTTCCGCAGCTTCCCCGCCGCATCCAGCACGCTCTGGCACAAGGGAGCCACCTTATGCTGCGCAAAGTGCCCAACCTGAAGATGGGGCAGTGGGTCAAAGGCAGGCAGGAAACGGGGGGGGGGGAGGAAGTGTCTGGGGAAATACGTTTGCCGCTAAACAAATGGCCATTCAGCAACAGGTAAATCGGTGGTATTTGGTTACAAAAAAAAATAATAGGGGGTTATGGTAGGAATGCGCAGTCAGCGGCGAGCGGATACGCACCTCAGCATGGACACGAGACACTGCGGCCTTGGCTGCAGAGTTCCCCTTGATCAGTCCCCTAATTTGCTCCTGCTTGTTGTCCTACAGCCACAACAAGGTGGACGGTGATTAAAAGCACAAAAACATAGCTTGCTGCTTGGAGAGCACCTGGCCACAATAGGCAAATCCACTGTCCAGCACCGATTTATATTGTGTGAAAAATCACTCCGTGACCGTGGGATTTGTTCCGATCACGAACGCAGCCTTTCACCTCAACGTTGCTAACCAACCGTCTTCCATCTACTTTCATTTCCTCCAGAAACACGACCAAGAGAGCAGCTGTAGGCGTCGGCTTCAACCCCCAGGCGTTATTCCATTTAGAAAACTGACCAAAAAAACAAAGTCAAACAGGAAGCATAGTCGGAACAGGAAGTGCAGACTCAGACTCACCACAAGTTGCCTGAAGTCCATGATACTCTGCCACTGACTGCGCAGACCGCGGACGGCGTTCTGCCTGCTCCGGACCTCCTGCTCCAGCTTCTCGCACTCGCCCAGCACACTGTCCCGTAACGCGGCCTTCATCACGCACCGCAGCTCCATCTCAAACGCCGCCCTGGCCCAGCAAAGTGTTAAGCATCCTCCTGTCACGTTTTCTTATTGGAGTCGGTAACATTAGCATTAGCAAAGGCGTGATAAAAATGAACCACAGGTAGTACTTAAACTGGGAGTGAAACACAGAAAAACCCATTTAAAGCATGGACAGGTTTACTTTGCCAGCGCCCTGGTCTGGCCTTCACTGTCTAGCAGGTCCAGCTCCGCCTCCTTCCTTCGGACATCTAGCTGGGTCTTCAGCTGACAAACCCGGACCTGGGTCAGCGCCTGCTGTACAAAGATTTGCTCCACATCCTGCCAGCCTGACTGCCAGGAGACAGGGGGGGGGGGGGGGGGGGGGGGGGGGGTTGGGGGTGGTGTCACTGAGCCAGCCGTGCAGACAGATGTGCTCGCAGTGTACAGAGCAAATACTTCAACCATTTCTTTAAAGGACACCCCGGGAACTCATTCCTCACATTCCCAAAGAGGTCCTGGTCTACAGATTTTGGGGATTCTCCTACTACATCTCTACAGATGAATAAAAATTAAAAAAACTGAACGAGTGAGGGAAAATGAGAACTATTCATGCAGAACTGAGGCCACAGGAGCACCGATACCTGCAGCAGAGACCTCACTGATGGCAATTCTTCATCCTGCCCTGACATCTCCTGCAGGCGAGACCTCTTGTAGCAATACCTGTGTCACACATTAACACGGCACAGTGTGAAACAGACAGACAGTGTGACCGCATCGAACAATGCAGGCACCCATCATTCCGTCAAACACTCAAGGGGAGCCTGAAGCCTATCCCAGATAGCACAGGTCTGGCGTGTTAATGAATAAATATACCAAAGGTAGAGAATTTTAAACACCTTTGTAAACTGTTGAACTGTTTGAACTCTTGAAGTTCTGAACAGTAATTTTACATTTTGGGAATAATTAATCAATAGACCCTTTCTGCAAGATGCATACGTTGTTTATTTTTAAGTTTACCCGAGTGCAGCCACCTCCTGTCCGACATCTAAAGTAGCCAGCTTCTCCTGCAGGGCCACCTGCTGGTGGGAGGCCAGGTGTTGCAAGGCAGACAGTAAATGGCTAGGAGGATGAGACTGCAGCAGGTCCTGATCACAAAGCAGGGAGACAGCAAGGCGAGCTGAAGCATTTGTTCTTATTAAACGGGCTCAAAAGGATCCATCTGTTACACTCTGAATGCACTCCAGTTACTCTATAAAGACCCTTAACTGTGACGACTGGGTGCTTTTTAGAACCATAACATATTCACAAAAGTATATTTTTTTAAGCAAGCCACAACTGCATATCAATAGCGACCCAATTACATGCTTCACCTCCACAGCTCTCAGCCAATGCTGAAAAACTGCCCCCCTCTGCTCACGGGACATGCTAGGAGGAGAGAACAAGAAACGCAGTCAGGGCCCAGTCCATAAGAGGAACTCACAAGCAGGGCCCCGGGACACGCTGTACCCGACCTACGAAGCACCACTTACTGTACGGCTGAAGGCACCTTCTTGAGCTCACTCTCCAGTAGAGAGCAGAAGAAGCTCACCCTCTCCTCAACCAGCTCCCTCACCGCACGCTGAGGATGAGTGAGAAACCTTGTTAGCTCGCTGGCAACCCAAGTGACACGAGAACATCCGAACACTAGATGGCGCTGTGTGCAGGTGAACCAGATACTTACAAGAACCTGAGGCTCTGGCCCCAAAGAGCTCAGGCTGTCACTGCTACTGTCATCACCCCCAAACACCAACTTCACTTCTGCCTTCCTACAACAGGACACAAACTATCGCTCAAAAAAATGCCAGGATTAAAAACTCTGGAAGGTAACAAACAGCGCCCCCACCTGGAGAGCTGGCTCAGGGCTTGGCAGTGGCCATTGAGTCTGCGGCAGTCCTGGTCCACTGAGCGGCGCTCGTCAGCACAGCGCTGCCTGGCCGCCTGCAGCAGAAGATCCCTCTGGCGGCTGTCCCTGTCACTGTCCCAGCTGCGGCTAATGCACCTCTCTGCAGGGGGGGGGGGGGGGGGGGCCCCGGGGCCACAGGGCCGCTGGGCGGCAACCCCGCCCCCCCCCCCACCTTCGCGGGGGTCCTTCTTTCCTCCCCTGCTTGTGGCGGGACCC
>JAABNY020000043.1:3677280-3699947 GCA_015164015.2 Brevimyrus niger | reverse complement strand
TTGTATATTTTTTTACCACTTCCGAGGATAGTGGGGGTCACGAGTCACTGGCACGGTTATTTTGGGGGTCGTGAGCTAAAAAAATTTGGGAACCCCTGATTTAAAGTAGTGGTACCTCAGAACTCGAATTTAATGGAAAATAATTAATTTGTTCCCGGCCCCAAAAGGTTACACCTAAATATATATAGAAAGAAAATAATATGTATCCAAACAATGTGGCCTGCCCCGATTGTTCCTTCCGTGTGCCATGCCCCCTTGTTAAGCTGCCAGCTGTTTCTGGTTGTTGTTATTAGTGCTCTGTGTTTCCTCCGCATTTCAGTTTGTTTCCCCAGTCTGGTCATTGTATTGTCCATCTGCGTTTTTCCTGCCTTACCTGTAATTAAACCCTGACTTTGTCTGTGTTCCACCTTGCTTAGCACAGCAATATTATTATAAAGGTATTAATGGTTTATTATTGAAATAAGAAATCTTTATCTTTAAATGTATTTTATTATATAATTAGTCTGTCACTGTCTAAATGTATTTTTACTGTCGAAATATATGTATTAAGCTAGTGTAAACATGCATAATGCTATCACAGCTAATGTGAGTTACCCTTTGTTTCCGCTGAGACATGCTGCGTGACTCATTTCCACGAGCGTACAAGTTCTTAGGTCGGTGTTCACGGCTTGACTTAGATAGAGCTCTAAGTAATTCTTTTTCAAACTGGTCAGTTCGACTTAACTTTATGTTCTAATGAGTTTGAGAACTGAGGTACCACTGTACCTGCAAATAGAGCGAGCTGCCCCTCTACCTAATTAGGAAGCGTTGGACATTGAAGGCTTGGAATTCGAAACGGAGAGGATTTGGACACCCGAAAACACCACAGACAAGACAAAATGGGCCAAAAATTAGAATTTATTCAGTTATGTCCATAAATTCTTTGAGTTTGTGTTAAACATTCTTCAAGCTGTTCAAGTTGGCAGTTATGATCTTAACTTTGCTGTTGCTAAGAAAAAATGAGACGTACAAAAAAAAGAAAAAAACAAGACATAAACAGTGTTGAAATTTCTCTCACATTCAACCCAGATTGTAACACTGTCCACAAGTCAAATAAATAACATTCATTCCAATAGAGGCATGCCATTCAAGAGATCACAAACAAGAGCAACACGCACAGAAAAAATGAAAAATGTCATTTTTCATATCGAGTGATTTTCCCCCATATATCCTACTGTTTGATCAACTTGTGAAAAAACAGAAACCTGGATTAGCTGAAACTCAAATATGCATGGAATTATAATACGATATGTACCTGGGAAATTCACCGTGAAACATGCAGACATCCTATTTTAAACCTGGATTTGCATCTGGCAGCACAGCAGAACCACAAAGCACTGCTGATATTGTTCTGGGTTTAGCATGCATACTGACAGTGATCATGGCTCACCATCCTTCAGTGACCATCATATGCAAGTTATGCGAGTGATTCACACAAGAAGATCGCAGGATGATGAAAAGCAGCGAGGCTCAGCTCGTTAAAGCAGGCTGATGATGCCAGCAATCACACGTACGGGCAAGGAAACCACAACAACACACAGACCATTTAAAAAGGTCAAACTGATGAACTGAAATAGGTGACCAGGAATTTCACTGATTAGCCAAAACTAGTGTAAAAGACGAACAGCCTTAGTTTTCCAACAAAATGGCCAAATTTTAACTAAAAATTGTTTGCATCCAACTGCTTACCAAGATCTTCCAACTGCTCAATCACATCAAGTGAAGTGCTTTTATACATCAAAAATGTTGATTCTCTTTTCTACAGTTGAATTTTGATAGTAATTTTAGGTCCTTTGTAGCTTCCATTCCCTGATTTCCGTAAAGAAATACAACCTAACTATCAGTGAGACTTAAAAACACGCATTTGCTTGAGCATACCCTAGAGTCTCCATTTGGCTCCACCTCAGTCTTAAAAGAAAAAAAACAAAGAAAATTTGTCCACCAGTGTCCAGGCCCTGTTATTTCAAGGTAATAGGTTTGCACCATGTTAAGGCTGGTTCGCGCAAAACTTGCTGTTCGCAACACACACATGCGCACGCAATGGTATAAAACGGTACACAGAAAAAGAAAAACCAAAACAATTAGAACAGAACTGTACATTTAACAAAAAAACAAAACAAAAATGAATTCCTTTGATTCTGTATTTGGCTGTCCCAAAATCAAGTCTCTTTGTAAACAAACAAAAATGAGGAGAATGGCCCCCACCACTCCTCTCCTGTTTTGGTGGGGGGGGGGGGGGGCTTGGCTTGGTGAGTGACAGCTGTGCTCTGGCATCGGCATCCTGTCTTGGTGAAGTCTGACGCTGCTCCCCCCAGAGTACTGCGCTGTACTACCGTATCCGTGTGAAGAGATTCAAAACCGACACAGACTCCTGTAAACGAAACAGACCGATTACAAGCTGCAGACGCCTTTTAAACAACAAGCACTGCAAATTCCACACACACACACACACACACACACACACACACACACACACACACACACACACACACACACACGCACGATAACTCCTGGCCTAGTGTCCCATTTAAGCCATCACCTTTGTCGACCGCGTTTTGCTGAACACATTCCAGAAGCGGAGGGTCTCATCTCCAGCCCCCGTGACGATGGCCTCTCCATCTGGAGACATGGCCTACAGGAGGAGAGCCCCCCCCATCCCACACACAATTTAACACCAAACAAAGCACGGCACAGAGCACAGAAAAGTAGTAACCAGACCCCCCCAGCAGAAAGCCACAGGCCCTACCAGATAGAGGACTCTGTATGAATGACCCGTCAGCTTGGCCACTTGAGTCAGGGAGGGGTACTTCCACACCAGGATCTGGTTCTGAGAGTATCCATGGGTGCTCACCTGTGTGTGTGGGGGGGGGACATGGCCATTACGTCATCACAGGAAAAATAAAATTCTTCACGCTGATTTTCAAGTGGAAGTTCATCCATCCATCCATCCATCCATCCATCCATCCACCCACCAATCCATCCATCCCACTCATCCATCCATAGGTTACCATGGATAGTTTACTTTCATTACATTAAAAATGAAACACTCGGGAACGGGCGGGGCGGGCCATACCAGCTCATTGGTGTGCTTGGACCAGGCCAGGTTGCAGACCTGCGAGCCTGTATCAGTGCACTGCAGCGGCTGCCCCGTCAGCGTGTTCCAGAAGCGGATGCAGCGGTCGGCCGTGCCCCCGCCCGACGCCAGCAGCCCGTGCTGGTGGGGCGACCAGGCGATGGCCTTCACTGCCGCCAGGTGCTCCGTGTACTGTTGCACTGGCAGCACGCTGGAGTGGTTCCACACTAGCAGCTGGGGAAAGGGGCGGAGCCTCAGCATCACGCTGCGCTGGCCTCACGGCACATAATTCATAACCCTAACTGCAAAAACATATTACTTATGCGTGTGTAATTTGTAACATATTACAAATATTTTCATTCCACTTTTCTTACTGTAATTTTTCTACCCTCTGTATACCTGCTCATGGATTAAACAAAATTTAACCACCAATAAAATAAAATCAAACCAAAGCCCCTCCCCCTCCCCACACACACCTTGTTGTCGTTGCCCCCGGAGGCCAGCAGCTGGTGGTCTGTGCTCCATTTAAGGCCGCAGACCTCCTGGCGGTGACCCTGCAGGCGGCGCTCTGACTGCAGGGGAGGCGTGCGGATGTCCCGCTGCAGGATCACGCGGTCGCGGCTGCCCGACGACAGCTGGTCTGCGTTCCACGCCAGTGCGCCTGCGGCGGGAGGGAGAAGGCGGAGCTGATGTACGCCTGGCCAAGAGGAACCTTGAAATGCGAGGCTCGAAAGAATAATGCGAAGGCTCCTCACCGACTCGAGCTGTGTGCCCCTCCAGTGTGGAGAGCTTCTTGCCGGCGGCGGCATCCCAGATTTGTACGAAGCCTTTGTGCGTCCCCACGGCGACCAGGTTGCCCTGGAAACAGAGCATCTCTCAGAATACCGCGACGCGGACAAGATTACCCGGAGATGAGGGATGAAAGCATGAATACTCACCCTCTCTGACCACCCGACGGAGGTGACAGAGTCCCCCTCCACCGAAAGGTCACACAGCCGGGTCACCTGCGAGCAGGTGAGAGCTGTTTAACCGGTGGGCTCCGACTGAATTGGAAACGGGAGCCATGGAAACGGACCATCGCCACGGTACCTGGCTGGTGCAGGCGCTCCACAGGTAGACGCAGGTACCCAGGCCCACGCTGAGCACGTTCAGGGACGACCAGTCCACCAGGTTCAGGTAGAAGTCGTCCTGCAGTTCAGGGGCGTCCAGCACCTTGAAGGGGATCTTGGAGATCTTGCGAGTGGGTTTCCGTGGCGACCGCAGCAGCTTCTGACTACAGGATGTGGCAAACGCAGAACGTGAGTAAATACTTAATATTAAAATTAAAGAGAGATTATATATTTTATGAACTCTGCAGTGTCTACTCTAGTAAACCGTGTGTGTGTGTGTGTGTGTGTGTGAGAGATTATAACATGATCTTATGTGACTCCATAACTGATCTAGGGTTCAGATTTCTTACCTCTTGCTGCTGACGGGCGATAAGGAATATGGAGAGATGCTGTTTCCGTCGTCAGGGGTAGAGCGCTTGGCACTAATCGAGTACTGCAGGCCAGGAAGAGAAAGACAAATTAAATGCGAGTCCAAAATATGGCCGGGGGCCACGGTGCTGGGGGTGGGGCTCCACTGACATTAAAGAGGCTCCGCCTCTCGGGCGTGGATGGCTGCAGGCGGCGGTCCTCCGTTTGGGGATCCTGCACTTTCTCGATGCCAGCGCCGAGCAGCTCGTTCTTCAGGAGGGCGGAGTACGCCAGGCCATCCGCTGGACAAAGAGGAAGGAGGTGGCCATTAAGCTTCACGACAACCCCTACAGAATCACGCCATACTATAAGGAATCGGGATGTAGATAAATAAGGAGCATAGATCACCTTTGCTGGTATCAGACGTAGCATCCTTGGTTTTCCTGTTCTGACTGGGCGACTTCTCATTTTCCTAGAGAGGCGTTTCCCAGTATTAATCAACAATGCAAGTTTCCGGCAGAATGGCCACCGCCAATCGGGTGACTGAGTGAAATTTTCAATTCGAAACACGCCTGCACAGTCATGCACACACATTTAACAGTAATGTACCATGTATGTGCATGTAACAGTTGAATTACTTTGTAAATAGTCAGTAGGGTTTGCAATCTCCCCCACTGCTTCTGATGTCACCAATTTTAGGTTTATAATGCAATGGTACAGATTTGCCGTAAGATTTCTTGGGTGAGCGGGAGTTTGAAAGAGTGTCGCGCCGGATGCGAGAGCGCTGGCAGCCCTGTAGGGGGCAGTGTTCAGGGGCTCACGTTGATCCTGTGGAAGTTGATGCTCCAGTTGGCACCGGCGCGGGATGGAATAAACCTGTCACCGTGCTTGCTGGGTGAGGACAGCGGGGAGTTAGTGGGCGTTAGGGATCGCATCACTTCTGTCACTTTCTGTAAGGCAGAAAATAAGAGAAGACAATGCCGATTTTTCCACTGCATGAAGCTGGTTCTCCTGCTGAACATAAAGTAGAGAGCTCTAACCCAACTGTATCCCCACCCTGGGAAAAAGGACCCGGCCTCCACTGCCCTGGCAGTCATGCGGCACACAACAGAGTTCTCAACATCACCACTGCGAAGCAAATGGGAGACAATGGGCTGGATGGAGGACTTTCCTGACTAACAGATATCAATGCCACTTAACTTCCCCTGGAAAGAGTTTTGTGTAACACTGTAGAGGTCAGAAATCCCACGTAAAAGGAAAAATAGGAATTAGCACTGATAAGCTGTTGTTACTGAAGTTATTCCTGCTGGGCCATGAATTTCAAAAGACACACATCCTCTATGGCTGCTCCCACAGACGAAGCCACGAGGAAACAGGAAAACTAGTCTGAGTCACGGCAGCCATGCATCATTATAGAAACTCACAATGGGGCTGGGGATCTCGTTCTGGATGTTGATCTGCCGCAGCAGCCGACGTTCATAGTCCTGATCCATGGCTGGACCGGAGTGGGAGGGAACCCACTGGCTGGGAAGGAGCTGGGGCCGCAGCAGAAGTCGGCGTGCTGGCGGTCGATAGTCTGCACGCGCCCGGGGGAAACAAAAGGCAGGGCTGCAGCGATACTCAGAGAATGACCAGCTTGTCTTGTTCACATCTCGTTCCCACTAAGACTAAGTATTCCTCATAACAAACATGCGTACAACCGCAGGGGACCTAACACAGGCAGACTGTATGGCGGTGGTTGAAGTGCGATAAAAAAGTCAAATTTAACATCTGTGTACAAGTAAGAGAACAAATACATAGGATCTGTGGAAAAACACACAGTGATCTTTCTTTTTAAAAGAGATATAAACACACATACACAGAGGTTAGAGTGGGGTCAGCTGTCTATCCAGCAGTCCTGGAGCTTTTTTTTGGGGGGGGGGGGGGGGGTTATGGACCTTGCTCAAGCCCCCAGAGGCTGTTGTATGGAACACAGGATTGGAGCAGTCGCCTTTTCGATCACAGACAGCAAGCAATCTCCGTTACACGGACACCACAGCAATATTGCTGAACAGCACTCAAAGCTCATCATGCAAAAGCAAAGGTCTGTTAGGTATGTTGTGACAGCATCAAGCTTCTCTACACCTTCTCCAGTGAAAGGAAAACCCACACGGATCATTCCAACAGCTGTCTTCAGACACCAGGTGCCCTTGTCCCAAATCTAAAATTACCCTAACCAAACGGCTTTCAGAGAAGCGACAGTTCTTCCAGGAACAGAAATGCCGAGCATAAGTCACCTTCTGACACGCTTTGCAGTTTCTGTACAACAGCTGCCTTAACATTTATACATTAAGCAAATAATTAGTATACCTCAGTCCACGGAAGTTCATCTTAGAAGTTAAAAGTGACCAATAAGCTCGCTATCTGGGGCCAAAATACTCTCGAGCAGTAAAGTATACAACAAATTACAGCTGTCAGCGTGTCCCCACCCATTATCGAGATACCGATTCCTTCTGCACATCTACTAGACTAACTAATCGATTCCTATCCATCTGTTAGGTATCCTCAGGTAATAAATTCTCATGAAACGATGATTAACGATTTACTATCAAATATGGATCACAGTATAAGTTGATCTACCACCACTGGTGGTTATCAGAAATGCGAGCACCAAAGTAATAATACTTCACACCCAGCTCACCTCGTCGAGCTATTGCAGAATAAAAGCAATTAAAAATTAAAGTCAAAATGCAAATGATCTGCGGAGATAGTCCCGAAGGACATATTATGACACAGATACCGTAATAATCGAACGTTAAAGTAGTTGGTGGCTTCCTAGCTAGAATATTGTTTAGATTCAGTTGTAGTCGCCTACCTCAGCTCAGGGGACTGACGATCCTAAACTCGCTGGGCCAACTGCCTCTTGGCATATGCAGAATAAAACCCCCAAATCAGCCGGCCTTAACTCGCGCACGATAAGAGGCCAGCAGCCATCAGCAATATCATCAATTTCCACAGTGTGATTTGTCAGGTTCTGTCTTATTCTTCACCAGTCCCGATGTAACATGGACGACGCCAAGAATGTTTGCTATCCTTTGGGGCGCGGTGCATTCTGGGAGCCGGCGTGATGACGTCGTACAATTTGAATCAATACAAAAAAAGCCAATCTGCGTTGTCAGGGAAACCCGCTTTATTTCAACGTGTGACCGCTAGCCTGCTAACTGCTAACATGTCTATTGTCTGTGTAACTGGCTGGCTAAAAAGCTAGGCAGCTGACACGCGCTAATAATGCATGAAAACTACCAACCAACGAAACCGATCATATCAACTATTAATGTAACATACAATGACAATGTTAGAACTTGTCTACGCTGCAAGATGTTTTAGCTTGGCTTTAATCTTTCACACAATGACCAGAAAACCGGAAAGCGTGAATTAATCTTTATTAAAATGTCTCGGGTAAAATATGAGCGCTATTGGTTAGATAACCACACTAAAGCTATGATTACTATCTAGTTACCTATTTATTCCTTTTCTGTCTGTAAATAATTAGCTAGTGTTTATTGAAAGTGATACCGGGGAGGTCAGTTGGAGATCTTCCCACGGTAGCTGGCTGTAAGTAATGAAAGTATTAAATAACTCCTCATGATGTAGAGTGAACGTTTAGGAACTACAGCTTCTTAAAAGATGGATTTAAAAAAATTCAGCATCTGAAAATCAGTATGGGGTCACGGGAATTCAAATAAAGTACGTAAAATACATCAAAACAGCATACCGAGGAGACTGCGTTCATTGAAAATAAATGTTTTTAAGCACACTACATTGCCGGTGTTCTGTCATAAAATACTACCTATCGAGATGTGCTGTCGAGCCTTTCTGCGCATGTGCAGTTCCATCGTTTTGGAATTAAATTAAGTGTTTTAGGGGTTCTGGGGGGTTAGGGCTATCGATTAGCACTACGGTAGCATTTTCCGACAAAGCAGCATTAATCAACAGAACACCGACGCTCCACGCCGCTTATTTCCGGCCAGCACCGCCGTGTCCCCGCCCTCACCGGCGCCGTGTCCACGCCCCCACCGCCGCGAGGGCGCCGCTTGTACAGCAGGGACCACGGCGCGTGCGAAAATGGCCGGCGACGAGGCGCCGCGACCGCTCATCCTCCTGCTCATGTACCTGCTTATGAAGCGCAGGAAGGACATGAACGACGCCGAGGCGAAAAGGCGGAACGAGGTCCGGCGCCGAATCGCACACAGGCAGCATTTCCTGCAGAGGCAGCGGAGGATGCTCATGGTAAAGCATGCATAAGGGAGCCTGCATACGCCGCAGGGCACGATCTGAACGCGATGCGATGGAGTTAGTTTATATGTTGGCCAAACACATGGCAGTTTAAAGGTTCAGAAAAGCACCTATCCCGTTCCTAAATAAAATACAGAAAGTGAATTTGCATATATGCGGAGTGAATTTGCGTTTCTCCCGACTTGGTAGATTGGGAATATTATTAATAGTGTTATATTATAAATTTACTATACAACAGTAAATCACGATTGCAGAACAGGTTAGAGCTTGACGTTTAAAAAGTGTCTTTACCTCCCCATCTCGTCCGGTCCATCCAGCAGCTCCAAGCCAAAGTTTTGCTGCATCTAGACGTCATTCGCTGCAAACACAGACAACATTTTTAATTCTTGTAATTGTTCACCTGTCTCCGCTGATTCTTCTTTAATCAACATCTATAATTCATGCAATTGTCCACTGACTTTCAACAGGGTGGACAGATGCCTGTGAATCACTGCAAATCCCTGTACTGGCACTGCAGATGTGTTCACTGTCTGGTCTTCTCTCCCCCACCCAGATGCTGATAGCGTACAGCACAAGTTGCACCTGTAATCACCGCACACGCCCGTGGACCACCATCAAGTGCTCGGATTGGTGGGAGCGGGTGGCGATGAACGAGTTCCGGCCCCACGATTGGCTGGAGAAGTTCCGCATGAGCAAGGACACCTTCTTCTTCCTGTGCGGCAAGCTGAAGGGGCGGCTGGCCAAGCGGGACACGCGTCTCCGGCCAGCGTTGCCCGTGGAGAAGCGCGTCGCCGTGGCTCTGTGGCGCCTGGCCACCAACGTGGAGTATCGCACCATCGGCGCCCTGTTCGGCATGGGCCGCTCTACCGTGTGCAAGTGCGTTCGGGATGTGTGCCACGGCATCGCCGCTCTGCTGGGGCCGGCCTACCTGCGACCTCCCGGCGTGCAGGAGCTGGACGAGGAGGCCGGGCTCTTCGAGCGGCGCTGGGGCTTCCCGCACTGCGTTGGCGTCGTGGGCAGCCTCCACGTGCCCATCGTCACCCCCCCCGGCAATTCCGCCCACTACAGGAACGGCGCAGGCTGGCTGTCGGTGGTGCTGCAGGGCACCGTCAATGGGCTGGGCCAGTTCTGGGACGTGTGTTCCTGCTTCCCAGGCAGCACCGAGGACTCGGTCATCCTGCAGAACTCCGCGCTGTGGGCAGCGGCCACCGGGGGCGCTCTCTCCCCGCAGCCGCCCCGACCTCTCATGGACAGGCCGCTCCAGTACCTGCTGCTGGGCACCGAGGCGTACCCGCTGCAGACGTGGCTGCTGAAGAGATACCCGCCCTCGCAACGGCTAACGCCAGGGCAGCGGGCCTTTAATGAGCGGCTGAACCGCACGCGGGGCATTTTGGACGCCGCCTTCCTGCGCCTCAAAGCCCGCTGGCAGTGCCTGCACAAGCACAATGATTGCGGCCTGGATCTGGTGCCAAGCATGATCTTGGCCTGCTGCATCCTGCACAACGTGTGTGAGGTGCACCGGGACAGCGTCCTGGATGAGTGGCTGGACGAGGTGAGTCGGGACAGGAGTCCGCAGCCATGCATCTCGCTGCCTGTCTCCGCAGAGGATCCAGCAGCGGAGGAAGTCCGCTCGCTTTTCTGCAAATACCTCCTGCAGCAGCAGAATGGATAAGACGATCTGCTCAGGCCTACATTTTGATAGACTTTGTTTTTATTTCTTACCTCTGGGAGTCTACTCTTTTTCTGCACTCAGTTTTTTCACCTTCAAGGTGATACATCTACTTCACCAGCAGAGGGCAAAGTATTTTTTTTTCCATCGTCTAAAGCACAGAATATACCACTACCTGAACAGCATTCATATGATAGTGATTTTCTGTATTCTTTTTACGACAAATGAGTTTGTGTGTCCATATGAAATACAAAAAAGTGACAGTTACATTTTTACTACAAAATACAGGAACAGCACCATTTCCCCCTCTACTCAGGAATACATTCGCATTTCTGATTTCGCTTCCTAGGTGTTCCGCTGTTTTATATAAGAGGTTAAATAGCAGTTTTAGGTGGAGAATAGCCAGTTAGCTCCATTATTTATTCTGTTGTTGTGAGATAGAAGTAGAGGTGGAGATATCAGGTCCGGAGAGTACAAATCCAGAACAGCCAGTTGAGCATAAAGAGTCACAGTTACAGAGTAACTCAACTGGTTGGTTGAAACAAAACCTTGGTCTGGATTTGTACTCTCTGGACCTGAAATCTCCACCTCTGGGTAGTTCATGTTATTGAATTGGTTGCCACGTTTAAAAGTGTTCAATAAAAGTTTGGTGATTAAAAGAGAAAAAGTAAAATACTTGAACTACAGTCGTGTCAAATCTGACTGACATTCTCCTTTTTACATCTTGTTTGAAACATTCATGAAGCCATTTGTGGGTTTTACGACATTTTTAGTTTGTTTGTATTGCGGTGATTGGCAATGAAAACATCAAAATAAAAATATCCGACAGTAACTATGATCAACATAGAAATTCCACACATATGCAATGCTGTGAATTTGTTAAACTATGAAAAGGCTCATCTGGCAATGTTAAGCTTCTGAAATGATCAGATTACAAATGTCTTAGTTGCCATTAAATTCCCAGTCTGTCTCACCAGTGCTGCTCACGGCTAGTTTTCCATCCGGCTCATATTATTTAAATCAGCTTGAATGGATGGAATTCATTCAAATTATTTACTGTTAAACTGATAAAAAGGCTCCACACATTCACACATGTGCATTTCCTTTATATGATAATTTGTACATTTCCCATAAAACAGAATATATTTTATTTGGAATAATTGATCTGTAATTTTGTTTTGATTTAATTTGGATACACAGCCACATGACTACTGGCCTGTGATTAGAATGCAGATTATGCTTAAGAGGATTTTCTTTCTTGCTGACGAATATGTAATGAATAAATCAGATTAGACATCCTAGGTCTAGTATAATATATAGTATTATATTATCAGCTAGTCTCCTACGCAGTGTTACAGTATTACCCAAGTTACATGATTTTCTTACATAATTCTCATTGAGTATCATTAACCCCGGAGAATGGATTTTGTGCGGACAATACAAATTCCATTAGACCACACACTAGACTCTGATTTCCAAAGCACATACTTTGCAATAAATGTGCCCTCAGTCTCCTGTGGTGAAGGTAAGCCACAGCTAATTGTGTAGTGTCACACTGTCAGCCTGCTCCATAACTCAAGACAAGCCACAGTAGTCCTTTAGATACGATTTCGTAGTGACGAAACATTATTGGCTGACTGACGTTAATCCTGGCAGCATTCAAAGGAGGTCAGAGGGGTGCATGTTGTCGGTCTATGTTTGCTAGGCAACCTGAACATGGTCTTATTTAGCAGAACCTTTTTTGGTTAGCACTGTTGCCTAACAGCCCGGGGACCAGGGTCTGAGTCTCAGCCATGGCTCCATGTGTGTGCAAGACCACGAGTGTTCAGAATCTAAGCATGAAATGCACTTTAGATTATAGGCTTCTGTAATACAGGGCGATGCCTCCAGGTGGCAGTGAATATGTAGCAGATAGCTGCACAGTAAACACTTGTAGTACAGGTTAGTGACAGAAGGAGGCAGCCTGCATATAGCAAGCCCACAAGAGGAGGCCAAGGGATAAGCTGAGATGATCTAGGTCACCGTGAGGGAGGGAAACGGGATGAGGGATATTTAACCAGTATAAAGACAAAGAAGGTGACAAGGTGAAGTAGCCATTCCATTCAAACTGTCAACCGGGAGGTGAAGGAACAGTCGCCCAGGCAGAAACGGCACAACGAGACAGGAAACATGCACCCGCTCATGATCTTTAACGTCACCATGAACATCCTCATCACCATCCTGTTCTGGAGCTATATATGCGTCTATTGGCTTGGAGTGTATGACCCAGACGAGGATGACCCGTCTTAGCCCACTGGCACCAGTATTCATGATTTTCAGCACTGGAAGCGGCCAGTAGATATTTGTAGACGTTTTCTCCTGAACTCACCTAGACAGTAACTGGTTGCTGATTTAGCCTATCGGAGCTGAATAGTATCTATCCTGTACATTCTTAATGCGCTGAGGATGTGTTGCTCTCTTTGTTTCCTATGATCATTGATTTTTTTTTAAATCTTCTTTTTGCAAGCAACCAATCTTTCAAGGTTTTTTTTTTCTTTTTCACGGACATGAAGCGATGCGATGCTGTCACACTTCGTATCAGGAACAGGCAAAAAAAAAAAAATGGAACACAGCCTGCAACGGAACACAGCCTGCAACAGAACACAGCCTGCAACGGAACACAGCCTGCAACGGAACACAGCCTGCATCTGTCCAGAACGTCGTGCAAAGTAGTTCAGCAGTGGAGTCGTATCTCAGGTTAAATGCAGCCCAACGGATCTCTTTGGAATTTCACATGGACACCAGTCTGCAGGATAAGTTGAAGCTGAAAGTTTAATTTTATTGTTTGGTTTCTGTGTCTTCAGTGGCTCCGACCACGATGGAGGTGAACGAATAGTTCAGCTCCTGCACTTAATGTCCACGTATGATCAGTCATCTCATTCATCATTAGGAAGTTAAGTACTCAACTTATTCTCAATGCTACACCCATTACTGTTTTGCTTTTCAGTTGTTGTCATCCAGGCTCCTTATGTTTTTGATGAGTGGTCCTCATTTGCGTCTTTGCTGGGCAATTTTCCCTTCAACATTTTTCCAAGCTGCCTGCTGGTTCGGTGACAGGTGGATGTGCGTTCTGTGCAGGACAGCGCCGGACGTAAGGCTAGGCCTTAGCTGAAGGCACTTTTACATTTTGTTCCATGTGAGTTTGCAGTTTCCTTCAAGGAGAAAAAGGTCACAGTCACCTGTGTCTACACGTACTTTGTTCATACATATCAGTCTCTCTCAGGAGGATCCTTCATTCGCCAATTGCTTCAGGCAATAGGTAAATCAATGAAGGCAACATGACACTTGCAGAATAAGTGAATCCAGCTGGAGATGAGGAATGGAGAAATTAATATGGCTACAGTTTTCTTTGTAACTTACAGAAAATCCCTTTCAGTTTGTGAAATGTAGCCAGTGAGGCTCAGCATTACAGGAATAAAGGAAACAAACTCCCATGCAATCCTGCCTGAATGATATTTCTCACAGGCAAACATCTCAACCAGCGTAATGATACCAGAGTTTTGATACAAAGGTCATTCAGCTCAAAGTCAGCAATAGCTCCTCCCTATCACCAACTTTCATCCAACCGCAAACTTCTACTGACTCTTTTCCTGGAGTTATATTGATTGCTGCAGAGGAGAAAAAAAAATCTATATATTTTTATGTAGCGCCTTTCCCAACACAGCTGTCCCACAGTTTATTTTTTTTGTCAAAAGAAAAGTCAACGTGTTCTGTTCTGTTAGCCATCTCAGTTTAACTGTCAGCTACATCCAGGATTATTTGTATGGTGGGTTGTAATTACGCGATGCCTAAAACTCTTCCCACTATCTTCTTATTCTCAGCACTGCTTTGTGTATGTTTACATGTACACAGACTGAGGTGGTAGGTTTCTCATGCACTGTGGTCTTCCCTGAAGCAGTTAACACTTCGTATCGCAATGAATCGACAGGTTGTTTTGACAGATTAACACTTGTATGACGTGAACCTGACTCAGATTCAGTCATGCTGAGTGTCTGTGATTGAAATGTCCTGATCGGTATTAAATAAACAATTAGCTGTAACTCATACCTCACCTCTACTGCATCCACTTATCTTGAGCTGCCGTCAGTGTGAATTTAGAAGCTGTAAATGTACAGATTAAATGTATCCAGGTCATCAAAGCTTCAGGCTGAGTAACAGAGATTATCTAAATCCCAGTCTGTGCTGGAGATCCCCTCTACGTCCATGATTTATGAAATGTATTGCCCTGGACATCTTGGAAATAAAATTCTGAAATAAAAAAAAACATGTACTAGTACTAAATGTTTTAACAAGTTTGTTTTTGACAGTACTGGAATATTTCTTAAAAATTCAGTGAAAAAACAATACAATAGTTTTTTTTCCAATATTAATAATGTACATGCTATTCGCTGCATTTCCGAACACTTCAACCAAGGTAGAGTAATGACTGGAAATGTTTGGACATTTATTGCAAGAGTTACATAAGTATATGAATTCATCTCAATTTCAAATTTCTCAAAACGCTAGCTTGAATTTACTAAAACAGCACGAAAATTCAACACAAAAGCGAAACTGACATGTGGTCTGGAAAAAGCACAATCATCAATATTCAGAATGAAACTTTCACTTTCAATGATTACTAACAAAAAAAGCAAATCTAGCCTTTTTAGAAATATTATTAAACATCTCTAAATGACATCAAAGGTATCTGAAGACCTATTTGAAATCCCACATTTCCACACACCTCATCTATGATTAGGGTCGACATCCCTCTGCATCCATTTGTAGGCCTTCAAACATTTGATTTCTTTTGTTATATATCTATCTTGCGCTAACCCTGAAACAGCTTTGCTATCGATTATTCAGACTTAGAATTTAGGTTTATATAAGGAGTTGTAGGTGGTGGCTGTCTGATAGCTGCTCAGGGCCAGCAGCTTACGATTAACAACTTCCTAATTTACACAGCGGGGCGTCAAGCTTCCCCTCACTGCTCCACGTGCTCCAAGTACCTTGTCTGGCGTTGGGATTTCCGTGTCTCACCCTCCTCAGGACATTGTCCTTCAGCAGTCCTTAGGTCCACCTTCTTCTAAGCCCAGCTCAGCTCACCATGCGCTTGAATGGCTTATAGTGCGACACCGGAGGGCCAGCTGAAGCGGCGGGAGCGGAGACGTCGGTCAGGATAGCAGCGCCTTCATCAGCTCCGTCTTCTCTGGAAAGCTCCCAGGGACCTTGGCTAGAACCCACAAAGCGGAGTTTCTTTAGTAAGTAAGTGCAACATTCTCATCTATTAATCTTCCTTTACTTTTACAGTGATTTCACTAGTTTGCTGGAATGTTGGAACATTGTTGGAATGTTGTTTACATCAGCAAGACGGAAAATGGCAATCCCGTTACTTTATATCTGAAGTAACAGGTAAACATTACTTCTCTGAAGTTTAAAAATCGATTCCAGTCTGCATAGATTTCAGGAATCAAATATGCAGCCAAGAATTAATCTTCAATTGTGAGTCATTTGTTTTACGTTTATCAACCAAGAGTTGAAAGTTTATTTAAACCATCAGAAGAAGGTTGCTCAGTGAGGTCTACAATCGTATTATAAATTTAAGCCGGCAGTCATAATCACTTAAAAGGATACTAGTAAGTCAGTTCTGTACTGTGGACTGGGCTGGGTTACTGTAAAGAGAGCCAGACATATTCTCCAAGTTTGGCCGCAGGGATGCAAAATGGGACACTTTGATGGGAAGTTGACACAGAGACACATCATCAGTTAGGAGCGGCGACATCACATGATGACCTCACGCGTTTTCGCCTTCTAGCTGGCCCACCGTAGGTGAGTGAACAGGTGGGGATGGTGAGGAGGTTCTCCCCCTCACCATGAAGCTTGGGTGGGGCACTGAGTGTCCGGAGAGGAGCAGAGTCAGGGACGAGAGTCATGGATGTCAGCTCGTACCAGGACAGTCAGCCGGTGGAGGTTCTGTTCAAGAACTACATCCCCCCGGCACGGGATGCCATCCACCTGCCCAAGTACGTCCTGTACCTGCTGATGGCCATGGTCATCGTGGTGACGGTCTTGTACGCCATCATCGGACACCTCATCAGGGACCTCATCCACGACCTGGCAGGTGAGCCTCGAGTGGGATTCCCAAAAAGACGCAAAGCTCAAGGGATGGTACAACCCCCCCTCTGCCTTGGATTGTCAGGATACATTTAGTCATTGTTGGGATTAAGGATTATGCCCTTAGAAATGAATGGACGGTCCCCACAAAGATATGAGAACAAGTCTATGTGTGGGTGCGTATCTCACCCACTGTGTTCCACTCTGCTTCTTTTGCACCCTAACCCCTGTAGACTATCTGTTTGGGGAGCAGCCTGAGGAGGTAGAGGCTTCTCTCTGGGAGGCCCGGGACAAATTCAGCACCGACTGGTGCCCAGAAATGACCCCTGAGCTAGAGGAGTTGGCCCGCACCGAGATTCAAGTGTTGATGGAGGGCGACGAACAGTTTCCAGCTATCTGGGTCATCCCAGACCCCCGGGACCTGAAACTGTATCAGAGTGACCGGCGTGTGTCCTTCAGCCACTAGGGGTCGCCAGAAATGCCGGAGGAGACACGCAGGCGGCAACTCACAGCTTTCGGATGGCATATGACACTGTAGACATTAAGGACTTGCAAATAAGCTGTTGGTGGAGTTCCAGGATGCTTCTGCCATCATAACCCTTCGGCAAGACAGCTAACCATAATTGTTTCAGTACATTCAGTTGTATAAATGGGTTAAGTGAAAGCTTTTAAGCACTTTAAGGCACTTTGAACAGAAGTGCCTGCTAAACAACCACATTAAATAACCATAATAAATAAAGACTGACAAGTTTTTGTCAGCTGCTTTCCCGGTTGATGGATGCCAAGTAAAGTCTTGATATGCACTAACTGTGTTCCGTTTCTGACATTAGTGGAACTGCAGCAACGTTCGCTACAAGACCCTTGAAAGTTAAAGTGATGCTGGGTTTGCATCCACGAGCCGCCAAAAGCCTCAGTGACAAAGCAGACTTTTATATCGCTTTAAAGGTCAACAAGATTCAGGCAGAGTGAGTCTCATAAGCTTGCGGCATTTAACGACACCCATTTGTGGTTTGGCCCGAACGCCCAGTGGCCTGAGATTGGGCATAAGGCCGTGGCTAATTGCTTTCTTGGCAGTGGCTGTGTTTGATGTTTGGTGACAAACTCTGCTGATCAGTTTTGATATGGTCCAAGGGAAAGCAAGATATTCTGATACCAATTCCAATTTCTGACACTCAGGTCCCCGATCCTGTTCATTTCTGGTCATATCTGCATTCTCTTGGTCGATGTCTTTCCTGTAATCTCCGGCATTTTAGGACATAGCAGATATAGAAGATGGATGGATGGATGGATGTATCTTGACTACAAGGTGATGCACCACTTGTTTGAAGGGACATTCTGAACCCAATGTTGAGCTCTACTTAGGGCCCCTAAAATATCATTGCATAAACAAGAGCTGCACTAAGCACATTAAAGCAAATCTGTACGCCAAGATCCATGCAAGTCACCTGACCAGGGTACACAGACATCAGCACACAAGGCTGTATAAATCCCAGTTAGGTCCAGCAGGGGGCCTACTGAGGCGGCAGTCACCAAGTAGCCTCAGTCAATAGCACAGGTTCTTACATGACTGCCCCCAAAAAGCTTAGCAAACATTTGCCAACAACCTTATAGGTGCATTTGAAAAAGGAGAAATATTGACATAGTTGCGGCTCTGCTGAAGTATAGTATGGAAAACGCAGAGAAAATACAAATCCCTAAGGTAATTACCAGAGGAAAGAAAAAAAACACTGGATGTAAAAAGCCAGCCACCCCCAGGCATGATGACCTTGCACGAGTCCGAAAAAGGTATGCGAGTGATGTTTGAACAAAAACTAGGCATGAAAAATGCTATCATCTAAGCATTGTGTTCCAGACTTCAGTGTTTGCACAATGCCAGCAAACACACGTTGTTAGCAAGTTAATTGGTTTAAAATTTGACTAAACTACATTACATCAATGCTTTTCAGCCTGGTGGGGTCGGTATTTGTGCGGGGTGCAAGCCGAGCTGGAACAAGCACGAATATACATCTCCTGGAAGACGGCAGCGGCCACAGAGGAGGGCCGGAAGACCCATCGTCCTGCACATTCGAATCATGAGCCATCATTAGCTGGCGAGATCCAGGAGAACATCTGCCCCAGACTCACCTCACCCAAAACCGGGGTATTTCACACATCGGGAGCGATGTTATTGACCACGTTCACGTGTCAAAGGAAACCGATTAGCAAATTAATCACGCAGCGAAGCAGCGTTACGCCGTCGCTTAACGAGCCAATTCCCGGTTAATCGCCAATGTCCAACACTTCGTTTCTCAGTTGCGCTCCCAAGCTTTAACGAGCTGCCCCGTCTGAAGTGCTGCCATAAGCCATGAAACCAGCATACAGGGAGAGAGGGAGAGTCATCGATGCTTACTGAGGGGAGTTACTGCAGATTAAAAACAGCTCCGAGCGCCGAGGGCTTCCAGAATGGAGTCAGGGCAAACTAGGCAACATCTCCGATTAAGAGCCAAATGTTTATCACTGATTTAAGTCAACAGGCATTTTGCGTCTTAAACACCATATAGTATTACCTGTACAGCGGAGACAAAACATAGCTTTTCGCAAACGAACTACGCAAGGGTGTCTATATTTATCAGTCGGTTCATAGATAATCCAATTTAGAGCCACTTAGGGGGCTATTAATGTCCTGGAATTATCAGCATATGCCACTGGTATTAAACTACAGACAGAGAGACCAAGACTTAGGAGTTTTTCATAGTCGTTACTCAGCCTTAAAGAAAATGTTCAGTATATAAACTATTAAGTTACCCCTGTGTTCAGTGGATATCAGCATAGTTGTAAATAGGGATTGTAGGTCAGAGGTTGATGGTGTCAGGCAGGCCCTGCTCTAGTATCCTTTATAGAAGGTACATCCATCCGTCCATTTATCTTCCAACTGCTTATCTAGTACAAAGATGTAGAGGTCTTTAGTTAGGATCAAAATACCCAGCAGTAAGAACTGGACTCTGTGGGTAAAAAGAGCGGGACATGCAACAAAATCTGCATACTTTATATCATACATGAAATAATTTCTCTGAATCCACGACACATAATTCATTCAGCAATAAAACAGTACTTTTAATTTAATTATCATAATTTATAATGTTATTGATCATTAAATGTGTTTTCGATGTCTTAACATGTGTGTTCTTTTGCCAGTAACAGTGACTAAAGATAACTGTCTTTAGAAAATGAACTATAGATGGTAAATTAAGACAGATACGCAGTAGTTGAAATAGGTTCACAAAATGACCACTAGGTGGAACCAGATGCTTCGAATACTGCAGTAACCGAAACCACTTACATGAGAATTCAAATTTAACATTGAGCTGTTTGAAGATATTATTCAAGGCAAGAACCAACAACCTAATCAGCTTGATTATCACATCCCTCAAGATAAATAAAACCGGAAGCTATCCCAAAATTATCTTAAAGCCTATTACAATTTAATATGAAAGTAAAAAATCTGTAGGTCCAGGGTCTTGACAGAAGTATAATTATTGTATTTAAAAGCATTAGTAAAATTAAGCGATATCTACTTTTTTCACCTTTGTTAATGTATATTATGGGAAGAGCATATATGGCTGAAGTGGTCCAGTAGGCTGTGATAAACACACACACACACACACACACACACACACACACACACACACACACGCACCATCTCACAATAAGGGGGATCGTATCACATCGCAAAAGTGTGTCTTACTGGTGCCTGGGGGGATGGTATGGCCCAGGAAACATTCTGGCAGGATTCTAACGGACATTCTGGCATCATTTTAACTTTACATAATCCAAAATGGTGCCATAAGTCTGGAAAGCCAAGCAAAGAGGACAGGAGAAACGTAGCCCAGATCCCAAATTTCTCTCCCCTGGGGGGTGTCTGTTCTACGAGTCTGTGGGCCAGCAAAGGAACCTGGCTTTACTGTATGGCTCTGTCTGCCGGCGTGGTGGTAACGTCATGAAACCAGAAATCAAAAGCCTGTAGGTTCAATCCCAGGATGCTCATGAATTCACAAGACAGTCGTTTTAGCAGGAATATCTGTGATTTGACATAGATGTGCTTCAGAATTTGCTTCAGAAGAACACCAGCATCTCCTGATGAGAAGCGAGGAGGTCTACGGGTGACAAATACAAAGAAAATCGGCGTGAGCGGAAGCTGCGAGGCTCTGACGGGTAGTTGTACACTTATAGCTCTGACTCCCGGGACAGCTGTGCTGATCCACTATGCATTCGTATGTACGACCACGCAACGCGGCGAAAGCAATGGGCCCAATCATTCATGTTGAGTGGCAGCCCTGACTGCTTAAACGGTTCCATCGCGGCCGAGTCTTAAATGCTTTCATTTCACGTTTGCTAATCGTGGTTCAAAGGAACGTACACATCTCTGGGCCCCCTTGACATGATTTATGAAACTGATATGAACATCCAGCACTGTAAATGCGATGCTTGTGTGTGCCTTGAAAAGTTCTTCTGTTAGTTTGTAATAAAACTATATTTTAATGTAGTCTGCAGTTCAGAATATATAATGAAAAACACGCGTGACGCATAATCCGTTCAGTGTGCGCACACGAATGCCGAGATGTAAATAAATGTCCATTCAGCTAAATTGTGCTCACAGTCGTTCTTTTATATTAAAATATTTTCACACTTTTTTGGAAGCCTGATTTGCGGACTTTACGAGTAAAATGAAACTCCCTTTGGTCAAGTTTAACCATCCGTATCAATAGCCAGTAGTGAATAGAAATTATAAATCAAGTTGGCCTACAATAAGCCTTGTTAGGGTTCACGGGACTAATCAGAGCATTTAAATTATAAAGGTACGTATCGTCTTTGCGTTAAATAGGCAGCCTGTGAACGGCTGATTTTTACATCAATAAGCCAAAGGAAGCCCAAAGGTGCCATTTGACTTACCTTACTTGTTAAAACCTGATACCGAAACTAAAGACCGGCTAGACTCCCCACACAAAGTGGTCATTATTACTTATTGTGAATACTAAGTTTGAATGGAGTCGTTGTCTGAGTGGCTCCTGGGGTGAAAGCTTGTGCCCCCGGTCGCACTCCGTCACCCGGGCGCGGTAAAAGCGCGGCTCCGTGTGCGCGCCCCCTTAGAAAAACAAACAGACAAGTAAATAAATCTAAGCGCTAAGCATGAGACGCGTCACGCTTGAGTTAATGAGGGCTTCAGTCTGGAAAAGTAATGGTTTACAGATCCATTAAACACACCCGTGCCAAAATACATTTAATTTTTTCCTCGAAGGATTGCTGGTGGCGAGTGAGTGAGTGATTTTGGCCCGATCCCGCACCTTGGAACGCCATTAAACGAATACTGGATAACTGAGTTTTTTCCATTTATTTCTATTTCACAAAAAAACACACAAGCAATGATGCCATTCACTATGATTAATTTACGCCCAAGAGATATATACTCACAGAATATGTCCATACCATTTATAAAATTTGTAATGAATGTGTGTGTCTCTAACCTTCACCCCATTAAGGCCTCACCTCTGTCCATCCAAACTGTTTTTATCTGGATCTGACTATAAGAAACAAAGGCTAACGGGATGCAGCATTATTGTTGAATGTTTTATGCAATAGGCCTACTGCATTTTTTCTGTAACCTAATTAAACTAAATTAATTAGCTTAAACACTTCACCAGAAAATGGCTGAAAGATCGGTGTGCTTTCCTTTGGACCTCTCTTTCGTAATAACTACGAATTTAAATTTAGGATTTTTGTACATTTTACTATTTGATATCCTTCTTTGTTAGCAATGGAAAATTTAGTACTGACGGCATATTTTCCCATTTTTTCTTCCGCGCTCCCTACAATTCTGCTTGTTTAAATATGCGGTTTAAGGCTGCCTGCACGCTTACACGATACTGAGGTGAATAACAGTGATTATCTTGCGGCCTGCAGTATTACCCACAGGGGCGTCACTAGGTTTTAAGGACAGGGGGGGCTTAGCCCCCAGGAGATGCATACCATATGAACGGACGTAGTG
>JAABNY020000043.1:3660084-3674940 GCA_015164015.2 Brevimyrus niger | reverse complement strand
TATAAATGCATCATGAAGGTATTGAATGTTCTATGAATGCATTATAAATGCATCAAGAAGGCACACTGAATGTTCTATGAATGCATTATAAATGCATCATGAAGGTATTGAATGTTCTATGAATGCATTATAAATGCATCAAGAAGGCACACTGAATGTTCTATGAATGCATTATAAATGCATCATGAAGGTATTGAATGTTCTATGAATGCATTATAAATGCATCAAGAAGGCACACTGAATGTTCTAAGAATGCATTATTAATGCATCATAAAGGCACACTGAATGTTCTATGAATGCATTATAAATGCATCATGAAGGCGTACTGAATGTTCTATGAATGCATTATAAATGCATCATGAAGGCGTACTGAATGTTCTATGAATGCATTATAAATGCATCATGAAGGCACACTGAATGTTCTATGAACGCATTATAAATGCATCATGAAGGCGTACTGAATGTTCTGTGAAAGCATTATAACGGCAATGTAAAGTTTTACCACGTGATGCCCACACTATCATAAAATCAAAGTATTTGCATTTTTTTTGCATCCATTTCAGAATGGGTGGCTCAGTGGGATAGCACACTGCACCTGTGACCAGAAGGTTGCCGGTTCAAAAGTCAAGGTCAGCCAAGTCACTACACCACTGGGCCCTTGAACAAGGTCCTTATGGCCCCAGTTGCGCCAGGGACTGTTGGGATTTGCTTTCACAAAAAGTGTACAGGCATCTGCCAAAAAATTATAAACTCTGTGGACGTCTTACTTATCTGATTAAACATTCTTTACTCATTAAGACAATTTATTGCTAATATTGAAGTATTTTGATAGTGTTATTAATGCAACTTCAAAGCCCTCAGAACAGCTCAAAAAAGGTTTTCAAACATGCTGGATTTGCTGCCTCTTTAAGGTTGTTGTGCTGAAGACCTCTGACCACCATCTATGTCCTACTAACAAGCTCTCGGTCAGTCTTCTAATGCATCAACATGCAATTTCGTCAGCAGCTCCCATATAATTTCGTAACCTAATTGCTATCATATTGCGGGAGGGGGGGGGGGAGCTCAGTCTCAGGGGATCCCCAGGGCCTTTGTTTGGACATCTGGAGCCCATTGGCAGACTGTTTTTGCAAGGCGTTCACGTCGCATACTGTAAATTGTGTTATTAAATTCATAAGCACAGGCTGGGGCAGCGCGTAATGGGGCTGCAGAAACGTTATCCCTTTACCCGCAAATCGCCAATCGGACAGAACCTGAGCCTAAGTAAATGTAATTAAGCAGCTGTAAGCTGGAGCACCTACTGAGAAGCACCGTCCCCCCCCTCACATGGTCAACCAGGCCATGTCCAATGTTACAGTACAAATGCATTTAGGTCAAAGTATAGCGACAAAATTTTCGTCATAATACCAACTTCAGTATTTTAAGTGTAACATAGCTAAAGTTTTAAAACTTGTAATTCCTCCACAGTGGCAAATATATATCTCTCAGATGGTTACCATTTCATCAATGACTCAATTCCTGGATATAAAAGTAGGAACAAGGCCTTGCGGAACACCTAAAGTTAGGGTCGACCCCCAAGCTAGGCAAGTTAGACTGCTGGTAGCAAACTGCAATCACTACACAGAGTTACCCTTGGTCTAGTTCAGGGATTCAGAGTAGGGGAATTTTTTTTGCACACAGTGTGTCTACCTCCTTAGGTTCTTGTCTTGGTACCTGCACAGATCCCTTTCTAAAGATCTCTAATTGGTTTTACTCTTTGGACATGTACTCTTTCGGGAAAATGGCCGATAATGTGTAAAATAAAAAACGTGGCGCCTTGTCCGAAACCTTCGGGGCCATTTTCTTAATGTGCGGAAACTTTTCCGTCAGTGACGTGTCTTGAGTTAAATCGCTTAACCGCAGCATTGAAATTTCCTGGCCCTTCACGCTGCCTTTGTGGACGCCTGATTCATCTGGGTCCAGGCAATCCGTAGAGTGGTGTACACTTTCCACACGTTCCACAATCAGAAGAATAATCTGCCTCTTCCATTAGCCACTCGCTGATGGAGTGGTGTGGGGGGCAGTGGTGGTGGGGGGGTGTGGCTCTTTTTACATCAACCAGAAAAGCAGTGGATGAGAGCTCACCAGAGTGCCCCAGAAAGTGGTACAGGGGTCAAAATTACCCTCTTTCAACACATATATTAAAGACACAGCTGCCCTCAGAAAACACCAAACCGCATCTAGTTTCAACATGCTGCACCTCAAGGGCGACAATTTGGGTTTGGACTGTAAGGACACTGTAGGGAGTGCTGTGTGTGTTTAGGGCAATGATTCTCAAACCAGTCCTTGGGGACTCCCAGACTGTCCACGCTTTGGCTACTACCCAGCTCTCCGGGAATCGGGAGAGAGCAAAAACGTGGACCATCTGGTGGTTCCCAAGGACTGGAATGAGGAAAAACTGGTTGGGGAGGGCTGAGGATTCAGGGTTGATTTTACCCCAAGCTATGTTAAAACCAAGCTTATACTCTTGTTACACTGATTTGGTTTTCTCCTATGTTTCCCAGCAGATACAAAGTTACCGTAGGGACACTGATTCATGTCACACAACAACACCTGTCTCCCTTATGGACAGGGGCGAATCCTGGCCAGGGCAAGATGGGTTGGTATCTGCAGAGGGAGCACCGAACTAGTTCCCTGGGCAACAACTTTTACCATTGCCCCTGGAGTACAGTTTTAAAAATCACCCATCTGATTGATTTCACTGCAAAGTGACATTTGCCAGGGGGTGTGTGTGTGGGGGGGGGGGGGTTCAGCTTGCCTTGGGCACCATGAGTTTCCACCTGCACCGCTTGGCCCACAGGGCCCCTAAGCGCGGCATCCTTCTGCTCCAGCCTCACGTTTACTTCTCATTGCTCAGCTGATGCCTTCATATGGGTCCTGACCCATTTATACAGATGGATGTTTTTATTAGAGATCATGCTGCCAAAGATACCGGAGCAGAAGCCCATGTGTCCTATTCACTCCACCAGCAACAGGCTCTTCATCATGTACAAAACTTAAACCCGATTTTGCCGTGTGCTTTGTACTTTCGAGATTAAACACTGAATCGGGATATTTCCATTTTTTTCCTGACAGCCGCTCACTTCGTGCCATATTTCTGAGTCCTCATATCTCTTGGCGCTGAAATTAACTTGTGGATATAATACCAATTTTTTTTTTTTTAAATTCATATGTGGAACACGAGAAGTAAGAAAATACAGGCAAGCTGGGCAATATAATTTCAGGAATCATTGAACCCACCGCAAGTGACTTTTTTTTTCCTCCCGAGGTCCACCGAGGGATTTTCTAAAATAATAAACTTGAAAAGAAAATTCCCCCCCAATCCATGTTATGCTAAGGCAGGCAAATTGAAGTAATAATGGACACCAGGCCAAGAAAAATGCCTGCCACCACGCATTAGCCCGCCATGTAATTGACGTACTGTATTCTCTGCAGTTACTGTGTCCCTTTGTAGGTCGTGCACAGCCCAGGCCGTAATTAAATTGTTCCCTGTGTAAGTTTATACAGCGTTCATAAAATGAACTAGATCCTCTCCACCCTCCAGCATATGCAATAGAGCTGTATGAAAAGAAACACTTTGTGAGGGGCTTTTTTTTTTCTTCCTTTGGAACGCCAAGCTGTATAATTAGAGTTCTAAAGAGTTGCAGAGCAGCGTTTTGTCCTGCGGGGGACGCCGTCACTGCACATTCACTCACTTGTTCGACAGCGCTTCCCCGATTTAGGACCAGTGCTCTGCAGCGCTCCCCTCATTCTGGCTAATCACGCTTGTTTTTTTTCCCTCTCTGGCGTTCGATTTTCGGGAGAGAGGCACGCCTGGCCGTGGTCGCCGTTACCTTCCCTTACAAAACAAAACCAAAAAAACGCAGGGAGAGGTTGCCGTCTCTGAACACTGCTAAAGTGAAATAAGACCGGACTTCCTCTCCAAGGAACACATCACGTTTTTCCAAACTGGTTTCCAGCAAGCTTGAGCCAGGGGGGCAGTTATGGGGAGTTATTGGAGTCAGGTGTGTGGTAGTGCATCCAAGCTTAGCCCCAGCACTGCCCCCTTCCAGCTCCACCCCCCAATAGCACCCAGTGGGGGGGGGGTTTCTTGGTTTAATCTCAGTGGCTCTATCGATCGTTGGAGTGCTACCAGGCTCCTAAGGTAAGACACAAGCTTTGAACACGATCTTCTATCTGACTCTTCTTTGTGACCACAAACACGAGATGCACGACTCCCCATAGACGTGTAATGAGCAGATGGTCCATTCCAATTTAGAGGATGATTAAGCGCATGTGTGACCTATACGCCCAATGAAGCAGAATCAATTTCCCCAAAAATTTCAATTATCAAGTATCTATGGCAACAAGGCGGCGCATCCACACAAGGCACCTCTGTGCGCATCGCGCGAAAGGTTGGAAGCTCTCAATGAATTCCAGATCTATGGCTACCGCGACAATATAAAAATATCGCGGGGTGTTATTGCAACATCTCCAGGGGTGGTTGAATAACATAATCCATCAAGCCCCCGACTGCCAGATTGGGCAGGACCGAAAAAAGTAAACATCCCAAAATATACACAAAGTCCTCGCTCGAAGCAAAGCGCTGCTTTCAGCCCCATAAGTCCCGTTGTGCCGACCGAACCTCTCATCAAGCCGGCGGAATATGAAGCTAATTAGCCCAACTGCACGTGTGGAGAGTTTGTGCGGATATGGGCCGGTTGAAGGGATACCTACTAAAACAAGGACATCGTTAGTCAAGGACAGAAACGTAGATGGAAAAAACTGGAAGGCTGCGCTCACGTCGAGATGTGTCACTGCGCATTAGCAGTGATTCAAGCCAGTCGCAGTGGGGCCGGCCTCGAATTCCAGCACTCACTCGCAGTTTTTTGTCAACTTTCAGCCACTGCCAAGACACTGCGAGCACTTGACAACAACACTTCGTTTGTTCAAGTTAAACATGTCAGTCGGCGATTTCACCGATTCTCTGAGAAACCCCTGTGAACCTTGGCGGAAATATTCCTGACAACGTAACACAGAATGAACAAACCCTGTGGAGTGGATTTTGAGACGGCGGTAGTGTTCAGGAAAGGGGTGATACATGTAAAAGGCAGATGCAATTATTATTTATTATTAGATGAAAGTGAACTTTTTGCATGAGGGAACATCTTGAGGGATATTGCATATATTTGCGTATCAGAGAGCTAAATTGAAAAAGTTTGAATTCACACACGGGCAGTTTAAATATACGGTAAACGTCATTTCACCCAATACTGACAGTGTTTATTTTGTTCTTAAGGGAAAGAGTAATATATTCACTTTGAACAGAGACCCAGCAACACTTCATCCTCTGACATCACCAAGAAATGTTTAGGTTCAGAGTTGATTTGGAAGTCTATGCTTGGAAAAAAAAAACAACACCCTTTTGAAAGCGGCCTGTACTCTCACGTCAGGACCACTGCATGCATTACTGTCAGTCCTGTTGACTTTGTCAGTCAAAGAATGTGTTCAACTGTGATCAGCAACATTCCAAGGCAAAGGGACCATGGGATTAGATAGCCAGCCTCCCATGATTCCTGCGAGATGTCAGACCTCTGAATAGTAACCGTAAGAAACATGGTTCAGATCATCGTGGTGTTCTGGTTTTAAGGCTGCCTGGAGGCTGTTCCGGGGGATGCAGGGAAATGGGCAGTGAGCTTGGATGTTTCCACAGGAATCTTCTGCAGACGTGTGCAGATATGCAGCTGTGCACCGTCCAAACAGTTACGGTGATGGTCCACCTCTCAGTGACCCCCCCCCTCCCCAAAACCCTTCGACTTCTTTACCCCGCCACGTGATGCCAAGAGCCATGTGTCATGCAGATGAGCGAGGTCAGTCCGGGGCCACAGGGTGCTAAATTTAGCCTTTCGGTTAAGCAGATAATTCCATCTGCTGGGGCCAGACTGACCAGAGCATCCAGGGGCCTGGTGGCTGAAGATCACAGATGGATCCTCGTCTGACCTCAGCAGACTCCTTGCCTCCCTCAGCCAACTAGCATTCCCCCCCCCCGCACCCCGCCACCGTCCCACCGCCCACCTTGCTTGGAACATGGCCACTTCCAAGGCAAACACTTACTTTGGCGTCCAGATGAATCTTCCCTGATCTCAGAACTAACAGTGAGAGGAAATAAAGAAAAGTGAGGAACAGCTTCGCTTGTGGTCTGCAGTGCTGATGCCTCAGTTTTAAATATAATAAATCACAACACGGCTACTACAACGCAGACCCTGTTCCTGACTTGCGTTCCTGCTTTTTCTGCAATTATCCATCTTCAGAAGAAAGGAACCGTTTGGCACACAGAAGCGGCCAGCTGCCTTGATCTCTAAGAAGAGTGGAATTTGGCTGCGACGCTCACGGTCTCCACAGGGGGAAAGTGCACCGAACTTTCCGGAATGTGTGAACGTGGCAGGTCCTTCTGATCTGCCCATCAGCCGAGCCTCAACCCTGGGTCAAAGCTCACCCAGTCACTACAACTCTCCATGACTATACCCCTCCATGACTATACTCCGGTACGACACTCCATGACATTACTCTTCCATGATTCTCCACTTTTTGACTCATCCCCAACTCTCCATGACTTTACTCTTCCATGACCATATATACCTTTCCCCCTCCATGACTCTCCATGCCTTCACTCCTCCTCATGTTTATGTAATTTTCTACTCCTAGTACGTTCACCAGTGGGTCTTCAGTCCAGGCTCTGCTTTGGACCACCAGGGGACAGCATTCTTTATCATGATTACCCCAGATCTCAAATAAACTATATGATGTTCAAAACACCTTCCTGCACAAAATTCATATAGAACATGAAACCCAGCAGCACTGTGTTGTAAACAGACGTGGAAAGTTCAGGTCAAGAAAGTAAAAATCTAGAACATTGTTTCAACCAGTTGAGTACTCTGTGACTGTGACTCTTTATACTCAACTGACCGGTAGAAACAAAATCTCGCTCTGGATTTTTAACTTTCTTGACCTGAACTTTCCACCGCTTTTTGTAAAATCAATTTAGGTTTGTTTTTTAGTTTGCATCTAAGGACAATGGCAATGAATCCTCAGGCATGATTATCTGCCAACATTTATTAAAATTTCAACCAAGACACTGAGCACACTCACCACACTGGAACCCCAAGACGAGGGAGCTGCATTCTCACCATTTAAAATGTGTATTTGTCTTGGAGCCCAGAAGGTAGTGCTGGGAAAGGTGACACTCAAGTTAAGGTTGGAAAATTGCGCAGAAAATGTTTTTCCAGAGGCGGAAAATGTGAGGAAGTAGAGTCACATGGATTAGAACTCCGGAGCTTTCGGCACCTACGCCGCTCCAGGCCCACAAACCTGCTTTCCAATGACTCTCCACTCAACACCTGCAATCTTTCCGTCACCTCACCCCGGGCATGAGCGCCCCCTGGGGGCTGCCGGCTGTCTGTTAACCCACAGCTTCTAAACTGCACAGAAAATTTAAATAAAATTTATTATGAAAGCAATATGAAGCATCGCCCTTAAAGGGGCTGCAGAAAGACTACAGTCTGCCCATAAGCAGCAGTTTCCTCATAAGTAATGATTGCTTTTAGGGCATTTTTTATTATTTGTTTTTATCATTCATTGTAGAAATTGCAATATAACTGTACCGCTATATTCATTTCGTTTGCATTTCATGCGCTTGCAGTTTGTGCCTGCTGGTTGGTGGAGACTGACTGGATTGGAGACTGGAGATCGAGGTTTGCTCATGTCAAGTCAAATGGAGCTTGTCATGCCAGCCATACACAAGTAAACAGCGATACAAGCCATCGCTGACATCATAGACGCGTGTGACGCTCAAGGGCTGTTTCTTTGCTTCTTTTTCCATTTTTTTGTCAGCTTCAGCACAGGATCCAATCAGGTCAGAAAAACCAGATCGCCAGAACACGCCCAACTCCTTCAGTGCGACCCAGTACAGCGAGACCCTCCTCCTTTCTGCACAACGTGCCGAAGCGGTGGCATGAACGCCGCCTCACGCTGCAACTCTGCGTGCGCTAGTGCTCACAAGAGGAAATGCTGCATCCTGTCAACGTTGGGCTCAGAATTCTGGGAAATGAAGTTTCTCTGCACAAGCCCAAGTCATATAATACTGAGAAGGATAGATGATTTTCTGCTCATGCCTGTGACGGTATCATGAAGGAATGATCTCTGAGGAACAAAAAAAAAAAAAAAAGTTCTGAAAGCATGTCAAATCTTGCTTACCTGCTTTTATCATCCATAACCGCAGCTCTGAGGTCAGATTCCATCGGGATGCAAAATTAACACACTCCGCTGCGGGGGGACAGATTCCCAAAAATGAGGCAAAAACAAAGACCTGTAGCATAGCTTGTTTATTTTCTTATATTTTTTTTGCATAGGGAAACATACTCACTTCCAGTAATGCATCATGAGCATATGCGAACTGCAATGGCTGAATACAACGTTATAATCAAATATTGTCAAAGATGTAAAAATGATCCCTTCACACCAGAAGGAGAAAAAAAAAAACAGAACACGTAAGTCTAGATGTCATGTAGCATGAAGCCTTTCTGTTGTCTCTGCATTCATTTTCTGTGTTGTTTGACCATTAACTTTCTTCCTTTTAAATAAAATATGAAGAGTTTCTGTTCTATTTGTGCTGGAACTCAGCATCCATTTTACATTGTCTCTGGTGTGAAGGGACGATTTCTGAGCAGCAAGCAAGCGATTAATGATAATCTACTATGGTAATATTGGAAAAATATGAGAAAAACAAACAAAAAAAAAACCCTTAACACTGCATTAGAGTTATCTGACAAACGCCTCGACCTTCGCTTTCCCCAAAGTAAAAGTCAACAAAGGGAGAATCTGAAACAGCATGCCTTAAGAGAAATTCCGTTTAAAAAAAACCACAAGAACATACACATCTAAAAAGCAGGTTGTCACAATGGATCGAAGCCCTTTTTGGTGGGACTATAGCCCCCCCCCCCCCCGAATTGATACTTAGGGCATAACGCATGTTGATAACACTAATAAAAGTTTTAAAGTTTTAAGTGACAGTAATTAAGACCAAAGTTCCTCCAACAGTAAGTCGGTAGAAATTGCGGCTGAAACAGATGACAGAACTGATAGGTCTTTTTCTATGGGAGGGGATGGGATTCTATTAAGAACATTTCTGTAGGTGACATTAAGACCCTACAGATTGTCAGTGTGCTCAATTCCATCCAGGAAGTGACGGGGGTGGGGGTGGGGGTTGGGAGCAACATAAAATCAGTTCCCTGGGCCCATGGTGACGACCTGCGTGTTCAGGGCACCGCGGACGACTGAACGAGGACACGGGGGAAACTGCGACTCGAGTGACGGACTCAGCTGCACCTGACTCTCTGGGAGAGAGACACAGAGCATCTCACAGACCAAGGGAGGAAGACGGAGAAGAATCCAGCAAATGACAGGCACTGCTTATCGAGAATGACTTTTTTGGTATCTACTGCTTATAGCTTCTCATTATTATTTCAATGTATGTTCACCTGCAGACTTCTAGGACTAGAGGCGGGTATCCAGGCAAACACAAAATCGTTATCGCTTTAACGGACTCTGAGCAGACAACAGGTTGCATGAGACACAACCAGCTCCCTAGTGCCACGTAGTGGTGAGCTTCAGCCACCACAGGAGCATCGTATGTCAGGTGCCAGGATGCGTCCCCATGATGCTACCCCCTTTGCTTGAATTTCCCCACCCACCAGCCACCTCAATTTGCATATGATTTGCATAAGCCTTACTGTCGACCAATCAGGTCTGACGGCGGAGCTTGACATTTCAAGCCCCGGAACATTATACTCGCTGTTTCATTACAATCTTTTTTTTTTTTTTTTTTGGGGGGGGGGGGGGCAACGGTTGGGGGCTACACAAAACAAAACAATACAACACCCCTTACAGCGCAAGGGCCTGCGGGTTTTTTTATTTTTTTTTTTTTTGGGGGGGGGGGGGGTGCAGAGTTGGGGGAATTCCCAAACAAAGGAAGTAACATTCCTGTAGAGTCAAAGGGGCTGAGGTATTTTCACAGGGGCTCTGTCACACATTCCTGTAACGCCTCTCATATTGCCTTCTTTTCGATCTCCTACCATCCCAGAAGTGCGTTTCACTCTTTAAACAATAAACAGTGTACATCATTTTAGCAGAGCACACAGAAGCAAGAGCTGTTCAGTTTGAAAACGAGCCCCGGCACACAGAAAATTGCATACGGCGTTTCTGAAGCAGATATTGACACTTCAGTTTATTTTAGCCCTTGTTTGAATCAGGGATGGACAACTGCATTCGGCATGCTGGCTTCTGGAAGAAAAGTCTCGACAAATGACTCTTTCGGAGCTTATTCTGAAACCTCCTGGTATCACCAACCAGGGGGTGACGGAAACATAGCCCCACAGTCCGACCCCCTCCCCCCCTCCCCAGCAAGTTGTCCAACCCTTGCATACGGCAAATTTCAAAGTTATCACACCAAAAGATTTTGCTGAGAAAAGAAAGCGGTGATTAAGAAACTGTAGTACTTGTAAAAGAGGCTTTTTGGCTCTAACTGCAAGAGTAGCTTCAGGCTGAAATGACGGATGTTCCGAAGGATCGAAGCTCTTACCGCTACATTCTAACCACATCTAGTCGGGAATCGCGCCTTCAATGCTGAGCCTCCGGGGGGGCGACCTAACGGCCCGGGTTGCCTAATGTCAGGATGCAGCCTGTACAGGTGAACCGAGGAGGGGGGAGCGGCCGTCCTCAATCGAGCTGTGACAGGAAAGGCACTGAGAGCCCGGAAAGATGACGACCGTGTCCTGGCTGGGCCATCGTGGAGGGGGACGGGCTCCGCTAGCAACCCGAAGGGAGAAGGGAGGCTGACAGCGGCCGTGAGACACCAGGCACCGGTCAGCCGACCTGCCAAAGACGCAGAGCATTCCAGGAGACAGAAGACGTCAAAAACCAGGAGGACTGGCAACATTCACCGGTTAATGTTACGCATAGAAAAAAAAAGCAAAGATGGAAAAAAACACAAAGAAAATGAATAAAATTAAAGCAGCTGTTCTAGCTCTCGTTCGCTGGCTCTCTCGCTCTTCCCCTCTTTTTCGTCCGTCATCTGTTTTCAGGTTGAGTTTGGAAGATACTTCCCGGGAGAGCATCTTTGAGTCACCCCCCCCCCGGAATGTCGATGCCAGGATATTGAGTCCGGCTTGCAGAAACTAAGAGGTGATGCGTGTATATGTGTGTGTTTATGGTCTTAAGGCTTGCAAGGCAACAGGAGAAAAAAAAAGAGGCCGGCAAGATGATCCGTGGCGGAAGAAAATGATGGAATTTGCATATTCCTTTGTGGGACAACCGGGTGCTTAAAACAACAAGTGAGGCTGAACTGACTGTTGCCAAAGTGTTGGCACGGTAACCCAAAGACAGGTATTTGCTGAAGGAATGCATTGTGGGTAGTGTTCACACTCTTTCCACCGCATTTCCCTGGAAGGAATTCCCATGATTTATGGCTTCGCCACAAGCGGAGGACAACAAAAAGCAAACACAAAAATGTGACTTTCCTATAAAAATATATTTACATGGCATTCCTTTGTTTATACACCATGAGTGTTTTCTAGAATAAGGTCTAATGTTAATTAGCATCCCTAAAATCATGACGATCACAGCAAACATTGCCAATCACTTGGAAATTAAAATTACTTAGATTTTTTTTCTTTTTCATTTTTTTGCGATGATTTTTGCAATATGGAGTCATTTCAGCCATCGCTGGAGACCATTTTTCAAAAAAGCTGCTTTGGGAGATTTCAGTGCTCTTGGAGCAATGTTCTCATCTCTATCGTGTGTCTGAGTTAGGTGTAAAAGGGGAGGGGGGGATAGATGATGTAGCGGTCCCCTATTGCCTAGGCTGCCATGCATGGGGGAGGCTTCAGGCACCTTGCCCCTTCCCCTCAAGGTTCCTGGTCACAGGTGTGACCTGGCTGGAGGCCCAGCTGGATGTGAGAGGTGGGAATGGAACAGTGCAAATCATCACGGGGTGTGAGGTGAGGCTACTGGGGTCTGTTCCCACCCCGGTAAGGGTGGGGCTCGGCGTAGAAACGGGGGAGTCTGTTTTAATGTGCTAGATCTCTAAGCATCTCTGTGGCTAGAGGCTGCTCTTTAGACGTTTTGACGTCACGTTTTCAGGACAGGGGATTTCTAGGACAGCCATAATTCTGGGCTCTGGCTCAGGGGAGAGACACCTGCCTCACTGCACCTCCCGTTTATAAACAAATAGAAAATGTTGCTGTGCTGAGTGACACGGCAACAACCTGCCAGCTCTTCTGGATTTGACTGGGGCGCCGTTTAACCGGCATTGGTCTACTGACTGGGGGGGGGATATGCAGGGAAGCAAGAGAAAGATGGGCATGTAAACAAAATCCCCAGCCCCACCATCCAACTCAAGCTGCCAACTCAGTACTATATACTCCATAACGTTCAGCTGGGCCTTCCCATCATGGTGAATCTGAGTGCGTCAAACCCCTCTTTACCCATAATACTCCTGTCACACGAAACAGTAACAAATGGCAAAAAGAATCAAAACCCACCATCTCGTCTTTCAAATACTGGAGCGTCTTTGCATCTTTCAACCCTAAAAATACCGATAGGTGAAATGAAAGCTTGTTCCCCCTCCCCACCCGAAACAAGTGCTCTCCTTTTGCTGTATCTAAATTCACAGACGCCACTGGCCTAAACGAAGACAGTTTGCCTGTTTGTGATTTCCGCTAAACAGGAATTGACCTGTGGATGATTCGCAACGCTAAACATTCTGCCTGAAGACAGTGCAAAGGATCATTTTTTGTACATTTCTCATTGTTTAACAAAAAAAAATAATCAAATAGGGCATAATAGAGAACTTACTAGAACTGCACATCTCACCACCCGCACCCCCACCCCTCATTCTGGCAAAGCAGCTTAGCTCACAAGGTAGGAATGAGACTGAGGTTGCGCCAAACCTGTGTCACATTTTTAAGTGTCCCCCGGGGACCCAATTCCTAAGCAGCGCTCAAGTGTTCCACTATTTCCTGCCGCCAGCATGACGCATCCAATCAAAGTGCGGCTCCCACCAGCTCACGCTGTGGTCTCGCTCCAAGTTAGCTTTATGCAGCCGTGCTGCCCTGCCTCTCATGCTCTTCCTGAACCGTACCCAACCCCCCCCCCACCCCCCCATGTGTGTCATTATGGGATGGCTCGGGAACATCAGGGACATGCCGAGGACCTCAGAAACACTGGGCCCCTAAGTACAAGAAACCAGTTGGGGGGGAAGGGGTCTATAAGGTTAAGAAACCCTCCTCAGGGATTCCCCCCTTTTTGAAAGTTATTTCCTCACAAACCCAGGTAGTTTTGTTGGATTTGTATTATAGGAGGGATGCTGTGGACCAAGGTCTTCGCTTGGCCTGTCTACACAAGGATCTACCACAGCAAAAAGGCAAAGAGTTTGACTGCTTTTAAATAACTGCCCTCTACCTCAGAAATACCTCCCCCAGGCCACTGCTCTTAACTGCTCTGGGACACAGAACCAGGAGTCAAAACCTAAAAAGTTTTTTTTTACTCAGCAGCAAAGAGAAAATACCAGGTGTAGATTGAAAATCAGAAGGGCGACAATGTTGCCGCCCTAGTGGTAGATCTGGCCCAGTGTTTCAGACATCTGTTCCACCCTGCTCCCCTGCCACGGCCTACCCATTACCCCACAGCCACACTGCGGACAGAGACAGACAAGGGCCTCAGAGATCCGCTCGTCCTAGATCAGACACACCATACTTCACTTAACTGTGTAGTGCACCACGCTACCTTTGGTCAGCTTTGACTAGAAACACACCTTTAAATACCACTAATCATTCCACGCACTTTATATTCTGCAGAAAGAAGATGCTTATTCAATGGAGTCAAAAAAGTTACCTTCAGCCAAACATTTCTAATATCTATACATGAAAAAAACTGGTATTGCATATTTTCATACATTATTACAATAATACGAACTGGAAGACAGATCATAGGGACCGAAACAAGCATGACTAGAAAAAACAAACTGGATTCAGTGGACTCACAATGAAGCGCAGGGAAACGAGGGAGGAAAAACATACAGGAGACCCAGCCTTAGTCTAGCGCCCCTACAGTATTGGAGGAATTAAAAACTATTTCACATTGTTTACTCCTTTACCTAAGATTGTTTTTAAAAAATGCTTCTCTGTACAAATGGCAACCTTTCCTTAATTAATTATGTTAATGAGAATAAGATAAGCATTCAACATGCAGCATTTTTTTTTGTTTTTGTGCAGAGACCGATTACATAAAAACAGAACAAATATTTTCTTAATCTGTTAATTACTTTTAACCAAAAGGCAAGGCACATAATGTGGCATATAAAATCTCGTGCAAAGTATAGAGTTTATGGGGAAGGGCAAATGGTACATGGAAACCGACGGCGTCCTGCACATACCCGATCAGTTTGGCTTTCTCGTTATTTCACGGGGTCCTTAAAGGGACAGACAACTTCCCGTGGGCTTTAGCTACCAGCCTTTCAGTCGTGCGTTCTCCTAAGTGTCACGCTGGTCAGTTAAAAAGAGTAAGAAAAAAAATAAAAGCTAAATTCACGCGATTTCCTCATTTTAAAGCACCATGCATATTAGATAGGATTCCATAACAGCACCTTTAACACAAAGTGTTTGTATTTTTTAAATAAATGCAGGTGTTGACTCAGCTCGCAGCCGCAAAGCAAATCCCAAGCATCGTATCACAAAGTAATCGACGTGCATGAATGGGTTTCCCTTGAAAGCCATTTTAGCCTTTTAT
>JAABNY020000043.1:3622054-3642706 GCA_015164015.2 Brevimyrus niger | reverse complement strand
ATGTGGAGGTAAGCGGCCGGGCGGAGGGATACTGATGTGGAGGTAAGCGGCCGGGCGGAGGGATACTGATGTGGAGGTAAGCGGCCGGGCGGAGGGATACTGATGTGGAGGCAAGCGGCCGGCGGGGTCATACTGTTCAATCTAACCCTGCTTTCTGAGTTTGTTGCTTTGGATAAAAGCGTCTACTCTAATCCTGTTTCAGTACAGGAATGCCCATCCAAGTCAATAACACTAATGTGTCAAAGTTTTGTTAAAAATGTGATTTATTTCCCAGATGTGCCCACAGGGGGCGCTGTCTCCTGTAGGTACATGCTAACTAGGTCAAACACGGCCTACTTCACTATCCTCCCTTTCTGAGCACGGGAAGTTAATCCGAAACAACTTCCAGTTTATTTCTGCAGTAAAAATGTCCTCAAACATCAATCACGGTGCGGGTCTCCACTCCGTAGAATGCTTCGTTTTGGTGTAGGGGGACGGGCAACTTCCTTAAGGGACCTCCCGCCACCGGACCCAGTGGCCCCCCCCCCCCCCCACCCCCCAGCAATGACAGGCAGGACATCCCTCCTGCTGGCTATTTTCCAGCTACAAAAAATCATCTCCTTCAGTGGGTGGAGCCTCAGGGCAGGGAGGAGCCTAAACACAGGGCAGAGGATTCAGCCTCATGGGATCCAGTAACTAGGGAGAATTGAGTGGCGCCACTCAGGTGAGGGCTGGGGACACCCTAGAGGCTCGTGGGCACACCCTGATGACATCACTGTTGGGGCGGGGGAGAAAGGGGAAATAACAGGATGGTTTACCCATAGTTGCTGCTCTGCTGTCCTCTTGGTCGGAGCCGATAGCTGTGCGAGGACTACTGCTCTGCTCGGACTCTGGGGGTGGTGGGATATAGAGAGAGGGAAGGGGGGAGGGAGAGAGAGAGCAAGATGGTGGTCAGTGGCAAGAGCTGTTAGGTGGTTTCCCCCCAGTGGGAGCGCTATGAACGTCACACTAACCGACCACTGCTAACCCCCCTGCATGCCCCTCTGTGCCACCAATTCCTGAATCTCTGCAAAGTCATCATGCACGTCCCGTCACGCACCACAGGCTTTTAACTCGCAGCGAAACATGCGACGCATCCACACGCCTTTCAGGAGAGCGTGTGCCGCACAAGCGGGTTTCGCTGACGCTGCCAGCGGGTATCGAAGCGGGCGGAGGGTGGCACGGCGCTTCGACGACACGCTTCAGCGCCATTCAGCCGTCAAGCCCTTCCCTATATCTCCTGCCGCACCTGGGATTTGCAGATAAAACATATAAATAAATAAAATGCGTCCCAAAGCCATGTAGCGGCTCTGGAAAACAAAGGGGTTTGTCACGAGGGGCGGCCGGGGTCAGAGGGAGGAAGTCGATTAAATGAGTGGCACCAATAAACAGGGGCTTCCTTTAACTGATAGGCAGCTCTGCATGCACAGGACCCCCATTCACCATGGGGCGCCCCATCAAGCAGGGCACCCCACTCAACACCCCCAAAGCGGGACGCATGGGTCAAGGCCGTGGCTCTTGCCAAGCCGACACTCCCTGCTTATACAACCCCCCCCCCCCCCCCAGCTCCTCCTTCCTCTACAGGGTGAGACGTGTCGGAGAATGCCGTTAAAATGCTGCCCGTTTGCTACAGGGGCCGAACATCCCATAATAACAGGAAAATGGGTGAAGCAGATGCGTTGTGCTTCGGAAGAGCCTATGCAGGTACAAGAGGACAAACAAAGTGAAGCGGACTTCCTGTCACCCTTATTTCTACTCCTATTATTGTTGTTGTTGTTGTTATTGCTGCTATTGTTGTTATTGTTGTATATATTCTGTTATGGGAGTGATGTTCCGTGTGGGTGCTTGCCAGCCATTGGTCAAGGCCAGTGCCATTCTTCGTCCGCATTCCCATTGCTATTGTGCCCCCCCCCCCCCCAAGAAAGCGGGAAGCTTGGCGGAGCCCCGCCGTCGCACCGCCAGCAGACTCGGTTTTCCGGAACGGCCTGGGTCGCACAGTAAAATTCACGAGGGTGAAATCAGCGTAGAGCGCATTCAGAAACGGGGGAGTACCAGAGCTCTCCTACGCCGAGACATGGCAGATTAGCGAAAGAGGGGAGAGCAGGAGAGGCACCGCGTGACGGTATCATAAAACGCGGAGGGAGCAACATTACGAAAGCAGCCATTTTACAGAGTGGGGGGGTCGGCCATTTTGTCGACTGCTTGCGCCATCCAGAAAGTTATTTTCAATATTCTCATTTTTGTATTCTGCTGTTATTATTTACGTTTAATATCAGGACACAATGGGCCTGTTTGACTATTTTTGTCCTCCGCTGTGCGTCCTGGATTGAATCTCAGTTTTCCGGCCAGGCTGTGGCAACGTCAAAAGCTTCACCAGGAGGGAAACACATCTGCCTTCCTCAGACTCCCACTGCCTTTTTTCCCTTCTTCTTCATTCTGTCTTTCACTCTCGTTCAGTCCATCCAGACAAATCATGTTTCCTCTCGTCTCTCGCACCTGGCGCATTTAGCTTTCGCCAATCACGCATTTCCTCCATTTACTTAAATCAAAAAGAAAATAAAAAAACCTTCATCTCTCCCCTTCATCCAACGTTTCATCTCCATCAAACTCTCACTTTACCTAATTCTCCCTCGCTCCCGCTTAAGTAAACAAGTTTACTTCCTGAGTTCCCGTCCCTGTTCATTTATGCGTTTAGCGTAAGACATTTCTGGCCTGCGCTCGCCGGTCGCAAACGGCGCAAGTTTTTTTTTTTTTTGTCTTTTTGGCAGACATTTCATGTGGAGGAGTAGTAAGCACTTGGCAGCCATTTTAGATCGCTCTCTCTCTCTCTCTCTCTCGCTCCCCTCGCTCTCCCTCGGATCAGGAATGCACAAAGTACAGCTAACCCTGCATATGGGTGCCAGCTCGCCCCGGTGCCAAGTCCTCCCCACCGCCGCCCCCCCCCCCCCCCATGACAGACAAAAAAACAGAGGAAGAGTGAGAGGCAGGAGGGTGCCAGTTAATCACTGGCAGAGAGGGAGGGTGGGGGGCGTGTATGTGGGATGAGCCAGCGAGCGGCTGACTTTGCTGCAAGAACGACCTGCCTGGAACACATTCCAGTAAAGTGTCTCGACGTCCGATGGCCAAAAACGACACAGGAAGCATTTAAGCTTGAATGGGATACAGTGGCCCTCTCTCCTCATAGGCTCACAGATGTTTGTCTGACCCGATCCACGGACTATACCCCCCCTCCTCGTGTAACCTTGGCCTATGATGTATTTAAGCCATCCCCAACCCCCCCATACACACTCTTTGTATTAACTGAGTTTGACCTACAGCAGAGGCAACCTGACAGTCATACTGTATACTTTCTCTCATTCGATTGTTGCTCCTCTGCCTGTGCTTTGAATCCTCTCCTCTCCACGTGGCATTAGGCCGAAGCCGCCTACAGCCAGAGATTATTCCAAGCGTGCCGATCCTTCCTCGTAAACATATTCAGGCCCGGTAATATCCGGACAGAGCTGGTGCCCCGACCACTGCGGGAAAATTTATTTCCTTCTATAATTGTCAGCCAGTCGCTGGTACGGCCGGAACTACGACGGGAGAAGGAAGCGGACGAGAAGATACTGCCGTCTCGAGAGCGTAGCAGGGAAGCGGCGCTGGTGCCGGGACCTCTGCGAGTGAGTCGCCCTCTATTTTCAGCCCTCAGCTTCGCATGTCTCGCTGCCGGTTTCTTGCAAGCCTGCCAGGGAATCGGCACGCTAACCTCACACACAGCTGAGCTAACTTCACACACTGCCGCCGGCGTCACTCTCATCACAAGCCGACTTGGTGTGTTTAATGCGGATATGAAAACCGCCGTCCGGCACTTTCGCGGGCTGACCTTAAACGCCGGAGAAAGGCAGACGGCGGGCTGATCGTAGGGGTGTCTGCTGACATTCGGACCTCTGAATAAACAGACCATCACCACCCAGTATGAGAAACAACAATCATATCCTGCTGGTTACTCTCCGCCGGTGCCTGTCCAGCCACCACAATCTTCACTCCCGCAAGAGTAGCAGTTAATAAATTCAATCTTTTGACTGCATTTCTTTAACCCCCAAACCATGTATCCCAACTCTTCCTGTGTAAACGGTCATATCTGTGTATATAGCAGATTCTGCTGAGACAGCATGCAACAAAAGAGAAAGACACTCTCGGCCTAAGCGCATTATGATAAGATAGCGAAAGAGAAGTCCATTATCTAACCAAACACTAAAGTAGATATGCCATGCTAATATACTCTGAGCTAAGGTGACATATGCTATGCTGAGATGGACCTGTGTCCTGACATAGGGGTTCCCAAACTATCGATGACTGCGGAAATTCGCAGACAGATCTCCAGGCGAGCCAGACGCAATGTAAGTTTTCAACTTTTTTTTTTTTAGGATGCCATCCGAGTATGTGAAATGTCAGAAGTCGTAAAAAAAAAATGCCTGGCTTGAAAATATAACCAAGCCCTCCCCCAGGCCCCCCGATGGAATAGCCCTGTCCTGAGATACCCTCAGCTAAGGTATTCTGTGCTAAGATGGAAATGCATACTAAGATTGCCTAACAGCTAAGGTATATTATGCTATGCTATAATGTATGCTATGCTATGATAGTAATGCGTGCTGAGATCGCTTAACATGTAAGGTATACTATGCTATACTAAGACGGTAATGCATGCTAAGATCGCTTAACAGCTAAGGCAGAGGTCTCCAACTCCGGTCCTGGAGAGCTACTATCCAGTAGGTTTTCTATCCAACCTGGCCTCTGATGAGCCACACCTGTTTTTAGGTAAATACCAGGAACAGGTGTCACTCATCAGAAGCGAGGTAGGATACAAAAGTATTGGATAGTAGCTCTCCAGGACTGAAGTTGGAGACCCCTGAGCTAAGGTATACTATGCTATGCTAAGATGGTAATGCATGCTGAGATCGCCACAGCGGGCCCTTTTCCACCCCCCCAAGCCCAGTCCTCCTCTATCCACTTTTCTGTTGACCACACTGGGTAACGTACATGGCACTGGTCACCATTTAGAAAGGGTGTGGAAGCAGAGCCAAACGAGGCTGGAGAGGATGGAGGTTTATGTTTAGCGATTAATCAAACAGCAGTCGAAAGTAACCTACAGGCAGCAAACCCGGAGGGAGCCCCCTGATTGGCCCATGCTTCTGACGAGCGCTTAAATTTAGCATGACAAAACTGACTGTAACAAATTTACTAAGAAAGCTAATTGAGGTAACTGTTAGCACTGCAAGATTTCAGAAGATCTGCACCAATTAAGCAGACAGCAGAGAAGCGTGTTGGGTTTGAAAGTCCCGAACAAGGACTCGGGTATATTTGGACCCAACCGCAGTCCGATTTTAAAGTCCCCTGGGGTGGGGGGCGGGGCGGAGGCTGAATCCACTGCAGTACAAAAAAAAAAAAAAGCACAGCATTGAGGTTCGATGAAACGGCTTCTTCGCAGGAGGCATCCGGGTAGCCTGCTAAAAAATGTGCTGATCAGAACATCCCGCGTTGGGGGGGGGGGGCTGCCGTGGTAACCGGTGCACCAGTTTCCTTGGCAATGCGACGACGCAGTGTCCCACATTTGGAGCTGCTATGGGCTGCTGTGGGCGTAGAGGGCCCAGCGATGGTGATGGCGATGCATGGAGTGGAGAGGCCTAGGGGCAGAACGCGGCGTGCCCCCCCCCAGCCAGGAAGTGCAGCGTGTGTGCCTGGCTCAGAGGTGGATGTCAAGCACCTGCTGGGAGAGTTCACCCGGACTGTCGTACTCCATCTTCCAGGGGAGGCTGGGGAGGGATTTGGGGGTGGGAGTTTGACAGTAATTAACCCCCCTCACATGGCTGCCAGCTGAAGCAGGACACGTGCATAAGCCGACACATTAACCAGGTGGCGTGCACCCCCGCCCCCCCCCAGCGACTCCGGGCTGACCCGGCAGCTTAGGGAGGACCCCACTTAACAGATGACAGCCGGTGAACCGTAGGCCATATCTCACGCGTCCAGAGGGGCGGCGCTTTCAGGGAGAAACCAGCAAGTCGCATGACTACACTCAGCGCTGCTGGCAACCTCAGCTCCATCGACACAGGGATATGGGGATCGCCACGCCTCCACACGGCCACGCCCCCACACGGCCACGCCTCCACACGGCCATGCCTCCACACGGCCATGCCTCAACACGACCACGCCTCCAAATGGCCACGCCCCCACACGGCCACGCCCACACACGGCCACGCCTCCACACGGCCATGCCTCAACACGACCACGCCTCCAAATGGCCACGCCCCCACGCTGGCTGGCATGCCGGTTTCCAATATAAATGCCAGGGGCGAGCCGTGTGTTCCTTCTGCGTTTGTTTTGGACTGATCTTACAAATGAGCTAAAAATATATATATTTATAGAAAAATTTTAAGCCACTCCTCCAGACCCCTGCTTTGGAATCCACTGCTACATCTCTTCTCAGAATCCTAGCAGAGCTACGGCGTTGGCTAATCTGCCATTGTCACCACGTTGTGTGTCTTGTGGAACCGCCAGCTTTCTGGGTCTCTTCTGTCTGAAAGGGAATTTTAAAGCAGGGGACAGGGAATCCCTGAATCTTCCTGACCCTAATCTGGAAAATCCTTGGCCCTCAGAGGGATGCATGCGGCCGCGAGCACACAGCTTTCCCAGGAGCGCCGCGGCATGTCGGCCAGTCCTGCAGGCTATTACTGTAGTAGTTAATATAATTGTTAAATGACATATTACTGGCGTCATTATCTCCAGCATAGCTCCAGTTCATCTAAATTTCTGCATTTACTGGACTGATTGTCTCACTCTGAGGATGCAAATGTGGTCTCCTGGCTCTGGAGAACAGGGGTGGGTTCCCCAAAGCTGCTGGGGCCCCCTGGGGAAAAATGTCAGCCCATTTGGCCTTGTCAGCTTCCCCCCCTGCCACCCTCACCACCTCCGAATAGATTTATCTTATTGCAAAAGTAGGGCTGAACAGCTCTTCCAGGAGACTCAGTCACAAACCTGCACTTTTCTTAAAAAACGGGTGCATAGGAAAGTGGCCCGGCTCTGCCTTAGCGAGGTGACAGCCGAGCGGAAACACATGCGGCGTCCCCGGGTGGTGAGCGCCGCCCTGCTGTTCGGCCTGACTGCAGAGGAGGAAGGAGAAGAACACTCCGTGCAAACCTGAAGAGGCACGATTGGCCAGTTCCCCAGGGCACCGATCTAGGAACTGGAAAAACAACCAAGGCAGAATCGTAACCATTTTTAGTGAATACACGACGGTGATCTACGGCCATCGGCAAGGCTGGGGTAAACCCACACAGACACACCCCTGGCAGTCAATCTGGCTGATGATCGTCTGCGAGAGCCGGCAGGAGGACAAGTCAAGTGGGGAGCGAGGTGCGGGAGTGCCGATTGGTCGGGAGCACGAGAGGGGAGTGAGCGCCGATTGGTCAGAAGCACCAGAGTCAAGTCGCCAAGTGGGGCATATCTGCACAAGACTCCACTCAGAGGGCCCCTCCACCCAAATCTTGCCACCCCAGATTACGCAGGGTTTACGTTGGGGCCGATTTCCTATCTGATTTACAGAGAAAAACAGTCACAACTAATCTAGGGGGGCAGAAGGGGGGTGTGGCACAGCAGGTTAGGAGGCTACGTCTTCGCTTAGAAGATCGGCAGCTCGAATCCCCTGGCTGGCAGGGTGAATCCACCTTTATGCCCCTGAGTGAGGCCTTTAACCTCCAAGTGACCCTACTTTACATCACTTTGGATAAAAGCTTCTGTTATATAAGCACTTTTTTGTTTTTTGTTTTTTTATTATTTCTGATCTGAGCAGCTTTCCACACCACTCCTGCTGTGGATGTAAACGAGCATTATTCATCAATTAAGACACGTATGGTAGAAGCTATCGTCAGGTGGTACAGGGTAACCGCGGAGAGCCGTCGGGGATTGTGGAGGGGGGCGGGGGAGGGGGGCGTGCCTTGCTGTGCAGCAGAGACGCGCTGGGCCTCTGCGGCTCAGTGATATCGGGGCCTGAACTGAGACTGACCCGCGATAGGAAAACATTAGACACTGAGGGAGGGGGAGGGACAACACAAAGGGCTGGTTGAGATATATAATCAACAAAAAACTGCATCCAGAGCAGGCAGTGCAAAGAGAAAGGCAACGAGGGAGAGGGAGAGAGAGAGAGAGAGAGTGACGTAGCTAGTGTCCTGAAATGCCCTCCCTTCAATACGGCCTGTTTTCCCCCTTTCCCAACCTCTCCCTCCCTCTCTCCCTCCCTCGTCTTTTATTGCAGGTCTTCTGCAACGACTCAGCAATGTGGCAAACGTTAAAAGCAGCCTCGGGCCATATGGGCTCCTCGTTAGCGAAGTGGCCCTCTCTCCCTCCCCGCTCCCTCGCTCAGTGCGGCCGTATCGACCCGGATCGTCAGTTTCCTGGCGTTTCTCCAAGCCAGCCACGGCAGCATATGGGGATTAAATAAAAATGACCGAAATAAATATTGGAATTAAGGCCCCAGGAATAGCTTGCGATGCCATACGGATTGGGAACCTGGCTCTCGGTCCGGAGGAACACTGCAACCGACTGAATTGGACACCGGCACCCCCCGTGCCAACTGCAACGGAAGCCACCTCGGCCTGACCCGGCAAGACAATCACTGGCCACCAGAGCTGCCAGTCAAGCACCCGCTGCCATGGCGACGCCCCGTGCCGGCCACCTAGCTGCCGTTCAAACCAATGACGTAGCCACCTCGTCCGGGAGACCTACGGCCAGCCAATAAACCGCCAGCATGTGAGGTGGTGCCGATTTCTGGGTCATTCCGGGACAGGGGTTTGGCAGCGTGGCAACAGTAGCAGGTTATGATTCTGTTAGACGAGGCAGGGAAGTCACGGCCATGAATGAGCGCCGTAAACCGGGCAGCACTGAGCGCTATCGCTGAGCTGTTAGCGCTGAAGCAGAGCGCGGAATCCCTCAGTGTGCTTTCGGTGTTAATCGGCATGCTTTTACCGCTCTCCTGTCCTAGCTGAGGGCAGAGCTTAGCATTTAAATCATTGACAGGAACCTGGCAAACATACATCCTCCCCCACCCCATCCCCTCTCGCCACGGGCTACGAACAGTCAAACAAACCACGCCGTTGTTCCACCTTCAGCCTAAACTCCTCGCTTCATGGTGGAGCTGTGTCACGGTGTGCGCCAGAGGCGGACATTTCAGGTCCAAAAGGTAAAAATCCAAACCAGGATTTTATTTCGACCAACCAGTTGAGCATAAAGTGTCACAGCCGCAATCTGCTCACCCCCACCCAAGAAAAATACACGTGTTTGTGTGTTCATTCCATAGGCTTAATGAATACTGTCACAAAACTCGTGTGTCACTTACTTCAGGATTCAAACACACACCCATTCACTTCCAACCCCCCCCCCCCAGCAGGTGAATCCACATTATTCCCAAGGCACAGTTCAACACCTACTAACCCCCTCACATGCTCGATTTCACGACAGCAAGGCTCCTGCCCGGTGACAGGTCCCCAGTCCCTGCTTCGTCGCTCCCTTGGGGACTCGCGGTGACAAGCGGCTTCAGAGACAGCCAGTACGGGATCAAATGCGGCACGAGACAGCCAATCAGGGGGAACCGACGACCAAACCGCTCCGTTTGACCCGGTGTTAAACCCAGGGCCTACAGCGCGTCTGCAGAGGTTGTGGGAGGGGAATCCCAGTGGAGCAAGACCTGTTGCTGTGATTAAACTCCCCAACGATGGCGCTGCCGCGTAGCCCTGCTCCAGAGGGTTAATGCCCCCGGCAGACTCTCCGCTAGTCATTTCTGGAATTTCTCCGTCTTATTGAGTTCTGTTGGAGCAACACAGGAGCCCTAGGGAATTCAGGCACAGGGACATTGGCATTTATTTACCCAGAATCCACTCTGTTGGCTTCTGCATAGCGATTGTTATGCCTCCTTTGCTGAACCATCCAGGACCAGCACTATTACCCAGAATCCTCTCTGCTCCCTCCCATGGTGTGATTTATACAGTTTATGGCTGTGGAAGGTCCCGAAGCCTGTGGGTAGGGCTGTTGGGATGGGGTGCCCCCCCCCTTATCCCCGCTCCGTGCGTGCGCTGTCCTGCACGCTTCCTTATCCTAAATAAACACGCACATAAAATATTGCATATTTCAGGCCTTAGGTACACAAGAGCTTCCTGAGAGCCCTCATTTTAATAAGGGAGGTGGGGGGGGGTATCAGATTCGCTTTCAGATCTGCTGGGGTTCCGCTCGGCTCCGGAAAACCCGAACCGCGGCATGACCGGAGCGGAAAAGGAGCACGCGGTACACAGCGCACTGAGCTGCCCTTTCCAGTCATCAATCATCCCTTAATGAGGTGGGGGGGGAGCTGACTCAGCGAATCAGCACACGGGGCGTGTGCCTGTCTCATGGACCAACTTTGCGTCCCCCGCTACCTGCACCCACGGGGAAGAGGGCTTCCAAAATGGCAACCCCCCCCATTGCCATGACGACTCCCATGACTTTGACCGCAGCCTGTAAGTCCCCCATTCCTCAGCTCAGCATCTGATAAATTTAACTGCAGACAGGGGGCGCTGTGGAGGGCCATTGGGGGAATGTCACTTTCTCTGTGTTTATTTTCAACCTGGCTGCCAGAGAAGCCAGCTGCCGCCAAGATGGGGGGTGGTGGGGGTGATAGTCCTGGCACAAAAAGTGGGTGGTGGGGGGCTGGGGTGTCTCCCTATAAGAGCTCTGTAAGCAGGGGGTGGAGGGGGGAGTCAGATGACTTAGACTGTCCATATTGATTAGTCCCACCGTCGCTGCCGGCAATCTGAGCACACGCTCCTTTCCGTTCCACCTCGCTCCTAGTAAACAGGATCAAGGTCCAGACAGCAGTCCGGACCCGGGGAACCAGGATGCCCGGAGCAGCTCAAAACCGTAAAAAGGATGAGGGGAGGCTGTGTGTGTGCTGCCAAGGACCCAGGGCAACATGGAGAGCACTTCCTGAGAACCGGAGCCAAGAAGGCAGAGCTGTTCCCACTAAGCACACGCCTCTCAGGTCTTTACACTTAATGCGGTTTACAGCCTCACGCCTTTATTCATCTGCATTTCGGAGCTGCAGCCACGCCCCCTTTCACCAAGACCTGAAACTAAATGACCCCAGAAATGGGGCTGGGTGGAGGTCGGGGTCTCTCCAGCCGGGCATTCTGAGGAACACATGATGCTCCTACTGACCCCTACTGGTCAAGTCCTGAAACAGACAGGCTGTTTGTAATAAACGAAAAGGAAAAGACAAAATGCGAAGATTTGACTAAAATGTTTTACTCTGTTTACTTCCTGTCTCATTAGGAACTTGTAACAGGTAGAATTTCATCATAATTCAGTCTAATGACGCATGATGTCTTTACCGGGATATATGTTTTAAGCCACGCCCCTTTTGACCACAATGAGCTGCAGGGGGCGCCACAGGGCAGCTAGCGCTGTTGCCTGGCACGGTCGCGGTCCATGGACGGAGGCCGGTCAAGTCGGACATGAAGAAGGCAGGCTCAGGCAATGGCGCCACCATGTGGTACAGTGGGCCCCGTCAGGGGAAATGCTCGCCACGCCATATGGCCGGCAAATGGGCCGACCGCCGAAACCGTAATTACTCCCTGATATCAGAGGGGCCGGGCCAGATGCTGCGTGTGGAGAGTTTAATCAAGGCTCACATAACTCTGCGGGGTGGGCGGGGACTCAAACAAGCATGTCATTGTCATTTTCTACCCTGCATAGGATCCCTTGCGTCTCCCCTCATGATGGAGGATCGCAGCCTCCCCCAGGACTCGAACCCAAAGCCTAATGGAAGAAAACCTTTTGTCAGCACCCAAACCCCCCCCCACCACCCCACTCCCCAAAACCCACGGTCCGGCTGCCCGGCCTTTATTTTCCCTCAGGGACTCTGCACCACAACAGTGACACTTCTGCTGTTTGTCAGTTCGATTTTCTCAAAAAAAAAAATTTCAATAAAAAAGGGATATATCTGAGATCAGGTTAAATATGCCAGAGTCCCCTGTCCTTCCCTGCATCCCGGCATTAATTCCCACTGGAAACGGGTGTGGCATCAGTCAGTAAACGGGCCCGACCAAGGTTTGGCGCAGAAACGGCGTAGCCCGGCAGGGCCGACACCGCCTGGTTCACACGGCAGGGTGGGATGTGAGCAACGCCGGGAACGAGCTGTTCTGGCCGCCTGGCAAGTCGGGGCCCCGCTAATAGAGCGATTATCCGGATTAATGCCCCCCGGCGAGCTTTTCTTTTCTTCTCAGAGTGCCACGCCCGCTCCATAGAGGGCATCAGTGCCAGGAATGATGCCAGGGTGGATCTGCGCCAGGTGCTGAACAAGCATCCAGCCGCAGGAGCTTCCACTCCCCAGTACCAGTCTAGGAGACCGACCCGTGTGTGCCGTTCACCAGGGGACCCCAGTCACAGGGCCACATGTCAACCAAGACCGGCAGCAGGTGAACGTGGTTCTTACAGGGCCTGTGATCCACCATACAGGCCGAAAATAAGTAACCCTCAGATGAGAAGGAAACTGCGAAAGATCCCCAAAGGGGGGGCCAGGCCAGACTGCCTCTGTCACAGCCCCCTCCCCGAAAAACCACCGTGCATCAAATCTTCTGTAACCAGGAACACGTGGCCCCCTCGACCCAAACCTGGAAACGTTCCTGAAACCGTTAATCTGCCGGCGGCACGATTACGTTGTGTACGCGGTGTGTGACAGAGAAAAGGCGGGAGGCGACAGATTGTGCCGCGGCATCCTGGGAAGGGCGTGTCGTGGTCTGGGATTTCTGTACGCCTGCATTTTCAGGTTTCTTGGGACATTTTTAACGATAAATTTAACGATTGTAACGATTCCCTAACCAGATAAGAACATCGGTGTTTGGTGACAGAAATGACCAGCGACACTAATGTGCTAATGAACGATGCACGGGCGTGATAGCAGACACCAGGGGGCGCTAGGTGACGGTGAGTTTCAGGGCCCCATGCTCTCGGTTGGAGGTGGGATATTCCTGTGATGGAGGGGACTGGAATGGATTAATGTCCTGACAATGTCCTCACTGCTCACAATATACTTTTTGGTTTGCAACTGGAGCTGGCTTTCTGCCTGGTTTTGGGGTGGGGGGGGGGTGTGGCAGATTCTAGTCCTCACCCCCGTGTGCTGCCCCCTCTCCCTTCAGTCACAGAGCCCCCCACCCCCCCATCATCATCCGGCTGGAGCACGATTAACGAACTCGAGCTGAGGCTCCCAGTGAGGGAGCCCTATCGAGGCTGTTGGGAGATTTGGGGGGGGGGGGGGTTGGGGGAGTTGCTGACATCACACACCTTGCTGCAGTCACGCACAGCTGCAGGAAACAGTAACTGAGGCCTCGCAGTGCCGATGGTGGCCAAGCGCCTACAGGGCAGCGATGTTGGGGTCAAATTCCTACAGATCCTTCATTATCAGACGGATTAGCGGAAGGATTTGCCCATGGAAGGTAGCAGCGGCTGCGTACCGGACCATTCAAGCTCAAACCCTGCTGAGATCCTCCAGGGTTATTCTGTTGGACCATGTGGAGGTTTGGCCACTCAATGGGATCCTGCTGTTCTAGCCCGGCCATGTCAAATGGGATGACCTGACACGGCCTGACGGGGGCGAGGGCAGTCCACATGCCAGCTGTCCAATGGGACGACAAATTCCAGCTGTTTGGCGGAGGGGAGGGGGGGGGGTCAACTTCTGTAAAGGTCACAAAAGTTCACCATATGTGTTTGTCCTCCATCAGGAAATGACGTCATGCACGGAGAGCGAGTAAAATGCACGCATACTAACTTTAGACCGCAATTTAATGTTTATTACTGAGGCAGCACGCAAAGAAAGCCAGTCCTGGGGAATGCTGGGAAAAACAGAGCAGGCAGCAGGAGGCTGTGATCTGGAATTCAGTGTTCAAGCCCACCATTATGACTGAACATGTCGCTTTGTCATAAGAAACTCAAATACAACCCAAACCGTAAGGCTTTCACTGGACATTTAGTTCACTGGAAGTCGATTTCACTGCCTTAAACACACACACATTTCCAAGGAAGTAGAAAGAAAAACAAGAAATACAGATGACTTCAGCGTAGGAACAAACCGTGATGGAAAACGAGTATGGAGATCACTTCACCACCGTGCCGCGTAACACGCAGCAAATTACTCTCAGAGTCGATCCTCCTCTCCAAGCTCTGCGCGGGATGGAGAGGGGGGGTGGCTTCAGATCACGCTCACTCGCCCCCCCCCCCCACCCTGACACTGCTCGCGATGAGATCACACTATGGGGGGGTGCAGATGGAGGGGAGGGGAGGAAGCAGGCGTGTGATTGCTTCCAGCTGGCTCACCCAGGCCAAACCGCGCAGGTCTCTGTGCCAGGAACCTGCACACATTTATGTCTAATGAGACACCATTAGGGAGCCAGTCTCAGGGTCACTGCGTTCTTCCCAAGTGAGAGAAAAAAAATGAGAGTTCCACTTCCCCATCCCATAATCTCACTTTCTCATCTAAACCTCAAGCTCACACCATCTCCAGACCTCCAGAGCCGGCGTTCCATCTCCTTCCACGCGCCTCTTATTCTCCGCTGTCGTTCGCGCCCCCGCTCACAGTGCACTCCGCGGACACTCCCTCTGCAGCCTGCTGGGAATTACACTTCCTCCTGCACTGGCAAACTGGCACACCCCCGTGAATGTGCACTGGCTCCGCCTCTCTCTCAGATGGAGGTGTCCCCACCGGTCCAGCCCATAGCCGGCAGACGTCACGCCTGGCTTTACTTGGAACTTTGAAGCGGTGTTCAGCTCTGCTACGCGGCCTCCTGAAGCCATCCAGGTCACGTACGTCACTCAATGGTCTAAAGGCAGCCCCATCGAGGCCCCCCTGTGGCCTGTCACATTCCTGCACAAGGCATCTGCCGCAGTTGAGGGTGCTGAATGACACTGGATAGACATCAGACTTCGGGCCAGTGAGGTCATGGCACGCCGACAGCAGCTACCCCCTTTTAGCCACTTGCTAACTGCATGCCACTATACCTACGAGACAGACGGGTCTGCCCACTGGGGCCTGCACAGCCCCCCCCCTCCCCCCACTCTCATACCATACTAACAAAGTAAGAAAATAACTGTGATAATTCCACCTAACATCACGCCACAGGCTGCGAGATTATTTGCACGCTGATAGCGGTAATTAACGGTAATTGCAGCTTTGCCCCCTTAGCGATCCGGGGCCATGAACAGCTACTGCGTAACCACAAACAGGACCCCCCCCCCATCCCCAACAACACCATTAATTCAGCTCCAAAACCTGCTATTTAACCCAGCGGTCTCTCTGCAAAACAACCACTTACGGTTCATTTGGCTGTCAAATGAGTCTGCATCCTTTTCTCGCCACACCAGACACTGAGGGGCAGGATTTTAATCGCTTCCTTTGAGGGCACAGAGAATCTGATCCAGGGAGGATGATGAGGTGATAACAAGCAAGAAACCAGGACAAGTCACGGTGCCTCCCAGGATCCCCCCGCCCCCAAAATTACGCAAATTAAGAAGATTACTGGCTGATCCGGTAGAATTAGCTGAATGTTCCATATGCGGCACACAGTCCACAGCCTACTGCTCTCACGACTGTCTAACCCAGGGGTGGGCAATCTTATCTGCAAAGGGCCGGTGTGTATGCAGGTTTTTGGGGTAACCTGTAGGTCAGCTGTTCAAACCCAGGTGTGAGGACTCTTCAGCCAATCAGTGTTCTAATTAGGGAGTTGCAGAGAAAACCTGCATACACAGCGGCCCTTTGCGGATAAGATTGCCCGCGCCTGTTCTAACCAACAAGTTAAAAACAAGTTAAAATTCCCTTGTGTGAAATAATCCTAACCAATGAGACAGGTCTGATGTTTCTGGGACCCAAATCAAAAAATAAAAAATTTAAAATTCTCCTCGATGTAGTAACTGCTTGCGGCCAACAGGGGGCTCCCCAAACCTCAGGGACCACACACAAACGCATTGCTTGACGAACGTTGCTGTTGACCAACCAGGCAGAAAGGGTAATTGTTTAGCTGGTGGATTTAGCCTAGGTGACACTAGGGGGCCCTAAGCACTATACTCCCCCCCCCAAGCACCTAACAGCCTTAAGGGCCCAGTGGGCGGGGAAGTCGCCCTCCTGCCCAAAGATGCATCAGGGGAGCCTCTCGCTGCCCCAGTGTGTCAGGGAAAAGTCCGGAAATGATTATCACGTTATGTCTGAAGGGCTGCTCTTCAGATACAGCAGACCACAGTGTCTTGGGAGAAGCATCGCGGTGCGGATCGGGTTTCTGGGTGCCCAGAGTCGGCATGGATACTCCAGCAAACACGCGTTTGACGTGTGGCGGAAACTGGCGACTGTTTTCCACGTTACAGAACCCTGCATCTGATGGCCTTCTTCTCTTCTCCTCATCAAAGCCACTATATTTTGAGCTCCTGGTTACCATAATGTTATATTTACATCATTAATCATTCTGTGCACAAAAGCGGGTGACATCACCGCCAGCTTGACAAGTTGGTAATATTTTCCATTTTTGCTGGAAATATCAGAGCCATTGAATCTGCACCGAGTCACATGATTCATCATGGCTGCCAAGAGCGTCCTTTGAAACGTTGGAAAGCGCTGCATTTAAGTGGCACATGAAAACCAATCGAAGCAGAGCCCTGGGAACAAAATATCGGGCGGGCGAGGGGGGTTCTCGGTGATGACGCGGTGGACAGCGACTCGTAGACAACCACGGAACATTCCGCCGGGCAGCCCCCATCTGCGCGTTTCCAGCTAGCGACGGAGCACAAGTCGAAATGCATCCGCCACAGAGAATCACTTACTGAAATCAGAAGCACAACTGGCCAGTGCCACGGGCCCTGCGACTTGAACGGAAGCCTCATACCCCAACCCGCACGGGGCGAACCGTCGGCATCTCGCCGACAGCAATTCCAGAAACATCCACCGCTTGTCAACGGTGCGGTCGGCTACTTGAAAGTACAGTTTCACAGAATGACGGCAGATATCTCTCGGTTTCGGGTGTCCTGAACCACAGACAAGAAATCTGCATCTTTCAAGCTTCACTCCACAGATTACTCTTTACTGTACATGTTCTGCTCAAAACAAAACAAAAAAAAACCCTGAACGCAACAAAAATAGGGCACTTTTTTCTCCCTGTGACAGGCTGACTGGTTATGGCAACAGTAGGTTAGTAAACAGATGGCATGGAACAAATTAGCCGTTAACACTCGCTGGTTCAGTCCCAGGACCCCAGCAAATGGCAGGAGGGGGCTATGTAAACGATGGCACTGGTATTTATTTAGAGCATTTAGCTAAAGCCCCAGATTGACCCCGGGGGCAGCGATAGGCGGAGGCCCGCCATGGCATCATTTGACCCCGACGTTTGACCTTCGTTATTACACCACTTGTCCATCAGCATGAGGAAGGCATTGCCAAGATGGCGGCCCTCCCTGTGATGTGCCTTTCTGGATATCCCTGTCTGTCTGCATCACCCAGCTGTTGTGGGACATGTGGGGATTTGCGGAACTGACCCCCTCCCCCACCCCAAGGCTGAGTCGAGGGACACGGCAGCCACACAGTCCCAACAAGGGACAACAACTAAAAATGGTCGACGTGGGGTCAAGAAGTACGATTCACATACCACGTGAAGCAAGGCAATACAGTGTGAGAGGCCCAAAGAGAAGGGTCATCTACTTGAAAGTAATAACTGTCAAAAGCGAACCAGATAAGGTCCACAAAACAGTCACAGTCTTCCTCCACAAATACCAATCAGAACTATTAAAGAAGGCATGATGTTCCATCTGTACTCATGCGCAGATATAGAGCTCTCCGTGGTTGCAGCCATGACCTGAGAATACACAAACACGCATGCACAGTGACGCACAACACCTAATAACTCATTGTCTTGCATCTTTAAATGTCTCACACTCATATTCCATCCTTGTCTTTCCAGCGCCAAAGCTGTCGCTGGCCACGCTGCCCGAGAGGAGATGCTGAAGGACCTAGATCAGCACTAACTGCGTTGTGAGGAGTCGTTCCTGGCCTGGTCAGGCGCTGCACCCCATTACGGAAGCTCTGTCCGTCCTAAAGAGCATTTTTTAAAAATTCGGAATTTACCGATTCTGTAGATTCTACGAATTATTCGGATTTTATGGCGCCCCTGAAGAACGCAGAAGTGGTTCCACGTCAGACACCGCAAGAACGGGCCCATCCCATAAATAAACAGATAGAGGGCGAGAACTAAATGAACAGAAAGGAGAGTGGAGTGGATGATTAACGTTTTCTGCTCAGAGGGCACGAGGGCCCGTTCGCTGGCTTGGAGGGTTAGGTACCGCGATCGGCAGCACGCAGAGCCGGCCGGGGGCCGAACCCCGGGGACGGTCACGGGGCCGTCTCACTGCAGGAAAGCAAGAAAGCAGAAAACGCTCCAGTTTCGATCTGGTTTCAGGATGAATGTTCACTCGGGGCGATCCATGACAGCAGACAGGGTGACGCACAGAACTGAAGCTGAGCAGCTAAAGCTGCATATAAAAACACTGTATTTCCTGAAACGCACCTACAGAAAACAAAACAGAAATCCCCTGCCCCCCCCCCCTCCAGAAGCCCCATGGCTTCACTATTAGGGAAGTGTAACTCAGCATGGACACAAACATGGGAACGAAGCGTTCTTGGGACGCATCCACGCAGGCTGGCCCCGGCCTGGGTTTCGACACGCGAGGGACCTGCAAAGCATCATGGGTATCGTGCTTACATTCTGTGGCCCCTCGTGCACTTTTGTCGGAGGGAAGGGTGTTCAGTTACTGGGAACAACCATATCATCTTGTTGACAATGCTATTGATGCAGTTTTCACTGTTGTTTAGACTTCACTGATTCTACAACAAAGTGCCTGAGATTATGCAGAATTATATTCAAGGTACTGACAGCATGTGGAGGAGGGGGGGGGGCTTTATGCTGGTCACTCCTCCCATATAAACATGGCAGACGATGGGTGGGTGTCACTGGAGGCTGGTGAGCGTGGTGTGAAAACGGTGCCATAGCTGGTGATATCGGCAGTTTTCCACTGACTCCATTGCAGCTCCAAGGTGCTTTGAAAATAACAAACACTTAAAAAAAGCTTTTAGGGCTCGGAGACGCTTATCCGACAACGTCATTGTCAGACATTTCTGGCTGAGCCGAAATTTCATTTCTCAAGTAAAATGACCATCACGGTTACCTTGCATCTTAATATGAAAAACATGCTTTCCCCAAGTCCAGCGCCTCCCACTGTTCATCTTGAGAGGGGACACATCGCTCCCGCACACAGATGTGTCCTAATCACCAGATGTTGATATCCATCGGCATGGTAATGTGTCGGTAATGGGAAGAGGGAACTTGGGAATCCGCAGGGCCCAGTGCACCCATGCCCCCCCTATCCACGCCGGATCAATCCGGAACATTGATTCCCAAAGAGTCAAGCTGGTTTTTATTAAACTCACCCCCCCCCTGCCAAAATTGCTGGGGCCGGGGCGTACGTGACACTTGGCATGGACATGCCCGGCCGAGAGAGAGAGGGGCGTGACCACACTGCAGCGCCAATGCCCCGTTACGCTCAGCGAGATACCATTGGGGGGGTGCGGGGGCACAGACTTGCTCAGGCAGGAGCATGAGTGAGGTTTTGCTTCCTGTCGCCGTCAATCGTATCTCCTGCTTTGGGAGGAGTGTACAGGTTCAGTCCCACCCCCCCCCCTCACTGAAAATCAAGATAAAACAAACTCTTAAATAATGTCACATGTTTTCCCTGTCTCTATTAAAAGTTCTTTATAATTTTTATTGTAAAAGTGAATGCGACGGAATATTCTGCAGGGTCTTCCTGTAAGCCGGTGTTTTGGAGTAACGTGTTCACACATGGGGCTATATAAAGACTGTGCTCAGACGCCACCGGCTGAGGCCGCCGGCAGCCGAACGAGCCGCCTGAACATGACCTGAAATGACCCCGCTCCACCTCCCACCTCACCAGCCCCCGCCTAAAATTATCTTGCTGCAGCAGTGAGGCAGGTTCCTGTCTCTCTCCTCGGCTGGGTTTCCTGTGCGTCTGGCCTACGGTTTGGGAAACGGTTACTGTACGCCGGAGGGCACACGCACGCACGCACCAGCCGCCACGTGGGATGCCGCGGCGTAGCAGGTCCGAGGCCGAGACGGGTCTGTCCCCGGACCTCGTGGGAAGGTCGCCCCTTCAGAGGAACTGGAAGATGGACAACAGCTAACCAATAACACCCCAACTCAGGGTCTGTGGTTATGCCGGAATATGACCGACTTCAATACACTGTTTGGCATGACCAAATGAACAGCGGGATTTTCTAGCACTTTATAAGGTAACTGTAGACGACTGACGACTGCAGGGATGGAGCTGAAAGTCACATGACTTTCTTTGGTCATATGTGAAGGCCTCAGCCAAGGCCTGAATATCAGCGTCCTCGTAAGCTCGGACAGGCGAGGCGGGAATCACAAGCCTTTGCGAATTTAAGGGCTCCTGTCCCTTTAAGGACAAAAGCTGACTGGCTGCCCCCCCCCCCCCCCCCCCCCCCCCCCCCCCCGGGGGTAAGGGGGAAGGCGGGGG
>JAABNY020000043.1:3602212-3613757 GCA_015164015.2 Brevimyrus niger | reverse complement strand
GGCACTGTTTGGCTTTTTAGCCGGTGAGGGCGGGGGTTAAAAAAGAGGGCCTTCAGCCGGGGGGGGGGGACAGGCCAGGCATCCCCCCCCCCCCCCCCCCCGGGCATGTCCCAGTGTCTTGTGAGCGTGACAAAGAGGCGGGCGGGTGGGTAATAAGAGACGTTCTCAAACCACGTCGACAAAGGCGGCGTTATCACGCTTATCTGACAATCTGCAATTAGCAAAATAAAATAAAAGATGCTTTGTAGCGAGGGAACTGAAACGATTCGTTAAGAGGGCTTTGCGATTAGCGTTTCAGAATTGCTCCAGAGAACTCGTTTACATGCACATGACACATTTATTTCATAAGCCTGCTAGTCTCAAACAGACATGCCAGAGACTGTCCCCGTTCCACTCTGGGAATCACAGATTAGCCTCGTTATACAAAGACTGTGTCGCTTTTAATTCTCCCGTCTCTTGCTCTCTCTCACTGAATGGGTTCAGGATTCCTAGTCTGAGAAATGTCAATGCACAGGCAGGACTGTATCATCCTTATAGCACAGGTAGAACTGTGCTATCATTACAACACAAGCAGAACTCTGTTATCCTTAAAGCAGATGGAGACTGTGTCCATGTTACAGCACAGGCAGGGCTGGGTTTGCTTCTGTTCCCTTTTAGGTTAAAATCAGGGTTTGTTCCAAATGAAACATTCAGCATTTGGTGCCGAGGGGCATTTCCCTACAGAAGTCTCTGGAAGGCCTGGGCCTGCTTCTCAGGAGCCGGGCTGGGATGTCGGCAGCCCCCCCGCCGGCCCTGACAGGGATCTGCTGTGAACAAATTCCTGCTGACTCAAGTGAAATCTTCAAAAGAGCCAGTTTCCCTGCAAGAGGGATTTTTTCCCCCTCCATTTCATAAGCCTGTTTTCCAATCTCTAACCACAACTGCCGCGCTACACTCCGGAGCAGAGTCTAAAAGGGTGTGGGGACGCGCTGTGCCTTTACAGGCATCCCCTGCGTCTCTGCGGACTCTGCACAGTGACCCGAAAGTAAGATCCAACCCAGCAAACGGGTCCAGTTGCATGGTCAGGCCAGCACTGAGAGACCGACATGTTTACATCGCCATGGTGCCCTCTGTGTCCGGGCCACTTCAGATGAGGGAATTGGTGATAATGTCATTTTACACTTCACCCAGAGTGGAACGATCCAACATCTTCGAAGATGGGGGTCGCGTGCTTGACCCTTGACCCAACACGTGCACAAAAGAGGCCCAAAGCCCCCCCCCCCTTCAAAGACTAAAGCCCAAGTGTCAATACGCTGGAAATATGAGTGAAAAAAACAAAACAAAAATGGACCAAAGCAGAACGAGAATGGGGAGGGGCAACATCCACACACACACACCCCCCCCACACCCCGCTCCTGACGGCATTTGGATTTTAATAACCTACTCATTCCTCCCCCCACTGCCCACGGGGAGTGCAGGAAGGTCACAGCCGCCGGATCAGTGCCGGATTCCCGGGTCACAACCCCCTCGCAGAGACAGCTGACTGACATAAAATCTTCACCCCTTAGCAGGGCTCAGAAGTCGGTCTGTCCGGGCGTGTCGCGGCCCAGTAGGTTAAGCATCTGAGCCACTGTCCGGAATGTTGAGTTTGAATCCCACGGCCAGTAGAGTAACCGTATCACTGCTGGGCCCTCGAGCGAAGCCAACAGATCCAAAAAAGAGGGTAAAGCATAAGGTGTATTCAGGTTATGCCAAACTGCTCCAAAAATCCGCACTCATTCGAAGGTTGCATGGTTGGAGTCTTTGTTCTCTCAGACATTAAAGAGGACATTTTGGGCCTCAGAATGGGGGGAGCGAGATTCCACTGACTCTTTCATCAGCACAGCGACAACTAAACAACTCCCAGAACTTCTCAAAAATTCCAAGGACGCCTGCCCGTAGAATCTGTGCCACACGGGTGGTCCTGAAGGGGGCGATGGTGGGCCACATGAGGCGGGCGGCCCAATGAGAGGGATTGAAGGAACGCGTGTCATTTTTCTGAGTGACTGTAGTTTTAGGGCAAAAGGAGAATGTGGCTTAGTGTGGCATCGCTGAGAGACAAACGCCAGGCCATCGCAAACATAACACCAAAAGTGACACTCGTGTCCTTCTTGACAGTAAAGCCTCCTGCTCTTTCTCATTGCTGCCGGGCCTCGGCCCGAGCACGCCGTGAACCGCAGTAACAGGAGGAGGTGGTGAAGTTCAGCCCCCTGGGTTCTACTCTGGCGGAGAAACAGAGACTCCCCCACGAGACCGTAGGTCTGCGGAACAAAAGAATGGCGGATGGCGGACAGATGCGCGGAACCGCACGGAACGTGCAGGAATGAAACCCGGTGAAACCAGCCCCCCCCCTGAACCGAACCCCATTTACCAGAGGGGTGTAAAAAGGCAAAACCCGCTAAACCCCCCCCCCCCCCCCAAGCTGCCCTGTGACCTCATTTCTCAATCATACTCACCGCAAACCAACCCAAACATTTTGCATAAAAATATATTATGACCAAACAATTTTTGTGAATTATCATCTCTAAAAAGTGACACAAAGTGTACTTTATGTCAGAGTGAGCTTTGCTATGGACTGGCATTACGTCCAGGGTGTCCCCCCCCCGCCTCCTGACCTGAGATTCCTATGCACCATCATTGTCGTTGTTATTATAATATACTGTTGTTTGTCTTATTTATTTTTATTCTGCTACCCTTACTTCGAGCTGTCTGTTGCTGTAAAAAAGTTACAATTTTATTTCCTGTGTCTTTCGACCAAGTGGGTGAAAAACAACATTTTATCTAGCGCTTTAAGTCTTTGAAAACAGCATTCAGAGGGGGAGAGTGGAGGAGGTTAGGGGATAAAAAAACCTTGGAAAGGGACGAGCTAATTATCAATTCGTTTATAATTAAAAGAGTCGATTTGGCTTTATCTTAATTAGAGCAACATGAGATGGAACGAGCATCTGGGGGCTCAGAGACCTCGGCGGCCTGGCCTCGGTGCTCCATGTGGCCAGCAGGCAGTACCCGCCCCTCGGCCAGCCCCCAGGGCAAGCTGGAGCAGGGTGTGGGGGAAGCCCAACTCGAGCCCCACATTCCCCAGTGACGGGCCTCCAGTCCTGGGGAATACGGGGAATGCCGTTTCCCAGCCTGTACGCTTCATCGGGGGAATGGTTCTAAAAAGGCCAAATTAAATTAAATTTCATACTCACTGAATAATTCATGGATGAAAAAGATATGGTATTCAGGCTTTCAATTATTTAAAGGCGAATCCTAATTTTAAAAAGGCGGTTTTCACTGGTGACATCCGACAGTCACCGAACGGAGTTTTGAGATTAGTTCTGACTTTCTTACTATTCCCTGTAGGATTTTTGTCCATGGAAATAAAGTTTGGTGTTTTCTGGTTTGACATTTTAAAACGTATAGAAGTACTATAGCACTGCAGAGAACTACAGCGCCAGAGTACTACAGTGCTATAGAATACTACAGCAACACAGAATACTACATCACCATAGAGCACAGGTGTCAGACTCCAGTCCTGGAGGGCCGGAGCCCTGCACATTTTTGAGTTTCCCCTCGTTTAACACACCAGATTCAACTTCTTGTGCTAATTACCACATAGCTGTTGAGCTGAATCATTTGTGGTGGAACAGGGAAAGAACTGAGCTACACAGGGCTCCGGCCCTCCAGGACTGCAGATTGACACCCCTGTTATAGAACTTTACAGAGCTACAGAATAGTACAGTGCTACACAGTACTACAGCACTGCTGACTACTATAGTGCTGCAACTACTATAAATTTATAGGGTACTACAGCACTGCAGAGTACTACAGTACTACGGCACTACATAGTACTATAGAACTATTGAGAACTACAGCATTACAGCACTACAGCATTACAGAGTAGTAGAGTACTATAGAACTACAGAGAACTACAGCACTACAGTATACTATATTACTATAGAGTACTACAGCACTACAGAGTATTACAATGCTGCAGACTACTACAGCATTACAGAATACCATATCACTACAGAGTACTACAGTGTTACCGTGGTACTCCGCAATAGTGTACTACAATCCTACGGAATACTATATTGTTTTAGAGTACTACAGAATAGTACAATGCTGCAGAGTACTACAGAGCTACAAAATTTCACAACACTACAAAGTACTAGTGAGTACAGTACTACAGTGTACTGAGTATTGCACTACAGAAAACGACAAAATACTGTAGCACTACAGAGTACTACAGTACTACACAGTAATTACAGCACTACAGAATATCACAACACTGCACAGTAGGAGTGTAACGACACACGTGTTCATACCAAAAATGTTGGTATGGGTCTTTCGGCTCAGTACATATATGTATCGAACGAATGCAGCAAATGGCAAACCTTTGTAGGTTTGTGTGTTTCCCTTGAGCAACATTTGGAAAGTGCACATGTGCACATAGGTATGGTGAACACAGATAAACCAGTATTTGAAGGTATAGTTAATCTTTTCAATGTGCGCCTTAATGGATATTTATTTTATTTTTATTTACTTGAGGGAATATTTCTTTATTTTTACTTTTACGTAATTTTATTTTTTATTACTGTCGCAGCAGTATTGACAGAGACTTATTTAAAAGACAGTCTTACTTGGTTCAGTAAACCTCTGTTTAATAAAGAAAGTGATAACATACTGAACCATGACTTCAAAACCAAGGTACATACAAAAACCATGATTTTTTTGTACCGTTAGACCCCTACTACACAGTACCTCAGCGCTACAGTGAACTAAACAGCCACAATGTGATACAGTACTACAGAGTACTACAGAGTACTACAGAGCTACAAAGTGATACAGTGAGTACTACAACAGGGCCCCTGTAGGTACTTAAGCACCCATGACTCCACCACCGCATTACTGATGCCTTTGGCCACAGGACAATCAGACATGACTACACGTCAAATAGGGGAACAAAGACTAGCTAAAGACCAATTGCACTTGGCACTGGGCTTTATGTTTCTGTGGCAACAGTCCGGATGATTACTCAGCATTGCCCGTCATTTATGCGAGCAGCCAGCAGAAAACAAATTTTTAAAAAAATCAAAAGTACTGTCAAGGCTGTGAGACTTTCGAGATTTACTGCTGAGATCTAACAGCCCTGCCTTTGCAAAGCGCTAACTTTAAACATTATGATTAACACGGAAGAATGGAACGAAAGTAGTTTTTAATATACAAGCTCTTACGAGAGGTAAGTAATCACACGCTCCCAGCAGGAGGGCTCTGGCGGTTTAGCGGCAGCCTGGTGAAACGCTCCCGGATGTGACATGACCAACGGTGCCGTGCAGCCATGGTGGCTACAACGAACAACTGACTTTCCGGGATGGATTAGAGCAGCGTTTCCCAGTCCGGTCCCCGGGGACCCTCAGACAGTCCATACTTTGGAAAAAATGTCATCTGTCTGGCAGGGAGTTGGGAGGGAGCAGAAACGTGGACTGTCTGTGGGTCCCCGAGGACCAGATTGGGAAACGCTGGGTTAGAGAGTATTAATAAATGCACTAATAAAACACTTATTTACATCAGGTAGCCGCTGGGGTAGCACTTTCACGAGACACTCACACGCCATCAGGCTGCAGAGCGGATGCTGAGAGCCTAGAAACCAGTTTCTGCAAAAATTCGGACTCTCCGTCTGGGATTCTGATGCGGATTGTGACATCACGGCTGACCATGTGACATCACGGCTGACCCTGTGACACCAGAGTCAACCAAGTGACATCACAGCCAACCATGTGGCATCGCGGCCGACTGTGTGGCTCGTGGCCAAGTGTGTGTTTTTAAAACAACAGAGCTAACTTGAGCTAAACTGTAAACAGGAAGGTCTGAGGCAAGTTTGTTTCCAAGGAAACGTGGCATCTATGCCCTTTCACACTTTTTTTATGAAGTCATCTAATCATCTAATAACTGCTGCTATGGGGGATGGAAAAATAGACGACCTTGAACATGACGCGCTACATTTTCAAAGCTCTGACTAGCAGGAGCAGAGGAAAAGCGTGGCGAGGCGATACGCCCCACCCTCTCCGCAACAGCAGCTTGAGGCCTAGACCTCTGCTGCATTGAAACCAAAATGCAATGCATCCCTCGCCTGTCCCTGTGTTTGACTTTTAATTGCATAGATTCATACACGCTTTGCATTGCACGCAGCCCATGCAGGCGTGTGTGGGTGCAGAGTGCGGCGAGGCCAGCAGGCACACTGAGCAATCTGCAGGGTGAGATTTAACCCATGGTAACAGACATCGGCTGGAATGTCCCACTGTTTGCGGCCCGATCCTTTCTGAAGTCCTGGGAGGAGTTACTCACGGCACCCTGACCGGGGAGCCACACACCAGGACAAAAACCTACGATTCAGCTACAGGCATAACCAAACTCCTGCCACGGCCCGGAGGAGTCAGCAGCCAGGGTTAACTGAATTCTGAGAGTTTAACAGGTTTCCAAACCTCTGAAGTTCCAACAGCCGTGCCCTTCTCCTGCAGCAGGGAACCCCTGTGAAGCGACAACGGCGATTCGCCGGAGAGGGGGAATCCTGCTGCTTGGCGCGTCCATATGGAAATCATTCCTGTCAGCCTCCTTCAGCGATGACAACCATAAACCGTTTGATATACATCAGAGCGGCTCCCAGTTACTCACAGTCACAGTTGAACAATAACGAGTCGCCTCCCATCCCATGAGGCTGAACGGAGGGGAGATGGAGGCCGGCGCTCCAGGTGATGCCGGAGGGGGGGGCCGGCGGCGCTCGCCGTGGGGCACGGAGTCTTCCGTAAGCAGCTACGGTGCCACGCGTTTAAACCAGATTACGGCATGGTAACTGTGCGCATGCACCTTCCGTAAAACCTGAAGCCCAGTTTTAATATTAAATAAGAAACATTTCTGCATCTGTTATTACTTTGTCGCACTTCATAAAGCTTCAGCTCCGCATAAAGTTTCCCTCAGTTTTGGTGTCTGTTGACAATCATTTTATCTGCGAGCTCGTCCAGCCTGGGTTGAGTCTGTTTCATGAGCCAAGGTCGACTGATCACAGCACACACCACTGGCAGCCCAGCACTAGCGGGGGGGACGGGGGGGGGCACACACGGCCAGCGCGCCTCTCAAATGGTTCCTCGGTGCAACGCAGACGACGGCTACAGGTTCTCACGTGCCGGACTCCATCTTCTCGAGCGAGTGACAAAAAGGAGACAGGGTTATCCCACAATGCCACACCAATTCTGAGGGCCGATTACACCCAGCAGGGGTCTTCAAAAAGACATGGGTGGGGCTGGACTTCCAGGCTGAAACCCAGACGGATGCTCAGTAGGCCAGGATTGTAGGAGATGCTGGCTTACCCAGTATCACTGGTAATACACATGATATCCCACGTTAACATGACACATATGAACATGCATGTGTAGGGATGCGAGCACGCTAGCGCGGGCGTGTTTTGTTTCGGTACACGGGAAGCAGTCCGGACGAGGGATTCGTCATAGCGCTCCGATCCAAACCTCCAGGGCGGATTAATCCCCAGCTCCGAAGCACGGCATTCCCGCTCTAAGCCGGACTGCCAGGGAATTTTCCGCTCTTCCGGGGCACTGCGCCGTGAGTGGGTCAGCGCAGAGAAGACCAACATTTCTGTGTTTCCCCTCCGCCTGTGTGCCCCCCCCCACCCCCCAATACCGGAACAGGCACCAACGCCATTTCGCCACAAAACCGGCGATTCATTTCCCTCCCTGACTTCACAACCACCTACAGGAGGAAGAATGTCACCCGGGTCCGGGGGGGTGTGCGGCGTCTGTGTGACCCCACCACCGTTCGCGTCACCCTGATCCGTGCCCGTCCGCAGAGACCTTGCGCAGAGGGCGACTTTACTCATCACGGGACGATACTCTTGCCGTCCCGAGATGTGGAGTGGTCTCTATGCTACGCTGAGAAAACAAACAAGCCGCGGATTCCCGGAGAGCTGCGGGCCGACATGACGGCATCTTTCTCCTCAGATTGAAACGACCGCCGACCCAGCTGAGAGCCACGTGCTCCTAAACGCTCCTCCAGGAGCTCCTGGCCCCCCCCCCACCACGACCCACAGCCCGGACTCCGAGCATCGGAAACGCACCCCTTCGACGCGGCGACTGTCTTCTATACCCCTCTCTCGTACGCTAGGCTAGCCTTCTAACTCACGGTTTAACATAAATGACTACAGTACACCAGATATCATTAAAGGTTCCTTACAAGGTGCTGCTGGACCATTATGACATTTATCACGGAAAACTCCGAAGAACATTTTTCCGGAAGGGACACGGATAAGCAATTAGCCCTCCAAAGCTACGCCGGTTATTCCCGCTCGGAACTGGGGCTCAGGAGGCCCCGGAGCCGTGGGTGAAGACGGCTCTAGGAAAGCAGGCGGAGGGATCTCACCATGGTTCCTCCCAGGGAGCCCAGGTGTGGCACGAAGCAGAGCCAGCCGTCACCGAACATCTGCGCAGCTGGACGTCGCCGTTCGTGAAGCGACGCGGTTGCCAGGGCTGCCAGGTTTTATATCTGCGACCGAGCGCAGCCGGCCTCGCCTCCCAAGCGCCCCCCCCCCGCCTGGCGCCCACCCCCCTCGCTCGCTAACTCGCCCTCCCCCGGGAACACCAAGGGCAGACCTACAACGGGGAGCGAGATGAAAACACTGAAGCCCCTGCTCTACTTAAGCTCACTGCCCCACTTTCAGCTTCTCACAGGGAGGGAAAATAAATAAATAAATAAATAAATAAATGTGTGTGTGTGTGTGTATATACAGCAATAAACCACGATTGAAACTTTTCAGATGCCAGAACTTGTCCGAGGCTGGGCAAGAAAGTGGGGGAAAAAAAATTATAAATGAGATCCTTAATGAATATTCTATCATGCACCGGGGAGGAGATATTAAAAGACACTGGTGGGTCGACCGGCAAGGAAGCTGCACCACGGCTTCTGCCACTCAGGATTCTGGGGGGGAATGTGGGCCGAGTCCACCCCCCCCAAAAAAAAAACCCCAAACAGACAGTATTGGAATGCAAGCAGAGGAGGGGAATCACACCCCAGCACCCCCCCCCCCCCCCGACATGTGCAGGAAGAGAACCTGAACAGTCAAAAACACATAATTTATCTACCAATGGGATTATTGATAAAATACGACGGGGGGGCAGGGGGATGCTGGGAGGCGTGTGGCTATGGGGTGAAGTGAGTGATTGTAGAGGCAGGTCTAGGGTTACAAACGTACATTACAGCACATCAGCAGGGTGGAACACGAAACCCAGAACCCACGACTAGCAAATCACCGGGATGTTCCGGAGACGCGAGGACACTGCATCGAGCCGGGCCTCCCGCACCAGGATACCCCGGGGGGCACCTGCCACAGCCTCAAATCAAAGACCACCACCCCGCCAAGGACAATGGGAATCTATATGTCTGACGATGTGATCTGCTACGCTCCAACCCTTCAAACACACCTAGCGCGACCCCAAAACCTGCTGGAGGGGTCTCCAAAAAGTCTAAATTTAATGGTGGGAATAAAACAAACACCCACATATTAAGCATTATACAAGATCATCTTAGAACTGCATAGGTGGGGGTGCGGCCCCATGATTCCATTTCGCAGGGCTGGGCGACGGCTCTGGGTTCTGGGTTCCCGCCACAACTGCCCCCCCCCCCCCTGCCAGTAGCCCAGAGCAGAGCAAGGAGAAAAGAGGTTAGGGAATGGTTTAGCAGGGACCCCATGGAATTCATGAGAGACAGAGGAAGAGAGGGAAAAAGAGAGCAGAAGGGGGTTGGCTGCCCCCTGTCTCCAACATGCGGGCCCGTCTCCCGATTCTGCCAGACCCGACACCCACAACAATCGGCAACCCCCCCCCACCCAAACGCCATGCCCGGCTTGGAGTCTTAAAATGAAGCAGTAGAGGAGAGAGCAGCGCTAGGCCCTCTAACCAAAAACCACAGCATGTCCTGAAATTTCAGCTTACTGGGCTGAAAAACGGGGCTGGACGCTACGAGGACCCGAATCTCACCCCCTAATAACGCTGTTATTATCACCACGATTATTATATTATTAACAGGAATTTTATACTGATTCTTAAAACACTACAGAACATATGTTCCACAATCGACCACACCATCCAGAGGGAGAGAACCTTAAACTTTCCTTTTTCGAACACTAGCCTGAAAAATTGTATTTATAAGGAGATATTTATAAAATGACATCGCGGGGTGTCTGAAAGTGTAAACACTGGTAGCTAGAGAGCCAACGAGAAAAGGGGCCTTTTTCCAGCTGCACGCAGAGACGGTTGAGGTCAGCTCGCGGGCTGCAACGCGGCGCTGTGAGAGCATATGCAAACAGAGGACAGCTGGTACCTGGGTCTGAGCGAGAGACGCCCAGCACAGGGGCCGGCCACTCGGCCACGGGGGGACTCTAAGGGGGCTTCCAAGGGCTGCCTCTCCAACCTCACAACCTGCCAGCTCCCTGGGCATGCTTGTTTTTGACTCCTGAAGCGCGTTCAACTCACCGATGTGATGTTGGTGGGAGAAAAACCACAGTGATAAACTACATTTTTAATGCAATTAAATACTCAAATACTTAACAGGACGAGCCTGCAATACAATACAATAATAATATAATTAAAAAGTACTTTTAAAATTGCTTTGAGTTTAGTAAATATATTAAATATGTATCTTAATTCCCTTTAACAGATTTCCAGTTATAAAACACCAACTTGATTTTCTAAATCATACTCAATTATTCTTCTTCTTCGTTAAAATATATAAAAAGAAATTATTGCTGTTTCAGCTATTAATCTAAAATGACTCACGGGAATAGTTCGTTTTGTTTTTTAGAAACATTCCTTCAATACGGATTGTAGAACCGCATTAAAAGTGAAATCTACTAGTCTACCACACGATTCTCATATATGACTGGTACAATAAGCAAGTGGACACAGTAATTAAAAATGTTTTATGTTTTTTAAAGAATGCCGAATATAACCAGATTGCTCTATCGTGTTTCTTTTGAATGAAAACCGAAATCCATTAGGTATAGCACAGCACGAAACTGCTTTGATCAGCCCGGACAAGCAGCAGCTTAGATTTTTTTTAAAAAACAGACCAATATAGCAAGTACTGAAAATATAATTCAGTATGACAGTTCGTCCCTGTTTGCTTCACTGTGTAACAGGTCAATATTTTAAAATATTATAAATGCCTTAAGTCGGACTTGCGGGAAAAGCAGCAAGCGGAACGGGACGAGCGCAACTACGCGCGCGCTCACACACTCTCACACACACCGGGGGGGGGGCCGACACCTAAAAGTCCTTCAAAGAATTTCAAACTTCTACCATCTACAACCAAAGGAACTTTAATAAACAATCTCTTTTTTGTGTGGATGGAAATGTACAAAAATCCAACAATAGTTATATACAATCCATCTTAACTAAAATATATCTGCAGTACCGTATTGAAGTCCAGATTGATGATTTTATATACATACATACATACATACATACATACATACACACAC
>JAABNY020000043.1:3576375-3602112 GCA_015164015.2 Brevimyrus niger | reverse complement strand
TTCTTATGCAAATACCTTTAAAACCAACATAACTGAAAATGATTACTAATAGTGTCAGAAAAGACTAAAGAGACTGGACATAATTAAATTAGATCAGAGCTTTTTCCCGTATTAGTTACAGTAAAGTGCTGTTCAGACTAGCTTTGTGACACTTGATGCATGCGAGAAATTAACAAAACGTCCTTTAGCTGCTGAGATATGAGTTACCCTGAGAACTCAGAGCTGGAAGGCAGCAACACAAAAAGCGCTCTGAGACAGCTATGCGCTACTTTCAAATCCTCCCAGAACTGGCGGCCTAGCTGGTCATGGTGGAAATGTATACTGTGAACCAGGTTAGGCTACAAAACCTGGATTATAGAAATTTGCACGTTTTTATTAAATTCCTAAAAGATGACCTACGGATACACCATGAAGACGCCTCAAGAGACTTTTAACTCCCGGCTAAATTCACCTCTATTTTGTGTCACACTTAGTCCATTACTGCGAAATGCTGCTAATAAAAAGTGCCACACAAAGAGAACTATAGTCTGGTGCTGATATAATAAGTAAACACTTTAGTTTCGGACCCTCCCGATGCCTCCAACAGAAAGTCCTGTGAGCAGCGACCCAACTGTCAGTGCTCGCACGACGGCATGTTACACGCTGCAGGAAGACCTCTCTGCAATGCTCACCCTATTCATACCATATTTGCTGTGTGATAAACATTAAATCAAGGGACTCTAATAATGTCCCTAATTCTCTAAATGTTGCCAGGTTTATTATCGCCAAATCGAATGCGATCGTAACTTTCTCCAGCACTGTGCGTGAGAAGAAAATAAAGAAGAACTCGCGATAATTATCTATGAACTAAATGCATGTATTTAAATAACTGGAGATGATAATCAATCTATTCCATTTCAGCTTCAGATTCCGATTTCTACTGAATCATATGTAAACTGCCGCAGCGTCAAGAGTAGCCTGTCACTGCACTCAAATTCACCGAATACTGTTATCTCAAAGCGGTGAAACGCGTCCACGCCTGCCCGGCGGTGGCGAAGAGTCGCTTCGCGGGGTGGCTGCTCGATGATCGCCGGCCGCTTCTGTACTGTCACCGCCTGTCCCGCGCTTTTCAGAGCCCGCAGTTCAAACGAGAGGCGCTTAAGTCCTGCAGACTGCAGATGACGCCAAATGAACAAAAAAGAAAAACGAAAGTTTTACCTGAGTAAGACACAGCGGCGAATACATCATGTTGCAATGGGACCGACTTGGCGACTTCTAAAAGATTTATAAAGTTACTGAATCATGTCCACAAGTGATGATCACCATCATCATCCCCACATTTCACTTGAGAGTTTTTTTTGTCCGTAGAAACTTGAACAAAAAACGAATACCGGGGTAAAATAGTTTCAAGAAAAACAAATAAGGAAAATTCGGATAGGTGGGTAGTTAGAAAATCTGGTCCATTTAGGAAATGGGAAAGAGAAAGAATCAAAGAATGGGAAAATGAAAAAGAGGGAGGAATTAAATGACGTTATGAAAATAGCCCATCCCAGAAAAAATGACTTAAAGATGCAGTATGTCCGAATTCCAGCGTCCAGCAAGGTCTGGTCTACGATCGGAGTACAAGTTTACTTCGTTGATGTGCCTCGCCCTGTAGATCAGGTGCAATATACGAGATATATGGATATATTTTTTAAACGCAGTTTTTTTTTTTCCTCCAACACGCGCCCACGCGCTGTTGCTTTCCCCCTCTTTCCAAAACCAGGATGGGATCTGCTTTCTATGCACTTGTGCCGACTGCTCACATGCGTATCTCGACGTGAGCTTTATTCCGGTCAGAACGCTTTGTTAAACAGGCGGTCGCTCCCGCAGTTGGCGACGCACGAAGTAAAGTTTGCGGAGCAGCGAAGCCTCGTTTGACCGCACAAGTCGGTGACGTGTTACTACAGCCTACTGTACTCAGAACAGAAAAAGCAAATCCGGGAATTAAGCTTCACTTGCGGATCCGTCCATCAATCATCAATTATATATTATTAAACTCAATATAATAAAAAAAACTATTGATGAAATTCATCAAGCGACTGCATTACATTTATAGGGTTGAACTAAAATACACGTAGCCTAATATTCTCTAAATACACAGAAATATGTGGAAGTTTGGTCTGCAACCCAATAAACGACCCAACAAATATATTACAAGCTCTGTTCTTACACGTATTTATAAATACAAACTGCATCAACATTTGATCTTTTTAATATTCGAATGCCAGGGTCAGTAATTTGCGAACACGACTTTCATTACTAGGAAGGAAAATCCACCGCAGCTGTTGTCGTTTTTACAAGGAAAAATGTAAGTACACGGTGTATTTCTGCATTCTCTTCTAAATTTAAATGCATCAAGTATTTAGAGACATTTATACTGTAATGGGACGTTTTACAGTCTACCAAGTATCATTTATTGGCTGAACGACTTATTTCAAAGTAAAGCTTCAGAAGTTGAATATTCATTTCAGAACGTATGACTGATAAGCTAAATGGGGATTTTTAACGTAGATGTAGACCACGTGCCAATCAAGTTTCCGACTACAGGCTTTTCACGTCCAGTTAATAAAAAAACTGTTTATACTGTGTTAAAGATAGGAACAGGGGACAGCCGAGGTTAATAGTCAAAGAATTATGCTGCAAAGTAATTTAAAAAAAATATGCAAAACTAGATATGGATACCCCGACAAATTACGCTGAAAGTCATCTAAATATATTTCAGCGGTAGGTTCAACACTGAAACGTCTAGTGTGTGAATTTACATATTAGTATCCATATAGATATATTTAATATGTTTCACAAATAGATTTTATATACTTCACTTCTGAAATTACTTTTTATAAAACATAATATGGACCATTTAAGTGGCACCGATGTTAAACAGAAATTGCCACGGATTGTGCATTAAGAGAAATTTTGATATTCAGAAATTTGCGAGGAACTGATCAGCTGGAAAGGGGACCGATTGTTTATTTTTACTGATCTTATTGTTACTGCCTAAAATGTACCCTAATAATTCTATTTACCAAAGTACTGCCTTAGTTTGGTTGTTTTGGCCTTCTGTGGGCTCTTTCGGAGATTTAGAATTAAGTTAATTAAATTCATACAAGGCATGTCCATATACATCGTGAAACAAAATATGAAAATGCAGTTTTTCTTATGTTGCACTAGGGCTTTCATTGTCAGACTTGTTTCGGTTACAATAACCTCAACATTATCCGATGAAGATTCCCCTAATCACCAATATCTGAACTGACCTTTCTCGATATGCAGCGAAAAATTACTGTCCTTATTTATAAGCTTCACCAATAACGTGGTAACATTTTAAGCTCATATGAAGGTGCGAATCGTGCCCTGTGCATGAAAACGAGAAACAAACACAGCCCCAGACACGTTAAAAAAAAAACCCTGCTATTATGGAAGGTGCATAGCTGTACCACATCGGCTCTCTGCCTATGACCAGCCCTTAAGAAGGAGCGCCTCTGTCGGTCTATCGCTCAAATTCAAGCCGGCGCGCCTGCAGCTCGGGCTGCGGCCATTTTCTGCCGTAACTCTGCGCTTTAGGACTGCGTTTGTCGGGCTTGAACTTCAACTTGGCCTTTTAGGTCCCGTGACCAGTTCATGTCTATTGAGAAATGCTTTAGGCTATTGTATACGTAAGGGAAAATATATGTTAAAACACTGATTGGGCGCGTTAATTATTATAACGTCCAAACATCTCCACACACATAAGCTATACTAGATTTGGCTGCGAGTCAACAAGAAACAAGTCATCTCCCGAGAAACAGGGCAAAGCGGTGCTATATACAGACTTATAAAGCCCAGTTAGTTATCTCCTAACAGTGAACACAAGTCGGGGTCGTTTCTCCGCCGTGCCCGGTGTCATAACTACGAATAATGATCGAATTGATTTGTCAACATACCATTGTCAAATGAAACTGACAAACCCTCCCCCAAAAAGTTGTGGCTAACAGGCTCTTGCTGCACCGCAGTTCAACGCTTGGTCATCTGGTCCTTGCCGTTTTTTTTTTTTTTTTGCTCCTCTATATTTCATCCATTCTTCTTGGTAAGGAAATAATCCCTTGTTGTTGTAGGCGACAAACAGCCCGAGCGGAGATCAAACGGGACCGTCCGATGCGAATTCAGCCGCTTAATCCGAATCGAGCCCCAGTCTCAAGGTACAACGGGGGGGAAATGAGATCTTACAAGAATAACATACAGCTTGCATAGTGTATAGCGAGCCTGCCGTCTGCTTAATAGTATATCGCTGGATGTCTCGTCGCAGTACAGTGCTCTTGTTGGCCGTTGCTTAAAATTAGTGCTGCTTCTTCAGGCTCATGGATTTTGCAACATTTCGCGTTTCTCTGCGTTTTATGTGGCATCGGCGTTTCTCCTTCGCGATTCGCCTCCACGTCCATGCAGACGGCCTGGGCGATGGGATCCCAGGAGATCTTACGGTCGTCTAGCGAAGGAATAGATGAAGCATAGAGGTGTGTGTGTGTGTGCGCGTGTGTGTGTGTGTGTTTATGGGGGGTTGGGGTGGTAGCGGTGGTAATGTATTAGTGTTGCACTTGATGGCGTAGTTTACAAGAAAGGGGATACATGCGAGAGAAGATGTGTATTATCGGTCTGTCAGAGGAGAGGGGAGCTGGAAAGCAGCCGTGGTGATTTTAAAGTGGAGGCATAACTTAACTTGATCATAAGTTACCCTCAGTGTTTTCACACAGGTAATGCGACACCTGTGCAATTTAGGGAGGACGGCTTCTTTACGGCGGCGCGGCTCAAACGCCGCGGTTTCCGTTTATTTACATTATAGACAGGCGGCAGTTACATAAGGACGTTGGCTTGAATCAAATTAGTCTTAAGGAAACAAACATTTTCTTTGTAACTGAATTTTGTGGCTAAACACAGACAAAACGGGCAAAAAAAAGAAAAAGGGGAAAAAAACACAAAATGTTTATCAGCTAGGATGAGACACCTGCATATAGTAAAAAAAAATCACTAAATCAAAAAAGAAAAAAAGGTAGTTTTACATTGAAAAAACGGATGAAGCATTAAAGTGCCATAATAGGACAGCCGTGACACTGTATACATACAAGTAAAAATACCTTTATTAGCAGGAAATATTAGATGTAGTTCCAAGTAGTATAAACCATTATATTATGAGTTAGCAGAACAACAGTTCTGAGTAAATACTTTTAAACAGGATAAAAATAAAGTGTAATAAATTAATATATCAGAAGGAGTATAATCAACAACACGCTACCTTATCAGACGGACTAGCGAGCGGATATATGTTCGTCATTTTTACTGATTCCACGTCAATATCAACATATTCCGTGGAAAATCTTGTAAAAATAATCTTGTAAAAAATGTATACCGTAGAAAGTCCGTTCTTTTCACTTGAAATAAAATACTCCAATGTCATTAGTTTTTTAATGTTACAGAAATTGTTAGTGATAGCAAACCTACATAGACCTCGCCGGAAACGAGCAGGTTTACACGCCGCGGGATTTGCGGTTTCGCTACCAGACCCGTGTGTTTGTAAACTTCAGTGAACTGTCCACTGTGTAAGAGAAGCTGACCTGGCGAAAAACATTCCGGTTTTAAAACGGCGATCGTGACCATATGTAGAGAAAAGTTCATGTGAATCCTGGGGCCTGTGGTGTCCTGCAGTGACGCCTCTGACAGCCAACCTGCCCTCCGGCAGGCGAACTGCCTTCCTTTCCAACCGGGCAAATTATCCGCCTCGCCATTTAGCGCGAAGGTGCATTCAGGACTCAAACGAGATTTTAAAATATAAGGCGAATACAAGCCTTGTGATCACAACGAAGCCGTCTTTCCCTTTAGGCCGGCGTGAAATCGGCCTGCGGTCACTGATTGCCTGTATAACACACCGCGTGTATGGTACATTTATCTTATTTATCTTTCTTCAACTTTATAAATAATTACTGGACATTTTTACACTGTAACAGACAGTTGTACTTACAAGCCGAAAATACCGAAATGTGAATGGCACAGTGAAAAGTAACAGGAGTGCAGTACGGAACACACATTTATTGGCAAGTATTGAATGGACCCCAAGTCACATAAATTAAAGAACTGTGTTTAATAAAACGCTTAGCGCATAGTGATGCTAAATTCAATATAAACCGAAAGGAACAAAAATATTCGTCTGATATATAGAAGTCCTGGAAATTCATCAAGCGTGTATTTAAGCTCACACTGAAAACTCACACAGAATATTTTTTCATCGTGCTGTCCAGATTCCACATTTCGCTACTCGCAACCCTAATAATTTTCTGTGATTTATTTTATTGTTTATAATGATCACATACAAAACCATAAATCAGTACTGACTGAACTGAGTCGTTCTTTAAAACCCGGTGTGGATTACTTCATTGCACTCGATAGCTGCAATTCATTTCCACCATACAATTTAATTTAACCTCATCGTTAATTTAATTAATGGATTTGCAGAGCATTGTGCGTAGAGAAATTTGGCTGTTTGAAAGGGTCTGCATATAAAAACAACAGCGTTATAACCATGGCCTTGGTTGCTGTAAAATCTTAGCAAAATGTTCATAAGTAACCTTCTTATTAACGATAGGCTATATTTGAACACACCGAATTATCCCAACTGTCAACACACATCATTTATATAGAAATGTATTTAACTGCATAAACTAGCACAAAAGCGCGTTTATGTACACTATTACTGATGCAACAAGTTAAATGAACCTCGAATCTTCATTACTCGTGTTTGGGAAAATTATTATTATTATTTATTGTAGTTAAAACCATCTAAATGGATGAATGGATTGCAATTAAAAACACCCTTTAGCAGCTAATCTTTGTATTATTCTGAACGAATTGCTGGTGTTCAAAAAGAACCGAGTATGTGAATCTTTAAAAAGGCACAATAAAAGTAAAATACTTTGGTTATTTTCTTAATGCACGTGAAGGCGCATTCTGTAAAGATATCTGCTCAATTTCGGATATATGGAAAGTCGTTGCACGTTTTATAATATAATTGGTGAAAATAACTTATGGGACAGCTGTATTGCTTCTCCTCAGAAAACTGCGCAAAACTGCGCCAGCCGTGGGACATATGAGGCGGCACGAGCTACTTTCGAGCGCCACCAGTGACTCCAGTTTGGACCAAAGGACTGCTGCTCTGTAGACCTCCAGACAGACAGCTTTTAGGTAGTCTTTAATCTAAAATATACACTTTTTATTGTGATGAATAACATTTCATACATAAAAAAAATTCCGAGGTGCGGCTGGACAGCCGTTTTCTTCTTGCTATTATTAGCGTTGTGCGGCCTTTTAAAGTTTTAAGTCTCTAGCTCTGTTTAACCTTCTCAGTTTCAGTCTTAAAATACTATTTTGTAGTATAGATACATAAATTCTCAGAAAAGCCACATGTCACTAAGTAAACTTTTCATATCTTACATAATTTATGATCAATAAATCAAATAATGGTTTGCATCAAACAGGCCATGGATGATTTTTGAAATTGATATCTTTTTAATTTACTGCATTTAAAAGCACAGCAAGACTGTGCTAAAGGTAAATTATTTGCATACATATTTAATTTAATAAAAATGTCAAATTAATTTGGTAATGGTAATAATACACTCCTGATCCCGATAATTAGTGATATAATTAGAATTACACCAGGTGCAGAATCACTGGTTATTCCTGGAATAAAAGTCCCTTTAAGATCCCGTCTTACAGTCTGACTCTCAGCCAGCAGCGGCAGAGAGTCTCTGCTCTCCTCTCTCTGTCTGCCCACACTTTCCCTCTTCAGACACTCACACTGTGCAAATGAACTGGAGCAACTTAAACTTGAAAGACGCCATGATAGCAACGACGCTGTTTGTTTCACAATAACTCTCTGGGGTGTTTTGTTTTTCCTTTGAACTGACAGTTTTCATACACATACTTGAGTTTGGATCAATCAAAATATTTACTTTGAATTCCGTAAACATTTCAGAGTATAAAATATCAGTGATTGATAACAATAACAATACTAAGCATCATGTTATTAGTAGTAGTATTGTTGTTGTTGCTTGTCATATCCGTGCTGCATTTGCCACATCGCCCTAATTCAGACCCCTGGCATCACGGTTTGCCAGCACAGGGCCTGGCCGTCCTAAGGGAAGAGTTTCATTACAAAGAATTACTTCCTTATTCTCCCAGTTCTGGATGGCTGCCTCTGGACAGGGGCTGTGCCGACAGCGAAAGCGCTTCCTGTCAGGGCTGGGGAGGGCCGAGGGAAACCCGCTGGATGCAGGGCCAGGGCCGGGGCTGGGCGTCACGCCGGGTCTCGCCGAGCGTCACCGGCAGAGCCATTTAGCAATAGTAGACTCACTCGCAGTGGAATGAGTCAGCGAGCTAAAATATGTGTTCATCTTCCAACCATGTATCCAGCAGAGCGCCACAGAGGGAGTCTGGACCTCATCCGAGGCGGCTTGGGACACAGAAAAATGAACAAATGAAAATCTCTAAATCACGGTCAGTCATTTTCACAAGGTCAGGAGTCGGTCCACACAGAATTGTATAGTCGTCAGCGTTATATAACTATACTTATATTTGGCAGAATTCTGTCTTTCAATAAAATGTTTCTCAATCTGAGTCAAACCAGCTTGTGGGGGATGAACATGGGCAGGAACTTTTGGGAATGTGGTCTCCATGTTGCGTCCCAATCCAGAGCAGATACCAACATCTCCGCCAAGCATCTTTGCATGAAACAAACTAAAAACAGCCAGAGTAATAATGTGGAAACATATAAACTCTTATACAAATGATACAGTTGAATTTTAAGAGTTTTCCCAACTTGCAGAGATAATTGTAGAAGTACTTCCGACACGCTCAGAATTCCAGCTACGGACTGAACTGCAAATCCCTCTCTTATCCGATGATTGACATGCAAGGATAGGAACAGAATATCAGGTCCTCCAGGTGCCAGAATTTCTAAAGCAGAGGCAGACGGGAGGCTTTCAAGTCGCCTGAATATAATCCAGAAAGATGGGAGCAGGCCTTGGCGGCCTGCTAAGCCAGGAGGACCTGTGACATCACCCTGCCTTTTGGGGCGGCCTTGTCAGGGACTCAGAGCTTCTGCCTCTCGGGCTGGTTGCAAAAGATATGCACCTGCTTTTGTGAGGTCACCTGGCCATCTCCCTGGAAACGGGGGCCCCCTCTCGCCGCCCGAGTCTTCACTGGGAGTTCTCAGTTTACCTGTCACCTATTGCTTACATTTTTTTGTTAAGTAGATGTTTGGAAACGGTTTCGCTTTTCGACCCCATTTCCAGGTCTCCTTCCAAAGCGGCAGCGATAAGAGCCACTCGGAGTAATTACTCATTGCCAGGTTAGTAAACAGCAGGTGAAAGTACACGTTTGCGCCCGATGGCGCTGGCACCGGCAGGATCGGGCCTCAGAACCTCCACTTCGGCATCATCCCGCCGCGAAGCCATTTACCGCTCCGGGAAGTGCCTAAGTCTAAGTGGGCGATCGAGGCGGCGTTGGACTCGAGGCCGGGTCACGGCGCTCATTTACAAACACGGCGCTGACTCGGGGGTGGACGGCGGATCACTGCTGCAATCCCCATTATGCCCACGGCCAGGGGCTCTGGGTTTCGAATCGGAATGTGGTGCCATTGTGTTTCCGAGTGAATAAAAACATTCCTGAAAGGTGTCCAGGAGCCCTTGGGTGTGGGAGACCGCGGTTACGGGGAGAAAGTGGCTGGCGGCTGATCCGCGGCGCAGGTCGGAAGGCGTGCCGCTTGGCGACTCCCACGAGAGCGTGTAGCGGCTTATTCAGCCAGGGCTGGGGGGGTGGAGTCAACGATGCTACTAGGTAAAAGGTCATGCTGTATAATTATGTGGGATTGTTGACATGGTTATTTGTAGGGACTTTTTTAGTCCATTGTAATCATGTTAGATATTCAGCGTAAGTAATTCATGCTGCATCCTTCCCTCAAAGGAATAGCAGCAGGAGGGTCAGGCATGAGGCTGTAATCAGGGTCCCCGTCTCCCATTTTGTTACCCGAACTTGTCTGCGAAATTTAAGAACCGAAATTTTCAACCATCTGCAATTCTGCAGGTAGAATATTTAAAGACGTGAAGCTGGCACTGTCCCCTGAGCGGAGTACGGTAACTCGATAGGTCCCTCTCTGTAAATTTTACTGAAACGGGGTGGGGGTTCGGGGGGCTGAAGTGAAATTCAAGGGAGGTTCAAACTCAATGTTTTATTTTGTGGGCCGGAGCCTGGCAGGCCTCCTCCTGCTCCGTGGCCCACACCTGGTGCCCATCCCTCTGCCCAGCTCCACTACTTCGGCTACAGCTTGTGCAAGTCAGACAGCAGGCCATCCATCTACCCCGGGGAGGGTCGTACCATTCGCGGGCTCGTGCCTGGCAGCGCCACCTGTTGGTGTCCCACAGTCATTATCAAGCTGCTGCCTATCCAGCTGTTTTCCTGGACAGAAGCGGGAAGCTATGACCTCAGCACATAAATAACGGCGATTTGCATTTACAGTAAATTGGCTCCGTCTATCTCGCCATGGGGGCTGGCGGGGGTGTGATGGGGGGGGGGCATATTCTCACTCTCTAACTAGAATCCGATTGTTCCCATGTCTGTCGAAAATCCCTGTAACCCGCCTGTGAAATCCGGCAATAATTAGTTGCGGGTGGACTCTTAGGTGCTCGTCACAAGCCGAGCACGGCACTGGGCACGCTCACCGCAGTGCGCACATCTGTCAGCCACCAGCTGTGGTGCCGCAGGCAACCCAGCGCTGTGGAGAGCAGCGAAGAACCGGGCCTCACACACGAGGAGGGGGAGCCGCGCAGCGCCAGGAAGAACAACAAACTAATCTGTTTGTGAGCAAAGCTGTAAATCTAAATGCAATTATTTTCATGTTTTTTTTGGGGAGGGAGGAGATAAATAAATAAAATTAAAGCAGAACAGCTTCTGGGACCCAAAACGCAAGGAGGGGGAAGATGAAGATCGGTGGCTGATTGTATCAGCTTTGCACTGAACAGTCAGGGAATCACACCCATGCATATGGATCCTGACACAACAGCAACAGGCAAAGGGGAGGAGCTCACCGATATGGGTGTGGCAGATGGGCGTGGGAGGCAGGCAGCTGTTGTAGACCCCTACATAGATTCTTTGGGGGGGGTCAGGTGATTGGCTGCCAGCATCTGTATTCTCTAGGCTGCTTGCCCATCTGACATGAGTTTGTAGAGGGGGGGGGGGGGCAGGGGCCTCCCACAGGTTTATTACGACTTTTTACCGATAAGTCGTGATATGTCTCCGGCCGCCAGACGCATTCTGTGTTTTCTTTGGCTCTTGTGCTCAGGATGCTGGACATCCCGGGACCAACTCTGAGCAGCCGGTCAGTCCGGAGCTCAGCCTGATGGTCACCGTGCCAACAGGCTCTAGGCAAAGCTATTGGAAGCTGCAACTCTTTGGGTGGGCGAAGGCGATCCGTGAAGCTCTGTGAAGCCCATTTGGCCAGCAGGGGAGGGTCAATGGTCAACATTTTTCTGCTGCCCCCTACAGGCCAAGATCAAATTAGGTGTCTTAGGTCATCATGTCCAGGCATCAAAAGATGCTTATTTGCATGCTTCTTGTACCACTGTATAATATGATATATGATGATACGAGGAATGGCAGAGATATGATTTTTTTTCCAATGAATTGTACAATAGCTGTTCAGCCATATAAAAGCAGTTCAGCAGAAAAACCAAAGACAGGGATCCTGTCTATTCCCAAAATCTGTGAGGAAGGTTCTCTGCCACCATCTCCTACTGAGACCTGGAGTCTTGACACGACTGTACAGCAAACATAATGATCATGCCATTGTTCTTGGCATAAATTTAATAAATAAAAGTAGATTCGGATTTATAAAGCAAGAAAAGACTTCAAGCATCCCATTACCATGCAGAAAGTCCTGCATCATCTAACTAAGATCATATTGTATCATATCCATTAGCATAAAATGGGGGGGGGGGGCATTCATTCATAAATCAGTGCCAAAGCAGTACTCATAGATATTAGAAAGCTGGCCAGTATTTTGGCTCATTTCATATGACTCTTGCTCAGCACAGCAGTTCTGAGGTTTCATTAAGAGCAGAGACAGCCTTTTCACAGTGCTGTTTTGTAGCATTATGCTTAATGCAATACGAAACGGCATGAAAAAGTGCGTTAGATTAATACTTCAAAGACAACAGATTCACAGTGTTTAATCAATGTTTTTGCATATTACTTTTGGCTTGGTACAATCAGTATAAATTTCATTCAAAGTTTACATGCAACATATTATTCTCGGCTCAAATTCAATCAGCAGTTCAGTAATCTTGAAATAATTAGTTTGGCTTACATAAAAGCCCAAAGGGTCACATGTGGGCCTGTAGCGCCTAGTCTCTGCGGGAGCCAGGTGTAGCCGTCAAGCTATGCGGCAAGCGTGAGAAACCGGATCGGCGCATTAGCGCGGAGATACGCGGTCACGCTGCTTCACGTGGCCAGATCTCCTGCACAAGTCTGTATAACATTTTCATGTGATGTTTATACACATATACATTTATGTAAATTTTTATCCGTAAACATTTCCCTGTATTGAGTATGTATATGAATACGTTTCTGCTAATGCACGTGCCTGGGTATATAGTCATTATATAAGTGTACAATATGTACAACTGTAGAATACACAGTTTATTACATGTTCTGATCCGCACTGTAATTACCGCAGTGCCCAGCTTTGATTAGGGCACACCTTCATGACTTTAGTTTTTCCGCCCGGAGAGTTCCTGACAGATTACTCCATCTGGGTGAAGTGCAGCCAAAACGGGAAAACGGCGCATTTCTTGCGATGGCACGAGCTAGATGTGCACAATGCCGCTTCCTATTCCGCGGACGGGGCTCGATCGCGGCGTGGAAACACAATGCCGTATTATTCTACCATCCACCACACTTCATCAGCGCAGGAAACAAGTAGGACTTGGAGGAAAATTCTGTTTATAAAGAGCAACTGTCTGCCCTTCCTTTGCAAAAAAAAGAAGAAAGGGCGAAAAACAGAACTGAAGGCTCCTTTTATTTTTAGTAACGTTTTACATCATTTTTCCTTCTGATCAACTCAATCCCAAGCATTTGTTGCAAGGCAGCTAAGATAAGGAAGCTAAGGACACGGCCCTCGTCGTCCCCAAATGCCGCTATTTAATCCGCAGAGCCGAGGGTATAAACCGGGGTTCACACTCATGCTGGGTCAATCACCAGTTTCCACGACCTATTTGTACTGTGCGAAACAGAAGCGTTCAGATGTCTTCGACACCGGAACCTATAGTCCAATGGGATACTGTAAGTATCTCTGCTCAAGGACAGTACACTTCTTAAACCAGAAGTCAAGCTGAACAATACTACGGAAAAATATGTCCCATTGTAAAGCGTGGTGTATCTCCGCCACCTAGTGGCCAAAGACGCGAACTTCACCGAAGGGCAGCAAAAATAAAAGTTGAATAGGACAGTGGCTTTGATTCTTATTTTTCCCCCCTCCAAGTTTGCGTGCTTAACATTAAAAATTCATCTTAATAATCTCGTATTCTAAATAAATGCATATTTAAATAAACGAACTTTCAAGCGTGCATTTTGGTAGTCATGATGGTGAATGTAATTTCCGTTCGTTTTTTCGTGTTATCAAAAATAGTAATATTTATTAATATGGACTTATTGCTTTATGTAAGGTTCATCCTCTGGCCAGCTTCAAATAACGGCTTTTTAAGGATACGCCGACCGTGGCATCCAGAGTAAATGATGCTACACAGGAGAGCAAGGGACGGTGTAAGGGCGGTAAAAACCAGCCCCACAGCCGGCAGTAATACCGCGGTTCTGGGATCACACTCGCGAAACCCGGCATCTGGTGGACTAGGTCACAAATGACTAATAAAAGTGCTATAGTCCCGTTACAGAGTGCAGAAGAAAAATACAAAAAGTCCCGAACTGTCGTCTGTATTGCATTGACTATGCCGTGCTGCAAAATGCAAAAAGAGAAGCCGTAACTTCAAAAATTCCCTACCCTGTAAAACGAAGAGTATTACTGAGCTAATCGGGAAAATATTCAGGGGGCAGCCAAAGTCAATCAAGGAGAATAAACAAGATTTTATTTGCGTCAAGAAATAAGTAGCCTAGTCTATAAAATACTCTTATGATTAAGATAAAGATATTAAGATAAAGATATTAAGATAAAACATGAAAAGTTGGATGAAACCGCAGGCCCACTGATACCAGGGTATCGCTAATTTTAACTTAGGCATGACTCGAGTTTTATCTACTAGAACAAGTCTGCATGACAACAACGGGAAACTGACCTACACCCTTTATCGAACGGAATTCAAAATTAACTTCATACTTCTCATAGTTATTTGCCTGTCACAATAGTAAAAAAATGGCGGTGTGTAAGATAAACGCCACATCTCTCCATTTTAGGTCATGCTATGCAAGTGAAGCCCCGAGGCCCGCAGTCCATCCATTTTCCAAGCGTTTAAAGCGACGGGTGACGCGAATCCCCAGACTAATGCAAAAAACTTGGGGGTCTTGAATGGTTTCCAAAAAGTACAACTGAACAGTAAACAACACTTCTATGTGGATCTAAGTCTGGTCCTGGGAGTAATCCAGTAAAAATGTATTTCTCGTTTTAAACAGATAAACACGATTTTATTTCAACTTAAAATTAGGAAAAAAAAGTTACTTTGGTTAGTAGTAGCAATGAACATCAAAACAAAATGCACCTCAAAGACAATATTTTTGTCATTTTCCCCACAATAAACCAAACACTCGCTCACACACGCAATCTGGCATGAAACACGCGCTGGAACGTCCCAGTTAGACACCCTTAGATCCCAGCAGAGAGACCCATTTTACGGCGCACTCTCATGCACAGGCTACATTGAAGCGTGTTTCCAATCTCGATGGTGACTCGGAACGGAAAACGATAGAGATTCCAATACACATTACACCGCTAAAGATACAGATAGTAAAGTGAAAAGGAGTAGAAAAGGCGGATGGGTCTAAGGGGCCTGGCGGGGCACCTCTGGACTGACAGAAATGAGAACACGCAGCCGGCAAGAGGATCAGATGCCGCCAGCCATGCGGTGAAAGACCCTGCGCTCCTTAATCCGCGTCGGCTTCTGCAGTGCGCTGTTAAGTACGCGGCCCTGAAGAGTTTCGCTCGCAGACGCCTTAAATCCCACACCCAGCCATTCCTGATTTTCACTCAGAATGCTGCCGATTTCAAAACAGTGAATGCGTCTCCTGTCTGCATGTTTCTGCTCTACAGATACATTTTGTGGGGATAAGGGTACGTTTTGGATTCCCTGTCAGGGCAGGCAGTGCTAATTCCACCCCTCTTTGGCCCTTTGGATTCTGGCCGTGATTCACAGCAGTTTCCAGACGTCTGGAGGCCAGGTCTACGCCGGCAGGCAGAGGGCAGACCCCCTCACAGCACCACACGGCAGGTCTGGCGGTGGGGGGGGGCATGCTGCTGTGGGCTTCAGACCGTGTCTGATGTTAGCCCTGCAAGGTCACGCGGCTCTAGCCTTTACCGCACTCCCTGACCGTGTTGTTGCCACGGCAGCATGAGAACATTTGGTCACATGGCTACGAGCCTGTAATTCTCAGCCATCGTTCTGAGACGGTGCTGGGCTCAGATTGGGCCTCTGCGCGGTGCTTTGGCCTGACGTGTCATGATCCACCCTCCCAGCGGAACGAAATAAGAATAACAACAACATCCTCCCTGGCAGGCTGGCTTTGAAGGGCCGCGCTGCACACCCGGGCTCGCACGCTTTTTCTGGCCGTGATGAAAGGGATCCTCACACCATTCAGTGACCTCATACAAAACACAAAACCAAGAACACAAATATGTCCATTGGTGCCTCATCAACAGCCCTACGTGTCGCTTGGGGAAGTGGGCGGCTGGCAAGGAAGTCAAACATCATCTGCGTCAGGGGGCACTTTTCACACAGTTCAGACCTAAAACTCGACAGCCACCCCCCCCCCCCCCCACCCTGCCTTCCCAGGCATGTGGTATTACCTCAATAGGCTATGCTATCGATGCTATCCTGTACCATTCCCACTTAAATATGCTCTCAATTCTGACAGATTCCCCCCAATATTTAATTTGGGTTCATTCATCCCCAAAATAAGCATACCTTTGTATTTAAATGATTAAGTTGTATCCCCCACCCCCCCAGGATCAAACCCTCCTCTGCACCGTTGGGGACCAAGATGTCATTTAAACAAGGCAAAGCCAACTCAGGGAAGTGACCATTGAGCAGTGAAAATGCAGTGTTGTGCCCCGGCCAGCTGTGGCTCCGTAGGAGGGGATTTACAGGCCTGCTCCTCTGCAGGAGGCGCACAGCTCCTCACTGCACAGCTCCTCACTGCACAGCTCCTCACTGCACTATTATTCATCCCCGCAGACTGTCTCCGCCTTCGATAAAGGAGTCGCACCGACGCTAAGACACGCATAGCTTCACAGGCGTGGAAATGATTACTTCGAGTTTCCAAAGATATTTTTATGGTGATTTATATAAACCTCCCTGTATTTTCAGTCGACAGGAGCACAGCAAACTCCAGCAATGGGCGTTGCCCTCATTAGGCAAAATCTGCAGCGGTCCTTAAACCTTTGAGGACACAACACAGCCAAACATGTGGCAGCAGCCCACAGGCTGGAGCGTTACAGTGGGAAGTCATGCCTACACACACGCACATGAGGCCGGGGGGGGGGAGGGGGGGGGGGCCCTGCCCGATGTCAGAGAGGTAAAGCCCAGGACAGCAGAGCCAAGGGTCCTGGCCGATTCTGCTGCAGGCTGGAGCCAGATGACCGAGTCATCACAGGCAAACGGAGCATGCTCAGCTCGTGTTAGTGTTAGTCCCGCCCACTCTAATCCCCTACCTTAGAAGCCTGTCCCTCTGAACGATTACACGTTTTGTTACCAAACATTTGCACTACCAAACCAGACAAATTATCAAAACACCCTAAACACTGATAAGTCAGTGTGACGACACAATGACAGCACAACACATTAAAACGCATATTTTTGCTGCCAGCATTTCACTGCTTACATGGCATCACGGGCGACAGACCTGCCGCTGCCCCCGTCGCCGAACCCGCCGCGTGGTTTCATGTGCAGGCAGGCGGAATTCACCGGAACCAATTCTCATTTACACAAAGGGTTTCAAATGGCCGAGATCTTCCACGTCCGGCAGCCAGTGTGGCAGACGTGGGACGGATGTACAATTTTTCCGTCTTCTCTCCCATTCCGGCTGTTTGGAAATAGGCTCTGTGGTTTTGGAAGGGGAAAGAAATGATCAAACGGAGCACTGTCAGAAAGAACAGAACCCAACGTGAGCGGAGTCGGGAACATCCGGACGGCCGCACTGGATTATGAGTTATGGTCAATAATTATGTATCGTGCAGAGGTTTAATTATCGAGGCGTTTTAGGCGAGTGCATGGGTGGCCATGAGGGGGGGCTGTGTCCCTTTGTTTTTACACAGAAAAGGGGAAAAGCTGAACTCAATACGCACGCCGGAATAAATATTTGCGGATGCAGAATACAGGGATTTCCAGCAGAAACTGGCCGCGAGGGAGACGGGGCTCTCCAGACGGGGCATCGGGCGGCCAGAGCCAGCAGTGAGGTCGTGGCCCCCCTCCCCAAGCCAAGCCGCCGGCCAGAAACGCCTCCCTTCCTGCTGGGCTCTCTCTCAATTTACACTCCCAACCCTCCACTACTCTGCCCTGTCTATGTCTATTTCAGATGAAGCTTCATCTGCCATTCGTACAGGTTCTGCATATTCCATCATGCTCTGCTTTTCTTATGGCAGGCGCACACACACACACACACACACACACACACACACAAACACAGGTGAGAGTGAAGTCTGCGGTCATCCATCCATCCAGCCCCCCTGGGGTATTTTTCAGGAGCTTAAGGGCTTTTGTTTAAACACCTACTGGAGATGAGGCCACTGACCATCCCTTCATAGCCATAGTGGCATTAGTCACTGAGCCACATTGTTTTGGGTTCTCTCTCCCCCAAGCCAGACTCCCCCTCATCCAGCATTCCTACTCTCCCAGCTTTAAAACACAGAACAGTATTTAAATATTTTTTATTGCAGTGTCACCTCAACAATCTAACGACACCCAACTTACCCCCCCCCCCGCAGCGCTTAAAGTCTCCCGTTTTGAAGCTCAGTCTGTAAAACAAAACACACGAAATGGCTTCAGCAATAATGAAAACATTAACACCCCGTAATTTTTTCCGGATGGTTCCGCTCATAGGAAAGGCACCTCTTTCAGAGGGATGTCAGGAGGGATGCGAGTGGGATCGCAGCCTCGCAGGATAGCGGGAAGAGTGTGAAATCCACACTGCTGTGTTCCGCTATCGACAAGCCCCAACACGGCAGCTTAACTGCCAGCGGGAAAACGCAGCTCCCTACGTGACCCGAGAGGGAAATGGCATTTAGGGTCACAACACGACCATTACATCAGCATCGGCTCCTTAAATAGACACGGGCGACGTGCAGTGTGGCATTTAAACAATAAACCCGCCAGAGAAAACGAAGATCCAAGCAGCTCCCTGCCCCAGTTCACGTCAGCCGCCTTCATCTCCCAATATTTCGTTGAGGTCGACAGCATTCTTACAAGTCAGAAGAAAGAAATATCACCCCAGAATGCACTTCCTCCATTTATATAAACACATGCGTTGCAGATTCCACACTAAACCGAGCCAAAGGTCAACAGGAGGAAGCAGATGCCTTTGTCCAAAGCAGTAAAAGAGCGAATCAAAGTCAGTCAATCCCAGGAGAAACTCGAGGTCGAGGCCCCTGCTCAAGGCCCCAATGGCGGCATCACTCTGACAGCCAGGGGGTTTGAACCAACAACCTTCTGATCTCAGGCACAGAGTCTGAGCCCACAGAGCTATACACCACCCATCTACTACTCTAGAAATTTAGAGAATGTACTCAACTACCATACTGCCGCCAAACACGAGAGCCAACTTCACTGGAAAGAAATAGAATCATAAGTATGTAATTTGTGCCTGAATGTCTGTCCCGCCGAACCTGTTTAAAACCGACTTCCACCCTCACCCAGGTCATGACCTAATGTCTGCACTGCTATAATTACACCATAAATTATATGATATAGTATTATTTGACACGGCAGGTTACCATACGACACAGACGGGTTCTCCTTTGGGGAGTTCACTGCTGTGGAAATTGTTAAAGGTTTAAGCTGAACCCAGCGAAGCAGCACATCATAAAGCCTTAAGAAAGGGGTGTGGCGTCCCCCAAGTGTCACAGTGACACGAGAGCAAAGCGGAGAATTCTCAGAGTTTCCTGCGATTTACATTTTATGTATTTAGTGGTTTTATCCCAAGCAAGGTACATTTGAGAAAGCAGGGTCAGAAAATCCCTGAAGTAAGTAGAGCATAAGAGCCTTGCACATGGGCTCAAAAATCACTCTGCCACTGCTGGGATTTGAACAGATGACCTTCTGATCACAGCCCACTGAACCACACACTATCCCGCCGATTTAGCTGGCAGTTTAAGCCTCAAAACATCAGATTATTTCATCTGGGGAACCCCTCGGAATAGAGGGGGGGGTGGTGTCCTCAGAGTTGCAGGGGTCCTCCTGGCTACAGGGTTTAGGTCGAAGGGGCGGAGCTAACCCAACCCAGTCCCTGTGCCATCCTTGTCATCATCCTCCACCTCTTTCAGCAAATTAACTTGCCCAGTTTGAAAAGCACCAGGACCTGTGATCAATTATGCCCCTACCTCTCAAAGGAGCCGCCCCTCGCAGAAAGCAGCGTGGGCAGACAGGGGTAACTGCCGCCTTGCCAAAGCTAAACCAAACAACACCCACGCATGCAGCCATTGGCCAGCCCAATTGCTCAATTAGAACCAACCGTATAATCAAGTATTGGAGGTCCGATTCCATGACGCAGTTCCCTGTACCCACATGGCGCTCGGCAAACCCCCCCCCCCCGGCAACCCCAAGGAAGAAACAAGCAGTTGAGATGACATGGTGGGCCGGCACCTAGTTACATGACACCAGGTTACATGACACCAGGTCACCAGGCATATCTCAGTCTTCCCTCCTTGGGCCGGTTTCCTGCTCCTCGCCCCGTGAGATCCGCAGCCAGACCCCGGCGGCTGTGGGGTCAGTGAGAAGCCCAGGTCTGGCACTGGGAGCCCCGGCGTGGATGCCAGGTGTGGCCTGCAGGCCAGTCTAATCCAAAGTCGCCTAAGCTGAGAAAATACCTCGGAAGCCAGAAAAGGTTTTTGCCGAACCCTCCAGCATTCAGGCTCCCTGCCGACTCGTGGCCAGTGATTGGCAGAGAAGGGCCTCCTGCCCCCCAACCCCCCCCCACAATGGTCCCTGGTGGTCTTCAGCATGTGCTTACAGTCAGGGGGCCGCAACCACCCCCGAGCGCCCACCAAGAAGCAACATTTAGCAACGCCAGCGTTGCGCAAACAGAACCCAACACAACGGCTGCCATGGCTTAGCAACTGCGGTGACTAAGACACCGTCACCGGCCCCTGTGTGGAGCTGCTCCTCGGAGATGGTCAATGACATGGATGGTAATCATCACTCGGTGGGGGTGGGGGGTGGGGGGGTGCATTTAATCCCATAACCTGCAGGTACCAAATCAGACAAAGTATTCTATTAGGGTGGAGATGGGACCCTGTTTCTGTGATCAGATGGTTGGAGTCAAATCCCAGAGTCAGCGAAATGATTTCACTGTTGGACCCTTGAATAAGGCCATAAACTCCCCCCCGTAGTAAAGTAGTCTTCTTAGGAAGGGTGGGGTGAACCCCAGCACAGATCTACCAAAGCTACGGTCAGACATGAAAACCAACACATATTTCTTAGGCTGACTTTGCTTTAAAGATCAGGCGTGCAGATTGGCCACCTTTTCAGCATGCGGTAATAACCATGAGGCCGGGGGGGGCTCCGTTAACGACTTCCACCAACGCCGTTTAGCACCACAATAAAAACTCACAAATCCACACTCGCTGCAGAAAGCTAGCCCAGCCATGCCACTGGTTTCTCCTGACGCCCCTCGTCATGCCAACCATGAGGGTATCTGGCCGGAAATGGGGGGTCTGGTCAGCTGGCAGCTTCAGGCTGAATCGAACAATAATTCTAAGGCAGGATTCTGGAAAGTGCAGCTTCACACACTTCTGAAGCAGGACAGGATGATTCTGCTGCAGCTTCTCAGCATAGCACACAAGTTTTGGCGCCGATTAGCTCCTTAAAGAGAGCTACTCACATTATTTTCACACTATTCATTTATTTCGACTTTATAGTTCATACACTTAGTTATTACAATCAGATAACAAGGACTGTCCATCACCATGGTGGGGTCTCAAACCTATGACCTTCCGGCCCAGCTAGCTGTCAACTCTTACATCCGAGATGAACACTGATCCTACAGCAACAGGCATAATCTGCTATCTGCCCAACACAAGTGAAATGTCAATGTTTGTCCACAATTCAGATGTAGGCAGTATCCATCAGACCCCCCATGATTCAGTCAGTGCACCAATCACACGGCAAATATCGGGGGACTGACCCAGTGCCTGAAAGTTTCCAGTACGCTGTGTACACTGTGACTCTACTTCTGTGTTTTCAGCGAAATACCAAAAGGCCAAATCTACGCATGTGGACCTTTCATGCACATGACCACCGAGCGGAAAGAAACTTGTAATGATGCTGCTTGTCCCAGTGCCGCCTTAAGATGACAGGGAAACACAGGACAGGGACACAAAGGCAGGACAGGGACAGCTGCTCCTTCCAGATGCGAAGGGATCCCTTACTTCTTCAGAGATAAGCATGTGAAATATAACCACAAGAACTCGGGAAAACCCAGCAGAATGACACAAAAGTACTAGAATAAATAAATATCCAAGTAAGACACGGACGACCTCGCTGACCTCAAGGAGCGAGCCGTCACAGCAGGATTAGACCGGCTGTCACAACAGCAAAACACTCACGGCTTCTCAGGAAGCACAAATGCGGGCAAAAAGGAAGAGAAGCATCTTGGTGTTAGTGACACCCGTCGCCACGGATTCCCAGAAACCCCAGAGGGGCGAATGACGGCGGGAACAATCGCAAGCGCCGGGACGGAGGGCTCACTCACCATCCACCACGTCTTGGCCGTCATGTCGTAGCAGAGCTGCCACTTGACGGTGCCGTCCGCCGCCGCTGCCACCTTGCTGCCCGCGTGGGCAACTCCGGGCAGCTCCATGGGCGCCGGAGGGGTGCAGCTGGGGCAGATGGACGGGCACAGGCTGTCAGAGCGACGCCGCGAGTGACAGAGCAGTGACCCTCCTGCCCCGGACGACACCTACCCCTCTCATCCTCACCTCCCCTGAGGTCCAGCTGGGGAGAGGCTGGGCAGTCCGCAGAGGAAGAGAGGGAGGGAGGAGGACCGAGAGACAAGAGGAGGGTGAGAGAGAGAAAGAGAGAGAGAGAGAGAGAGAGAGAGGAGGGGAAAGATGAGGAGGATTAGAAAAGTAGCAGCAACTCGCACTTCAAAGCCAAGGCAGTAACCGGCGCTACTCGGCCGCCAGCTGTGTTAACGCAGACACACGCGGATGCGCAGACACACGCAGACAGACATGCACTTCATCGGTGGCGTGTAGCTGGGAGAGAAGGCATTAGCCAGTTACCTGTAGGAGGTGGGGGAGAGTCCACATTCAAGCAGACCGGAGGAGAAAAGCCAGCCCCCCCTCTCTTTCTCTCTCTCTCTCTCTCTCTCTCTCTCTCTCTCTCACACACACACACACATGCGCGCGCGCATGATAAACCAAGAATGGGATAAACATAATGAAGCCTGCTAATTAAGTTCCCCGTTCCGACATGCCAGCATTACAATCGGCCTGTAGAGACGTTAAGCAGCTGCCTGAACCAACTAAAGGTACATCAGGGCTGCGTGGCGATTTCGGCGCGGGAAGACGGGGGCGGGAAGGGACAGTCACTAACACACCCCCGCCTCCGACACCCCCAGGACAGCAGAACACACAGGTAGCCCCGACGGCCCCCAGAAACCCGTGATAACCACACAGCTGGAAGCAGTTAGCTGGCCCTTCCAGCTGTTTTATATACCCACTTTTTTCGATCTTTGTACACGTGAAAGAAATTGGTTCATTACGCCCCCTCGTCGGGCTGAGGGCGGTTTGCGGTCATTTTTCATTTTTCTTTCAAGCGGTGTGGAAATTGAAATGTTCCCCCAACAAGTCCCCCCCTCGCCTTCGTGCTCAGGACTCAGACCCCCACGCACGTGAACAAACAGCAGCATCACCATGACAATCATTCGGCATTTCAAACACCCCATTTTAATTACGCTGGTAGGCGGCTAAAGCAAGGTACTGCGACCGACGACGGACCCAGAGACAAGTGTCGAATGTGCGTTTTTATTCTCTTATTTTAAAATAGCCTATATGGGGCACAATGGCTATATTACTCACGCTATATTCTATATTCTTGCTGTTCACATTCTTGCCCCATCAATATTATAAATGGATGTAGACTAAAGATAAAATTAATGCAATAAGACCGGGAAATTAACGATAATTAACAAGCCATATTCCCTACCTTTTAAATAACGCCACTTTACATGTAGTAACTGACACATAAGCTGCTCACTCCATCATTTTATACTTTGTCTTATGCCTGGAGTTTTCAGAGTTGCCAACTAATTTGGTCAGCCGGAATGCAGTAAGATATTCAATTCAAGACAAGCTTGCACACGCATTTACATGTATGTGTGTATTATTTTGTAAACAGTCTGTATGGCTTGCAAACTACCCCAACGCTTTAGATGTAGTTAACTTTAGGTTTATGACGGAATACTATAGATTTGCCGTAAGATTTCTTGCGTGAACATCACGCCTGATGCGTGAAGGTTGCCAAGCCTGCATTTTTGGCAACTGCTGCACAAGAAGTTATGCCAACACAATTTAATTGTACTCAAGTATGATAATGAATTAAGTTATTTTGTTCCTGCAGCTTCCGGGACAGGCTCCAGATGCCCGTGACCCTGTATAGGACAGGCGGGTATAGAAAATGGACGGATGTTTCAGTTGTTGGTAACGCAGCACTATGCAGTATAAACAAGTATTTATACAAACATTGTAGGTGCTTTTACTCTACATGTGCAGACAGTCTACAGAAGTTAATCAGCGGTTATGCAAGACTGTGAAGGTTCACAGCAGCTGTAAATGACATTAGTGAATCTCCCGGTGACAGCGGAGGATATGAACACGACGGCGCATATCCGGCACTGATGGGCAGCAGCAACACATGGCCGGTCTGAAGGTCATTAGCATGGGCAGCGTGAACAGCAGCATCGTCGGGAGAGGGACCGGCACACGCCTTTATCAGGCTTCAAGGGAAGGAGTCGCGTTAAAGTGTGGAATGAAACCACGATCATCACGGCGCCGTGACAAGGTGCGAGTCACCGCCGTCTGGACTGAGGCACTTTCCATTTTCCAGTCGCAATGAATCACGGATTGTCCCGACACTGGCAATAGGGCGCTCTGTGTTCCACCGTGACGGCATGGTAAAGCTGTGGTAACTCTCAAACAACCCCAGCAACTAGCCATTCATTTGGCCAAACCACGCAGAAAGCCATTATGTGTGCCTTCAAAGCGCAGAAGAAAGGGATGCATGCCGTGAAATGAGGCTACGCTTCACACTCCTACCCTTTTCTCAAGTATAACGCTGAGTGCGATAAATCCGCCCATCCGAGTAGCTGAACATATACAGAAAACAGCAAATATAGCCTGGTCAGTTCTGTCTGAAAGGTTTAAAAAGCAAACATTCTGTCCAAAACGGAGCAGATGACTTCTTATTACCAAGAATCTTTTGGGTTAATTCTATTGGGCTGGTGGAGTCAACGGAGTCAACCCAAAAATTAACTCCATTAAGCATCATGTAACATCTTGTCTGCGGCATATGTAATTTGTGGCCCAAATAGAAAGTTTTAAGTAGGTTACCTATAAGTGGAACGCATATTTCCACAGCAAAATACATTAAAAATTTAAATAGGCCAACTGGGCTCTCTGCTAAAATAATTTCAATAAATAAACATTAATATTCACTCAACTAAATTGGTACTCGCTAGGTCATGTACTAGTCACTAACATTAGCGAGTCCTATACTCGTCACCTGGATATCTGTACCTTTATGCTGCGATCTGAAACAGCCTCTTCAAATTAAACTTACTTTCGGCATTAGTCGCTCGTCGATAAACGAAAATATTTGTCGTTCAAAAACAATGACAGACCTACTATAATTTGTTCTCATCCCTTCCTCGGTCTTGTCCGTTGTATCCTAGTAGTGACTTTACATCATCACTGCTCAAGCTGTAGACGCTTAAAGCCATGCCTAGTTAATAGGCCATCGTGAAGATGCTTATACAATAGGGCTCCATTGCGCACATTTCCTTAACCTCAAGTTAATGAACATGATCACTAAAGGGCAGCTACGATAAGAGCCTCTGGCCTCATAGTTTAGTCCCATCGCTTATCTTGCGACTGGGAAAGGAAATGTACAAACGTGTAAAATTATGATTCAGTTTGGAATCGCCATCATCGTTGTCATCATAATATTCGTCATCAGTACCTTTTTTACTCAGAGCGGCAGCATT
>JAABNY020000043.1:3536614-3547681 GCA_015164015.2 Brevimyrus niger | reverse complement strand
GTCCCCGCCCCCCCCCCCCCCGGGGGGCCCAACCCCCCCCCCGGTACCCCCCAAACCCCCCCCCCCCCCCCACACACACACACACACACACACACACACACACACTTACCTGAGTTTCCCAATTGCTTGTAAAACCTGTATTCCAAGTGCAGCTGAGGTGCCCTGGACTTTATTGGCTCCTAGAAAGAAATAAAACATGAATGAGTCAGCGGAGAAGACAGGGAGCGGGGAAGAGAGAGAACAAGGACGAAACGGAAAAACTGTCGGCAGGTCGAAGACGGAGCCTCTGGCAGCAGAAGGCGGGTGAGTCTTGGGGGCGGCCAGTAGGCCTGACCACACTGGGGGACAGTGGAAGGGGGCGCCCTCCTCCGCAGACCTCAGACATCATCACGCAAACGTCCTGGGGTTTCGGGACTCTGAAAGCCCACACTAACGCGTGCTAACGTCACCGATGAAAGGGAGCCGCACCGTCATCACATGGCCGCTGCAGCGGAGACGCAGGCCCTGATGCGACTCCGCCGGCCGCCTGCCACCCTGTAGCTGCCATTCTGGTGACCCTGATTCCCTGCTGCTGTTTCACAGCGGCGCTGTGACTCCAACACAAATGGTGGAACCCCCAAAGAGCTGGTCACATGACCGACGCTCCTCCAGCACGTCTACTCAGCTCGGGTCACATACTGGGTTATAAGCAAGAGAAAATGGTGTTCACATCTCACACACAGGACAGATGAAAAACACTGTACATATTTCTAAGCTATTAATATCATATTAACTTATAATATTACCTTAATATGACAGCACAGAAATAGATACTTCCTTATAAAAATTTAATCCGTGGCTTACGGCAGCTTTAAGGGCATAATCAGAGTAAAAATGCATAACAGGCCCCAGCACACAACCAAGGCTCTGAAGCTAATCATTAATCAGCCTGCGAACCAGAAGAACTTGGCACCAATCTTCATACCAAATGGTCCCAAACACCAACGGTCTGACATCACACTCCGCATATGGCACGGCCCACTTAAAGACGTCCTGAAATCCCTACCCAAAGTTTGGAAATAAGAAACTCGGACGGACTGACACCTCGCCGTCGTGGGCTTAGGAGAATCGTGTCCTGCCAGAGCTCAGAAGCAGCAGGCAGGACGGCAGTGTTCAGCTCCACCCCTCAGCCTGGGGGCCAGTGGGGGGGGGGGGTTGGTTTGCTGGGTGGGGTCCAGATCCCCAAGCCCGCAGGCAGGGCAGGCGGCCCATACACTGAACTGGGGGAATTCTTATTACAATTAAATATCTGAGCAGGAGCACAGTGATGTTTGAACTGAACGGCGTAACTCTCCCCCCGAATCTCTCCTCATGAAGCTCAAGCCATTCCTGCTGCACATTAATGATGGGCCTCCCCAGCCTGCCAGTCTGCAGTTCCAGAGGGAGCGCTATAAAACGAACATGGCTGGGCCCTCAGAAACAGAACACGGCCGCCCGCCTTCCTGAGCGTGTCATGCTCAGAACCTTCCGCCTTCCCTCAACACTGAATAATTAATGTGGAACACTCAGTGGGGGTGGGGGGGGGTGACGGAGCAGCTGAAGACCACACCTCTGCCCACTTCCTCCAACAGGCACAAACCCAGCGGTGACCTTCCGGTATCCTGCAGCAGAACCCAGGTGAATTTCATCAGAGGGGGTGGGGGTACCACCGCTGAGACCCTTTGTATCTCGTGCAGTTTCAGTATCTCCTGACTGTCATATCGGGGAGCAGACGGTGCCAAAAGAGGGCAGGGCACCAGCAGCCCAGCTGGGCTGTATCTCCGTTACTGGCAGTAACCCACTGCGAGTAACTCGCTTTACTGGATTCTTGCAAATTTACTAGTCAAGTCTGTCAAAGCTCCCGGCTCCCAACAACCTGCTACTTACTACCGAATTTCCAGTTGATCTGGCTGTACAAACTGAAAATAAGCTCAAACAGAAACGTATGCATCCAACCACATTCCAAGCCTGTCTGAGAACAAGGAACATATCAGTTTATTAGAACCCATTGACTATAAATAGCTGCACCTTCAACGAATTATACACCAAATAGCTGACTAGTCCATCTGAGGTACTAAAATGAAGCTACCAAGGTCCTGTCCCTTTATTCAGCATTCCAATACTGACTGGAAACACTTCAAAATAAAACTTTGTTCTCAAAAACAGATTTTTTTGTGGTTTCTTTAAATGACCCTTTTTCACTCCATAACCCCGTTTAAACAATGCTTTGCCTTTTTCAAGTCTCATACAATCACACCAATTTTACAGCAGACAGACCTTCAGGCCTCGGAAAGCACATCTGTGCAGCGCATCTCAGATTTTCCACACAGGCCTGCCTCCCACGAGAGACCTGCAGAGTGCGGCGTGAGGGACGGACCACAGGAGAGTAACTAATGGGAGTAATGGTAGTGGTGGTATTATACTATCACTTCTTTTGGTGCAGATTAAACTCCATGGATGGAGGGCAACAGAGTAAAACCGCGACCAAAACATATTTTATCACAGGCAATGGAAGCCACCTGGTGCATTGTGGGAAATGCTGAAGCGGCCACAGCTGGCGCACATTCAACAACGCTCAGATTTCGGATTGGATTTCAGGGTCCGGACGAAGCCGTCAGCTGCCCTGGCGTGACAGCTGGCTTCAGGCACGGCGCTGCAACGCCATTCCACAGGCTCCGCCCCTAGTTGGAGGTCAGGATCTTTGCAGTGCCACGCTGGACCCTTGGAGGCGGGTGATGAGGCTTCGAAACCTTCTGTGGGTAGGTCTCACCGCGGGCTGTCAACAGCTGCCTGGTTTAGCCATGGGAACCAAGGCTGTAACTGAAGAGGGGCTGCTTAGGCAACGGTTCAAGTGAAGGGACATCCCACCCTGACCGAGATGCCAGCTAGAACAGAACTGCTGTTCAGATCATGGATCTTCGGGAACAAGTTACAAACCAACCGCTCCCACCACCCACTCACGATTAATCAAGATACATCAGGCTACTCAGTGTCTAAAGGTTACTTTACGGTCCTGTCCCGCCCTGTAGATAATAAGCACTGAGTCATAAAAATTAAGTTATCATAACCAGCACTGGAACGGAAGGACCTTTCAGTAATGGAAAATAAGCCGTTTCGTTTAAAAAGGGAAGAGGAAGAAGGGTTCGTGTTTTCCCACAAAAGATCAATAGCCACCTCAGTTCCAGTCATCCTACACGGAAGGCAGAGGCACTAAAGGGCCAATCAAATGACGGTCCTCGAATTATGAGAAAAGCTTCAGGTCAATACCACATTACAGGCAATTTACGGCCCTTCCAGCAGGCCTGTTTAAAAGGCCGTCCAAAAGGGCTGGAGACAAAGCTGGCTGTCATCAACCTGCCTATTGTTCACGATAAAAGGTACAAAATGTTCTCATCTCTGCCATCTCCATTACTGCTCCTCGCTCCCTTCTTACCAGGAAGGAGGGGTGAAGGAGCCCCAGTTAGTGAATGAATAGGACCCCAGAAGGAAAGCGAGAACACAGGCATGTCAGCCAATAGAGACGGCAGAAAGATACGAACGGGCCACGCTGACCAATCCCAGGCTGCCGAGCAGAAATGGCGGCTGGGATCGCTGGTGGGTGTAGGACTTAAAAACGAGTGCAGAAGGGATGAGAAAAAAGAAAGGGGGTGGGTGTTGTACCCCCTCCTCCACCATCAACTCCCGACCCAGGGAGTTAGAGAAGCGATTTATGACACGCCATTAAATCAGCGCGTCTACCGAGGGTTGTGTAAGAGACCCTCACTGGCAGGCGGCTCCAGCACTACTGAACTAAAACAAAAGGAGCCCTGTAAAGTCAGCCTGCTTCTTTAAGCGTCCCTGGAGAACAGAAGACTGGTGAGGCTTTGCAGGCGTTTCCTCCCACTCCGGGGGAGGGGCTGTCAGTGTGAGAAAATGCACAGCTGAACTGAAGACTGGACTACTGTGTGCGCACACCTCTAGCTAACAAAGGCAACCTTTCAAAGTCGCCAGTCCCACAAGCGTGGCATCCTCCACGCAGGGACAGGCAGCGCCGCCCTGGTGGCCACGCTGAAACACACCTCTGCTCCTGGGGTGTGGGCTCAAGGCCGCGAGGCTGAACGCCGCAGATGCCAGATTCGGGACAAAAATTGACTCGGAATACGGAGCAGAAGCGTCTATGTAAGTACACGGCAAAATCCACCATCTAAAGGCTATTACAGGTCTTCCGGAAAGTTAAGAATTCTTGGATTTCCTTTATAACAATATGTATATTATACACAGTATTCTAAAATCCAGTTAAGTGGTAATGGATATTTGGCCAAGAATTCTCATAGAGCAGGGGCTGTCTGGAGTTTGCATACAATGTTAACAGACTCGTCGATGTCACAGTTATATTAGCTGAGAGCAAAGCATGTTAGGCACAGGGAAAGCGCAACCTGGGCTCACAGAGACTGCCTGTGAGCTGAGGAGCACGACGGCCATCAACCCCAGCGGCTCCCACTGCTGCCCCAAGGAGCTTCCGGCTAAACCTGAAAACTGCCATGGCTGCAAAGCAGTCTGGTGCAAAAAGGCAAAAATCACAGCATTTGGTGATAGTAAAACGGCCCAAAGCGAGATGTTTCACCAGCCTTGCCAGCCTCCCATCACTGACCGATGGTGGTGAAGTGTACGGTATAAGCAAGCGGCCGCTCTCTGCGCCATCGCAGCCCTCTTCATATCGCCGTGACTGGCAACTTCCTGGACTTCTCCATATTTGTCTACAAAACAGACAAACTCAATTTCTCCACCACAAAGGAAGTCAAACAAGCAGCAGAACAACTTAAGTCACACTACAGAACTCAGTGACAGCAAGGCAACACACCCATGTTCTGGGTTTAGAAAAGAACAATGAACCCATGGAGGGGGGTGCAGAGAGGCTCATTTCCTTTATCATTTCTTGGTCCTGCAGTGAAAGTCCCCGGCCTGCAATTCGCTGCACAGCCACGGCGCACGATCCGCCCCCTCAGCGGAAAGTAAAACAAGCCCAACCATTTCTTGTGGGTAAAGAGATGGGTTTCTCAGAATCTTAGCACCGCAGCCCTAACAATCGTCAGTTAATAGATCACCTGTGCTGTCCGCTTCACAAAGCCAGGAGCAACCTTAGGCATGGGGAGTCTGCCCCCCCCCCACACACAAACACAGAGTCTGTCACTCATTCGGCAAGGTGGACACAGTCCTCCCTCCCCCTCTCGTCTTGCCCCGGCACAGACACATCCCTGCACCCAGTGGGAGTGTACTTCCCTCTGACTTAGCGACTGACCACAAGACTAGTCTAGTGATGTCTGATTGTCTGCATCCAACTGCTTCATGGGAAAATTTTCGCAGGTTTATGCAAGTGTGTCAGTTGGAGTATAACGTTATACGTATGGCAGAGTGCAAGAGGGACCTGGGTCTTACCTGAGTGACAGTTGCATGTTCATTGGTATAGAACTTATTCCGTTGGGTCTGACATTGGCTCTTATCAGAATGATAGTTGCATGTTCACTGGTGTAGAGCTTATTCTAATGGGTCTGACATTGAATCATACTACAATGACATACACATGGTGGTCGGTGTGAGGTTAATTTTAATAAGGCTGACAGTGGTCCTTACCAGTTTGATAGCCACGTATTCATTGGTGTAGAGGTTCTTCCCCAACCGCAGTTCTCCAAAGTTGCCACAGCCGATCTTCTTACCCACCCGGAAGTTGGGGCCGACCATAAGCACCCCAGAGTTGGTCCCTGTGCCCCGGCCCCCATGCCCAGTCCTGTTCCCGGGCGTCTTGGACATTCTTCTCCCCTCCTCGGCCTCCCCCTTCCCTCCTCTCTTGTCAAAATCCATAAGCTTGTGATACCCGGGCCTCTCCACGGTTACTCCGCTGCCATGCAAATCACAGAGCCGTGGGAACTGTCACCGGTGCAGATGTGTCTCGGGGGGTGGGAAGGAGCGAAGGGGGGATTTCAACAAAGCGAGGCAGAGAGGAGGGCCTTATGTACATATAAATATGTACATACATATACACACACACACTAAAATAAAAAGAAACACTTAAAATAAGGATGGATGGAAGAGCAGCAGATTCAAACGTCTCCTTTGCACGTTTCTGGGCGTCTTGCCTGGATGCACGCTTCCTACGACGCTTACACTCCAATTTGAATGTGATTTTTTTCTCCAAGTTCCAGAATCAGAGCTGCATGTCAGCCAGCCCCCCCCCCCCCGGAACGGGTCGGCCGAGCACACAGCCCGAGATCCGTCTCCCGGCCTAGTAGAAGCACACCCCCACGTGCCCGCTGGCTCCGGCGATGGGCATCGCGTCCTCCCGGTCAGAGCTGGGCCTCGCACTGGGCATTTCTTGCACTCCGACGCATGCGGGAGGGAACTGCGACAAGGGCGTCAGCTGTGCGGGCAAACCCAGGATGCAAAGCAGCTCTTGCTTGTAACTGGCCAGGCTGAAAGGAAAATCCACAGGCAGTGTTAAGCTCAAAACACACACAGAGGCGAGCAACAGAACTATAAATCAACCACTTTGTCATTCATGATGGGAAGAAAGCTAAGAGGTTTTCAATCTTTCTATAGGCTGATTGCCCTCTGTTGGAAAAGAAAAAAAGAAAACGTTGAAAGAGAGTCCAGACGCCTTGCTGGCACTCTGTGCAGACTGTCCACTTTTCTTTTTTTACATCAAGAGATATAGGAGCAGGACCTTCAGGATCATCAAGGACACATCTTACCCCAATAACAGCCTGTTTCAGCTTCTGAAATCAGGAAAGAGACTCAAGAGCATCATGACCAGGACTTAGCAGCAGTTTCTACCCCCAGGCCATAAGGCCTCTGAACCTGGACGTGTCATTGCACCTCACACCCTGATGTACATCGTGCTCTTGTACCCCTTCACCATATCCGCACTGTTACACTGGTCACTTTTTATGTCTGTGTTACTGCTCATTTTAAACATACTTTCTCTACTTGCATTTTAGCATTTTTGCACTTTAATTTTAGCATAATAGGATTTTTAAACTTGTACCGTCTACAAAAGAGAAGTTCAGAATGCATTTTACTGCGTGTTGTGCTTTGTATAACTATGTATGTGACAATTAAAAAATCTTGAAATGTTGAAGAAATAAGTTCAGTTTGACATTTTAGAACTGGAGAGGTCAGAATAAAGCGAATAAAACAAAACTATTCTTTATATACATACACAGGGTTTCCTATTTGAATTAGTTTTTAAAAAACCTCAGAATAAACAACCAACATTCAACCATCAAACAGCACCAACAATCAACACTCAACACTAACCACCTTCGAATATTGAAGCAGCATTTTCGTTTGTCACGCTGCTATTTCGGCATTGACCCTCCCCCCCATAATTTGCCAATGGATGGCGCGTGTGTAAACGATCCGTAAAACCGAACACTGAGGTTCCCCATATACGCCATGAGGACTACACTACAGCTGATATGGGGTTTCAGCTTCCACAAACACACACGTCTGATCTAGACCCATTTATCAGGCACGGACATCTAAAACCCCAACGCTCCACACGGCCGCAGGAAACCTCCGAGACCGAAGGGCAGCGAGCGCTAAGATTCTCCAGTGACTGCCTCGGGAATGAAGACAACGAGGGAAAAATCTTGGTTTTCAAAAAGCTAATTAATAAATCATACTGAGGGAAAGTAGGAGAAATCTATTTTCATATTAGCGTTGGAAAAAGAAGCCAACAAAGAAATCAATATGGACTAGAGACATTACATACGTAATAGCAGGGTGCTGGACATTCAAGGGAGGAGGAAGCATCTCTGTCAGGAAGCATTATCTAGCGTCTTTAGTACCAGCTCTAAATATAAACCATTCTGGAGCTGGAAGAGGGCTGAGGTCGTGCAAGAACAGACCAGCCACATTCTGGAAGTCCATAAGCCATCTCAGGCCAAACACACACACCTAACTATAAGTCTTGGATAAACAGTTAAACTCCGCATACATTACAAAAACAGTGGGACTACAGACCATGACTTCTGCAATTTCACAAGTACAGTGAAAACAGAAAGTAAACTGACACGACATCAGCAGGAAATGGTAAAACACCTCTTTGCGTGTCACCGTGCACTTCGCAATGTCTGTGTCATATAAGACGTGCCTGAGAGACACTCATCAAAACATTCTTCCCAGGGATGAAGGCTTTCAGTGAAAACCTTTCCATGAAAGAAAGGGGGAAAAAAAACTCAAAAAAAGCAACCACAGACGAGCATCTCATCACAGAAGGAGATCACTAGGAGAGCTGCAGCTGCATTTACTGAAGATCTAAATCATCTGTGAAGTACTACATAGACACAGACTGCATGACAGTCTGTAAATATTTGAAAACAGAACCCTCATTAATGCCCTACTGGCAGAGATTTGTCCTATTACTGGAGTCCAAACCCTTTGTCACCACACCGAGACTCGAAGCGACCGATCATTGTAGTAGATTAGTCAGGGTTGGGTCACGGCAAAAATGTCAGCAAGCAGCCGTCCATCTTTTCAGGAAATTTACTCAGGTGGATCGATGCTCGGCAGGAAGCATCTCCGAGATGCAACTCTGCCAACATTAAAAGGGCTGAAACATGAGCTCACACATCCGCGACTAGCGCACCATAACCGCCATCCCCAGCGCACCAAACCTCACACGCTTCTTCAAACCTGTCTATGTCGACACACAGAATAGCATGTGCAGTCTGTGAAATGGTGGCCCTTGAGCACAAAAAACATTATCCACCATTACGAGGATGTCATGTCTGTCCCAGATATGAGCCAAGTGAAAACAATGACTATGACGAATCCTGCTTACCTGTATTTCACAAGTATTAGTGTTTGGTTGTGTTGGAGATGACATAACCGCTTCAGGGAAACAGTGAAGGTATTAATAGAAAACTATACAGAACAAAAATCCAAAAGGTGCAAATCTGTTAAGGGTACAAATAAGTGGGAGGTAGTGGGATGACATCCTACTTAAAGCTGAAGTGTCATCGATGCATATTAAATATACAGTCATTTAATGACCTGTATCAGACTAAAGAAAATATAGCAGATCTAATGTCCTTTAGGCAAAGTAGTTTTCAGACTGTAAATACAACACAGCAGCAACAGGTTTGCACAAAAAAAGGCAATTAAAGATGAAGTCACAAATGTCAGTCTCACACTGCAGCACCTCACAACAGAAACAGCGGCGATAAGCAGCGGTGACTCAGTGAAGAGACTCTGCCTGTTCCGAAATGCTAACCAGGGGGTTCGCATCAAATCTCTGCCCACAACATGAGCTATGAAACCCACGCTTGCTTCGGCTACTCTACCAATGGCAAACAAGCAAAAAAATAAAAACAGGGGGGAGGAGACGACAGAGCAGGCAATTGCAAAACCCTGCCATATCCAGTCAAAATAAAGACTGGCTGTAGAAGTCACACAGGTGTGCTTTGAACATATCCTCCCAGACACACCAACGGCAGGAGAGGAAATCAGAGAAACAACCACAAAATGGGTTCAGGTGCCTGTCGGCTTGTTCTGCAAAGTTTTCCTTTAATGATTCTATGACAGGATTACACAGTGCGCAGGTCTAAGATCTGATTCTCCCTAAGAGGTGTAATTTCCTTTAGGGGGTTTCTACGACTCCATGATGTCTTGCCAAATTCCAGCATGTGGTGTCACTGGTTACAGTGGGAAATCTAATAAAGAACTTCACAAAAAAATGTAGGACCACAGTGTCAGAACATTTCAGATTCTTTTCTGTCTTCATCCCCAGTGTCTGATTAATCTGTCTAAAGACTTTCACTACGCACCATAAGGCCATTCTGCGCCCTCTTTACGCTCCAATCACAAACACATAACCCAGCAGCAAGTTAAACTTCAGTGACTGTGACACAGTCCCACTGCCCTTCTTACTCATCAGTCTAACAAATGCAAGCTGTTCAAAATATGACAGTCATATCACATGACACAAATATATTTGGAAAGACATATCATTATAAATATTCACTCATAAGGTTTAAAATTATGCACCTCTATCTGTTCAGCCAAATACATTTGAGGTTAACTACAAAACAACATTTTAAGCATAACCATTAGTCTCCTGTATTTTGCAACAAATGTCAAGATAAAGATTCCCATCTCACCAACGTGAACCTTTTCTGTTCAACAGGATCCATACTGAAGAAAAATAAAATTTATCCAAACAGACAGGTTATCTCACAGGCTGAAACAGTAATGATTGACATGGGGCTTAATTCACACGTTACGTGCACAAAACAAACAAGAAAAACAAGCGATAAGAAGCAAACAGGTACATTACAGAGCTCCCCCCCTCCCCGTGTCTTTGCCAGTAACACTTAAAACAACTTCGAATATACAAATTAAAACATTCGACAGTCATCAATCTAAACGTTACAAAGCTACCTACTCGTTACAAATGTACCAATTAAGTAAAGCTGTCAAAATAAAACGGAAAACGGATTAGCTGCTACCTACAAACCAGTATCCAGGACCCTTCAAACCGATCCATGTAAGGAGGACAAACACGGATAAACCACACCGTTGTGGCTATTTTTTCCGACTGCTTGGTTAACTCTAACTTTAGTTACCTATCCTCTCGACCGTGTAGTTACGGCGCCAGCTGGCTGTAGGTAGATCTGTTACTAACCCTGCTAGTTAGCTAGCCGGAGGCCTAGTCTAATCAGGCAAACTCTCCATTAACATAATGTAAAAAATAAAAATAAAACGCCTAACTATTGCACATGAAACACAGAAAGGTGCCTCGTCGGGCGACGCTTCGCGTAAATATTCAATCTGGACGCTGACAAACCGGCTAGCTAGCCAGGTAGCTAGTTCAAAACAAGAATCCTGGCAACTGATCAGTAAACCAATCGTCCGTTACCTAGCTAACTAGTTGGCGTTTCAAGGGATTTAGCTAACGTCACCAAACCAGTTATCGCCAGCTAGCTAGCCGGCTAACCAACTGAAATACATACACACACACACACACACACACACACACACACACACACACACACAGGCCGCAAGAAGCAATAT
>JAABNY020000043.1:3525775-3536514 GCA_015164015.2 Brevimyrus niger | reverse complement strand
TTCATGTGGCCTAGTCTTTGCTACAAGTTTAAACTGCCACACAAGACTGGACGTTGACTAGATATTTTTAAATAACAATTACCAACGACCGAATGGCTATTCGGAATACCAGCCGAGTAACCTTGACTAAAAGCTTCCCTTCGAAGTGGGGATGGTGAAAATAAAAATGAGCTTTTGATTTTTAACAGTATTGCGTTTGCAACGTACAGCCCATAACATGAACTGGGCAACTCCTTAATCCCCACAGCCGACGTCGATTCCCTTTATTTTCACCAGTTATTCACGATTAAATATACTCCGTTGTGCCTCGGACGGACATATTAAAGTCTTTTACCTGTTCGTGAGTGTTTTTGAGGGCCTTAAATGATCATGTCGGCGGCTTTATAGATATTTTCTCGATCTCATTTCGCTCGCCTCTCTGCCTCCTGCCGTTGTCTCTTTAAGCCTCCCTATACCAGTCACAAAGCACTATACGTCGCCTCCCTGTCCCGTCGTTGTAGCTACGCTCTTAAACTAGCGTAGGTTGAATTGAGAATACTCACTCAAATTGCTCTCCGATCGTAACTACAGCGTTGGTAGTGCATAAGGAGCCGCGTTTATCTGGCGTACTTTTGCTTAGAGAATATGAAATTCAGGCTTCGTTGCAACTGCCAGCACAGACCGTCGTATATAATTCATTAACCACGCACTGACATTTAAAACGTAAGGTTAGGATGATGAAATAAAGTTAATTGAGATAAAAGAGGACTCTGCCTAAAGCTTGCATACCCTACTAAAAATTTCTCTTTGCAGCAGTTACCTACGTCTTAAATAATACGTAAAATAGATTTTAAAATACGATTATTAAATGTTGTTATAGTTTATTCTGGCATGTCACTTGATCTTCTGACGCTCATATCGTTCCAGGTTTTTGTTGTAAAATTAATTGAAATTGACATAGGCATGTATATTTGATTATGTTACTTACAAAAGTAACGTAATTTTTTTCGCTGATGAGTATCTACATATATACCACACACACACACACACACACACACACACACACACACACACATATATATAGTACCCACTTTTTTTCCTAGTTCCCCATGGTTTCACTTAAAATAGATGCTAAGCTGTCAGAAGAAACCCCCAAGGTACAAACAATAATAAAGCATGTGTGTGTGTAGAACTAGGTCTGAACACCAAGTTACATTTTCAGTTACATTATTTGGCCATTTTCCACATGAGTTTTAGTTCCTAATTCTTTTTCATAGCTTCGTAATTTAGTTTTTACAATGACAATAAAGGCTTTCTACTCTATTCTATTGTTCACACATGAACATTAGGAAGGTCTTCCCATACCCACTAAGATGACAGGCCATAGTGTTATTGGCTGCATGTTTGTGTGGCCATTGTCCAGCCTTTAGAATATTGTAGCCCTTCTTGAGAAAAAAAAAAATCAGATACCTGAAAAAAACCTAGTTTCCTTATAAGGGACCAATCAACACAAAAATCTGCAGGCAATAGCAGAATTTATGCATTGAGCCTGAACATTGCCACAGGCATCGTGTGCAGAGGTCATTGATTGTTTGTTGTTTGTTTCTTCTTCAGTTTGACCCGGGGTCCCATACAGGTGGTCATTGTAGGTGGCCACAATGCATCTGGGGAGGATAACAGAGAGTGATAATGCCTTCTTGTGGCTCCTTACTTCAGCGCTCACAGTCCAACTCATCAGTAAGTATAGATGACTTTTGAGTACCTCTTTAGTATCTCTTGATTACCTATACCTTTTGTAGTTTTTCCAATCTAGATCCATTGTGTTACGTTAATATATATTGATATATTAATACATATTAATATATTGTGTGCTCTATATATAGGTGTTCTATGATGAAAATGATTAAACATATTAGTTATAACAATCCATCCACAGCTCTTCAAAAGTTGGCCATAGGGGTCACAGGGATAGTACGACAATGCTAATTATAATTACTAAGATAAAGATTAAGATTGCAATAAACTTGATCGATCCCGGGGGGAAATGGTGCAAGAACGTAGCGAGCAAGACAAACATATATTCAAACATATATAGTGGCAGACAAAGTGCAAAGACACACAATGGTAACAGGTAAACGTGGTGCAAACAAATTTAAAAACTACACAGTACACAGACAGCATATCCTGAAAACAAAATATTGTAGTTTTATAGATATTTACCATTAATGGGTATAGTTAATTACATGATTGTATTTACAATTGTGCTCATTCTGTAATGTAGCGCAAAGGACTTCACAAAGAAGAAAACCAATCGAGTTATCTTACTCCGTTCGTTGAATATAAAGCTGGACCAAATAAAGCAAGCAAAGTTTTTGGTTAAAACCTCATTTATCTCATTGATCTGTATTGTTCTAGCAGGCGAAATATTATGTGTGCATGTATATATATATATTTGTTTAAGTATATTGTGTTTATATATATATATATTTATATGTATATATATATATATCTTACCCTAGACACCTGTGACACAACAATCAGCATGCAGCGGCTTGAGCGTTACACTGGAGTGGGCCAAGATTTCACACTGACGTGCAACGCCCAGTGCCTCGACCCACACTCGACTGTTCAGTGGTACCTTAACGACAAGCTCTTGTCAGACGACAGCAATGTAAAAATATTAACAGACAATTCAAAAACCTCTCGTCTGAATGTGACTGCGGCACAGATGAGGCACAACGGTACCTACCACTGCGAGACAAGTCCCCCGGCCGCTACCAGCAACAACGTGTTTATGAGGGTGGTCGGTAAGACAAACGAAAAACAGTGTTAGCTGCTGTGTAAATGTCGCGAAAAACATGACACACTCTTCCAGTTCCACTTTAAAGATCCGAAACGTTGCCTGAAGAAACGGAGTATTTTGATAGTGTTTTATTTAAAGGTTTACTAAATTAGTTGCGAAAAACCAGAACTCTTGTATCAGGATGTATTTCGTCATTAATATGTTTTCATTAAGTATTGTTAATAAACGGTAATAACAAAGCCCAAGCTCAAATGAGGTATTAAAGTGCGGGGCAGGAGGTGCTGTTTTTGTCTTTCATCTTTCAGATTTGGACGTCAGTGTGTCCAACGCTTCACTGGATGTACGCGAAGGAGAGGCTGTCAGCGTGCACTGCACCGCCCGATCCGCGCTCAACGCCACCCTCTTCTGGACGCGCGGCAGCTGCGAGCGCAGCGACCCCCTTGGCGTCAACGGGACGCTGCACCTGGGTGATGCCACCACCTCTGACAGCGGCCATTACAACTGCTGCGCTTCAATACCCACCGGCATCCCCCTCTGGAGAAGCAAGAGCGTTCAAATCAAAGTTACTCGTGAGTGGGCATTATTATTATTAATAATATTAATAATAATAATCTGCATTCCTCTGAATGGGCAAGTCGTATAAAATAATTAAACTACTACCAAAGGGACTGTTGTTTGCCTACATGAGATGCTGAGTTGCGTTTCGACGTTGCGTTTAAATAGGACTCCCTTGCTATTCTTCCTCAGGATCCACACAGGAGAAGGCCATCGTCTTAAACTGCCCCCTGATCTACTACTTGTTGGGCAAAACTGCAGTCGTTCTCTTGTTTATTATGTTCATTTGTTTTCTGACATACAGAAGACACTGACTGGAAAAATGAATTGTGTTTCGCTTGGGAAGAGGGTTGCTGCATCCTCGGTTAATGTGCAGGCACGCGCGAGGCCACACACAAATGTACATGTAGAGTTTTTTTGTTAATTGCTAAAGCATGTAAAATTACGAACCCACTCTATATGCAGTTACGACGGAGGCTTTAATTATCTATTATTGAGCCTGACTGTCTAGACATTTCAAGTATTTTAGATGGTATAATCACAGCCTGTCTGGTGTAAAAACATTATAGATGTGTCTCATGTGTTTACTCATTAAATTGAACAATGGGCTATGTAAAAATGAGCCTCATTTGTCTTATAAACTATACCCTAATGCAGTGTTTCCAGCCCAGTCATCAGGGAATCCCAGACAGCCATTTGATCAACATTTAGATTTAATTTGCTTGAGCCATTGGCTTGGCGGGTTGTACTGCGGCCTCACGCTTCAGTTGCAGAGCTGTAATACGGCTCTGTGGCGCACCATATCAATGGCCGATGGATTCCTTACTGAACGTTTAATCACGAAGTCACACTGCCCTCTACTGGGCGTAGATAATCGTGACCAGTGTTTATAAGATGGTTTCATTTGAGCAGGGAAAGTATTAGTAGCAATGGATAAGAAAGTATACTCTGGATGTGAATTTGAAGAATTGCGTTAACAGAAATGGCGTTGAAATCATTTGAAAATAATTTTCTTCGGTTAAGATCTACAAACAAGCGTACTTTATGGGAGATCTTCCACCACCAATGTTTCCTGAGCCATAGAAAATCAAGATGAGCCTAAATTTATATATAAGTTTGACATTTATTGACGGACATACAATGAAATTTAAATGTAATTGTCCACCCTTTCCTGACAATTGTCATGAACGTGTCTATTTTCGGAGCGGGAAAAGATCAACAGCTAGAGGGAGCAAGTGTGGCACGTTTGAGCCACACGCAAGGAACTGTCCTGTACTATGACATGAAGTTGCGTATTTATATTGCCGGAGGAAGAAAATTCAACGTTTTTTAGTGTTACCCACAAATACAATATTATAGCATTGTATCGCCATATGTCCCACAATGAAATTCATATTTTGTATTGTGGCTGGTCTAATAAACATAATTTGTGCGTGAGAATGCATATATAAATGCCATATGAAAAGAAGTGGCCACCTGAGGTGGCGCTATCTGCCCAGCAGAAGTATGTGTAGCTGTTTGTGGAGCGCAGTGCGCTGGGTGGCCCGGATTTTGTTATAGTGCGTCGTGTGGGGGCACAGGTGGAAAGGTGGAGGGTGACGCTTTGGATGGCCTGGTAAAAGTTTCCACGGCTGTCGGCAAAATTATACCGGCATGCTTCTGCAGTTTGCCTTGAATTTTATCCTTGGCTCCTACACTACTCGACTATTCCAATCGTCTACCGTTGTTTTAATACGGGTAGGTTAACATTGTGGGCTTGATAAAAAAAATAAAATAAAAAAACGCATCTTGCACGTGAGGAAACGCCACCTTGCTGTTACCTCTGACGTCTTGGGTAAATTCCCGGCTTATCGCACGCCCCAAGGACATGCGTAGCAGAAGAATTTTGCTGCTCAAGGAAACGGAGGGGGCGGAGCTGTGGCACTGCAGCCATTACCTCTGGTTGCATCAGACTAAAAAGTACAAGTCTGTTTACATTTGATCAGGAACAGTCACGTTTACATTATGCAAGTACCAGCTTTACAGCAGTAAGAGCAACAGCGGCTGAAATTGACCTCGGAGTATTTAAAAAAGAACTGGATAAGTTTCTCAGCGGGAAGTCTGAAGCCCTATAAATGTAATGTGCAGAATCCCTGTTTAACCTCCAGAGACCACACGTCCTCATACAAGGACATCTTTTTGTCTAAAACTACCATTTGTTAAAAAAAAGTGTTTAGTTTTTTGTCCTACTAATCCCAAATAGCTAAAGGAAATAAAACATGCACACCAAACAAAAGCCCAGGACTCCGTTAAAATAAATATTAACCTTAAGTGAAGAAGTATGGATATAACTAGTTGGTGACTTCCAGAAAAATCTGCTGTTAAGTCTTTTGGTCTCAAAATTGCCTGTATAGCTTTAGGCACAAGGAACAGGACAGAACTTTGTGGTTCAAAGCATTTTATTTAAGTTCTCAAAAAATACAATACAAAATTCTGGGAAAACTGTCAAATTTTGCTTTGAGTGACCCACCAGTCACATTAAAGTGCTTTATTTTATTTGAGTGTAACATTTCCGATTTTCACCCCTGGGGAGGGTGGGGGGAGCAGCCAGAGACTCAACGTGTTGTGATAAACACACAGCAACCAAAACGGGCCTTACAAAGAACCTGCACCATGCATCCCCTTTAAAAGCAGAAAAACATTCAAATTGCTTTCAGATGACCCTTGTTCAAGCCTCGAGTGAGATGTATTACACATCATCACGTCAAGGAAAATGCAGACACTCCCTTAGGTTTGAGTCAAGGCTTCCAGTACTCACAAGATTCACTTGATTGAATTACAAAGCATAATGTGCTCCTTTGCATATTTCAACAGTAAACAATCTGCAGTCTCAATTTATCCCCCCCCCCACCCCTAAAAATACTGAGGGAAAAATGGCAAGATATGAGGTGGCCTCCCCAGACAGGAAGCCCAACACCCAGCTGATGCTTGCAGCTGTACTCAGCATGTGCCAGGGTAAAATGGGCCTGAACAATTCCAAATACTGATACTGTACGAGTCTTCAATGAACCAAAATACCAAAAGTCAGCTCACACCTTCCTTTCCAGCACAAGTAGCTTCTCTCCCCACGCGATGTCAGAAGAAACTCAATTAAAGTCTTACTGTAAGACAAATAAAGACCCCCCCCACACACACACACTCCAGAACGATTTCTGTGGAAAGGTTACAAAAGTACAATCTGCACCACACAGAATGACAAGCTGGTGATGGAAGGACTAGTCCGATAAGCCAGGGGAGCTAGAGGTGTAGATCTGACCGTTGGGCCCACCTTCTGCCAAGGCCTGAATCATGAATGTCGTTAGTCAGCCGGCCTGAGAGCTTGTGGGCAAACAGCCACACGCATCTTAAAAAAAATATATAAAATAAAATAAATAGGGGAAAGCAGCCCCTCTCCAACTTATACCAATATATTTAGATGAATTTAAAAAGTCCCCCCCTCCCCTTTAACATTCGCACTGCCTCGCTCACACCACACAGGTCAACGATTTTTAAAACAAGCTTTAAGACATTTGGTGTTTCACTCAAACAGTTTCACACCTGTTTTAAAAGTAAAAATAATAATTATTATATTAAAAACAGAAAAGCTTAACAGCCATAAAAACAGCAGTGTGGCACAGTTTTGGGTTTTGCAGTTACCCACAAGTGAAACTAAAAGTAAACATTGAGAATCTCATCCATATAGCTACAATTCTGCAGAAGAATTCTGGAATGTTCTTTGATCCGTTGATCTCTCCCCCCCCCCCCCGATACACACAATCTTGCAGGTAAGAGCAGGAGCTATCATCCTAACCTCTCAGATTAAAGAACATTACAAATCGGGCACCGTGGAAATAAGGGGGTGGGGGGGTTGACTAAGCTGCTGTTAAATTTAGCAGTTAGCTAGACCCAAATGCCGCAGGCTTTAAAAAGGCACCCGGGCCGCACTGGAGGTCGGGTTTGTACGAGTCCCTGAAAACGGCTCACGAGAAACTCATCTGCGTTCGTCCATCCCATCCGCTCTTGGAAAAAGGGTCGCAGGGAATGGAGACCGAGCCAAACGCAAAACGGAGGAGTTGATAGACACCTGCCGATCAATCATCTGACGGACGTGACTGACCTGCAGCGGCTGTCGGAGAAACGGGCCAGAACACGCAGCAGCTGCCACTTTCCTACCCGGTAATACGACACGGTCACGCACCCGGCCTAAATTCACAGGGGGAGGACACAGAATGGCCGCCCCTCATTAAGCCTGCCCCCCTCCGTGAAGGGAGACACCTGATCTGAGATTTCACTGCAGTTCGGAGGTCACCGCCGGAGACACACTCTGGTCAAGCGGTCCGACCGGAAAATGGACCGTCCTTAAACTTCTAACCGAAGTTTCACATTCCGCTCCCTGGACCGTGTCAGACACACGCCTGGAGGTGGGACGTCGTGCCCAGGAAGGGGGAGAAATCCGGCAATTAGACTCCGCGAAACGGGAGAGGTCAGAGGTCACCAGGCACTGTGCCGCTGGCGACCGGTTCACCGAGTTCGCTGCCGGAACATCCTGACCGGTGTGCCTATCTGTGGATGGGGTGCTTCGTAATGCTAATAGAATGTATTATTGATGGTTCATCCTTTGTATCGCTAAATAAATTAAATTCACAGTGGATCCAGTCTGTTGTACATGGAAGCAGCAGGAAATGCTAATGCTTTGGTGTCTCAGCTCATGCTAACGTTTTGCTGTCAAGTTCGGAACCCATTCCAGTCCAATTCCGGCCCCCCCTCGAAAGCTCACACCCCTCCACCTCCGAAGTGAGGTCTCTTAAGTGCTGTGTCCGGGGTACTGGCTTCGGGGGGGGGGGGGGGGGGGGGAGGTGCGCAATGAGCTTGTCTGATGAAGGGGCGGGTGGGGCCACGGCTTCAGGCGCAGTCCCCCACGATCACCAGCGGGGCCAGGCGCTGGTGGAGCTCCGAGGCGGAGACTGGCTCCCCCTTCAGGAGGCTGCTTCGCTGTCGCCTCTTTGCCAGCTTGGAGTCGGAGGGCGGCGAGAGGCGCATGGAGCCCACTGTGACCACCAGGGGGCACTGCTGCTGCTCCTTCTCGATCTCCTCCTGCTCGGCCAGCTGGCGGTTCATGGCCACCGCCTTCCCTGCGAAGAGTGTCAAGTCCTTGGCACTGCTGTTCCTGAGAGGGAGGGCGGGAGGGGACATTATTAATGACACTTTCATACGCACCACACTGCTCCAGATGTTTAAAACGAGGACTCAAGCTCACCTCTGCAGCAAGTTAGATGTTGGTAAGGTGTTGGGGCCAGACTAGGAAGGAGAAAAACAGAGGTTAGAAAACCCCAGTAGATTGAGATGACACGATATAACGCACTTCCTGTCAAGTCAAATTACCGATCCCACGGGGTTAATGGAACCCAGGACAGAACTCACCCCCTGGACCCACGGGTGCTGCAGCACCTGGGCGGCGCTGAGCCGGTTCTTGGCGTCCCGCACCAGCAGTTTGGAGATGAGGTCCTTGGCGCCGGCGGAGATGTGAGCCCAGTCCTTCTCGGGGAACTCATACTTTCCTTCCTGGATGCTCTCAAACAGCATGTTCTGTGGGACAAGGGGCCAGAGGGTCAGGTTTCTGGAATCATGACCCCCAACCCCCCGTTGCCATGGCCGCACCCTTACCTGACAGGCGTGGCAGGGCTCCCCCCAATCCCAGCCGCAGTTGCTGCCACAGTGGCCCACGAAGGGGGGGTAGCCACTCAGCATGATGTAGAGGATGACCCCCAGGCTCCAGAGGTCGCAGCGTTTGTCGTAAATGGTTGCTTCCTCGTTGAAGGCCTCTACCACCTCGGGGGCCATGTACTCCGCTGAGCCGCACTGTGGTGGGGGGGGGACACAAAAGCAACAGGCTTTTTAGCACCAACTCTGATCCTCCATCTTGGTTTGGCCCCACCCTCCACAGCCTGATCTCCACTCGAATCCAGCTGGGCTGTTCTACATTCTGACAGTGTCAGTACGAGAGACCGCATGAGAATCCCAAGACCGAGGTGAAGGCAGAACATAAATCCAACCCAACCACGCAGGAAGTTTATGGTGAGGGTCCGGCCCCCCCCAATCCACAGCCACCTCCCCCACCACTCATATTGTTCTTCTGATCTACCGACCGCAGCAGCACAGAGGTGCGCTTTAATTATTATTATTATTTTTTTTTTTAAGCCTGGTTCTGCACAACACTTTCCCTAAAGAGCCTTGATACTTTCCCCTAAAAATAATGCTCTCCCAGAATTGCGAAGTTTCGCAGAACTGGTGACCAACAGAGCAGTGGGCCAATGGCATCGGAGCCCAGAGCAGTACCAGGCATACTGAGGAGCACTGTGGTCACGAGTCGGCCGTCTCTGCGGTGGGGAAAACAGGGCTGGGTCCAAAGGCGAAGCAGCCCAAGAACTGCCCCGAGAGCAATAAAAAATCCACGGACTCCGACCACAACTGCGAAGGGGAATGCCGGGCTAAAATTAGCTGGGGCGGGATTTAAACGACACGAGATCAGAACAAAAAAGCCAGCTGTCTGCTGACAGTCGGGCTTCAGCACAAGAATCCCCAGACGACCAGACAATGGCTCTGGTAACGCCGGGCCGGGCCGAGCCGGAGCTGCAACGTCAGCACGCTGGGGACGACAATCTATCCCCCCCCCCCACTAAACACAAACCCACAGGAGCGTGACAGGGAAGAAAAATAAAGTGGCAGAGTTACGGTTCAGGGACAACTAGCTTTCCTCCCCCACAGAGAATACAGAACAAGTCTGACCTACAAAACAGACGAATTTAAACTCAGAACAAAGTCAAACAAATCGCAAAACTACGATAACCACGTTCGTGCCGGAGGATTAATCTCTACAAAGAAAGCATTGGAAATGGCTTCTACGCAAAATGAGAATTGGGGGGATTCGTGTGACAGAAGACAGGGTGAGCGAACGGACCGTCTCTCTCACTTTAAAAGCCGTTCCAGCGACCCGCGCACTCCGATCGTTACCGGAGGCCCAGCTGCAATCCCGTTACACAAGGCAGCGTGCGGCCGGCCTGAGAGGGGATGCACTTCCTCCCTCTGCTGCAAGGCTTTCTGCGACTTGCGTCAGTCGGCACGACTACCTGCTCAGATCCCTGGCAGCTGGGGCTTTCCTGGCTGGTCGGGCAACGATGACTCATGTGAGGAGGCGGACCGCAGCAGCTGCGAGCCCACAGCCCCCCCACCGCTTGCTGACACTTTCAGGCACGGCTTCATTTCTCAGAAAGCGACACTCCTCAGACCCACCACTTTCCCCCCCCCCCCCCCCCCCCCCCCCCCCCCCCCCCCCCCCCCCCCCCCCCCCCCCCCCCCCCCCCCCTCCCTGTGCTCCCCCTCTCCG
>JAABNY020000043.1:3505458-3521808 GCA_015164015.2 Brevimyrus niger | reverse complement strand
GCCCCCGCCCCCCCCGCCCCCCCCCCCTCCGGCCTTGTTTGGTTGCCACCCCCCCCCCCCCCCCAACTCCACCCGAAAAACAGCCGGTACCGATGTCTGCCATGATCGCAGGTGGTGTGGCGTACCTTGACTGCATACTCCTTGTTGGTAATCAGGTTGACGCAGGTCTGAACACGAGCATAAGCCCCCTCCCCAAGCAGCTCCTCTTGCAGCCTGTACACATCTGGGGGAGAAAGGGAGATTACATTTAGTTAATAAATTTTTAAAAAATCATCCATCCCATTAATAGAGGCCAAGCCTGTGCCAGAGCATTTTACTAATCGGGTTAATGGAACCATTGCAGGGATTCGAGCTGAGCGACTCGCCTTCAAAGCGCCCGGAGAAGCTGTCTGTGGCCCGACACCGCTTCTTCTTCTTGTTCCGCCTCTTGGCATCAGGGATGTCGATGGGCTGGCTGGCTGGCATGTCTGGGGACAGAGGACAGTCAAGAGGCACGTGAGCGAATGTGCCCGACTATAAAAAGCAGCGGCTTACAAAGGAGGTCAGTGCAGAGACCTGCCCGAGCCACGGCCCTGCTTGGAATACACGCGCCACGGAAACAGGGGTGACTCCCCCCCTTCCCGTACACACACAGCCTTTACACTGCACATCTGCTAATCCCAAATGAACTTTGACAAAGATCCCACTACCGCAACACTCCCCCCAGTGGACAAAAAGGGCCATTTCTGGTTAACTGCAGGCCGACAGTGTGCCAAGTCTTACCGGGTCGAGAGGGACAATCGATATTGAAGGCGGATTCATGGAGATGGGAGCCCGTTTTGGTGAAGTCGTCCGACTCGAAGGGATTCTGACCCTTAACGGAGAGGAGCTGCACGTTAACGAAGCGGAAAGACTTCGCGCCGGAAGCAATTTACCCTTCGGCTTAATAACACACAACTTCCAGATTGATTATACTAGCTAACATAAGTAACCGTGCGCTTAAAACCAATTCCACAGCGTTCCAGCGGCACTTAATTCCAACATCGACCTTCCTAATGATGCTGCTAATGAATTCCAACTACAGACATGATAGATAGATAGAGATAGATTGAGGTCAGGAAGAGCTGCTGTAGGTTATATACAAATGCTGGGCGAGTGCCGTCAGACAGCAGCTGTACGGTCAGGCCGGAACGACGCAGCACTGCCGGGGTTCCCCTCATTACCCGGCCGCTTAGCCACAAACTACATGTTACACAGCAGAACTGCAGCATCAACTAAACCAATGAGGTATGCTTGTCATACAGGCAGAAATGCAGCGTCCACCCCCTGATACTCAAAGCAGACTTTACATGTAATCCCTTAGTGGATGTGTTAGGAGGAGGCTGTTCAGCCCACCGTGTTCGGGCGACTCACCTTAAACGAGCGGTGAAATCCAGTGACTTCGTTGATCTTGTTCTGCACCATTTTGTCGTCGGTTTCTGGTTAGATCTGCTTCGTCGGGATGCGGATGACGGAAGGTGCGCTCACTCCGAAACTCGAAAAGGCGACGGAGAGATGGGGCCTGAAACCAACGTCCTGACGGCGAATCGGGCTTTTAAACGGGACTCCTACGAAACACGCGTCAAGATCTCAGTTAATTCATTCCCTTTAATTTTTCTGCCACTGGCAGAAAAAAAAATGCTCAAAGAAAATCTGTCTTACGAGTTTGTATTCCTGCCCTCCACCATAAAGCAATAATACATGCTGATAAAGCAAAAGCTGGGCAAACCCCCAGTCTCCTGGTTATAGTCAAGATAACCAAATGCAAAATAACCAGCTTTGAAAGGAAACGCAAGCTACTTTGTTTTTGCTTAGCCACTCGTGACATCCAACCCAGATGATTTTCATCTTAAAGCAACTTGTATCCATGTTAAATATTAGATGACCACGTTCAGGATTTTCAATCAGGAGTTAATTTTAGCAACAGGCTCGATAGCGCACGACCTGCGTCCATATCACACGCATTAAAAGCACGTCTATTCGAATCCACTTTGTCCCAGCATTTGTCGCATTGCCGAAACTTCCAGCGCATCCGCCACCGCTTCGGGCAGGAGCTTTATTTCCCGGTCCTTCAGGCTACAGCTCACATTTAGCGTCGCCTCCTTACCCCGTTCGCTGTCCGTGTAACTCCAGCCTTAAAAGCGATCTCTTCCACCCACTGCCTGGACAGCCGCGGTCAGCGAGCGAGCTAGCAGAGCAAAGCAAATCCTTACTTGTGCTGTAATAGACGCTGCTAGAGAACTGCCGTAAAGCTTTTATATAACCTCCGGGGTCTGCCCCCGCCCATTTCTATGCGGTTAATCCCGCCTCCACACAATAAACAGTCTCAAAGCAATAGTCTACCGGCATATACCTTCAGGCACTTTTTACCCTACGAATAGGTATAAGGTGTTCTTTTGATTATTACATTAATTGTTAATCCCACTGCTAGTTAAACAGTTCAGTCGACCAATGCCCAGTGTACGTGCAATTTTACCGGATGGCACCATGGGTGACGCTCGATCGCTGACGTAACACGGGAAGGCGGACCGCTTTGTTTGTTTCGCAACCGGAGTCAGTAAAAAAGCTGAGACTGAAGTATCTGTTTCAGTGAAACGTGCGGGGCGTGTGGAACTGTAATTTTGCCTTGACAGGACAAAACTGGGGGAAAGATGCAAGAACAGGGCATTTTTTTTTGTCAGAATTCTGCATAACTACGACACATTATCGGAGGAAAAAATGCCACAGGTTGTATGTAATGAATAGAAACAGGATCATCCGTACTGATTGTATAGATAAGAATGGCTTCTAGCGTTACATGTTATTCCACCGCCCGGATAAGATGAGTGGACGGATGCATGTCATTCCAGTCTATAAATGATATTTATTTGGTGGGCGTGAACAAAGTTTTTAGATGACGTCACTCACAATACTGATGTGAATATTGAAAGAGTTGCATCATGATGTTTCGTTCTTCGTCCGAACTAGGTTTTCCCCGCGATATAATAAATACGGTTTTTATTCTTTAAAATCTTTTTGAAATAAGGAAAAAAAACTGAAATGGATTAAATAAATTACATGTTTCAGGTTAAGAACCAAAAAAATAAATTGGTTAGGTCATTTAGCACCTTTAGTAATTTTGAAAGTATAGGTAGGAGCATTCCTTTAGAGAGGAAATATGCAATCTATACCATAGCATCCGAGACCAGATGATGCAATTGCTGCCATAATCAAGTCAACTACAAAAGGCAAAAGTTAACTTCAGTGTTCCAAAACGAAACTAGTTGCCTTTCCTGGTTAATTTCCTAGGGAAGGCGGACCATATGTTTCCATTCAGACACAGACTGTAATTCTGTTCACGTCGCTGCTGGAATACTGGCCTAGTATTTATGGCAATGTGGATTCGTACATGTCGTTTTTCAGAAGAGGTACGTTTGGGGAGAACGTCTTGTGACGATGACTTCTTCACTGTGTATACTGGCCCTTGTACAGACCCCTTAAAGAGTACACAAACATTACGCAAATTCTGGCCGATATATCTCGCCACATGAAACAAGTTCCCCTTTTTGAGAAAAACAAGGAATCTGGCTCAGAGTCGCTGGTATAGCCAACCTCCGAATGCTGTGGCTGAGCTGCTGGGAAAGATTTTTCAAACTTGTACGTTTACATTAAGGAATTTATACGAACTTCTCATTAATTAAACAGTTTCTGATAAGCTAATCTCCTCTTACACAGGACAAAAGATATTGGGAGGGTGCTGGACTAGGGAACGCAAAGATAAATTTAGCCGTTGCTTCTCTGATATTGTGACCAGGGAGTCCTTGATTGTCAAGGCTGTCTGCAAGGCTCCTGACACAACTGACTCCAGCAGACCGTGCAGTGTCCCGGGCGTCGGGTTCAGCGCTCACGTGGCCGTGATTTACTCTTCATCGCGGTCGCATGCTTTCCTTGAAATGGGTTCTCAGTAGCGGGGCGGTGGCGGTGTTGGGTTTCAGGAGCAATGCATCGCTGCTACTTGGGAACGGCTCTTATCGTACTCTGAAGTACCTAATTTTCTTTTCGCCCAGCATTTTCGGGGCTATATCATCACGGCTGCAGACTGTGCCCGCTAACGTTTGCCGTTTAGAACAACACGAGCGATAAGTTAACAGAAAATGCCCTCCGAGTTATGGTCCCGGCTCCACCTCCTTATCTTCATTTAAACTACCAGCAAGGACGCCACGTATGTTTCCATGCATTAAAAACAAACACACCCACAAATAGTTTGATTATTCCCAGCAGTAAATATGTTAAACTCAGTATACTGAAATCCATATTTATATACAAGTCAAATGCTATGTAAAGCTAAACACCAAAACAGTTTTCAGTTCAAGCGTTTTGATTAATCAAAGTAATAAATAAAAATACAATAATAAATGCAGTTCGTAAATTAAAACGTAGCGGTTTAAATTTGAAATTAAAATCTGACATGAAACAGAACAAAATAATTCTCAAATTAACACTAAACTATCTCGAAAACACAGAATGAACACCTCGTGAGGAGTGAATCACGTAGCGCGCGTTGCAGGCGTCCTGCGAGCCAATGAGAGGCGCCAAAACAAAGGCGACTGCAGTGCCGGCAGGCCTGGGACAGGGGGTCGGCTCCAGTTTGCACGTCCCGGATGCAGCGCTGCTGCATGCACTATTCCGGATGCATGACTGTATCGCCATTCTCAAAGGAGATCCGCCTCCCCTGGAAACATTCCGTTCGAGAGAGAGTAGAAAGGCACAGTAGGCTCATGTAGCTCCCTCACTTTCTTGTTTGCAGCTGGCTTAAATCTGGGTCCCACCCACGCACTCATCATAACACTTTTGTCTTATGATCTATTAGGCTTGCTTAATCTAGAACCGGCTGGTTCTTGTACCGAGTGAACACGAGTTGCACGAAAAATGGAGGGGCTGCGGTGAAAACAATGCCGTCCACTTACGAGTTATCGCATACTGATACTAATACAGACAAAAGTACGTTAAATGACAGACCAGTGCCTTACATTTCACTAAAATGCATCAATTAAATTACTTTAAACGCACCGCGACCATGGTTACACTTTTGTGGATTCCATAGATTGATTAAAGTTTTTTAAGTCTACCAAGTCTATTAAATTACCTATTAATAAAACCACACATACAACATATGACGAATATTTTCAACAATAAACGTTTAAAAAAATCACACAGAGTCCCCCCATTTTTTCTACAGTGGTGTAGTTGTCGACTGGGTCCCCGACGATAAGAATATTATTGCCATCGGTTGGAAATTGTATTTCGGCACAGACACAAAAATATAAGGTCTCGTATTGGTACAAAACGGGGACGATCTCGTAAAATGTGCGACAGGTGACAACTCCAGGTTGAAAACTTCAAACAAAGTTTGTTAGGGTCCAGTTTTAGTGGATTTAGCCCATTACAGCGTTAAATGGTCCTGTCTCGGGCGTTACGGCTTTAAATAACACCACGGGCAACTAATTGAATGTTTTCCATTAATCGCTGGCGACACCTAGTGGACTTTTGGCACAATAACAAACTCTAGATATATTTATAATGCACGTTTATTAAAAGAAAAATTGGACAACTCAAATCTACAACATTCTTTATATTACAAAAAGCTTTCCTTTGACAATACGTCATAGAAATATTAAAAAAGAGAAGCCCGTCACCACAGTGATCAGTTAAGGATTAAAGAAAAGTACCGGCCATCCAGAGATTAAAGATTGGCAAAGAAAGATTTTAAGAATTGTAAATTACATTAAATTGAAGTGTATTTGCTTTTGAACTATGTCCCCCCATTTTTGGATACTTGTTCATTTGAGCATCAGTGAATATAACCAAAGAAAAACTCAGACATAACCTGGCACCTACTTTTTGTAGAACAAATGGTTAAACGAACCACCACAGACTTTAGTTTATGTCCTCAAATAGCTTTATTCCACATAAGTATACTTGTCCTAAACTTTCACTAATGACCTTGAACTCCGTTTTGGAATGAGCAAAGTCTTAAGAAGCAGGTAGGATTAGGACGCAATAACATGTAATTACTGACATATCCGCAAGGGGGGGCGATAAACTTTAAAGGAGCAGCAGCATTCAGTGTTTGCATTTCTGGGTTGCACAGACACTTCCTAGTCTACAAACAAAAATGACAATTTAGTATTGTGCCATACAGTACAGACAAACAACAGAAGTAGTGTTTCCATGGTAACAGATGTGCTTACCTCTAGTATGTACATATTACATACATCTTACACATTAGGTACATATTTTTGGATAAACAATATTGCTTCTGATAGGGAAAATCTTGACAAAAGACATTTATTTCTTAAAACAAAATTACTTAAAACTTTGAGCTCCTCAAGTAAATACATTGAATTTAATAAAATTACATGTTATTTGTACATAAGGAAATGTATGTTTATAAAAATAGACTCTCGGGTGCCTTTTCTTCTTTGGTCCCCTAAAGGTTTTGCCCTCTTGTGGTTCCCTGGGGTAATGCAGGGCTGTTTGCTGTGCATAGCAGGCCAGGCCACCCTTCAGTGACACACCCGCAAGGTCATCTCTTTCTGCGAGAGGGAGAAGAGGAGCAGGTTCCAGTTAGGAGGAGAACACTGGCAGCAGATACACCGGCCCCACACTGACCACAAAGTAGCAAAATAAAAGCCTGTCACAGCTTATAATTTAGTCAAACAGAGCAGCATGCTTGACACAAACGTCCCATCCACCCCCAAATCTATCCAATCCCGCAAGAGCAAACAGGTTAAAGGTCAGTTGTTAAGCTGCCATCTCATGTGGAAAATGTCATGCTCTAATGCTCATCTAAGGCCGGTCTGTGCTAACCAGGGTCTGCACAGACGGACAGACATCCTCTTTTGTTTATTTTGTTTTAGTCTACTACCTGACACGTTTCGCTTAAACATGCACCTGATGGCTCATTTAACATCCCAAAATGATTTTCCACACTTTTAACCAACATCGGTGTCGTTTTCACGGAGATAATTATCTGCCTTTGGAAGGTTAATTTTTAATGAGGCTGGTTACCAAAGTTCTTCCACCATCTGACAAGGAAAACAGACGCCTGGTTCAAAAACAGTGCATGCCTGATGAATACAGTCAAGGCTGCAGGGACTTGTATAGACTGTGGATAACATCTCCTGGCCTTCATGGCTGCACAGACAGCCAGCTCAGCCGGGAGGTCGTTCAGCGACCAGTTTAAATGACAGGGTTGGATGCTTGCCCACAGGCCTCTCCCATGTATATACAAAGGGAAAGCTGATAAGGACCTCAGGCTGGCCATTTTACTGCCTGTACGAGGCATAAGCCCCCAATGGGAGATGATGGCACAGGCCTCTTTCATGTATATACAAAGGGAGAGCCGATAAGGACCTCAGGCTGGCTATTTCACTGCCTGTACGAGGCATGAGCCCCCAATGGTAGATGATGGCACAGGCCTCTTTCATGTATATACAAAGGGTGAGCCGATAAGGACCTCAGGCTGGCTATTTCACTGCCTGTACGAGGCATGAGCCCCCAATGGGAGATGATGGCACAGGCCCTGCCCCCTCACCAATGGCTCCAGCTCTTTGTGGTCGATGAGGTTGAACTCAGTGACGAAGTAATAGAAGTGCTTGTAGCACGTGTTGACGTGGGCCTCGGCACCCATCTGGCTGACGCGGTCGAAGTGGTGGATGTAGACGTGGACGAAGACACGGAATAGGCGCGACAGGATCTTCTTGGCTACCTGCATGAAGGTCTTGGGGAAGGGCGTACCTTGGATGGGAAAGAGGGAGCAGTGAGGCTGGGCAGGTTATGGCACGCGAGGGGCGCAGTCTCCGGGGAAGCACAGCCCCAGAGCCAAGCCACGCCTTCCACTTCCCTACCCGCCAATCACGTGCCGGTAAAAACACTGCTGGATAATCCCCTAGTCATGTGACCGTGAGCCTGGAATTACCCCAAGATCCTGTAGATGGAGAAAGCTGGAGTTGCTTCTCTGACGACCTCCTTATATGGCTGATTTATGGGTGGAACTTGGGCTAAGGCACCTGCAGCCGTCGCCCTGAGCGATTCAGCCAACGTCAGAGCAGTTTTTCTGTCCCGCAGGTACAGAAATCCTAATTATAGCTGCTCCTTAAATTCCTCTATCCTCCACGGTGATCGTAAACTGCGTCGTAAAACGGGCCAAATAAAAAGCACACGCACCTGAAATCGCAGCGGTCGGCCTCTGGCGGAAGGGACCGCCCTGGCATTAGATTCATCTTCTGAATCGTTAAGCAATCTGCTAAAATGACCGATGATGCTTTACCGTATTAACATGTATAGAGGAATCCATAAATACTTCTCAATTCCCACCGTAAATACTTGCCAATGGGAATCTGAAAATAGAAGCTCCTCCCACACCGGCCTCGCCCCACTGACACGTATGAAAGGGTGTTTCCATCCCATGCTATAACTGAGCTCCACGGGGCTGCCATGGTGACCGCGTTTCAGGTCACCTTACCGACATTGGTGGGGAAGATGTTTTCATTGTTGATCTGCATCTCGATCCAGTCCATGAGCAAGCTCATGTACCGGGGGGCTGACAGAGCAGTGGGCTTCTTGTAGCGGTGCTCGTCCTGCCAGCGGTACTCGTACTTGGCGCCCCCGGACATGACAGGGCAGGACTGGTCTGTGCACGAGTCACTGATGGTGCCGTAGATGAGGTTGATGCGGTTGAAGAAGTCCACCACGTGCACGGCCACCCAGTCGTGCAGGTCCTCGCTGTGCGGCAGCTGGACCGCCTGCCGCAGGTCCAGGCCAGCATGCAGCGACGCCTGCGCCTTCTTGTGCAGTTCGAACCGCTGGGTTCCCGGCTCGAACTTCCTCTTCGGCCGGAACGTCCTGTCCTTGTTGAAAACTTGTTTCAGCGCCAGAGACATGATTAGCGCTGTCTCCTTGGGATGCATGCAGACGTACGTATAGGACCTGCAGCAAACGCAAAACGCTACATTTAAACAGGTTAGTGGATGTAGTGAATGCAGTTAAATAATCCTTAATCCTGCCAAAGCCAACTCTAATTCTTGTTGCTGTATACGTTTCCAGTTGCGGTGTGATGGACCACCACAGAGACAATCCCATAATATACTGCAAACCCTGTGGGAGACTCCTGGCACTCCAGGTTGGTTAAGCTGGGCCATTTTCCCAGGCACACACCTGATAAATGCAACAAGTGCATTGTTATACCAAGAAAGACGTCATAAAACAACCAAAGAGACAAAGAGGATAATTAAAAGATACAAAGTTTTAGCTTTTTAAGTGGGAAACAGTAACACTTTGTTTATCGCCAATGATGATTTCAGGGGCATCTCTGACTCAATAGGTGCATTAATTACTTTCCATTAGCTCAGCGTTACAAGTCATATCGTGAAAAGTCCTTTTGTTATTAAACTGGGATGTGGCTCGGTTTCAAATTCAGAAGAGAAGCCTTTTTAATTGCACTCTCTGTTATTTTCATGTATCGAGCTGCAATTACAGGTTGTATAATTGTTCACAGATGATGACATGTTGCTGCAGCAAGCCAGCCTGCTAGGTGGAAAGTTAATAAGTGTTCAGTGGCAGTATGCTGTCCTGATGGAAGATGGCTTCCAATGAGGCTCTAAGATACAGCCATTCTTATCTTGGTGATTTTACTGAATGGGACTAACGGGGACGTTACACAATAATTAAAGGGACAGGTGTGTATTTTGTATTACATCTCGTGTTCTCCTCAATTGCTTTAATATTGTATTTTTTTCATAGATAGGATGATGCTTCATCGAATAAAGCATTTTCAATTCACCCATTTTCTAGTAGAATATATCAATGTACCTAATTAAAGGTACAATATTATTAAAAACGCAAATCACGGCGCCAATTGGATAGGATTCATGTTACCAAGCAAAATCCTTAGCCATGAGGTCCGCCGTTTCTCTACCGAATTAAGCACTGTTTTGCAGTACACAGATCTTATACGCAGAATGCCATAAAATGTTTATAAGTCATTTGTCTCGCCATAACAACCATTAGAGGCATCTAGAAAACGCGAGGATGTGACCATGTAACGCATCGTTTATGCGCGCTCCAAGGTTGTTAATACGGTAACACTTTATTTAGACATCGGTCTGGAGTGCAAATACATTTTTAAAAAAAAAAGAAACTTTGTTCATTTATCAGTAGCCAAAGGCATGTATTTGTCATAAAAAACCTCATGCTATGGAAAGTCTCTTATTTGAATTAAGTTTGTTCATATGATCTAGGGGATGTTTAAAACGTGTAATTATACTAAAAGTGCACAAACTCCAGTGATGCATGATCTGCTGTTAACACTGTTCTACATTCATTTAAAAATATTTTTCTGGACATGACACTGGAGAAACGCTGCGAAAGACAGTCAGATTCATTGAAAACCACGTGAAAATAGCCACAATGCTGCTGCTGTTCATCACTTTCGTCATGAACAGCAACAGATGACCGGGGAAGGGGAAGCAGCATCCTAATCAAAAGAAAAAGTCCAAGACAAAATACACCGTGCTAACCCCCCCATGAAAAAAGCAGAATATCTATCGCCCATCTACTGGCCGAAACACGATCGGATTACGCATTCCCGGAGTTTACTTCGCAAAAGTTCAAATTACAGTTTCCTATGAATCTTTCATTGATTTAATGGTTGTCGTCATACAGGAACCGAAAGAGAAACGCTTTCCTGGATTTTAATTTAGTCCATTTCGATGTGCTATTGGCGCTGTGATGCGGAATTAAAAGGCACGACACGCATTTCTCCTGGGAAAGCACCGCGCCAGTCTGTAAAATGCCTATAATGTATTTTTTCAATGGCGAAACTTTAGGTTCTCCTAAGAAGTAGAACTAAAATATAACATGTAACTCAGGCGGCCAGCCAATCGCCCGATCAAGTCATCGCTTGTTACTTGGTTGCACTTACATACCTCTGAAGCTAAGCCTGTTAGCTTAGCAGCGCTCCCGTCCCGCTACTCCAGTCCGGCTCCTCCGTGTGCTGGATTCGCTCCTTACAAAACCAACCTTGTATTTTTTTCTATCTCTCTAGAAAAAAAATGAAACACACCGTAAAACTTTGCCAGACCTATATGTGTGCAGTACTTATAACTGGAGATACTTTTTTCCCACGCACAAAGTGTGAGTTAATGCAGCGCAGTGAGAATGCAGGCTCCTCCCCTAAGTGCCAGAGTACTTCCTTGGACCAAATGTAACAGTCTGTAGGGCCCGGAGCTTTAAAGACACATTTCTGCCTTAGACTATACCTAGGGATGGGCGATACCATTTTCCTTAATTTTCTTTTCGATCCGATTTCACTTCGAAAGATTGGTATCGCCGATACCGATACCGATGCTTGTGGAGGGGTTCTCTAAGTGGTTGGACCCGTTCTTATTTCTCACCCTTATGGGCGACCCTGCCCAGTAGTAGCCTAGTACATGTCCTCCATGAAAGAAACGGTATTTTAGCGTTAGAGTCAACTCTCTAAAGAAAATCATTCAGATCGAAACAATTTATATTTTAGTATCAATCCGCGCATCCCTACCTCGGAACTATGTATCTCTCATCTCTGCCGTCTAAAAACCTATACCAATTAGTTAAACCAAACCACACTTCTTCACTTATTTTTTTTTATTGTGGGCTGTTTATAGCAGCTATAGTATAAACGTCAGCATCGATGGAATTGGGAAACATAAACGTATGGAACTATTATATTACCGCAATCCGTCTTGCATCAATTGGCTACTAGATCATAGGCCTGCTTAACTAGATGCTAAATGTATACAGTTTGCAGGGTAGCTTATAGATCTTTTCAGAAATGTGCAAGACTTTTACGTATACATTTTACGTTACTACGTTTTTCTCGTTTCACCTATAACGCAGCAAAATAATATGAATTTTGATATATTCGCTCAGCTACTAAGCAATAAATTAATGAAATACTGGTAAGTTTAATTAACCAATCGGGCATTCTTCATTTTATTGCGAAACAGAAAACACTTAATAGACATCAGTAAAACACATGGACATCTCATCTGTGGTAATACCCACGGTGGTCCCCAGCAGAAGCAGGGTTAAAGAATCACGTTGTAAATGTGTTTACTTCCAGAAGTAGCGCCGCCCGGCGGATTTCTTGGGGGGCAGGGGGCGGTGTCTTTCGGTAGGGCAGCCGGGTGGAGGAGCACATTCTGTCATCCCCTCGGCTCCTCTCGCGATACCAAACGGCTGAGCTGAGGCAGTCTGACTGCGGCACGGCTGCGCTTTCTTTCGTTTTTAGTTTTACTTTTGTCTTGCACTCGTTTTATTCTCTGCAGATACATGCATTGGCGAATACCGATCCTGGCTTAAAATCTCTGTTTTAGACATTTTATGGTAAGCAAATAGTTGTTTATCGTATTACGATGAGGCTAATTTCGGTCAAAAACTACCATGCGGGCGTACTACTACGTGCAATCGAATAGTCAACGAGAAATGTGTATTACAATTAAAGGTGTTGCTTCATATTTTTGTTTGTAGCTTATCCATGGCATTAAATCCTGTGTTTTCATGCACGGTGGGCAGCCATGCCTGTCGCTTCAGAGACTGCCCTTTGTCTGGGAGAGCATAGCTCTCCGTGCAATTAGCGGATCGCTCTTGAATTGACCACCGAGGCCTTCGAGGGACTCGAACCGACTACCTTTCGGATACGGCATGAGCTCCCAAACCAACAACTAACTTTACTACGCGCTTATTAATTCGTGTGCATTTCCCGATATGTGGTATATAAATGCCAGTAGGTGGGCATTTTAGGGATGTAGTCTCCGGTAAACGGCGCAATGTTTTCCAGATAGTCTGAACTCGAGAGGCTGCTCTCCTTCACCTCATCCTCACTGGCAGCTGACAGTCATGAGCCAGAGATGTCCGCCGGGGTAGCCAAGCATGAGCCATCCGCAGCCATGGAAGGTACAGCCGAGTCCTCATATATAAATATCAACATGTATGCATGCTTTCATTTCTTTTCACATGCATACGCAGGGGAAAAAATAGTGAAGGTTAAGACTATAACATACTAATGGATAATTTAGGCATTAGCTTAACCCACGAGTAAAGGATATAGATGGTACCAAAACTGTAGACGGTGCTAGGAGCTCGTGGTTTTTTCCATTGAAGATTTACGTGCGTGTCCGCAGGAAGCGTTTTGCCGTGTTCCTACTACGGCTGCAAGCGGACATTTACCGATGTGCAGAAACTGAACAGCCACACGGAGAGTCACCAAATCCCAACAGAGTCTCTTCCAGGTAAGAATAAACATTTTCCTCGTCATAATTCTTGAGAAATGGAGACAAGTGGACGTGATTCTGCCCCTCCCCCTTCTTCGCGTGCCTTTCGCTGTCCACACTATAAAGAATCATTTAAAAGATTTTCTTTGAATTTTATCCAGATATTTTAATAGATATTGATGATGGGAAAATGCTTTATTTTTTTCGTGTACAAATTAGTGTTGCTGTGTTTGTTACTTGGGGTTTAATGGATTTTTGTTCAAAGATCTATTGCTGCCAAATAAAATCGATCAAGATTTTTACAGGAGAGGAAAACATTAGATTGTGCCTCTGCAACAATAATAACCTTAATTTGGATCAAGATTATTGTACGATGAGGCAATTTATATTTCCAAAACAATGTAAAGTGAAATCCTTCATGGAGATAAATTAAATGACATAAACAAACATTAGTGTTTACTAAGATTTCAAGTTATTGTAATAACAAAAGAACAGTAGCAATATTCAATATTGTGACCTGTGCATATATTCAAGTACATTGTGTAGAAGTTGTGATCCTCACTGACTTTTAGTGGGTATATAGAAGCCTTTGATGCCTCTGGGTAATTCTCGATAACAGCAAGTTCATATTCTTCACTTAGTCTGTCAAACTCAACTTGAGCTTTATTCACAGGGCCAAAAGATGCCACGATAAATACATTTTTAAATGGTGGACAGAAATAGAGAACTTGTAGTGGTTCTCTGGTGTTCTCTATTGTGAATTCACTCTGAAATGGCAGATGAAAGTGTGTGAGGATGTGTGCGGGGGATGGGAACGTGAGCAGTGCAGCTCTGTGCTCCTCTCCGCCCAGGAAAAGCCTTCCAGTGCTCGTCAGTGGGGTGCAGCGGTGTTTTCCCCAACATGCAGCAGCTCATGGAGCACATGCGGTCCCACTACAAGCCCAACCACTATTTCCTGTGAGTGGCCAGTAGGGGGCAGCACACCAAAACACTTCAGCCGTTGTCACAAGGTTAAAGTCTGTGCTAAGGCTGGGTTTTATAGCTGTATGTTCAAACACACAGAATGTTTGCATTTTTCTAATCTGGATTTTGCCATTGTATGTTTTTTCATAATAGTGCCTGCAGCCCGTGCATTCTTTGCATGTTTTAGGCTCATTCAGGTTAGGGTGCTGGCTAACGCGCTGCTCACCCGCGCTCCCCGTTCAGGTGCGAGAGCTGCAGGGCGAAGCTTCGCTCCTACCAGGCTCTCCTGAAGCACCTGCACACCTGCGCCAAGGTGGCCAAGAACAAGGTGGCTAAAGCCGAGCCGGACATGGGCGACGGCACGGAAACGGCCCCCGACGCCACGCTGCTGTCTGCGGGGGCCCCCGAGCCTCCTGACGCCAACCAGGGCGGCATGGAAGACATGCAGGTGGATCCGGGACCGCCGGCGGCCCCTGGGGACTCCAGGCCTGGTTCTGCTGCGTCAGCAGCCCCGCTCCTCGCGGTCCCCGTCGGCGGTCTCCCCCCGGAGGGCCCCCTGGCTCCTGCCCCGGGCGTCTTCCCCCTCCTGGAGCCCCCCCCGTTCTCCCAGCAGCCCCTGATTATCCCCGGGCAGCCCCAGCAGGATGCTCCTCCCATGCCTTTCCCCACCTACCAGACCCCCATGCAGTCATCTCCGCCCCCCAGCTATGGGCAGCATCAGCTTCAGCAGCAGCAGCGGCTTCTCCGCACCGCTGGTCCGGCCCCACCAGGACCCCTCGCCCCCCCGGCCTCGCCGGGATCCAACGCGGTGTGGAGGAAGAACCAAGGTGAATGAGTGTCATGTGTTGGTCATAAGGCCGCATCACGTGGCTCGTAAGTCCTGATCTGCCCGTGATTCTCGCCTAGTGTCGCTCCCACATGATTGCAGAGGTGGGATGCGTTCTTCGGCCTGGCCGTTCCCGCTGTTGAGTGAACTGTGTGTTTTGTCGTGTGCACTGTCCTGCCAGACGCGCCCGGACCCCTTTTGCACAGAACGGACAGTCCTTCCAGCAGTCAGAGTATAAATACAGGTGAAATCCAGGTGAGGCACGGAGACCACAGCCCGCACACGCATAGCCAGATTCAGCACAGGACCCTCCTAGCCTGTCTCCTCTGCTTCCAGTAGAGTATCGCCTTCACCCCCAGAGGGCGCTGTCTCTCTCAACCCTCAAATTGACCTTCCATCCTCCACCACGCACTAATAAGAGCCCAGCAGCGGTAACCCCATCCCCTGTTCTCCATTCTGTAATTCTGCCCCCCTCCGCAGCAGTAGCGGCTGTCTGGCTGTGAGAGGTGCAGGCCGTGTGATGTGGCTTTGGACTGGCTGTCTCGCATAGCCTGATAGCAGCCAGACTGGTTCACTGTGGTTCTGATCCGCTCCTGCCCTTGCTCTCTGCTTCAGTATGTACTAATCTCAGAACCAGCTATTACATGAGCCCTGGTCTAGTGTCGACCTGGACCTTCAGAACTAACCCTTTCAGTTCACATAACAGCGTGCATCAGGAGTACCCCATACCGTGTTGCGATTAGCTTACCAGTCTGGTGGTACTTTTGTGAGCAAATGGCTTTTCAGATGATTCGAGCTGATTTTACAGTCGATGCTGAGTGGAAACCCTGCCTGATTTGTGCTTGTGATTGCATGACCTCATTTCCCCTCCTCCACTGGGGTCGTGGATCCATTCTTAGATTCGTTCTCATTAATTTTATCTGATGTTCCAGAATGGACCGTGGACGCCGTGGTATCCTGGGTTTGGCTGGACAACATTTCCTTGATGGTGCGTTTTCTGTTTTTTTTTTTTTTCTTCCCCCCTCCCCCTTTGCTCAGGCCAGTCTTTCAGCAGCCGAATTCTCTGGGAGCATACCAGGGGGCGCTACAGGTGCCTGCAGTGCAGCCACTCCACCCCAACCCGCCAGGAGATGACCGCCCACATTGAGGGCCACCACAAGGGCCCCGCCACCCGCCTGCAGGGCGATGTGGGTAAGCGCAGCTTCCCATGTGGGCTCTCGTGACAGACGAGTGTCTGTCTGTTTATGAAGA